>CM042693.1:256255866-257455866 GCA_023614405.1 Avena insularis | reverse complement strand
ATCCTTGTCTTCTGTTACTCTAGGGTCCTTCGGGTGATGATCCCGTTGACACTTCGTCTGTGCCGCAGCTGCGGCCATCCCTGGATGGTGTGTCGCAGGTTGTGTTTCTTCGAGACCGCATCCGTGGCCTCGAGAAAGAATTGCTTGGGGTGCGTGGCCATGCCGATGTTTGAAAATCCAAAGCGGATCGAGGCGCTGCCAGAGAGGAATACTTGATGGCGGAGTTGCTTCGTTTGTCCGAACAGCTTCAGTGTGAGTTTTTTGAGCTGCTACACGTTACTTTGGATGCGCCTGTTGGCCTTTCATCTTACTATTTTGCAAGTATTGCAGGTGCTAACATTGCTCCAAGGGAGGAGAAGGAGCGTGTTGCTGTTCAGATCAACTGCTTGACTCAGTAGGACATGGAGGCCGACGGGTTCTTCTGGATGCACCATGATCGTGCCATGGTCCTTGCGACGGTGCAGGATCGTGTCCACCAGGTATCGCGGGTGCTTCGTCAGGTGAAGTCTTCACTCGCGTCGGTTCTGCATGTAATGTTTCCGCTGGATGATGCGTCGTCGACTCTCTCTGGTCTGCTATCGAAGTTTCGGAATGTGCATCATGTCAGGGAACTGGTACGGCATCATCTCGTCGCAGGGGTGAAGGCCGCGCTCTCCCTTGTATGGTTACATCGTCCTGATTTAGATCTATCTGTTGTGGCGGCTGGGCCGCCTCTTCGGCCAGATGGTGGCGAGTGGGATATGCGTCTGCATTATGCGGTACGTAAAGGCGATGTGAACAGATCGTAGATCTGTTTGAGCAGCGTGCTCAGGTTATTCTTCAGAATAGGTAGTACCTGTAAAAAAGATAGATGTAAAATTTGTATATATTTGACTGGGCGTGTTCTGCCCGTTGTTGTAAAGGTTTAGTTGTTGTTTTAGCACGTAGTGCTTTGTTTGTATACGTGCCCTTTTCGTTAGCCTAACGTGGTCAGCTACTCAGGTGTACACGTGTTATCCTCAGTCGACAAAGTCGTGAGGTGGGGGGAGCCCCTGAGTGTGTTTGTAGCATGGAGTAAAATGCGAACAGTAAACAAAGTTTTGGTGCGAGACACTTAGCTTTATTCATATCGTAATGGAGGAGGTACATTGTTTGGCTGAGTAGCCTTGGCTGAATAGCCTTATTGAAAGTAAAAGAGGGAGGTAGCTAGGGGTAGAACCGTCACAGCTATGCGACGTTCCATGGGTTGGAGTATGCAAATCCAGATTCCACATGCTTGAGGCAATAGGCACCACCTGGGATGACTTCAGTGACGATGTAGGGTCCTTCCCATGGTGACTCGAATTTCTTCGATCGCTCTTGCTTGAGTCGTAAGACTAGGTCTCCTTCGACGAAGGACCTTGGGTGCAGCCGTCGGCTATGGTAGTTGCGGAGACTCTGTTGGTACACCGCTGATCGAGTTGCTGCTATGTCGCACGCTTTGTTGAGTGTGTCGACGGCGTCTTCGAGTTCAGCCGTCGATTCGGCTTCGCTATAAGCAACAACCCATGGGGCCTTGTGGCGTACTTCTGCTGGTAGCACGGCTTTGGCTCCGTGCACCATGAAGAAAGGCGTGTAGCGAGTTGAGCTGTTTGGCATTGTGCACAGGCTCCATAGGACCGAGGGTAGCTCTTGTGTCCAGGCACCCGCAAGTCGCTCGAGTGGGCTCGTTAGGCGCTTCTTGATGCTAGCACCGACGAGGCCGTTGGCCTTCTCGACCTGCCCGTTTGTTTGCGGGTGCGCCACGGAGGCGTATGTGATGTTGATTCCGAGGTCTTCGCGGAAGTCCTGGAATTCTTTGGAGATGAAGTTCGACCCATTGTCGGTGATGATGAACTTGACGGAAGTTTTGCCCTTTTGGTTAGTGACCGGCATGGCCTCAATCCACTTGGTGAATTTGACGACTACGACCAGGAGGTAGACGTGACCTCCTTTCGAGGACCTTGGTGGTTTGCTGATCATGTCGAGGCCCCATTGGGCGAAGGGCCAGGCCAAAGGTATGGGCCCGAGCTCTGATCCGGGTGCGTGTGGTTTGTCGGCGAACCTTTGGCACCCGTTGCATCTTCGGACGATGTCCTTGGCGTCGTTCATGGCCGTTGGCCAGTAGAATCCAGCTCGTAGAGCTTTGGCGACAAGGGAGCGGCTGCCTGCATGATGGCCGCAGATACCCTCGTGGATGTCTTGGAGGATGGTTTTTCCGTCGCCGATGGTGACGCACCTTTGTAGTACACCCGAAATGCTGCGCTTGTACAGCTCGCCATTGATGATGGTGAAGGCCTTGGACCAGCGAGATATGCATCGGGCATCTATCGGGCTATTAGGCAGCTCTCCGTCTATCAGGTATTGGAGGTATGGCCGCATCCAGGTTTCTTCGACTGCCATGACCTGCACCAGGTTGACCACAGCGACTTCTGTGTCGAGCTTTTCGGGTCCTTCCTGTCCTTCGGGTAGCACAACCCCCGAGTGTTCTGCTTCTTTGGGTGATCCCTTTGGGAATTTCGGCTTGATGGATGGCACGCAAATCTGTTCGAGGAACACACCTGGTGGCACCCGTGCGCAGGTGGAGCCGATATTGGCGAGTCTGTTGGCTTCTTGTTGCTTTCTCTCCCAACGTGCCGGAGCTTGCAGCCGTCGAAGCCTCCTTCGAGTGCGTTGTAGAGTGCGCGGTACGTGATCATGTTGGCAGCGTGCGCGTCGCACTCATTCATAGTCTACTGGACGACGAGGTTGGAGTCACAGTAGATGATGAGGCGTGTTGCGCCGCAGATCTTGGCCATCCTCATGCCGTGGATGAGGGCCTCGTATTCGGCTTCGTTGTTGGAGGCTCGAAACTTCATCCGGAGGACATACTTCATCTTGTCGCCCTGCGGGGAGGTCAGTATGACCCCGGCTCCTGCTTCGGCCTCGTGTTTGGAGCCGTCGAAGTGCATTGTCCATGACTGTGTCATGTCTAAGGTGTCTGGCAGCTGCAGCTCCATCCAGTGTACGAGGAAGTCCGGGAGGACCTGAGACTTGATCATGTGGCGTTTCTCATAGACGATGTCTAGAGGTGACAACTCGATGCCCCACAGGGCCACGCGTCCTATGGCCTCCGGATTGTTCAGATCTTTGTCGCCAGGGTGCCTCGTTGACGACCATCACCTGGTGCTCCTGGAAGTAGTGGCTCAGCCGACGAGCCGTCATGAACACGCCGTAGGCGAGTTTCTAGTAGTGAGGGTACCTCTGCTTTGTCGGCGTCAATACCTCGCTGAGGTAGTAGATTGGGCGTTGGACCCCATGGGTCTTGCCCTCCTCGGGTCGCTCGACCACCAATACGGTGCTGACCACCTGGTGTGTGGCTGCTATGTACAACAGTAGAGGCTCGCGTTCCTTTGGCGTGACCAGGACCGGCGAGGTAGAGAGCAACCGCTTTAGATCTTTGAATGCATTGTCCGCCTCAGGCGTCCACTCGAATTTGTCTGCTTTGCATATCAGCTGGTAGAACGACAGAGCCTTTTTGCCCATGCGGCTGATGAACCTGCTCAATGCCGCGATTCGCCCGGCAAGATGCTGGACGCCCTTGAGGTTCTTCGGTTTTTCCATGGCCATTATGGCCCGGATTTTCTTCGGGTTCGCCTCGATCCCTCGCTAGGAGATGAATTAGCCGAGCAGCTGGCCAGATGGGACGCCGAAGGCGCACTTTTCAGGGTTGAGCTTGATCCTGTAGCGGTCGAGATTATCGAACGTCTCGCAGAGATCGTCGATCAGTGTTCTCGCCTCCCTTGTTTTGATGACTATGTCGTCGACATAGACTTGTATATTGCGGCCAATCTGGTCTTTTAGGCATGCCTGCATGCACCGTTGGTACGTGGCGCCCGCGTTTTTTAGCCCGAAGGGCATTGTGTTGTAGCAGAACACTCCGAACGGCATGATGAACGCCATTTTCTCCTGATCTTCAACTTTCAGTCGAATCTGGTTGTAGCCTGAGTAGGCGTCGAGGAAGGAGAGTTTCTCGCATCCTGCAGTCGAATCGATGATCTGATCGATCTGAGGGAGAGGGAAGTGGTCCTTCGGGCAGTGCTTGTTCAGCGACGTGAAGTCCACGCACATCCGCAGGATGTCCGTGTCCTTTTTGGGGACCATCATCAGACATTGCGTAGCCACTCGCTCTCCTTGATCTCCCTGATGAAGTTTGCAGCGAGTAGTCTGTTGACTTCGACTCCTATGGCTTCGGCCCGAGGTTCAGACAGTCGTCGGATGGACTGTTTGACGGGCTTGGCGTCTGGAAAGACGTTGAGTGCATGCTCCGCGAATTCCCTAGGAACTTCTGGCATGTCCGCAGGACACCAGGCAAAGATTTCCTAGAGCTCACGAAGGAATTCGACGAGCGCGCTTTCCTATGCAGGACTGAGGTCGTTGGCGATCAGCGCCATCTTGGAGGCATCCGTCGGGTGGACTTGCACCTTCTTTGTGTTGATGGTGGAGTCGAAGGACATGTCAGGTGCGTTCTGTCTTGCGACTGGGGGTGCCCCGTTGTCCGTCACCTCGCGGAGCCTTACGAGCTCCTCTTGCATGCCGAATGACTGGGAGATTCTGTTGAAGTCCCTGTCGTAGTGGTCCGATCGGGTGAAGCTCCCATGGACCGTGATGACGCCCCTGGGTCCTGGCATCTTGAGTAGCAGGTACGCGTAGTGCGGTACTGCCAGGAATCATGCGAATGCCACACGCCCAAGGATGGCATGGTATTGTGATGGCCAGTCCACCACTTCGAACTCGAGTCGCTCGCATCAGAAGTTATCCGGCTTGCCGAAGATGACGTTGAGCCATATCTTTCCTAGGGGGAATATTCCTTTTCCTGGGACGATGCCATGGAACATTGTGTCTGACTGTTCCAGGCTGCACAACGGGATCCACATTGCTGCTAGGGTGCTGGCGAACATCAGGTTGATGCCGCTGCCGCTGTCCATGAAGACGCGACTCATCTCGAACCCTCCGATCTATGCCTCGAGCACCGGGGCAGCATGAACTGGGCGAGGGACCTGGCAAGGGTGATCCGAATGGCTGAACGTGATGCAAGATTCCGATCCGCTGAGGTACTCGGGGATGGCGGGTGGTGCTGTCATAGCCAGGTTGATCTGACGGGTGATTTTCTTCTGCACCCTGTTCGTTGGGCGCCATTTTTGGATCATCAGTGCTCCTTTCGGCAGGGGATACCCGTACCTACTGTTATTCTGTGCAGGTGCGACTGGGTGGTTCGGGCCTCCTGCAGGTGGTGGTGGAGGGGCTCCATGTGCGATCTCGCCAGGTGCCGTTGCATTCCCGTATCCAGGGTTCGGGGCTTGCTGCCTCATCTAAGCCATGCTTTCGCTGAGTTTCTCGAACTTGCGGCAGTCCTTGAGCATGTGGCTCGCCTTCTTCTTACCATCCTGCTTGTCGATGTAAAAGTGGATGGTGCATGGACTCCACAGTTTTTCGTATGCTGACGGTCTGTCATCGCGGCCGCGGTGCTGCCACGACTGCGTTAGGCGTCCTCCGTCGCGGAAGTTGCTTCCGCGGTATCCGCTGTTGTTGCGTTTGCTGTCACTGCGGCGGTCGGCGTAGCCAGCCGCGACCATGTCGGGTCCATCGCAATCGTCATAGACATGCGATATTCTCTTGTTACGGCGTTCACGTCACTGGCCATAGTCGTCTTCTTCCTCCGAGTGCGCTCGGTGGACGGAGTCCTCGCCATCGGCCCACCTGTTGGCGATGTCCATGAGGTGGTCGAGTGTCTTGGGCTTGACGCGCCCAAGTTCTTCTTTGAAGTCCTGGCGTTTGACGCCGTCCTTGAAGGCGTTGATAGCCCTCTCCTCAGAGATGTGCGCCGCGAAGTTCTTGGTGTTGGACCAGCGTAGTATGTACAAGCGAATGGATTCGCCCGTTCATTGAGTGCAGGCCCGCAGCTCCTCGATCGAAGCAGGCATCTTGCTGGTGCCTTTGAAGTTTCGGACAAAACTGTACGCCAGCTCCTCCCAGCTTCGGATGGATCCTGAGGATAGGCTGCAGATCCGAAGGCGCTCATAGCTACTCAGCTGAAGGCATTGCATGGCGGTTTCCTTGTTTCCACCGTGCAGCTTGACGGACGACAAGTGGTCGCTGAGCAATGCTTTGGGGTCCTGTGTGCCATCAAACTTCGGAGTGTCCGAAGGAAGCTTGAAGTTTCGTGGCATCCTTGTCCGTCGAACAGATCTGCTGAAGCATTGGGCTCCGCAGAGTTCTCCTTCGTCTTCATCCATCTCGGATTCATACGAGCATGCACGCTTGGTGCGCGCTTTATCGATTTTGCGTTGGGTGAGCTCGCTTCGAGCGTCGTAATCGCGGCTGCGATGGCGTGAGCTCTTGTGCCTTCGAGGAAGGTCGTGCTCTTCATCTTTGAATGAAGGTGTGGGGCTACAGTTGAACTTGACCATAGCCTTATTCTTTGGCTCCGCAGGAGCTTCTTCGTGGAGCGCAGCTCCGACGAGTCCGAGTCCGGTAAGCGCGGACTTATGCATGGACCTTTTTGGGTCCCCCTCCAGAGGTGGGTGAGATGCGAGGTACGCGGTGTCTGCCATGATTGCGGCCTGGGGAGTCTTTGGGATGACGTTGCCGTCGGTGTCCATCTCCATGAAGGACGCGTTGAGGGCCCAAGTAACCTCACGACGCTCCTTAGGGTCCATGTTCTCCATCCGAGAATGGTGTTTGTTGTCGTTGTTGCCATGCGAGCTGGAGCCAATGCCCATGGCGGAGAGTGCAGCTCGTCGCGTGCTGGACTCCGAGGCTGCTTGCTTGCGCTTGTCAAGCACTTCCTGCATCTTGATCTGCTTCTTGTGCTCCTCGATGAGGAGCATGTGGTATGCCATCAGCAGGTCCCGTGAGGCATCGGTGGGCAAGATCTTGTTGCCTGCCATGGCCTCACGTGCTTGGGCCCATCCCTCCTCGCTGAGGTGGATGACCCGGTCATTGTTGTCCCCGTTGGGTGGGGGGATTGGCTTCTTCTGTTTCCACCGTTTCTACCCTGCGGGTTGGGTGGTGGATTGTGTTCCTGATCCTGGATGACAGCGGCGCACTGGTAGCGCTCGTAGATCGGTTTGCTGCTGCCGTAGATTTTGGATCTGTAACCATAGGTCCCTTCGTCCGATGGTGGATCGCACAGATCGGAGTTGCAGCAGCTGCTGTAATAGGACTTGTCTGTCGATGGTGATGTGCGTAGCACAGGGTGTGGAGCCCACGAAGCGGGCCTGATCGATGGCAGGGGCACCCGCTCTGGAAGGCGGAGAGTGCCGGTCTGCCCCACCTGGAAGCAGAAGCTCCCGAACAGGATCTCGAGTCCGTCGCCAACGGGCTCGAAGTCCTTCATGGTGGCCGGTGAGTGGGCGGTGAAGTCGAAGGCTCCGAAGAGGAGATGACTCTCCGTCGCTGCGGAGTTGTAGATCGCTCGGGTTGGGACCGTCACGATCGCACAATCAGCGTCCCCAGTTCCCACAGACGGCGCCAATTGACGAGGTTTAATCTCTTCAATGCCCATTGTTATGGACTTGGGTTTTGGAGAAGATGGGGATGCTGGAGATCGCGGAACGGTTAGCAAACAAGCAACACGGGGACACAAGGTTTACCCAGGTTCAGGCCCCCAGAGGGAAAACCCTACTCCTGCTTGTCTGCTCTTGATTACGGTGGAACCGAAAGTTACAGGGGTGCACAGATGCAATCTGGCATGGAGGTGTCTATGTGAAGGTATGAGGTGCCCTCCTCGCCGTGCCCTCCTAGCCTTTATATAGAGTTAGAAAGGTCCCAGACACAGATCGAGTCGGTTACAGGTTTTAGGGTTTACCCCTTTGAATTTCCTATCTACTCTAGTCTTGCTCTCCAAGGATCCAAAGGCGTCATGGGCCCTGGCCACCCGAAAGTCTCCATGGGCCAACGTGTATTTGTCGTGGGACTTCCTTGGGCTAGACTAGGGTACCCACAGGGTATAACCATGTCACACACACCATGCAGTTTGGTGTGTGTGCTGCTTGTGTGCCTGCTGCACAGATGTGGATATGTTTAGAATTTTTCTTAAAGTTACTTTTATCTAGTTACATCTACTTGGCTGGTGAAACTTGCACCTCCTTGCTGTTATTTGACTTATGGCTTAAAATTATGAAAGATACATTCTTTCATATTGGTGAAACTTGCCCCTTTTTATAAGTTTACTCAATGATGAACCTTGATCAGTGCACTTCACTGACAAGTCTGAGAGTAAATAATGCTAATCCTAACTTTCCTTTTTCTATTAAGTTTCTGTTTATTTTGCAGGTACAGATTTGAAGATGAAGATTTTAGTTTAGGTTTTTTTTCTATAGAATAGTCACTTGTAATATTCTTTTGTAATTTTAGTTCTATCCTTTTGTAATCTTTATTTTATTATTTTGTAATACAGATTGTACTATTATCAATAAAGAAATATTATTTTTTATTTATTTACCATTGTAAAAATCGTGACTGGTTTTCCTAAGTTACATTTTGTAACTTATTATTGAATGTAAATATGAAATGAATATTCATATTCTTAATTGCTCTTTTTATATAAAGTTTAATTTATTATTGGTTAACTCTTATTAAATCAAGATTCAAACATTATTCAAAAACCCTTTTGAATTATAATTCAAACACTCTATGTTTTAAATTCAAATTCATTTCCCATAACACATAAGTCCACAAAGATCATATCAAAGTCTATAGCAATCATCCTTTAAGACTAAACCTAATCTCAAAGTATGAAAGAAACCTTGATCACTTTAGGTTTTTATTTGGCAAAAAATTTACCCACATTTTCAAGGATGAATGCATGCAACATTTCAAATTCCTAAATCTACCCTTCATTAGTTCCTAAATGCTGGGATGTTACATACTTCTCCCCTTAAATTAAACTTCGTCCCAAAGTTTGTGGAGATGTACCTGAATAGTTCTGGATAGGCTTTTCTTAAATCCTCTTCTTTCTCCCACGTGGCTTCCCTTTCAGGGTGATGTTCCCACTGTAGTTTGCAGTATTTGATTGCTCTATTCCTTAACCTTTTCCAATTTTCTTCCAAGATTTTACAGGGCTTTTCAACATAGGTCAAGTCTACTTGTAGTTCTATATCCTGATGTGTGATTGCATCATCCGGAACTTTCAAACATTTACGAAGTTGTGACACATGGAAAACTTTATGCACTTGAGCCAATCTTGATGGTAACTCTAAAGCATAGGCTATAGTTCTGTTTTGACTCAATATCTTGAATGGTCCGATGTATCTTGGACTTAACTTTACTTTAACTCCGAACCTTTTCACCCCTTTCATTGGACTTACTTTCAAGTATACCATATCTCCTACTTCTGGATGCCATGATCTTAGACTTTGATCAGCATAAATTTTCTGCCTACTCTGGGCTATTTCAGTCTATCCCTGGTCTTATCAATGATATCTTATCTTTCCTTAATATAGTTTGGTGCAAATTCTTTGCTACTTCCAGGCTCATACCAACATATTGGTGATCTACACTTCCTTCCATATAGAACTTGGTATGGGGCTGCCTTCAGACTACTCTGATAGCTATTATTGTAAGAAAATTCTGCCAATGGTAGATGATCTTCCCATGTACCTCCAAAATCTAATGCACAAGATCTTAACATGTCTTCTAGTATTTGATTTGTTCTTTCAGTTTGACCTCATGTCTCAGGATGATATGTTGTGCTAAAATCTAACTTTGAACCAAGTGCTTCATGCAATTGCTTCCAAAATGCTGAAGTAAACACTGATCCCCTATCAGTTACGATCTTTTTGGGTAGTCCATGATTACTTACTATCTCTTTGACGTAAACTTCTACTAACTTCTCGGCATTATCTTTATGATTTACCGGAATAAAATGTGCACTCTTAGTGAGTCTGTCCACAATTACCCATATCATATCCTTCCGTTTAGGTGTCATGGGCAATCCTATGATGAAGTCCATACCTATTTCTTCCCAGTTCCATTCGGGAATTTCCAAAGGTTGTAATGGTCCTGCTGGACTTTGATGTTTAGCCTTCACCCTTTTGTACGTATGGCATTCTGATACATATTTAGCAATATCCCTTTTCATGTTATTCCACCAGAATAGTTCTTTCAAATCCATATACATCTTAGTACTTCCTGGATATATAGAATATGGTGTTTCATGTGTTTCTCTGAGTATGACATCTCTAATCTCAGTCGCATCTGGAACACATAGACGGTCTTGAAACCATAAAGACTCATAATTTCCAACGCAAAAAACTGATTTTTGCCCTTGAGATATCCTCCGAATTTCCTCAGCAATAAAAGGATCTTCTGCTTGATGTCTAAAAATTTCTTGATTAAGATCACTGTCCTACTCTGCAACTACCTGCATAGTAGATAATCCTCCAAGAACCTCTGTTCTAATGAATTGAAGCTCTAATCTTTCCAAGTCCATTTGTAACTCTTTTGGTAGCTCTCGATTGCTAGGCTGAATATCTGCACTCTTTCTACTTAAAGCATCAGCTACAACATTTGCTTTCCCTGGAGTATAGTTGATTATTAAATCATAATCTTTGATTAGTTCCAACCAACGCTTATGTCTCATATTCAATTCCTTTTGAGTGAAGAAATATTTGAGACTTTTATGGTTAGTGTATAACTCACATCTGGCTCCATAAAGAAAATGCCTCCATCCTTTTAGCACAAAAACTACTGCTGCTAGCTCTAAATCATGAGTTGGATAGTTGACTTCATGTGGTTTCAGTTGTCTTGAACCATAAGCAATCACTTTCCGATCTTGCATTAATACACAACCTAAACCTTCTTTAGATGCATCACAGTATACTGTAAAGTCTTTCCCTGTTTCTGGAACTGCTAAAATTGGAGCGGTGGTTAACCTGGTTTTCAACTCCTGAAAACTTGCTTCACACTTCTCATCCCAATTGAATGGTGTATTCTTTCTTAGTAATTTGGTCATTGGTCCAGCTATTTTGGAGAAACCTTCAATGCATCTCTGGTAATAACCAGCCATTCCTAAGAAACCTGGAATTTGCTTCACATTGGTCGGTGCCGTCCATTCTAGTACTGACTGAACCTTAGATGGACTTACAACAATTCCATCTTTACTGATCACATGGCCGAGGAATTCTACCTCATCTAGCCAAAATTCACACTTACTGAACTTAGCATAAAGTTTATGTTCTCTTAGTGTCTGCAATGTTATTCTCAAATGATCAGCATGCTCTTCCTTATCCTTGGAATATATCAGAATATCATCAATAAAAACTATGACGAACTTATCTAGATATGGCATGAAGATTTTGTTCATCAAATTCATAAATATTGCAGGTGCATTGGTCAAACCAAATGGTACTACCAGATACTCATGGTGTCCATATCTTGAGACAAATGCTGTCTTTGGAACATCCTTAGGCTTGATTTTTATTTGATGGTATCCAGATCTTAGGTCGATCTTTGAAAATACTCCAGCTCCCTTCACTTGATCAAACAAATCTTGGATCCTTGGTAATGGATACTTATTCTTGATAGTGACATTGTTCAGATTTCTATAATCTCCACACATCCTTCTTCCACCATCTGTCTTATCCACAAAGATTACTGGTGTTCCCCATGGAGATACGCTTTCCTGAATAAATCCTTTTCTGGCTAACTCATCAATTTGCTCTTTGAGTTCTTTTAATACTTTGGGTCCCATCTTATATGGTGCTTGAGCTATTGGTGTTGTACCAGGAATTAGGTCAATAGTGAACTCTATCTCCCGGTCTGGTGGCATTCCCGGTAGCTCTGCTGGAAAAACATCTTGAAACTCATTTACTATAGGAATATATTACAATTTGACCTCTTTCATCGAGTTCAACTGCAGATCTACCATAATATGACCGTGCTTATCTGCTTGGTAAACTATCCTTGCTCCAATTGGAGTTTTGATTGAGACCGTTTTCTCCTCACAATTTATCTGAGCTCTGTGTTCCATCATCCAGTCCATCCCCAGCACTACTGCAATTCCCTTCAAAGGAATCACATAAAGGTCTGCGAAATATGTACCACCACAGATCGAGATAACCTGATCTTGTTTGATGTGGCGTACAATCACATTTCCCCCTGCCATAACTACGGTCATAGGGTTTTCTAACGTTGCCCTTCTAATCCCGAACTTATCACATAATTCTTCAGAAATAAATGAAGTAGCTGCACCAGTATCAAATAGAACTTTGCCGGGATTGGTAAGGATATTGAGCGTACCTATCACTTCATGCTCCTAATTATCCACCTCCTCGAGGGTTGCATAGTTCAGCTTCCCGGTAGGTCTGTTCCTCTTGCCATTGTTATTCTTGCCATTATTTCCTCCTTTATTGGGCTGTCCATTTCCTCCAGTGGCTTGCCTTCCATCTCGAGCCGGCCAACCACCTTGTGGTTTGCTTGGACAATTTAGCTTGATGTGACCTCTCTGACCATAAGCATGACATACAATTACTGGTTTTGGACAATCCCTGCTTATATGCCCTGGGAGTTTGCAATTGTGGCATATAATATTCTTTGCATTTGAATTTGCATTCCGATTGGAATTGTTGTTGTTATAGGGCTTATTCCTTGGTTTGAATTCCAAATTGGGCTTGGGCTTGCTTGTTTGTATCCTCTTGGTTTCCTTCTTAGCTCTCTTCCTTCTATCCTCTTGGACATTCTTGTAGTCATCTTCAAAGGTAATAGCTGCATCTAGCAACTGCTGATAAGTTTGCTTATTAGCCAACCTCAACTGCATCCCCACAAATGGATTTAATCCACGCAGGAAACGCTTCTTCCTCTTTTCCTCCGTGTTAACCTCTTCCTCTGCATAACGAGATAGTTGACTAAACTCCCAGATATACTTCATAGCACTATTATATCCCTGCTGCAGCTCTTCAAATTCTCTTTGCTTCAATTCCATAACACTCTCTAGAACATGATATTCACGGAATATCTGTTTAAACTCTTCCCAGGTATAATCCCTTCTTGGTTGCTGCATGGCCAACTGATTTTCCCACCAAGATGCTGCAGGTCCTGTCAGAAGATGAGTTGCATACCTCAATTTGTCCTCCTCATTGCAACCTACAATCTTCAACTTTCTTTCTGTATCTGCTAGCCAATCTTCTGCATCCATTCGTTTAGGTGCTGATGCAAAAGGTCATGGCCTTGCATTCTGGAAATCAGATAGACTTACTCCTCCACCTTTAGGTGCCTTCTGATTTGCTCGCCCTAGCAATTCCTCCATGAACTTGTTCTGGGTCTCTTGCATCATTTGCATGCAGTGCATAAATTTCTGCCCCATTAACTGCCTCATTGGTGGTGGTGGTAATGCTCCCTGGTTTGCTGCATCTGCATCGGCCTTCTCCTTAGCCTCTCGCTCCATCCGCTGCTGTTCAGTTTCGATCTCTACACCCGTATCCATGACCCTCTGGTCCTGCAACATAAAGCGAATACTCATAATTACATCATGCACATGTGTTCCGAGCTCGACTTTACGCACATAACTAGTCACACAATGAAAATTCAAAGAAGATCCAAATATGCATTTCACATATTATACATAATATCATAATAATACAAAGTCATTACAACATATACCATATAGGTATAATCACAACACTACCTTATTGATCTAACTAACTTATTTATTGAGGTACAATACACGATAGTTAATATTGCTAACTAGTTGTCTACTTCTAGTAGTAACTACGCTCATCATACATGCCAGATGTCCAACCGTGATGACGTGTCGTTCGTCGCACAGTTTGTGAAACAAATGGCCTTCCAGATGGAACATACTCAGTATCTGAAGTGTCAGGACTTGAGTCATTACTCAATCTGAGTGCATTGACTCCTTCCAGCTCAGCTGAAAAGTCTTCAGAAACATATTCAACATTATCTCCCGTTTGCATTCCCTAAGCTTTATTACTTGAGTTGTCAATAGGATACACAGATCCTGCTGCTTCCCAGGTGCTCCTTTGGGCAAGATAGTTAAACACTGGATAATGTATATTCCCTGGGTTTTGAAAAGGTGTTGATGATTCAAACACTCTCTCCTCAGGATCTTCTTCTTCATCCTGACTATTAATCGACATGGCATTTCTACTACTGTTACTAGGGTTAATTATTGCACCCATCCAGCTAGATTGTCCAACATTTCTTTCAGAACCATCTGTGGACATCTGGTATTCCTAAGATCCTTCATATGATCCCCTTCTCCAACCATCAGAATTCTCAATAGGAAGTTCTGAGTCAGAACCATCCTTTGAACCCTGTGGTACTGCATACCTCCTATCCATAGTAGGATCGGGTATAGGTTTAGGTCTTGGTGAATAAAGATATGGTATAAAAGATTCAGGATCTATAGGTATATCCTTTAAGATAGGTGTTGCACTACTACCTGCTTCCTTCTCTAACTGGAATGCTAACTGCTTCCTTATTTCCGGATTAGTTAGATCCTCTAACATGTCATTCTTATCTTCAACAATCACTTGATGTGTCTTATAAAAAGACGCAACGAGTGTTCGGTATCTATCCATAAACTTGGAAGCTAACTTAGGATGCTTCTTAAACAAAGTAAGATGATCCGGTATAGGCTCTAAGTCTATAGAATCATGAGGTATCACAGAGAATGTGCTACCTTCTAACTCCTTGGCTTTATGCTCCCGGATATTAGCTATCGCCTCCACAACAGCAACATGATAAGCTGCTAAGTGACTCCTACCTTCACCTATAGGTAGATTGTGATATAATCCAAGCTCCTCTAGAAGTTGGATACTCACACGATACTTGGATAACATCCGGCCATCAATGTAAGTTATAGTATTCACTAGAATTCTAGTTGGACAACTAAAGATCTTTAAAAGTTGACGAAGTTGGTCTGTGAATGATCCTTGATAATCATCAAGAGTCTCCTATTTCCTTACCAAAGTCTGTTTTGGAAACTTTGGTGCCATAACTCTGTATATCAGAAAAATAATTTTGATTAGTAACCAATAATATATTGCATCATAACAAAGAATTATCGCACTAAAACATATAATGGATTATTCTCATTTGAATACCCATTATATTACTTTTAGAGAATTCTTTATCGTTGCTACACTCCTACAGGTAATACCCTTTACTAGGTTTCCAACCTAAGGTCAAAGCAATATGCTCTGATACCAACTGCGGTGACCCAGCATACCACTGCATGTGTAGTACACTATAGTCATTGACATGACATCCACAGAACACCGTTCGGTAAATATCACATCCCTCAAAGTGGTACAACAGAAACATTGCGGGTCCATATTACAAACATACACACGTTATTATTATTACAATACTGGAAGTGCAAGACTTCCAAAAGATTCAACTTACTAACCAACATAAAAGTGTTTCAGCGGAAGTTTCAAATTTAAAACTTAAACTCCAAATTGAGCTCAGCAACTTATTTCTATATATTGTTCATGATGCTCGGCTCAAGTGGTTACTAGAACTATAGTAACTATTCAGACTCCTGGAACTCCCCTCCGTAGACGATGTCGTAGTCCTCCCCTTCTACGACTCCATACAAGTTGGGCTCTTCATATAAGACCTCCTCTTGACTCTCGGATGCATACATTGGAGTATCTTTGGGATTCTCATAGTCTAAGCAAGGATTTAAAGGAAAGGATGAGTAACAGCGTCACTCAGAAAATTCATTATATGCAAGGTAGGAAGTTTGATGCTGTATCTACCACCTCGGACTATTAGTCGTTGGCACTATGCAATTTTCGTAAATCTTTCTTAAAAGGTTGATTTTATTAAGAAAATCTATGACCACCAGCCTTCACAGATTGACCAGAAATTTCATGGAGTTCCTTTCCTGCCGCATTCGTAGCTCCTTCCCGGAACAGGGAGTAACAAGTTATAATTCTTACACTCTGGAGAGGTGCGTTACTTTTCCCATGAGAGATCAACTCCTTGTTGCACAACCGGGCGTACTTTCCCGTCCATAATTCCATGATGTGGGGCTAGTAGTTGGTCCAAGCCAATCACTGCCCTCTCCGCGACCTCATATGTCTGCACGATCCTTCGGGCTAGCTCACCTTCGTTAAGCCCCCTTTCGGGCAGGCTAAAACCCTGATGAGTTCCCGAAGACTCTATGACCTAGTGATGCCCGAATTAGTACCATTTACATGGACTATATCCCTAAACATCATTCATAGATATTCTAGACACCAAAAGTGTGGGGCGTAAGGGTGCCCACCCATATGTTGGATCCACACAAGGAATCACAACGTCACGTTAAGGTCATATTGCCTCCATATAAGAGGAAAAGGATACATCTGACTTCTCTGTCCCATTCCAAATCTCATGGTTAACACGTAATATACGACGCTAGAATCACTGATGTCATGGGTTATTAATTCCTAATTGTTCATCATTAGTGCAAGTAGAACTCTAAGTTCTATTGCTCCATCATATCATCACTTAGGATGATATCTAAGATTTAGTATCTTGAGAAAATAGTGTTTTCTTTTTCTATAGTATAGATGATAACACACAATTTGCAAATACTTTGATAAAGACTCTTCAAAGGACATGAGCAAGTGATGATCTTGCCTTGTGATTGCAAGGTAGTGAAGTCTGATGCTTGCACTGGACCTTGAGCTTCTATGTCTACAAAAACATCATTATTGCCCGGTAAGGACAATATTTAAAGAAGCAAAATGATTATGCAAAGTAATGTAATGCATCATTTAATTTGATATGCATTCTCCCCATTATTAACAAATTTCTTTTTTAATAATAAAAGATTTATAAATATTAATTTTTTAATATTTATAATAGAATATTGTATTCTTTTATTTTATTTTCCGTGTATTTGACTTTTATTGATTTAATAATTCTTTTAAGAATTATCACTTAAATATCAAAAATTGTTATTAAATATTTGTTTAGTATTTTTCTAAAATACTACAATATTAATATATAATGAAAGTGATTTTATTTATTTTTATCATCTTTCAATAATTTTGTAAAATTCTATAAGGAATATATAATATACAAAATTCTTAATAAAATTTATATGTCTAAAATTTTATTTCTTAATTTATTTGGATAGTTTGGATTATTGTGAATCCAAAAATATTTTATTTATAATTTTTTGGACTTTTATTTTATTTTCTAGAATTTAATTAAGTTCAGGGGCATTTTGGTCTTTTCCTATTTATTAAAATAGATTCTAAATGAATTGGGCTGGCCTTTTGGGTGTATTGGGACCTTGTGGCCCAGTAGGGCATGGTCAAAACAACCACCCCGAAGGGTTTTCGGCCCACCCAGCCCACTCACTCGTTGTCTCCTCTCTCGAGCTCACTCTTCTCCTACTCCTTCCCCGACCCCGTGGTCAGTGGTGCGGCCTCCGGCGATTCGCGCCGCTGTGGGCCACTCTGGCCGTTGCCGTGGTGCAGGAAGAGGTTGTCGACTCCGCTCTTTTATGCTTTCCAACTGGATTTGGACATGGAGCTCCCTTGCGACAGATCGATGCCGTCCCGAACCCTAGGGTTTGGGGTTGGCGTGGATCCTGGCGCCGCCGCTACTGTCGTGCACCGTGGTGATGCTCCTCGCCTCCAAACGTGGTTATGGTCGCCCTCGTGGTGCTATATGGGTCGCAGCGCCCCCCCTTGGGGTGCTCCCCGTGCCGCCATGGTCGTTGGCTACCTCTGCTTCCTCTTCTAGTCTCCAGCAAGGACCTTTGGTGAGTGCTTCCTCTCCTCTTGAGCTCACTGTGCTAGGTCATCCTATGCTTGTTTTTGGTAGTGACCTTTCTGGTTACTGTCTTGTCCTGAGTAAGATGATTTGTTCCATTTAGGGTTCATATGTTGTGGTGCATTAGATACTGATGACTGAGATCATGTGTTGATGGTCTCTAAGCATGATAAATGATTGTTAGCTGAGGCTTGCTGCTTAAGATGAACTATGGTGGTACTGCTGGCTTATCAGATGATTTTATGCTTAAATTTCATATGATTCATATTATAAAGTGGCTCTGAAATCAATACTTGGAAAATTTAGTGGTTTTGATAACTTACCACTGTCATTACTTAGTTAATGATAGTAAGTATGGTGTGATGAAATCACTGTATTAACACTTGTTGGCTTAAGAATTCATATGTAGTTTGAGATCAAATGGTTTCAAACAGTGAAAATATACATAGGAATTTCTTAATTATGATTCCTGTGATGACAGGAAAATGATTTGTAGTTGATTGATTGAATCTGTGAAGATTGAATGCTTATCCTGATTCATGTAGAACTGTTCTTGTGACACCATCTTTGTATCACACACAATATTAGATTCTATTTTCTTGATTTGTTTTGGTGCAAGCTTAAGATGAGTTTGGCATTAAATATAAATGTTCCTTTCTTAAATCCCTAAGACCAATGATGTTGGTCTGAGGCTTAGGGATTTAAGCTTTATCTTGTTGATTCATATGGGTGGTTCTGGTAGTCGTACCAGCTACTGTTTCTTGAATCAAAGCTTGGAAAAATTATGGTAGGCTTGATCATTTGTATATATCCTAAAAGATTAATTTCTAAGGTGCTACTCTTATCTTAGAGATGTGCCTAGAAGTTAAATCTTAGCTATATTTATTCTTGAATTGAAATATAGCTTGATAGCCAAATCATTGATGTTGTTCTAAGATTTGGTTGGATCCTTGTACTTTGTTGTTTGCTTTTAAAGTTTAAAACCTTAGTGATGGATTCACCCCACTTGGGTGCTTTCTGAGAGTTTGAATAAGTGACAGATCATGTATGCTTGTCTAATCTTAGACAGATAGATTATTTGATGGTCTATTTACTCACCACTATTACTTGATGTTGTGGTTTCTAGTGGTTGCCCTTGTGGTAGCTTGATCTGGTGATCCCCTGGTATTTCCAGTTCCTGGCTTGTCCTTGATCTAGCCCATCATGTCCTGATCCTGATGGCTTGATCTTGGTCTTGCTATCCACCTGATCTTCCCCCTCCTTATGTCACCATCCTAGTGATGTGATCCTGGGCTTTGGTTGGTTTGATCTAGCTTGGCTTGGTTTAGCTGCTGGCTACTGTGCTTGGTGTGTAAGAGCAAAGGAATGATGTGGGGATGGGTTTCCCACGGCCGTGTTGATAGTTTTGTTTGGCTGTGTTGCTTCTTTGTGGTGACACACACCATGCGATTTGGTGTGTGTCTTTGCTTGTGTGCTGCTGTGAGATGTGGATATGTTCAGAATTTTTTTAAAGTTACTTTTATCTAGTTACATCTACTTGGTTGGTAAAACATGCCCCTCCTTGCTGTTATTTGACTTATGGCTTAAAATTATGAAAGATACATTCTTTGATATTGGTGAAACTTGCCCCTTTTTATAAGTTTACTCAATGATGAACCTTGATCAGTGCACTTCACTGACAAGTCTGAGAGTAAAACAATGCTAATCCTAGCTTCCCTTTCTCTATTAAGTTTCTGTTTATTTTGCAGGTACAGATTTGAAGATGAAGATTTTAGTTTAGGTTTTTTTTCTATATAGAATAGTCACTTGTAATATTCTTTTGTAATTTTACTTCTACTTTTGTAATCTTTATTTTATTATTTTGTAATACAGATTGTACTATTATCAATAAAGAAATATTATTTTTTATTTATTTACCATTGTAAAAATTGTGACTGATTTTCCTAAGTTACATTTTGTAACTTATTATTGAATGTAAATATGAAATGAATATTCATATTCTTAATTTATTATTGGTTAACTCTTCATTAAATCAAGATTTAAACATTATTCAAAAACCCTTTTGAATTATAATTCAAACACTCAATGTTTTAAATTCAAATTCATTTCCCATAACACATAAGTCCACAAAGATCATATCAAAGTCTATAGCAATCATCCTTTAAGACTAAACCTAATCTCAAAGTATGAAAGAAACCTTGATCACTTTAGGTTTTTATTTGGCGAAAAAATTACCCACATTTTCAAGGATGAATGCATTCAACATTTCAAATTCCTAAATCTACCCTTCGTTAGTTCCTAAATGCTGGGATGTTACAAAGATGTATCAATGGTAAGATTGGACCCAGGTCTATAGTTCATTAGTGGTGTTCTCCTTAAGAAATACAACAAAAAATGCTGGGTAAACAAATTACAGTGGGACAATTGATAGGACAGAGCAAGGCATAACAATGCAATAGTAGACATTCATGATCCTATGAGATTTTATTGGGAAATACAACAATATATGTAGACCGCCATCCAACTACATCTATGACTAGTAATCCACCTTCAGGTTATCATCCGAACACCCTCCAGTATTAAGTTGCAAGCAACGGATAACCGCTTTAAGCAAAGAGTGTAAGGTAAACAATACAATTGTTCCATGAACAAAAGATCATTGTTTTCTCCCTAGTAGCAAGAGCACATCTACAACCTTAGAGATTTCTGTAACTTCCCCAGATTCAATAGAGGCATGAACCCACTATCGAGCATAAATACTCCCTCTTGGAGTCACTAGCATCTACTTGGCCAAGATAGCTACTATAAACGGAGAGCATGCAAGATCTCAAACAACACAGACATGATAGAATCAATAAGATAGAACCATTAATCAATCTGACATAGTAATATCAATATCCATCGGATCCCCGCAAACACACCATGCATGATTACAAATAGCTGATCTTGATCATGAACAGAGCTCACAAGATCTAAACATGGTAGCACAAAGGAGGAGAAACAACCATCTAGATACTGTATGGACCCATAGTCCAAGGTGGAACTACTCACGCATCATACCGGAGGCTGGCATGGTGATGAAGAAGGCCTCCAGGATGATCTATCCTCTCCGGCAAGTGTCGGGAAGAGCTTCAGATCCCCCGATCTTGGGACGATGGTGGCGGCGGCTACAGACTGTTTCATTGAAGATTGATCAGGTCCTTAGGGTTTAGGTATCAGGGGCTTCTTATAAGCGAAGAGGGAGACTGAGGGGGTGCCCGAGGTGGCCGCACCCCCAAGGCACGGGCCAGGCCTGGCCGCGTGGCCAGGGGGTGTGGGCCTCTCGTGGCCCTCCTCCGTCTCGTCTTCTAGCTCCATGTTCTCCTCGGTGAAATATTGACTTTGGCTTTCATCCCATCCAATTCCGAGAATATTCATTTTCTGGCTTTTCTGGAACCCAAAACAGCAGAAAACAGGCAACTGGCACTGTAGCATCTTGTTAATAGGTTAGTCCCAGAAAACATATAAAAATACCTCAAAGTGTAGACAAAGCAAAGCAAAGTTGATACTAAACAAGCATGTAACATCAAAAATCATGCATCACATGCACTACTTACACAATCTTTACAAGGGCAACACCGTCCAGTAGAAAATATACAAATTTTACATCCTATACATGTTTTACACAAGGCAACTCACTACTGCTATCGATGAAGGATGACGTTGGTGCGTTTGTTGAACAACTGCACAATATCTTTGTTAGGCTAGGAAACCGCTCGGTAATGAGGTTGCATGTTCTAGGCCAAACCATCCGGAGGAACTGGCGGTCCCATCGCAATGGCCGCTAGGTCTACATATGGATGGTGCTGGTGGACAAGGGACAACGCAGCCTTGGTATCCGCGACAAGCTGCTGGTGCACACACTCCTTTACAATGCTCACGTTGCGAAACTTCTGCAATAGCCCAAGAACACTAGAAAGAGCTTCGTCTAGGGGAACTTAGAGCTATATATCAACGCGAGTGTTAAGCACTCTTCATCACCTCCAGTACTTGATGAAAATGATCTCGCACTATCGTTAGCATAGTTTCCCAGTTTTGACCCATCTAGAAGAATCCCCCAGCCTCCAGCTCCGCTTGGGTCAGGAAGTTTAGTCAAATATCAACACGCTCTTTCTCGTCATGCGGAATGATATTCACAACTACAAAACAACATCAAGTCAGTCGATACCAAGGCAATAACCCGAAGAACGCAGGCGGGAATGTGCTTACATTGCAGCTGCTCGCCAATCTAGGTAACCTCTCCAAGAAGGTAGTTCTCCTGCTTGAAGGCCTTTTCATCTTTTGACTTCCAAACATCTGCGTGGCCGCGGATGATAGCAACTGTTTTCTCCAAGTCTTTCACGCGATCATGAAGCAGAGGGAGCTGATACAACTCATTTTACGTTGGCTATGGAGGAGCCAAAGGACTATATGAGATCATCGGTACTAAACCTGTGGAAACCTATACAAACAAAGCAATGGATTATAAAGATATGGACGAGTGCAAAAAGAAACATAGCATATATTAACACAAAAGATATTATGTAGCACTTCAAGCATAGTATGGTATACACAAGGGCGATAAGCAAGTCCAACAGCACAACTACAAACTAAAGCAGCTAATGACAACTACACGGAAGCACCCGAGGGCTTCGCAGTGTCCGTGGCTTTTGCCGTGGCCAGCCGTTTCTGCTCCGCAGAGTACCTCGTGAGCAACTCTCTAAGCCGCGGGCCATATTTCTTGCAGCAGGAGGAGAAAGGACCAAAGGATACCTCTTCGCCTCTACCGTCACCGGCATCTTTGAAGTCACCTTGTTGAGGTCTAGACGAGCGTCGCGGGCTTGAGACATCGCCTAGGCCAAGGGAAGCACATGCACATTTCTACGTTTGCTTATATTCGACATGTGTGTTCCTAGCAAGTGCTTCCGCCAGAGCACTGACGTCCTCCAGAGTGGTGTCCTTCGGGAACATCTCTTAGTGGAAGCGGACGAGCACCTCTTTGGCCTTGAACAAAGCGTCACGGGTGGAGTGTAACACCCCGGTTCTGAAAAGACCGTGGCCTCTATGTGACATGCCAATCCCTGGATCGGTTCATTGGCCCACAATAGAGTAAGATGAATAACATAGCAAAATAACCGTGTATCATAGATAACGAAGATCCAGAGTACCATTATTACAATAAAAGCTTAGCCCAAAGCTAGCTCAAATTATTCAGGTAGCAACATAAACAAAGTAAATCCTCCATTCTTCAAATTGCCCACAAGTGAACAAGTGCCGAGTGGAGTACCGTGGCCTATATCGATTACTCAGAATCGGAATATCCTGCAACATGAAACGTAGCAGCCCCGAAGGGTCAATACATGGAATGTATGGCAAGTAGAGCTAGTAAAGGAGACAATAGTGCTAACATCTACATGCATATTTGGCAAGTGGAGCTGTGTCTGGCTTGCATTTGCAAATACATTTGTCCTACTTTCATAAACAGTTTTTGATTTTCTTTGAAAAGATCCCAATTAAGTTAACCCAACAATATTAAAACAATTATGAAATTAGAATGAGCGAGAAACATGTCATGGGATCAATATCAAGCAACTCAGTTGTCCATAACCGAGGACACGGCTAATCGATTAGATTATACACCCTACAGAGGTTAGTACACTTTACCCATGTGACTTGGCCAGCCCATCTCGTACCATCACTCTCATTTTGAGTGGTGGTAGGGAGAAGTCCAAGTTGAGACCGTTCGGGAAGTAGCTCCCCAATCCCGGCCAGACCGGTCCAACCTACCAAAATTCTACATCTCTGGATACGCGGGTTCGGGTCACCACAACCTACTAAGTCCAACCAACCGCCCATTCCATTATTGGCACATGGTTGTACACGTAAGCTACACAATAAAGAAGCCAATCATTCTCTCTTGATACTTGGGTGCCTTTCCGCAATGAAACCACCAAAAATTATCAATACCATCACACCCAGGAGATTCATTGATTAAGTTGTTTTAGTTTTCACAAACCAATACTTTTAGAAACAAGTCTCAATGATGTAACCCAGCCCTCGTTCAACATAGCATGGCTAAGCACATCTACCAACGGTGGTTCATCTACAAGGAAAGCCCTACCACATAATAGGACATAGCATAGCGATAGTATCATCCTACACATGCATCTACAAAATACACGACAATGCATTGAAAATAGTAGGACGATATCATGAACAAGTATCATCTACTTGCCTTGGTTGTAGCGGTCGGAAGAACAATCCACACACGAGCAAGCGTTGCACTCGTCACAATCTACACGATACAATTGCATCCATAAACAAACAATCCACAAGCATATGCAACAAAGATGATGCATGAATGCAAGAACGACAAGTGAATTGGTGCTACAGCTGCACCACAACTTCCTATTCCATAATACTACCGATTGCATGCATGAAAAATAGTTTTAGAGCTAGGAAAACTATTTCGCAAAAGGTAATGCTCAAAACTAGAGCTAGAACCCAAATAATTCACTACCGGTAGTATACTGTTTGTAAAATCTTGGGAAAATTCTACCGCATAGGCATCGCTGATTAGAAACAGTACCAACTGGAATTACTCAAAAAGGAATTATAAAACTCCCCGAGTAATTAAAACACTGCAGAAAGCCACTAGACAGTTTCTGCAGAAGTTTTTACTATAAGCCAATCCTTTTAATTCACGATGAGATTCCCCTCGTTCCACTGAATCCAGGGACATATCATACGCGATTTTTGGAGCTACCGATCTTTATATACGAATTTATTACTCCAAAAAGGCCACTAACCAGTTTGATTAAACTGTACTAAACCTTGCTGCAAAAGCCTGAACCAGAGGTACAGCAAGACTCTACACGACTCACTGAATCTACACATATTTTATTTGCAATTTTTGGCCAAACGGTTTAATTTCTACGCAATTTACAATTTTCTACTGAAATCTGTCAACTAAAAGGATTAATGAAACTAACTTGATCAGCGTATGCATTGACTGGTCAACGCTGTTCTTGATCGGCGCTGACTAGTCAACGCCTGGGTCTGACCGGTCAACGAACGATCTGAACCTCTGATCTAAAATCTGACGGTGGCTGCAGTCTTACCGGAAACGAACGGCGAAACGGACGGCGGCGAGTTCCGAACGGTGCGACGATCGGCTTCGGGTCGGTGTTTTTCCTACGCGGATGGAAACGGTCAGCGCAACGGATTAAAACGGTCACGCAACGGCGGCGGCGTTCGGCACGCGAGCATGCATGTGTGCGTCGTCGTGTCTGTAGCAAGCGTAGCGCAGCATAAGCAGCAGCCGCCAGCGATGCTTTCGCAGCAGCAGCGGCAGCGGTAGCAACTAGCGCAGCGTATGCGCAGCAGCGGCATGGCAGCAGCGAACAGCGGTAGCGGCGCTGGCGGCGCGGCCTTGAGCGGCAACGTGGCGCAAAGCGCTTAAGCCTTGTGGCGGCGGTCTGGCGGTCTGGTATGATGGCGGCAAGCGCGGAGGCGAAGTGCGGCGGCGAGTGCGGCGGGCGAGATGGAAGCGCAAGCGAAGCGGCTACATGGCGCGGATACTGGATGAGGAGGGGTGACGGCGGCGCAGGAGGCGGCGGCCGGGTGCGGTTCCGAGGAGGAGGGCGCGGCGGGGCGATCGAGAGGGGTTGGGCTCCCGAGGCAGCCGGCTGCCCTTTAAGTCTTGGGGTCCTACTCCAAATCGGCGCGTGATTGGACACGAACTCGGAAATCGGTCCGGAATTTCTGACCGTTTTCGGGCGATTCACTAAAACGGCGACAACTTCTCCGTACGAGCTCCGATTCGAGCGATTCTTGCTCCTACGGTTTTGTGAAGTCGAGGGGAACAATCTAGGGTCAAGGTTTGAGCGAAACCACTAATCTACAAGGGTGGTCAACGCTAGTCCTACTAAAGCTTCCCGCAGGAACCTCGTAGCAAAATAGAATAGGGTTTTGAAAGTAGCGTTTCGCTGAACCTTTTCACTCGACGGTTTTGCATGGAAAAATATGATGCGATGCTATGAATGATATGCAAGAACAAATCTAAAATTTGGGATGTGACAAGACTAACCCCCTTAAGATGAATCTCGTCCTCGAGATTCGGCGCGGCTAGCAAATAGGTGTGGGTAGTCCTCTCGGATGTCATCCTCATGCTCCCAAGTGGCTTCCTCTTCAGTGTGATGGCTCCACTGCACCTTGCAAAACTTGATCGTCTTGGTACGGGTAATCCTTTCCGCTCTCTCTAGAATCTTGACCGGCTTCTCCTCATAGGTCAAATCATTCTCCAGCTGAACCTCCTCTAGCGGTACGGTGTCTCTCAATGGTGTATCCACCATCTCCGGATGGCACTTCTTCAGCTGGGACACGTGGAACACATTGTGAACAGCGGACAGAGCCTCTGGCAACTCCAACTGATAAGCAACTTCTCCTTTGCGTGCTAAGACCCGATACGGTCCAATAAATCGAGGTGCCAGCTTACCCTTAATTCCAAATCTCTTGATTCCACGAAGTGGCGATACTCTGAGGTATGCTCTATCACCTATCTCATACACCACTTCCTTGCGCTTGGCGTCAGCGTAGCTCTTCTGCCTTGATTGTGCTACCTTCAGCCTGTCTCTAATCAAGGCGACCTTCTCCTCAGCGTCCTTGATCAAATCAGGTCCAAACAACTGACGTTCTCCTACTCCATCCCATAGCAATGGTGTTCGGCACCGTTTCCCATATAGCACATCGAACGGTGACGTCTTGATGCTGGTTTGATAGCTGTTGTTGTAGGAAAACTCAGCATACGGCAAATTCTCATCCCAACTAGAACCATGAGCCAAAGCGCAAGCTCTCAGCATGTCCTCCAAAATCTGATTCACCCTCTCGGTCTGTCCATCAGTCTGCGGGTGAAATGCTGTGATAAACTCCAATCTAGTACCAAGTGACTCGTGTAGCTGGCGCCAGAAGTGTGAGGTAAATTGGGTGCCTCTGTCAGATACGATACTCTTGGGAACTCCGTGTAGGCACACAATCCTGTCCATGTAAATCTTGGCCAACTTTGCACTCGTATAGGTCGTCTTTACCGGTATAAAGTGGGCTACCTTGGTCAAATGGTCGACCACTACCCAAATGGAGTCATATCCTGACCTGGTCCTGGGCAATCCTGTGATAAAGTCCATTCCCACTCTATCCCACTTCCAATCCGGCACGGGCAATGGCTGTAGCAGTCCTGCTGGCTTCTGGTGTTCTGCCTTCACTCGGCTACATACATCACACAGGGCAATATGCTTGGCGATATCTCCCTTCATGTTGTTCCACCAGAATCTGCTCTTCAAATCCATATACATCTTTGTGTTGCCCGGATGTATGGAGTATGGCGAGTTATGAGCCTCCTGCAGAATCAACTCCCTTATCTCCGGGTCGCTTGGCACACATAAACGGTCTCCATACCACAAGGTACCATGCTCATCCTTGCGAATATCCTTTTCCCGATTCTCCTTCATCTTTTCCTTTATCTCCTCTATTTCCTTGTCTCCTACCTGAGCTTTTATTATCCTGTCCTGTAGCGTCGGTTGGACTTCCATTGTAGCTAGGTATGCTTTAGATACCACCTCCAGTCTAAGGTCCTTGAATTGCTTGCACAAATCCTCGGGCAATTCACCAATTGTCAATCCATTGGCATAAACCTTCCGGCTCAGAGCATCTGCTACTACATTGGCCTTTCCTGGGTGGTATTGCAGATTCATATCATAATCCTTGATAAGTTCCAACCATCTCCGTTGCCTCATGTTCAGTTCCTTCTGCGTGAATATGTACTTCAGGCTCTTGTGGTCGGTGTACACATCACAGTGTTTTCCCATTAAGTAATGCCTCCATACCTTGAGCG
Organism: Avena insularis; assembly: GCA_023614405.1. Classification (NCBI taxonomy): domain Eukaryota; kingdom Viridiplantae; phylum Streptophyta; class Magnoliopsida; order Poales; family Poaceae; genus Avena; species Avena insularis. The sequence continues at coordinate 257,428,181 of CM042693.1, read as the reverse complement.
CATGAACCACTGACGCTAACTCCAAGTCGTGTGTGGGGTAATTCCGCTCATGGTGCTTGAGTTGTCGCGAGGCATATGACACTACTCTTCCATCTTGCATCAGCACACTCCCAAGTCCTTGTCGAGAGGCATCACAGTACACTTGGAAATCCTTCTAAAGATCTGGTAAACATAGAACTGGCACGGTCACTAGTCGACGCTTTAGTTCCTGAAAGCTGGCTTCACATACGTCTGACCACTCAAACTTCCTCTCCTTCTTCAGAAGTTCAGTCATCGGCTTAGCAATCTTGGAAAAGTTTTCAATGAACCTCCTGTAATATCCAGCAAGTCCCAAAAGCTTCGAATCTCTCCCGCATTCTTGGGTGCTTCCCACTCAGTTACTGCAGTCACTTTACTTGGATCAACAGCGACTCCTTCTCCTGACACTACGTGCCCAAGAAACCCAGCAGTGTTAAGCCAGAATTCACACTTGCTGAATTTGGCATACAGCTGGTGTTCCCTCAGTTTCTCCATAATCAGTCGCTGATGTTTCTCATGCTCAGCATTATCCTTGGAATATATCAGTATGTCGTCAATAAACACCACCACGAACTTGTCCAAGTACTCCATAAATACCTTGTTCATAATGGTCATGAAATATGCCGGGGAATTCGTTAGTCCAAAAGACATAACCGTATACTCATATAAACCATACCTAGTGGTGAAGGCGGTTTTTGGTACGTCCTCCTCTCGGATCTTCAATTGAAAGTAACCAGATCGCAGATCAATCTTGTTGAACACCTTTGCTCCTTCCAGTTTATCAAACAAATCATTTATGTTCGGCAGAGGGTACTTGTTCTTGATGGTTACTTCATTCAACGAGCAGTAGTCCACCACTAATCTCTTGGTGCTGTCTTTCTTCTCCACAAACAGAACAGGTGCACCCCATGACGACGAACTAGGCTGAATGAATCCCTTTTCTAGCTGCTCTTTCAACTGCTTCTTCAATTCCTTCAACTCATCCACATCCATCTTATATGGTTTCTTTGCTATTGGTCCTGTTCCCGGCATCAGGTCGATGAGAAACTCCACTTCCCTGTCAGGTGGCATCCTTGGCAGCTCTTCCGGAAACACGTCAGGGTAATCCCTAATCACTGGCACGGTATCCATGCTAACCCCCTTAAGAGAATTCAACTTACACCTTCCTGGTCATGCAGCTGACTTGAATCTAATCCTCTTACCATCCGGGGTTTTGAGCGAAACAGCTCGCTGTGCACAACCTATGTGTCCCCCATGCATATGATCAAACAACAAAAAACAATAGCAGACAATCACAAGCAAGTAACACATCAACAAACAAGCGATTCAGTGACATCCCAGGTGTTATCCTAGCAGTATATACCTACTGAAATAGTTTTACAAGAGTTGGCAATGGTTAACTAAACAGTCGATCAACTAAACAACAAAAACAGCAATCTGCCAGAACAGTCCAGCAGCGTTCGCGAATTTTTCCGCCTGACTTAAACTCGTCAGAAAATTTAGCTGATTTTTGCACATATAGTACAGAGATTTTCGCATCAGCTCAATATTTTTTAGATTTTTCCGAGTTACCAGAAAAATATGAAAAATCGTACAGTACTGCTGTATCAGCAGAAAACTGTAGCGAAAATAACACAGATAGTAACCAAACTTGCCATAACTCTTTCATAAAATTTTGCACAAATAATTCCTGGGATATTGGAGTACACAAATAAGCAACTAATCACTCTTGAACTAACACGAACTAAGCTTCACAACGATCGAGACTAATCCTAACGAATTTACCTAACGAGGACTAATTGGTGGACTTCTATCTACTTCTTGAAGAAGTTGCAGTAGGTCCTTGCTGTCATGCGTTGACGCTTCGGCTCGTGATACAACCATGGCGGCGGAGTGTACACCTCTCCTGAGTCATCACTTGAAATCTCAAACTCCACCTCTTCTGGATCCTCCTCTTCTTCACTCTCAGCTGCAACTGCTACAGCTTCATCTCCTCCACCATCATCGTCTCCATCATCATCATCCTCGTCCTCATCATCATCATCGTTCCCACTATCATCATCATCCCCATTGTTGCCATCATCTACATTGTCATCATCAGAGGGTGGATTCAGCTGCGCTTGGAGAGCGGCAATCTGGGCTGTCATAGCTTCAACAGTTTGATCCCTTTCCTGGACGGTCCCCTGCAACTATTGTATGTTCTGGGTGTTCTCCTGCACAGTACCATGAAGATGAGCTATGGTTGCATCTCTGGCTATCAGGGCATTCTCCAGAACTCTCACAGCTTCATGCAGGGTGTCAATCTCCTGTCCTTGGACCACCATACCATTGCTAGCAAAATCTGCAATCTCCTTTATCATCCTCACCTTCTCAGCTAGAGCTCCATTCTCCCTTTCCATGTCCTCTATGTGCCTCCGATGGGGCGGCATGTTGTTCCTGCCACCCGGAGTAACCACAATGTGCCCATCTTCATCACGCCTCCCATAGTCACGGTAGGGTGAATCTGCTGGCAGTAGGTGTCGGACACTATGGCACTGGCGAGACAGGGCTTCATGTATGGCCAAGTTGATTCCAAGTCCCCAGTTGCAGTATGTCTTGGTGTAGATCAAGTGCACGGGGTTTGGCAAGGCGGCATCTCTGAATATGAAGGTGGTGATCTCCCATGCATCCTCTCCATATCCATAGGTGTACAACCTTCTTCCCTTGAACATGGGCAATGGCAATCCCAATGACTGCGAGAGCTGAGCTAACTGCCTTGCAAAGGGCCTTGGTGACTCCATGGTGGCATACTCAGTCCTGACTTCTCCCATCTATCAAGTAAAAGAGGAAAGTGTGAGAATAGCATATGGTAAGAATTTACGAGGGTGAAAGGCATAAGATGAAAGACAGAGTTAGTATAGGCTTTAATAAATCTATGGCTTCCTAATCCAATTCTAGGTCACGATCCTACAGTCGACACACGGGCTCTGATACCATCCTGCAACACCCCGGTTCTGAAAAGACCGTGGCCTCTATGTGACATGCCAATCCCTGGATCGGTTCATTGGCCCACAATAGAGTAAGATGAATAACATAGCAAAATAACCGTGTATCATAGATAACGAAGATCCAGAGTACCATTATTACAATAAAATCTTAGCCCAAAGCTAGCTCAAATTATTCAGGTAGCAACATAAACAAAGTAAATCCTCCATTCTTCAAATTGCCCACAAGTGAACAAATGTCGAGTGGAGTATCGTGGCCTATATCGATTACTCAGAATCGGAATATCCTACAACATGAAACGTAGCAGCGCTGAAGGGTCAATACATGGAATGTATGGCAAGTAGAGCTAATAAAGGAGACAATAGTGCTAACATCTACATGCATATTTGGCAAGTGGAGCTGTGTCTGGCTTGCATTTGCAAATACATTTGTCCTACTTTCATAAACAGTTTTTGATTTTCTTTGAAAAGATCCCAATTAAGTTAACCCAACAATATTAAAACAATTATGAAATTAGAATGAGCGAGAAACATGTCATGGGATCAATATCAAGCAACTCAGTTGTCCATAACCGAGGACACGGCTAATCGATTAGATTATACAGCCTGCAGAGGTTAGTACACTTTACCCATGTGACTTGGCCAGCCCAGCTCGTACCATCACTCTCATTTTGAGTGGTGGTAGGGAGAAGTCCAAGTTGAGACCGTTCGGAAAGTAGCTCCCCAATCCCGACGCGCACCGGTCCAACCTACCAAAATTCTACATCTCTGGATACGCGGGTTCGGGTCACCACAACCTACTAAGTCCAACCAACCGCCCATTCCATTATTGGCACATGGTTGTACACGTAAGCTACACAATAAAGAAGCCAATCATTCTCTCTTGATACTTGGGTGCCTTTCCGCAATGAAACCACCAAAAATTATCAATACCATCACACCCAGGAGATTCATTGATTAAGTTGTTTTAGTTTTCACAAACCAATACTTTTAGAAACAAGTCTCAATGATGTAACCCAGCCCTCGTTCAACATAGCATGGCTAAGCACATCTACCAACGGTGGTTCATCTACAAGGAAAGCCCTACCACATAATAGGACATAGCATAGCGATAGTATCATCCTACACATGCATCTACAAAATACACGACAATGCATTGAAAATAGTAGGACGATATCATGAACAAGTAGCATCTACTTGCCTTGGTTGTAGCGGTCGGAAGAACAATCCACACACGAGCAAGCGTTGCACTCGTCACAATCTACACGATACAATTGCATCCATAAACAAACAATCCACAAGCATATGCAACAAAGATGATGCATGAATGCAAGAACGACAAGTGAATTGGTGCTACAGCTGCACCACAACTTCCTATTCCATAATACTACTGATTGCATGCATGGAAAATAGTTTTAGCGCTAGAAAAACTATTTCGCAAAAGATAATGCTCGAAACTAGAGCTAGAACCCAAATAATTCACTACCGGTAGTATACTGTTTGTAAAATCTTGGGAAAATTCTACCGCATAGGCATCGCTGATTAGAAACAGTACCAACTAGAATTACTCAAAAAGGAATTATAAAACTCCCCGAGTAATTAAAACACTGCAGAAAGCCACTAGACAGTTTCTGCAGAAGTTTTTACTGTAAGCCAATCCTTTTAATTCACGATGAGATTCCCCTCGTTCCACTGAATCCAGGGACATATCATACGCGATTTTTGGAGCTACCAATCTTTATATACGAATTTATTACTCCGAAAAGGCCACTAACTAGTTTGATTAAACTGTACTAAACCTTGCTGCAAAAGCCTGAACCAGAGGTACAACAAGATTCTACACGACTCACAGAATCTACACATATTTTATTTGCAATTTTTGGCCAAGCGGTTTAATTTCTATGTAATTTACAAGTTTTCTACCGAAATCTATCAACTAAAAGGATTAACGAAACTAACCCAGTCAACTGTGTCTGTTGACTGGTCAACGCGGCTGCTGACGGGGCGCTAACTGGGCATCTGAATAGTCAACGCCTGGGTCTGAGCGGTCAACGAACGATATGAACCTCTGATCTGAAATCTGACGGTGGCTGCAGTCTTTCCGGAAACGAACAGCGAAACGGACGGCGGCGAGTTCCGGACGGTGCGGCGATCGGCTCCGGGTCGGTGTTTTTTCCTACGCTGATGGAAACGGTCAGCGCAACGAATTAAAACGGTCACACTGGCAATGCGGCGTTAAGCACGCGAAACATGCGTGTGTCGCGTCGCGTCGTCTTAAGCGTAAGTAAAGCGCAGCAGCATAGCAACGATCTGCAGCAGCGAGCGCAAGCGGCGGCGGCGCTAGCTGGCGCAGCAGCGGCGCGTAAGCGCAGCAGCCGGCTGCTCTGCGGCTGGCAGAACCTTGGCGGTCAGCGTATGCGGGCGTAAAGCGCGGGCGAAGAAGCGGCGGCGAGGGTGCTGGCGGCGGAGATGGGGCGGAGCGGCTCATGGCGGCGGGAGGAGTACTGGCGGCGACGAGGCGGCGACGGCGACAGCCAAGGTGTGGCGACGCCAGAGGCGGCGGCAGTCTGATTCGAGGAGGAGGCGATGGCGGGGGCGATCGAGGGCAAGGGGGTCGGGCTCGGTTCCCGAGGCAGCCGGCTCGGCCCTTTAAGTGGGGCCCCTTGCGGGTCCTACTCCAAATCGGCGCGCGATTGGACACGAACTCGGAAATCGATCCGAAATTTCGGACCGTTTTCCGGCGATTCACTAAAACGGCGACAACTTCTCCGTACGAGCTCCGATTCGAGCGATTCTTGATCCTACGGTTTTGTGAAGTCGAGGGGAACAATCTAGGGTCAAGGTTTGAGCGAAACCACTAATCTACAAGGGTGGTCAACGCTAGTCCTACTAAAGCTTCCCGCAGGAACCTCGTAGCAAAATAGAATAGAGTTTTGAAAGTAGCGTTTCGCTGAACCTTTTCACTCGACGGTTTTGCATGGAAAAATATGATGTGATGCTATGAATGATATGCAAGACCAGATCTAGAATTTGGGATGTGACATGGAGCTACAGCGGTCTTTGACCAACTCCATGACGCCGGCTAGTGGATCGGTATGCTCAAGCACCTGGTGGTCAAAGACGAGGTAGGCAGCATCTGTAAGTACGCAAAACCCCAATTCAACATACAAAGAAGAATCAAATGGAAGATAGAGTCAAAACGAAGCTTGTTCTAGTCAACTCACCGAACAAAGCCTAGGCAGAAGTCATGAGATGGTCAGCAAGGTCTTTCTCCCGTTCATCCGCATATGATGCCAAGTTCTCCTTGCACTTCTTGAAGTGCTCGAGAGCCTCGATGGAATTTTTCTCTTTGGTCTCCGCCATGTTGTGGATCTTCTCGAGAGACTCCAGTTGACGAAGCACCTGCTTGTTGTCCTCTAAAATCAAAGCAAAGACAATCAGTTAAATTCATCACAAGCAATTCAAAGCATCGACAGTAATGTTACTCAACCTGGAGCTGCTGGAAATCTACCTCTAGGCGCACATGCTGCTGGCCCAAGCGAGTCATCTCTCGGAGAAACGGCTAGAAAAGGAAACTCGGATCAGAAGAGAAGGACCCGGGGTCTGGTCAGAGTAGTTCGAAATCACTTACATGTTCACCCAAAGACTCCAAAGGTCCCGTAGTGGTCTTCCGAGAAATAACCCATGTGACCCCCCCCCCCCAGCTTAGAAGAACTCGAGGAGCTATTGCCAAAGGTGGCTGCTGTCTTCGGGGAGGCTTCCACTGCCTCAGCACTCACGGACTTGGAGTTCACAACATCCTCATCACCCTCACCCGAGCACCACAAAGGCCTCACCTTCTTCTTCGATGAGATCCACCATAAAGGCGGTCTCACAATCCACTAACCAGTGACCTTGAAGGCGCCAACCTAAACCTTTACAACGAGGTTGCGGGGAAGCTCCATGTTGGAGATATGCCCAAGAGGCAATAATAAAGTGGTTATTATCATATCTTCATCTTTATGATAAATGTTTACATACCATGCTATAATTGTATTAACATGAAACATTAATACTTGTGTGATTTTTAAACATGAAAGAGTCCCTAGTAAAGCCTCTTGTTAAACTAGCTTGTTGGTTAATATATGATCATGGTTTCCTGATCATGAACATTGAGATGTTATTAACAACAAGTTCATGTCATTAGGAGAATGATGTGATGGATATACTCATATAGTTAAGCGTAGCATAAGATCAAAGTCATTTAAATAGTTCACTTGCTATAAGCTTTCAAATACATAGTAACCAAAATCTTTCGACCATGAGATCATGTTAATCACCATCACCGAATGGATGCTTTGATGACATAAAACACCACTTCTTAACTGGGTGGCTATAAAGGCGACATTGATTGTTTAGAAAGTATGTGTTGAGGCACATGGATCAAGAGTGGGATTTGTCCATCCATATGACGGATAGATATACTCTGGGCCCTCTCGGTGGAATGTCATACAATTATCTTGCAAGCATGTGACTAGCTCACAAGGGATCACATATCATAGGAACAAGTAAAGATTACTTATCGGTAACAAGGTTGAACTAGGTATGCAGAGATACCAACGATCAATGCCCGGATAAGTAAAGTATCACGAGACAAAGGGAAATTGGTATCGTATGTAAATGGTTCATTCGATCATGAAGTAATCATAGAAATATGTGGGATCCATATGAATTTCCATATTCCTCTATTGGTTATTGATCGGAGAAGAGTCTTGGTCATGTCCGCATAATTCATGAACCGTAGGGAGACACACTTAAGGATTCGATGTTTTTTAGTAGATATGGAATGTGAGTAAGAAGACCAAATGTTGTTCGGAGTATCGAATGGGATCCAGGATATCATGAGGAGATCCGGAATGGTATGGATAATAAGATTCATATAAGGAAAGTCCAATTCCGGAGTCCGGGAATGGTTTCGATGTTTTCACTGGAATGTTCTACAAGGGTCTAGAAGGTCCACCAATCTAGAAGGGGAAGGGTACATGGATGTGTCATGATAAAGTGGAATGGTTGCATCATGTCCTAGGTCACTTGCCTGGACACTTGGAAGAGAGAAACCAAACTCTAGTTTGAAAGACAAAAGGCCTGTTTGAAAAATTCAAACTGGGACAATGATTTCCATGTGGAGGGAGAGAAGGAAACCTACCTAAGGGAGAAATCCTCCCTCTCCCTTGCGCCGACCACATGAGGAGGAGTTGGGGAAGGACTCCCCTTCTCCAACCGCCCCTCCCTCTCATAAATAGAGGGGAGGGGTGCTGTCATGGTATTGCCGACGAGTACGCCATTTGAGGGGTCCTCATAGAGCGTGTTTAGAGACGTGGGGTAAGGCAGGAGGTTGGAGGGTACGAGGTAACACAGCTTACCCAGGTTCAGATCCCATGACGGTGGCGGAATCCTACTCCTGCTATAAGTCACTATAATGGCAATACGCCGAGTTACAGGGATTGGTTCGCTGTGCGCGATATAAGTTGAGTTATCCCTAAAGGCTCCCGAAGGTCTGGCTTATATAGTCGCCAGATCCTAGGGTTACAGGCAAAGTCCTAGCCGGAGAGGTTACACAGTCCTACACGATACACAACTAGTCTAACGTGTCTTGCACTCCAAGGCTCTGGGTACGCTGGTGACTCCTCCGTAGCCTTGCTTTATCTGGCATGGGCCTCCCTTCTGGATCCATCTAACTAGGCCGCCCAGCAGGCCATGAGCCTTGCTACCAACTGTGGGCCACCCGGGTTTTCCGGATTAGAGACATGCAATGGTGATACCCATTTAGCATATCCCCAATAGTAGCCCCCGGAGAACTCCGAGATCTTGCGCCGTCTTGCCTCTTTAGGTTAAATGCTCCGTCTAGATGAATGTTGGAAAATCGTCAAGAAATATCTTGTAGTCCTCCCAAGAACCCTGCAATGTTCTCCGTGTTCCATATGTAAGTCGGAGAACGACTGAATCTTCCATCGTACTCTTCTTGTAACCTGACTGAATCCATCCATGCCGGAATCATCAAATGGGATGGTTCACCTTCCTATGTTAGTAGAGCAACATAGACCATAGGTCAACGATGACTCGTAACTCACACATGCAGAGAATGCAATAATAGTCGTTTATCCCGCACAAAGGATGCGAAACGTTGGCGGTGGCGGTGAGAACGTGGCGAAATTTCGGCGCATGCACACACACCCGTTGTCCATGCAGCAACCGTTCGATCAACTTGCACGAATCTTGATGCCAAGTACTATAAATTATAACCGTGGTAATTCTTATTCTTTCACCGCATTCTTCATCGCATTGTATTCTTCCTCTAGCAAACGCCTCCTCAAGCTCTCCACGCGCACGAAGGAAAAAACCCTAGCTTTTCCCATCTCACTACCAGTCTTCCTCCGCACCAATGGCCAGTAGCAGCACCACACCGTACATGGCGGCGACGAGCGAAGCCACTACCAAGCCGGCGGGTGATGGCGCGTGGTAGCGCTTCGTTAGGAGACCCCAAGAGCAAGGTATGATGAGCAGAGAAGCAAGTGTTCCCTTAGTAAGAAACCGAGGTTATCGAACCAGTAGGAGGAAGGAAACGACTCAAAGGTGTTGCTAGCAACTTGGAGACCTGCACAACACAAACTCAAGACTTTGCCCCAACGAATAGTGAGGTTGTCAATCTCACCGGTTGCTGTAACAAAGGATTAACTGTATGGTGTGGAAGGTAATAGTGGTTTACAGAAAGTAAACAGTAACAGTGGAGGATGTATCAATGGTAAAGATTGGACCGGGGTCCATGGTTCACTAGAGGTGTTCTCCTTAAGATAAACAAACATGGCTTGCTGGGTAAACAAATTACAGTAGGGCAATTGACAGGACTGATCAAGGCATAACAATGCAATACTAGACATTCATGATCCTATGAGATTCGATTGGGAAATACAACAAGATATATAGACCGCCATCCAACTGCATCTATGACTAGAAATCCACCTTTAGGTTATCATCCGAACCCCCTCCAGTATAAAGTTGCAAGCAACAGATAACTACTTTAAGCAAAGTGTGTAAGGTAAACAATCCACTTGTTCCATGAACAAGATACCATTTTTTCACCCTAGTGGAAATATCACATCTACAACCTTAGAGATTTTTGTCACTTCCCTTAGATTAAATAGAAGCATGAACCCACTATCGAGCATAAATACCCCTCTTGGAGTCACTAGCATCTACTCGGCCAAGATAGCTACTAGAAACGGAGAGCATGCAAGATCACAAACAACACAAACATGATAGAATCAGTAAGACAAAACCATTAATCAATATGACATAGTAATCTCAATATCCATCGGATCCCCGCAAACACAACATGCATGATTACAAATAGATGATCTTGATCATGAACGGAGCTCACAAGATCTAAACCTGGTAGCACAAATGAGGAGATACAACCATATAGCTACTACATGGACCCATAGTCCAAGGTGGAACTACTCACACCTCATACCGGAGGCTGGCATGATGAAGAAGAAGGCTCCGGGATGATCTCCCCTTTGGCAAGGTGCCGGGAAGAGTTTCAGATCCCCCCGATCTAGGGACGATGGTGGCAGCGGCTACAGACGGTTTCGTGGAATATTGATCGGGTCCTTAGGGTTTATACATCGGGGGGTCTTTATAGGCGAAGAAGCGAGGCAGGGGGCGGCCAGGGTGGTCACACCCCCCAGGCGCCGCTAGCCCTAGCCCCCGCCGCCAGCGGGTGTGGCCCCCTGGTGCCTCCCCTCCCTCTTGTATTCAGGCTTCGTGTTCCCCACGGTAAAATATTGACTTTGGCTTTTGTCCCGTCCAATTCCGAGAATATTGATTTTCTGCCTTTCTGGAACCAAAAATAGAAGAAAACAGGCAACTGGCACTGTGGCATCTTGTTAATAGGTTAGTACCAGAAAACATATAAAAACACCTCAAAGTGTAGACAAAGCAAATAAAAGTAGATACTAAACAATCATGGAACATCAAAAATTATGGATACGTTTCCGACATATCAAGCATCGGCAAGCTTAACTCCTGCTCGTCCTCGAGTAGGTAAGTGATAAAAAGAATAATTTTTGAGGTGACATGCAGCATCAAAATCAAGATCGAACCATTTACAAGCATTGAAAGCTGGGATCAAAGAACTCTAAACATGAGCATGAAAGATGGAGTTATAACAGTAAGACAAAGTAACTATGCATGCAACATGAAAGGTTACAAACAAAGATCATGAATAACATGCATTGAAAAATGTTTGTTTGTTTCACATACAGAAAACATGGCATAGTGGCATTCAGCTTGTCCCTCATGGAGTAGCAAATAGATGCATAGGACACCTTCAAACTTCATAAGGGTGACTAGATACAAATATCACAAGAACAAGTAATATCAACAATATGCATCAATCAATAAGTTTTGGAACAATGCACATAGAACTAAGAATGGCAACTATGCTCTCTAAACTGGTGCCTAAGGATAGAAGGTGGAGACTCAATATAATGGTGGAAGAAAGGCCCTTCATAAAGGGAAGCAGGGATTTCAAGTTTCAAAAAGAGCTTCCAAAAATTATGGTACTTGTTAGCTTTTAGCCCTCATTGCCCCTATCATAAGCATCTTGAAGTGATTAAGGTTAAAGTGAAAAAACTATGGTGTATATGCTTGACAAAGTATAAGTTGGTAATCTCATGTCCCTTGAATACGAGGGCCGCTCCTCATGATACTCAAGTTTAGTTACTTGCAAGTTCTTGTCATAGTAAGTACATGTGTATCATAGAGAACCGCCAACGGGGTACCCCTTGCACATGATACAGGTGCTATCCCATAATCAAAATGACAAGGCAAGCAGACAATGAGCATCTCAGCAATCTTCTTATTTACCATGGGAATATGGTGCTTTTTCTCTCTTTCCTTTTTTCTCATATTTTTTCTTTTTCTCAATCTCTTTTTTCTATCTTTTTTCTATAAGAATAATGCTTCATAGATGTCACTATGGTGATGCTGCAAGTTTCCACCATGATTAGGTATGGCTTAGGCTAGAGGCCTAGGCGATTATCTAACACACATACATAACTCCATGGACTTACAAGCTCCCCTTTCATTTCACATTGACGACATCCATAGACAAAAGAGCATGATATCAACTATGTACAAAGTACAAGTGCAATGTTGAAAGCGTTCCCCGTGACAGCATGGTTCTGCTAATTCCAATGTATAAGTGCAAGCATGTACAACATAGATGACACAATGGTTCAAGTTTATTAGGGGCATGAAAAATAAAGTGTGTCATCAAGTTCATGACAGCTTTAATCACTAAGTTTTCACATAACAAAAAGACTTTTTAATTGGAAGATAGATGAAAACAAGAATATACTTGGAATGGTGTAACACACCATGCATATGAATTTATAGTGGACACTTTGTAATAACTTTGTTTCTTGGGAGTTGGATGCATGAGTAGAGCTTACTCATATAAGTGGAGGCTAGCAAAAGACTAGGAGCGACCAACTAAGAGAGCAATACTAGCCATAATCATGCAGAACGACAAAACATTACTAATCAAAGCATAAAGTGGTACTACAAGTCAAAGACTAAATGATCATAGAGGCTATGGTGACTTGTTCATAGTCATAACATGGTGTGAGCATGTGCCAAGTCAACCCAAACAAAGCATCAAAGGAGAATACCACAATACTATGCTTTTGTATGCTAAAACAACGCATGATTCCTTCAAGCCATAGTAAGAAATCCCAATTTTTTGGAACAAGTCATGCTACATCAATAATCACTAAGCATAAGGTCAAAACAACATCTAGCATGACATGCTAAAGTCTAAGTCACAGTCAAAGCAAGCTCCTCTTGTACTACTCAAGCAAGAACTTTCTACTCCTCACCAACACCAATCAACTTATTTGAAACAACCCATCGAGAACGGGGTTCCAAACTACTTTATTCAAGCAAACTAAAACGAAAACTAAGATGCTCCAAGAACAACACAATAGTGCATGAAACAATAAAAATGAAGTATCTAGAAAGACCTAAACTTTTTATTAATGAAGAAGGGGATACCTTGGGCATCCCCAAGCTTTGACGCTTGTACCTCTTGAATATTTCTTGGGGTGACATGGGTTGGCATCCTCAGGCTTGATCTTTTGTCCATTCTTCATCTCATTACATCATTCTCTTTCTACACCTGAAAATTTTCCTTCATACAAAACTTCACACAATCTTCATTAGCAACATTAGTGTATGCAAAAGATAATAAACCTTTGGGTTTAGCTTTAGAACAGAATTTTTTTCACTAAAACACAAGATACTGTAGCAATTCCCTCAAAATCTCATTTTCGCAAAAAGAACCCAAAAAGGAATCAATAAGAAGCAAATGCAAATAATGGCAGAAATCTATCAAAACAAACCAGCAAGTAGAAACCGAGTTGTTCGAAGACCTTCTATTGCTCAAATCAAAAAGTGTTGAACTAACTAAAGTTAGCTAACATACTGGGGGATTTATTCAGAAAATATCAGCTCAATCTGACTTACATAGATTCCTCACGAATTTTTACGGTGGAGCACAAAAATCTATTTCGGGACATCAACTCCCCAAATCTTACGTCCCTCTCATTAGAGGTCATTCTTGGCACAAAAAGCAAACAAAAAGGATAGGGAGAGGTCATTACTAAATTAATAACTTCAAAGACTCAAGAATTTTTTTGGGTTATCTCCCAATAAGTACTTTTCTTTAACGCCTTTAAGTTAGGCATGGTAGTTTGAGAAGATGCTCACATAAGAAATATGAATTGAAGTAAAAGAGAGCATCAAGAAGCAAATTCAAAACACATTTAAGTCTAACCCACTTCCTATGCATGGGAATCTTGTAAGAAAATAAATTCACAAAGAACAAAGTGACATGCATAGGAAGATAAAACAAGAGTAACTTCAAAACTTTCAGCACATAGAGAGGTGTTTCAGTACCATGAAAATTTCTACAACCATATTTTCCTCTCTCATAATAATTTTCAGTAGCCCCATGAATAAACTCAACAATATAGCTATCACATAAAGTATGTTTTTCATGATCTAGAAACACATAATTTTTATCAAGCTAAAAAATAGTGGGATTAAAACCTTCAAACCCACTTTTAACAATTTTATTACAAGAAGACTAATCATTCAATATAGGACCATCATCTAGAGCTTTATCATAAACATTTTCTAAGAAAAACTCTTTAGTACCATGCATTTTGAAGTTAGGCACAAATACAGGATTATCATAGATAACATGAGCATAACTATTATCACAAGTTTTACCCATAGCAGATATTTCAAAAGAATCCACAGGAACATAACATTCATCCTCCTTTGGTAAGCATGGGGGACAATCAAATAATGTAAGAGGTAAAGAGTTACTCTCATTAGAAGGTAGGCATGGGTAGATCCATTCTTCCTCCTCTTGACCATCACTCACCTCCTCTTTTTCATCTAATGAGCTTTTAGGTTTAGCAATTTTGTCTTCTATAGGCTCCTGCAAGGCATTAGTCTCTCCCGTTTGTGGAAAGCACCTATTAAAATATTAAAGAATATAGCCATTCTGTTCCTTGTAATTATCAAAGCAAAATTTAAGTATATCATAAACCTCATATTCATAAGGTGCATCATCAGTATTTTCAAGCAAACTAGCAAGTTCAAATGCACCCTTGAAAGCAATAAATTCTTCAATTTGTTCCACATAATAAAAGTCATAATTTCCTTTAACATAAGAAGATATGGTAACATCATCATTATACTCACATTTAAAAGGTAGGTGTTTATACCTCCTACAACAACAATATTTATCAAGGCAATAAGTAACATTATAAGTAGAGCACACCTCTCTAGAAATAGTATTCAATTTATCAATTTGTTCCCATAAGTATTTCCCTTTTTGTGACAAACGGTGTTCCTTATAAACATACTGTTGTTCTTCTGTGAACCCACCTTGCCAATAAGAACTAGTTTCAAAGAAACCATCCATTGATAGAAAGCATGACAAAGCAAGGCAATAACAGACCAGCAACTAGAGTAGGAACTAATTTTTTTGTGTTTTTTTATAAAAAGAGGCAAACAAAACAAAAACAAAGTAAAGAGGAAGGTTGTGAAGGACTCCCCTTGTGAAGACTTCCTTAGCCTTCCTGGCAACGGTGCCCAAAAACGGTAAGCACAGCAGCAAGTCTTCCCTTAGTAAGAAACCGAGGTTATCGAACTAGTAGGAGGAAGCAAACGACTCAAAGGTGTTTCTAGCAACTTGGAGACCTACACAACACAAACTCAAGACTTTGCCCCAACGAACAGTGAGTTTATCAATATCACCGGTTGATATAACAAAGGATTAAATCTATGATGTGGAAGGTAATAGTGGTTTGCAGAAAGTAAACAATAACAGTGGAGGATGTATCAATGGTAAAGATTGGACCGGGGTCTATGGTTCACTAGAGGTGTTCTCCTTAAGATAAACAAACATGGCATGCTGGGTAAACAAATTACAGCAGGGCAATTGACAGGACTGAGGAAGGCATAACAATGCAATACTAGACATTCATGATTCTATGAGATTCGATTGGGAAATACAACAAGATACATGGACCGCCATCCAACTGCATCTATGACTAGAACTCCACCTTCATGTTATCATCCGAACCCCCTCCAGTATTAAGTTGCAAGCAACAGATAACTTTTTTAAGCAAAGTGTGTAAGCTAAACAATCCACTTGTTCCATGAACAAGAGACCGTTGTTTTCTCCCTAGTGGCAACAACACATCTACAACCTTAGAGATTTCAGTCACTTCCCTTAGATTAAATAGAGGCATGAACCCACTATCGAGCATAAATACCCCCTCTTGGAGTCACTAGCATCTACTCGGCCAAGATAGCTACTACAAACGGAGAGCATGCAAGATCAGAAACAACACAGACATGATAGAATCAATAAGACAAAACCATTAATCAATATGACATAGTAATCTCAATATCCATCGGATCCCTACAAACACAACATGCATGATTACAAATAGATGATCTTGATCATGAACGGAGCTCACAAGATCTAAACATGGTAGCACAAAGGAGGAGATACAACCATCTAGCTATTACATGGACCCGTAGTCCAAGGTGGAACTACTCACACTTCATACCGGAGGCTGGCATGATGAAGAAGAAGGCATCCGGGATGATCTCCCCTCCGGCAAGGTGCCAGGAAGAGCTTCAGATCCCCCGATCTAGGGACGATGGTGGCGGCGGCTACAGACGGTTTCATGGAATATTGATTGGGTCCTTAGGGTTTATGCATCGGGGGGTCTTTATAGGTGAAGAGGCAGGCATGGGCGGCCAGGGTGGTCACCCCCTAGGCGCGGCTAGCCCTAGCCTGCGCCACCAGGGGGTGTGGCCCCCTGGTGCCTCCCCTTTGTCTCGTATTCAGGCTTCGTGTTCCCCACAGTAAAATATTGACTTTGGCTTTTGTCCCATCCAATTCCGAGAATATTGATTTTCTGCCTTTCTGGAACCAAAAACAGAAGAAAACAGGCAACTTGCACGGTGGCATCTTGTTAAAAGGTTAGTACCAAAAAACATATTAAAACACCTCAAAGTGTAGAAAAAGCAAAGCAAAGTAGATACTAAACAAGCATGGAACATCAAAAATTATAGATACATTTCTGACATATCATCGAGATCCGTCCACGTGCCTCCAGAAGGCGTGGTGGTGCCACGCACCGCGGTGGTGGAAACCACCGGCGGTGACCGTATTCCAGCAGGGATGGAACTGCTGGAAGAGGAGGGCGATTCCCACAAGGGAGAGTGGTGCGGCTCCGATATCACCGAGAGCGATCTCAAGGAGATGCTCGCCGAGGGGTACCTCCCCACGACGTAGGGTCTGGTCTGGCAGGCGGAGCCGGTCGGCAAGGTCGTCCCTTCTCCCTGAGACGAAGAAAAGGTGTACCTCAAAGCCCAACTGGTACGCGGCGTCTCCCTACCAATCTCCGACTTCTTTAGAGAGGTCCTTATCCACTACCAGGTTCAACCTCAGAACCTGTCTCCGAATAGCATCCTCACGCTTAGCAACTACGGGGCACTTTGTGAGGGTTACCTAGGAATCAGGCCTAGGTTAGATCTGTTTATATATTTCTTCACCATTAAGAGGGAAGCCGGAGTGAGCCAGGATGAGCTCAGAAATTGTGGAACTATTAGTTTCAAGATCCGGCCTGGCCGACGGTTCCCCAACATTGTAGGCCACGAGTCCTACAAGAACTGGGTGAGGACGTACTTCTACGACCCAGATATCCCTCTACATGGCCTAGAAGGAACGTACCCGGATTTTTTCGATGCAGTTGCCGCTGAAGCCCCGACATGGAGATCCCAAGCCCTCCTTCCCTCTGACGACGAAGCCTCCCGCGCTGTAAGGCGGATCGAGTGGCTCATAGACACGGGTCTGACTGGGTTAGACCTAGCCATGTGCTGGTTCATCAGGTGGATCCAGCCTCTGCAGCAACGTGTGAAGCTGATGCATGAGTACTCGAAGGATAGGAAGGATAGCCTCCGCATCTCCGAGGGCAACTCGAGTGACTCCATCAAGCTTTGCCTCAAGGACATATTCAAGGTGAAGGATAGGAAGCATGGCTTCACCATCACCTACGACATGTTCGAGGGCGGCACATGCCCAAAGGTACCTGTTTATTTTCCGTGTATGACATATTCTCCAGCTCTTTCCGCCTTGCCTTAACCATTGCATCTAACACTTTGGGATTCACTTAACAGCTGAAGGAACTAGACGAAGATACCATGGCTGTCCAGGTCTACGATCCTAAGATGAAGGAAGTCACCATCGTGTCCGACGACGATGTCTCGTTGGCGCGTAAGCGGAAGAGCTCCACCTCTGACGCTGCCGACGGAGGCAATAAGAAGAAGACGGAGGGTGGAGCCTTCCAAGAGATCCACCGCCTCCTTGGAGGCAGAGAAAAGAAGAATGATTGGTATCCCGTTGAACAAAGCACCAACCGTTGTGTAAGCTTCTAACATCCAACATTGTCCCTTGATCGTCTTGTTCCAGGACTTATACTTTTGCATGTTTCAGGAAAAAGGCCAGTATGAGTTTGAAGAAGACCTCCAAAACATCGGGGGCTTCTAAAAACATCAAAGAAATGTTTAGTCAGTCCTCTCTTGCCATCGCCCCTCCTACTCCAAGCGTCCAGACTGCTACCGCACCAATAAGCTCTCCAGCCAAAGTAACGTCTGGACCTTCCGCCATGGAAGTGGACCTAGGCATTGTCGTAGAACTTGTTGTTGTCGGCGAGTAGGCGACACAAGAAAGCATATCATCTAAAGTGGCTGAAGCTCCGGCTAAGGATGCCACTGGTAGCGGTAAGCCGATGGTGGAAGGCAAAACTTCTGCCGTAGGCGGCGCCACTGCACCCAAGACACCAGCAGAGTTTCTGAAGATCGTCTACCCGGTGCTTACGCTGAGTAGCTCAGCTCTGGTTCCTGGTGCAGCGGCGACTTCTCCGGCATGTGTTCTTGAGGAGCTGCTCAAGCAGGCGGATATCCTGTGCGGAAACAGTCTTGCCTTCAGCAATATATTTGCCAAGAGCGCCACCAATCTCAAAATCATTGCACTTGTAAGTTTTATATGACTTTTGCGTTTCATATGTAGTATTACACTGTAGTCCCCGAGGGTTTAGACAGAAACCATAGGTATTTGTGTCTGAATCCTCTAAGAGTGACTAAGCTAGAAAACTTCGCACTGTAGCCCCCAAGTATGTAGTTTGAATGAATTATTCCGACTAGATACTTTTAGAGTAGCATACGCAATGTTTGTAAATTTCAATACTGTATCCCCCAAGCTTCTAGTTGAAACAGAATAAGTTCCGACTAGATGCTTAAAGAAAAACTAAGCATATTGGCGAGTTAAAAACTCGTACTATAGCCCCCAAGCCTCTAGGTGGATATTTATCCGACTAGATGCTCCAAGTAGACTAAGTAACATTGATCTTTTTTCACAGAATGACAATGCTCGGAGAGGTGTGACCAACGAAAAGTTCCACAAGATGCATGTTGACCTGGAAGCTGAAAAGGGTAAAACCGCCTTCTTGAAGGATCAAATCACCAAGATCAAGAGTCTGTTTTTCTTTTCAATTTCGCATTCAAACTTGGTCTTGTGACATTAACCTCTGACTATTCATCATGCGCTGTCATTTCTCCGACATGTAGAAGCTATTGCCAAGGAGAAGGATATTGTCGAGTAGTCCAAGCACATAGAACTGTTGGATAGCAAGAACAAAATCCTCAAGCAGGAGAGGGCTGAATCCTTAAAATGCATGAAGATGCTTTGGAGGCCGTGCAGGAGTCCACAGACACGGAGATCAACTGGCTAAAGGAGAAAATTGCGATCCTCAAGGAGCAGAAGAAAGCTGCCGAAGAGCAGAATAAACGCAACCTTGAGGCTTACAAGGTCCTCCGACAAGAACGGGACTCCATGGCAGAGACGCTCCAACAAGCCGAGGCTAGCATCTTTGGTAAGAAATCTACGTATGCCAAGTACTCTGAACCTTTGTTATGTTGAAATCATGTATTCCATGGTTTGGTCGAAAATGCAGCTCCTATTGGTTTAACCAATACTCCTCCTCCACCAAAGGAATGCATGGTTCTTGCCGAAAACTTCATCAGCACCACCAACAAGCAAGCAAAGGAAATTTCCAAGCCCCTGAACATCAACATCAAGGCGGTGGATTCCGTCATGAAGTATTCAGAGATTCTGCGCCAAGCCCCCGAGTGTATAAGCTGGAAAGCTTCATGTACCCGGGCTGGTGCAAGAATGTCGCTGGCTATGGTCTAGGCCCATTATGAGAATGCTAACATCGACACGGTGACCTCGGGTCTGCCCGACGTAGACGATGACATATAGAAGATTGATCATAAAGCTATCTGGTCATTGCTCACCAGCTTCGATACGAGACTCGCCGAGTTTCTAGATCCAAACACCTTTGTGCCTCTCGAGATTATCGATGCCGACCAGCACAGCTCCTACGAGGCCCTCAAGACCGCCGACTTCTATGATGATCAGGATGACTCTCCTGCTGCCGACGACGTTACCTCAAAGTCTCCTGCGCCAGAGGAATGAAAAACACTTATATAATATTTGTTTCCTCTAGATGTATGTATGCGGAAAAAACTACGAGTTTAAACTTAAGGCGGAAAACAATAGCTATATGTTTCATGCCACTTAAGTACTAGTTCCAGCATGTATATATTTTTTAAGGAAGTGCTGGCTTATTCATTACTTTGGTTTTTATGCTTGACTTTTTGTGAGTCGGAACTCGTAGTCGGAACTATGCGTTCAGGTGAAGATACCCAATGGCACTGTCAAAAACCTAAGCACAAAATCGCCGACTTCGAGTGCCTAAAGTCATGACTCCATAATCCACATAAAAACAACAAAGAATGTGTAGACCAGAAAACTTAAGCTAACGCCCTTAGAAGGAATTTTCACAAGTGCAAATGCAAAACTTGCGCATAAAGGTTTTATACGATCCAAAAATTAACACTAAAGGAGGTAAAAGACTCAAGCATATGAGTGAACCAAAGATCTTTATTTCATTCATCATATAAGAGGTACACAGTAGATAAAAAATATGCTAAGTGTAAAAAGGACGTAGCTGTGCTATGTTCCATGGCCGATCAAACTCCAGGTAGTCATCATCCGGGTCACATCGCTTACGTTATGATCATCACTTGGTCTATCCTCTAGTTCACGATTGTCAATGAGGTAATAAGAACCATTGAGTAGCACCTTGCTTATGATGAACGGTCCTTCCCATGGCGGGATAATTTGTGTGACTTCTTCTGCTTAAGTCGGAGGACCATATCTCCCTCTTTAAACGAGCGATGCCGAACGTGGCAACTATGGTAGCTGCGTAGCTTCTGCTAGTAGATGGCGGATCTTTGGCATACCAATATGCGCTCTTCCTCGAGAAGGTCCACATATAGGCGTCTGGATTATTCAGCGTCATCTTCATCGTACGCGTCAACTCTTGGTGAATCGTGAAGAATGTCGGAATGCAGGATGGCTTCTGCTCCATATACCATGAAGTAAGGGGTGTAGCCGGTAGATCTGTTGGGTGTAGTTCGTAAACTCCACAAAATAGATGGTAATTCCTCCGCCCAAGCTCCAGCTTCTCTATGTAGCGGTACCTCTAGACGTGGCTTGATTTCTTGCAGAATTAATCCATTGGCTCGCTCAACTTGGCCGTTGGATTGTGGATGTGCCATAGATGCCAGGTCAAGTCGGATGCCCTTCTCCCAGTAATAGGCTTCCACTTATCTGAGTGACAAGTTTCTACCATTGTCGGTGATAATGCTATGTGGGAGGCCAATCTCACCACTATATCCCGGACAAACCTAAGGGCAGTTGCCCCATCAAGCTTTCTAATGGGTTTAGATTCTATACATTTGGTGAATTTATCAACTGCTACTAGCAGATGTGTAAACCCACATGGTGCTGTCTATAATGGACCAACCATGTCTAGCCCCCAGACTGAAAATGGCCAAGTTATTGGTATTGTCCGCAATTCTTGAGCTGGAACATGTGGTTGTCGGGCATAGTACTGGCATCCCATGCATGTCTCAACCAGCTTGTCAGCGTCCGCCTTTGCGGTCAACCAGTAGAATCCTTGCCGGAAGGCTTTGGAGACCAACGATCGAGGAGCGGTGTGATGCCCGCAATCTCCGAGATGGATCTCACGAAGGATTTCAATACCTTCTTGCTGGGAAACACACTTTAGGTATACACCAGTGGTGCTTGTTTTATAGAGATGTCCATTGATTATGGTATAGCCCTTCGCTCGATGTACTATTTGCCGACTTTCGACCTCGTCGATGGGCAAATTTCCGTGTACGAGATACTCCATGAACGGTTTTGTCCAAGCTGGAGGGACCTTTGTCACTGTCTTAACAAAAGAGTCAACTCTATCCGGGTTAGACGGATCCGCTCCCTTCACGGATGGTGTCTGTAAATGCTCCAGGAAAACGCCAGGCGAAATTGGTTTGCGCCCTGATCCAAGCTTTAACAGCAGATCAGCCGCCTCATTGTCCTCCCTCTTGACATACTTGACTTCGTAGCCCTCGAAGCATTTGGATATCTCATGTACTTCGTCTCGATATCCGCCATCATAGGGTTCCACGCGTTCCAGGTGTCAGCCACCTGCTGGGCAACCAAGTCGGAATCTCCACGGCAAACTATGCGCTTAATGCCAATATCCTTGGCTACGCGAAGTCCGTGAATGAGTGCTTCATATTCCGTCATGTTATTTGTAGCCTCAAAGTGGATCTACAGAACATAATGCAGCTTTTCCCCTGCTGGTGACTATAGAAGTACACCAGCCCCCGAGCTGTTGTGTAGCTTTGATCCATCAAAGTGTATCACCCAGTATTCTGGCTTTGGTATAGAGGTTGCATCTGGCATCTCCGTCCAATCTGTAATGAAATCCACCAAGACCTGTGATTTGATAGCGTCGCGTCTCTTGTAAGTGATCTTGAAGGCGGCAAGCTCAATGCCCCACTTCGCAACCCTTCCTGTAGCGTCGCTGTTATTGATGATGTCGGACAGTGGAGCTTTGCTCACAACTGTGGTAGGGTGCTCTTGGAAGTAGTGCATTAGATTCCGAGAAGGAAGGAACAGTCCGTAAGTTGCTTCTGGTAGTGCAGGTAATGCTTCTTGGACTCCGTCATGACCTCGCTTACATGGTAAACTGGTCGTTGCACTCCGTACTCATGCGATGGTTCTTTCCGCTCTACCACGGTGACGATGCTGATTACCCAGTTGGTGGCCCCATGTAGATCAACATAGGCTCCATAGGCTCGGGTGCTGCAAGTATAGGTGCCGAGGAAAGTATATCATTTAGCTTCTTGAGTGCAGCATCTGCTTCGTCCGTCCAAGTAAATTTGTCTGCCTTGTTCAGCAACTTGTATAGCGGCAGAGCCTTCTCTCCAAGTTGGCTGACGAACCGGCTTACTACTACAACGCATCTTGTAAGCCGTTGGATGTCCTTCAGGCATGTCGGACGGTTAATGTTTAGGATTTCTTTGATTTTCTCTGGGTTGACCTTGATTCCATGTTGGGAAACGATGAAGCCCAACAATTTGCCGGCTGGAACCCCGAAGACGCACTTCTTAGGGTTAAGCATCATGTTGTATTTCCGGAGATTATCAAAGGTTTCTTTTAAGTCGGAGATTAAGTCGTTTGACTTTTTAGACATCACCGCTATATCGTCAACATAGGCGTGAATGTTCTGATGAATTTGATCGTGTAGGCAACACTGCATAGTCCGCTAGTTGGTAGCACCTGCGTTTTTCAGCCCAAAGGGCATCGTAACATAGCAAAACGTGCCGTACGGTGTGGTGAATGAAGTGGCCAATTGGTCCGACTTCCTCATTTTTATCTGGTGGTATCCTGAGTATGCATCGAGAAAACACAGAAGTTCCGAGCCAGCCATCGAGTCAATGACTTGGTCAATGCGAGGCAAAGCAAATGGATCTTTTGGGCACGCTTTGTTCAAGCCAGTGTAATCAACGCGCATCCTTACTTCTTTGGTTCCCTTTTTAGGGACAAGTACATGATTGGCCACCCATCGGGTGTGAAGGACTTCTCGGATAAAACTAGCCTTAAGTAACCTAGCTATCTCTTTGCCTATGGCGCGTCTCTTCTCGTCTCCAAAGCGTCGTAGAGGTTGTTTCACCGGTATGCATTTTGGATCAATATTCAAGTTGTGCTCGGAAAGTTCCCTAGGTACACATTTCATGTCGGCAGGTTGCTAGGCAAAGATGTCCCTATTCTCACAGAGGAATTCGACGAGCGTGCTTTCCTATTTATGGTTCAGGTTCGTCCCAATGGCGGTGGTCTTGGAGGCATTGCATACCACAAGTTCCACCGGCTTGGTCTCAATGGCGTCCTTGAAGGCGGGATCGGAGTCAGAAATCTGCTTCTTTGATGCTGGCATCTCCATGGCATAGACCTTGCTCTGGATCTCCTTGAATTCTTCGCTGTAGAGGACAGCTTCTGCGAAGGCTGCTTCTCCAATCTCGTAGTCCCTTGCCTTTGTAAAGCTTCCGGATACGGTGATGACGCTGTTTGTGCCGGGTATCTTTAGCTTGTTGTAGACGAAGCATGGATTGGCCATGACGGCGTGGAAGATGTCGCGTCCAAATATGACGTGGTACATGCTCTTGAAGGGGACCACCTCGAAGGTCATGCATTCTTGGCAGTAATTATTAACATCACCAAAAGCGACCTGAAGCGTGATGCACCCAAGGGACCGAGCCTCCCGGTCAGGAACTATGCCATGGAACACGGTGCTGGTCCGCCTTAGGTTGGTCTCCATCAAGTTCACCTTGTGCAGTGTATCCAGGTACATGATGTTGATGCTGCTTCCACTGTCCACCATGCGTTTGGTGAACACATTGCCGTCAACCAAAGGGTTGATGACCATGGCGTATTGGTTCTCTGTTGGAACAAGGTCTGGGTGATCCTTCATGTCCCAAGTAATTGGAACTTCCGGCCAGCGCAGGTACTGGGGGACTAGGGGTAGGGTGGCCATCAGTATCCTCAGCAAGGTTTTCTGTGTCCGGACAGTTGGGGTACCAAGGAAAGTGTGGTAGACGGGGGCCTTCTTCTCGAAGGGGTTCTTGCCATTTCCATTGCCCATGTCGGCATGCTTGGGGTCGACGTCCTCGTCCATGTCACTTGAATCCTTGGACTCTTCCTCCTTGTTCTTCCCTTTGCCCTTGCCTTGCGGTCTGTTCTTCCAGCTTCGCTTGTAGCTGGACTCAGGGTCCTCCTTGAGATCATTAATGAACTTGCAATGGCTATTGGTGTGAGTAGCTTTGCCATTGGCGTCGAGGTGTACAAGTCATGGAATATCACGGTACTCCTCGTACGTTTGGGGAACGTGGAGCGCTTCCGGGGTAGTTTCACTACCTCGTTGCTGCCCACGACCAGCCCCCGTCCTCGGCCACGGTGTCCACCATCACCTCTTCCTGCAAACGTCATGGCGACCATGTCGGAGGTTTGCTTTTATTCTGGCGGGCTCTTCTGCTTGGTGCTGTTGTTCCTCTTAGCTTGGGTTGGAACGGCTATTGCCGGCAGGGAGTCGCGAGCATCGTCGTCGGCAGCCACAAACTCACTGGTCAACTGGATCATCTAATCGAGATCGAGCTCGTGATTGTCCTCCAGGCGCTTCAACTTATGTCGGAGCAACATACCTTTTTCCAACCCATCGATGAAGGCGGCCATGGCGGTCTGATCATGCACTCCTGCGCAGGAATCCTTTGTATCCAGCCAGCGGGAGAGGTAGGCTCGAGATGACTCGTCTTTCTCCTGCACGCACCACCGTAGATCACCAACAGTGCAGGGACGCTTATACGTACCCTCAAAGTTTTTGGTGAACACTTCTTGCATGTCCAACCAGTTGCAGATGGACTTCTCCGGCAAGTCATCAATCCATTGGCGGGCCATGCCCGTCAACATCAGTGGGAGGTACTTGACGGCAACGTTGGGGTTACCCCCGGCGATCTCCACCGTGTTGCCGTAATCCTGCAACCACGTAGTTGGTTTGGCGGTGCCGTTATAGGGCTTGATCGTCTTGGCAATCCGGAAACCCTTGGGCTAAGTTGCGGTCCGTATTACAGGTCCAAAGCAACGTGGTCCCATGTATGGTCCTTCCCAGGCCTCGTGAATCTTGTCCAGGAGTGGACCTGCATGGTATGGCTCCGGGCTTTCCCTTTTCTTCCTCCTGCTAAGGGATGGGCTACGTGAACGACACGGGCCCCCTCCTCCATGGTGACTGCTAGGTGGCGATGGAGGCGGAGGTGGCAGTGGGTTAGCCTTTTTGCTGTTACAATCCTGCGACACCTCGCGCTTGTCGTGGTTGCTTGTCGGACGTGGAGAGTCATGGCGTGACCTGCTCTTGTGTCCTTGGTTGCGGTCTCTATCGTGACGGGATGCTCCGTGTTGTCGCAAATGACGATGCCACCTTGCCTTGGCGGAGGCATGCTCGTATGATGGTGAGCCCTTGGTTCTTCGTGATGTTAGGGAGATCGGGGCGGTGGAGATGGGCGACAAGGATGAGCCTTGCCTCCATGGTTGGAGGATATGGGGATAGCATCATTCCCATTGCATGCATCCCTCCGTCTTCGCTCTGATGAACCAGTCTGGGGCCCGACATCCTAAGGAGATCGGTCCCTTAGCGGCTTAGGATTGCTAGACTGGCAATATGCTGGGTCAGACTCAAGCCTCTGAGAGGTGGCCTTTTCCTATTGTTTGACCTCCTTCGCTACAAGATCGTAGACCTGTTCCACAGCTGTGGGTGATCTAACCTGCTCTAGAAGGGTCTTGGCGATGGCTAAGTTGAGAATAGGAGTGGGCATGACCTGCCTGCCCTCGCTGTCAATGTATGGCTTGGCTTGTGGTGGCTTCGGGGGAGCCCATCCTAGGTTTCGCCGTACACCAGGATCGTTGATGACGCGAGCTGGAGCTTTCTGCTGCTTGATCAGAGTCTT
Organism: Avena insularis; assembly: GCA_023614405.1. Classification (NCBI taxonomy): domain Eukaryota; kingdom Viridiplantae; phylum Streptophyta; class Magnoliopsida; order Poales; family Poaceae; genus Avena; species Avena insularis. The sequence continues at coordinate 257,401,578 of CM042693.1, read as the reverse complement.
GTACTCGGCCTCCATGGCTCTAGCTTTCTCGATTGACTTCTATGCCTTGGCTAGATCTTGATCTAGCTTTGCGCCTTGCTTCATGATGGCCTATGCTTCCTCCAGCAGCTGATGGCGCTTCTCGTCGAGCTGGACTATGTTCTTATGTAAGCCACAGTCATGGTCTTGACAAGCAAATTTCTATACATCACCCTATCAGCTGGGGTGATTTCGGAAGCCGTAGACGTAGATGCCGTAGGCGGCGGGTTTGAGGTGTTATTGTTACTCAGACCAACGTTGAGTTCCTGCGGCTGCTACACTGGGTTAGGCGGATGGGGCATGGCTTTTGCGCGATCATTGTCAGTAGCAACAGGTGGTCCCTTCCCCTTGTCCAGCGCTTTAGGCGGAGCTTGTCCGGGTTGATCTTCCTCCATCACACTCCCAATGGCGACGAACACCTCTCAGGATGTGATGGCCTTGTCGGCCTGCTCTTCGCGCTTGATATCATCCTCCATCTCCTGCATAGCAGAGTCGAGTTCCTCCGGGTTGACGTCCATCTCCTCTGAGTCCACACAGATATTGGTGTAGAGTGCGTCCAAAACGGGGTCGGAGGGTGCGGGGGCTTCCTCGATGATGGAAGAAGACATTGAGGCTGCAGGAACATTGACTGGAGGCGGTGGTGGTGGTGGCTGATGCGGCAGGGTGACGGGTGCGACCACGAGCGCTGCTTGAGCTCTACATCAGCGGTCGCAAAGTTATTGATGGTGTGCACAATGCCTTCGAAAGTGAGGCACCCCGAGGCCTGCATCCGCCTTAGCGTATGCGGAGAAGTGTATCGCGGTCCAATCCTTCCACAAAGTGATAAATAGCATCATCATTGGGGTAATGTTCCAGGTCGGCCCGTATATGGAGCCACCTACCTAGGTAATCGTGGGGGTTTTCACCCTCTTTCTGAACACAACACGCCAGATCGAAGATAGTCACCACGCCGACGAACTTGGATCTCTACTTTCCAGATGCACGGGCGAAGCCGGCGGACTTCCAGTGATCTTCCACCATTATAGCCTGCACAGGGGCGGTTTGGGTGGGCCTTGAATTTTTCCGATCTAAGACGGCAAACTCCAAAGAGAGATCCGACTTTGATCCTTCCGCGAACTTATCCTTCCCGTAGGCAGTCCGTGCGGGCCTTGACGATCCTTCGACTTCTAGGGAACTAGTGCCCGAGTCGGTTTCGTCGATGAAGAGGTGGATGTCCCTGATTGGGACAATCGATCAGCGGGTGGGGTTCGTCTTTGCCAGGATCTAAAACTCTTCGGGAGGGACGATCGGAACGTTGCAAGAGAAGAGAACACGGCCGATGGATATGATTTCGCCGATTCCCGTGAAGAGCTTGGACCTCGCTCGTAGTAGAGCCTGAAGTGCCTCTTGCTCCACGGTGGGCGCCAACTGTCGTGGTATTGCCGACGAGTACTCCATGGAGGTGTCCTCACAGAGCGTGTTTAGAGATGTGGGGCAAGACGGGAGGTTGGCAGGTACGAGGTAACACATCTTACCCAGGTTCAGATCCCACGACGGTGGCGGAATCCTACTCCTGCTATAAATCACTATAATGGCAATACGCCGAGTTACAGTGATTGGTTCGCTGTGCGCGATATGAGTTGAGTTATCCCTAAAGGCTCACGCAGGTCCGGCTTAAATAGTCACCAGATCCTAGGGTTACAGGCAAGTGCTAGCCGGACAGGTTACAGAGTCCTACACGGTACACAACTAGTCTAACGTGTCTTGCACTCCAAGGCTCCGGGTACGCTGGTGACTCCTCCGTAGCCTTCCGTTATCTGGCATGGGCCTCCCTTCTGGATCCATCTAACCGGGACGCCCAGCAGGCCATGGGCCTTGCTACCAACTGTGGGCCACCCGGGTTATTTGGATTAGAGACATGCAATGGTGATACCCATTTAGCATATCCCCAACAGGCGCCCCCCTTGGCACCGCACACCCAAACCCTAGCAAGGCGCCACCCCTCTCTAAACCACCGCCTCCTAGGGATCTCCTCTAGTAGCCTAGTTGGGGGCTAAACCCTGGCCCCTAGCTGCCGGCCACACCCTCCCCTCGGCTCCCTTTAAACCCTAGATCAATGAGGACCTCTTCTACTCCACCATACTCGCTCCGGCTTAGGCGAAGCCCTGCAGGATCTCCCCTCTACTTCCGACACCATGCCGTCATGCTGTCCGAATCGCGAGGAGAGAGCTACAACCTCCACTACCTGCTGGAACAAGGGAGAGGAAGGTCTTCATCGAGTACCGTATGTGTGACCGACTGCGGGAGTGCTGCCGGAACACGGCACCGGAAGGATCGTCTACGCGATCTTGAGATCGGCAAGTGAACGACTACATCACCCATGAGAATATGCTCTCGTTAACCGTTTTGGATCTTCGAGGGTTAGTACTCTATCGACTCGTTGCTACAATCTAGTAGATAGATCTTGGCCTATGTGTTCATGCGATAGAATTTTTTGTTTTCCATGCTACGAACCCCTACAGTGGTATCAGAGCCGTGTCTATATGTAGATCTGTTGCACGAGTAGAACACAATGGTCATTGTGGGCGATGGTGCTTTTATTATCAATTGCTTCTCGTGTACTTTGCATCTTGCAGGATGGTGGGATGAAGCGTCTCGGGCTAACCTTACATGACATCGTTCATGAGTCTTGCTCCACGCTCGACATGCAACTTGTATTGCATAAGTGGCTTTGCGGGTGTCTGTCTCTCCCATCATAGTGAAGATTCAGTATACAAGGGGCACTTGATAGTCCTTGCATCAACATTGTGGTTCTTGTTCGTAAGTTAGAACGATACTTATTGGAAAACCCCAAACCACGTAAAACATGCAAAGAAAATTAGAGGCGTCTAACTTTGTTTTGCAGGGGTGTGTTGTGATGTGATATGGCCATGATTATGATTTTATATGATGTATGCAATGATCTTTATTGTAAATCGGCAACCGACAGGAGCCTTATGGTTGTCTTTTAATTTCATTAAGACCTGCGTGTCTATTATTCAAAGTAGTCTTAATAGTTGATACTGGTGGACGACAACCATGGAGCAGTGCCATTGACCTTGACGCCATGTCGGTGATGATGGAGATCATGTTCATGCTTGAAGATGGAAATCGGAAGCACAATAAGAAAGGTCATATCATATCACATATTATGAATTGCATGCGATGTTAATCCTTTTATGCATTTTGTATTTCTTAGATCGCGACAGTAGCAATATAAGATGATCCCTCTCAAAAAAATCAACTAAATAAAGTGTTCGTCCTTAGTAAGCACTGTTACTAATACTTGTGGTTTCGAAGCACCACATGATGATCGGGTGTATTAGATTCTACATGTGCATACAATGGGAGCAAGCCAGATTTGCTTATGCGGAAACTAAGGTTAATCTAGACGAGCCTAGCATGTATAGGTCTCGGAACACGAATACCAAAAGGTAAATCATGATTCATATAGATGATATGATGAACATGATGATTGTTTGCCTTTGAAACTACATCATGTCACGTGATGATCGGACTTGGTGTAATGGATTTAGTTCATGTGATCACTAAAACAATGTGAGGTATATTGTTTTGAGTGGGAGTTCAATAGAAATATGATTAAAAGTTGAACACTATTTATCATAAATTAAATCAAAGTGAATTTTCATAGTTGTTGTAGTCATTGGCATCCGTTTACCACCTTGCGCTTAGTTATAATTGAGATAATAGAACTATAGAATTCTGGTTAGTTATTTACTAACTGGTATCATATTGTTTTGAAGTGTTAATCTAAAGTTTAAGTCCTATTACAAACTTTCAGTAAGCTCTGGTTACTCTGTGAAGTTTAATAATTGGTATTAAATCAAGAGTAACAATTTCAGTGTTAGTATATAGGTATCATGTTTGTCTCCATGATTCTTGATATTCAAAAGATTGTTTTAATATCAAGGTCATCAGGGAGCTGAAAGTTATATAATGGTGACTTGATTTCTTCTATGAGTTGTGTATTGGTAAGTGTGATGCTTCTTGTCCGTATTCTATTTATCGACACTTCACTCCATAAATGTGTGGACATGTTTACTGAGCTCGGTTTTCGCTTGGGGACAAGCGAGGGCTAAGCTTGGGGGAGTAGATACGTCCAATTTGCATCACCATTCTATATCATAATTTGCCTCTATTCATTGATATATTTCATATTAAGAGGTGATATTTATGTCTTTTCATCTGTTTTTGCATGTTGGATGATTCTTGGAGGATGAACTGTCGGAGTCAGGATTTTGATGGAAAAAGCGGTGTTTTGATACAATTTCGCGAAGATCAGTAAAATACTAGAAGAACTACAGAAAATTATATTTTCCCAGAAGAAGAAGGATGCCAGAAGGGGAGGCGGACTTGGGCCACAGGGGGCCCACACCCCCCAGGGGAGGGCCACCCTAGGCCGCGCCTAAAGGGGGTGGGGCCACCCTGGCCCACCTCTGGCTCCGCCCCTCTCGCATATGTCTTCTCCTTGAAACCCTAAAGTCGTGGGGAGCGACCACAAAAAGATTCCGCCGCCTATGCGAGGCGGAAACCACCAAGAGAGAAAGAGCTCTCCGACAGACAGATTTTTGCCGGGGAAATTCCTTCCCGGAGAGGGGAGATCGTCGCCATCAACACCATCATCAAGCTAGACTTCATCGGGATCATCATCATCATCCACACCATCATCTCCACCAGCACCATCATCACCACTCCATCGGTGTTGATTACTATTGTAGTTGATGCTTGTGAGTGGAACCATTGAATTATTGTTTATATTCAGATTTTTATCCATCATTATATCATCTCTGATCTTGATCCATATGATGTCTCGTGAGTAGTTCATTTAGTCCTTGAGGACATGGGAGAAGTCATGTTGTTAGTAGTGGAATTGTGTTGAGGTATTATTCAATGGTTTAATATTTAAGTTGTGGTGCTATTCTTCTAGTGGTGTCATGTGAACATTGACTACATGATACTTCACCATATATGGGCCTAGGGGAATGCATTGTGTATTTGGCTAATAATTGTGGGGTTGCCGGAGTGACAGAAACCTGAACCCCCGTTAGGAAACCTTTGCACAAGGGAGTGTAGGATCTCAGAGTTTAAGGCTGTGGTTAGGTTTATATCTTAATTTCTTTCTTATAGTTGCGGATGCCTGCAAGCAGTTTAATCGCAAGTATGTTTTAGTCCAAGTAAGGTCGGTACATTAGCACAGGTTCACCCACACAACACTTATAAAACCAAAGAAGATTAATCAGCTATATGAAACGAAAGTACTTGACAGTATTCCCATGTGTCCTCAAGAACGTGTCCTCATAAGTATTTCCCCCGGCTTGTCCTTTGCTAAGAAAGGATAGGGCCACTTGCTGCAATTAATTTTTTTCTTTATTTACTTGCACTTTATTTCCTTGCTTTATCAGAAAACCCCTAAAAATCTGTTTGCTAAGTATTTACAGATATTTCCTGCTCCATACCACTAGTCAGCACCTTCTGCTCCTCGTTGGGATCAACACTCCTATTTATCAAATGTACTACGATACACCCCCTATACTTGTGGGTCATCAAAGACGGAAAGAGAACCTTAGAAATATATGGCAGAAAAGAAATGAGTAGAATTGTTCAGCTCAGGTATATAAATGATATACACGTTATGGCTATATTATTTGCTTGTTAAACAATGTGGTTCTTAAGTATTGGATACTGAATTTGTTGGTATGAATCGTCATACAAAACAACACAATTCATGAACTACAATGGCCTAAGTAGCAAACAAAATAATATGTGATGATGTTCATCGAGAACAAATAAAGGGTTGTTGTGTTGCTCGTTGATATCAAAGTTTGCCTTCAAGATTTGTTTTATCAGGTATTATGAGAACAAAAGGTTGTTCAAATAATTTCTGTATTCCATGAAAGATGGATGATATACAAGTCCAGTTGGAGAAATCACATCCATAAAACTAATGCTAAAAATTTCAAAAGACAAATGATACAAAAGATCACTTAGGAAGTGACATCGCCATTTAAATTATAATGGAAAGAAAACATGAAGAAACTCCATGTGGATGGATTTTGGAGTCTTTTGATTATTGATCAAATGACGCTTGTGAAACTTTCATAGAGATAATTAAAACTTCATTCATAGGCCATAAGGGAACGAGAGACTAACTTATTGGAACTTGTACATATAGATGTATGAAGTCCATTATGTATAGTCAAGAGCGATGAATTTCAACTTCATATGCTTTCTCCGAAAATTTGAGTGAATATATGAATATTTACTTAATAAGTATGAAGTGTGAAACATTTGAAAATGTTCGAAGACTTTCAAGATGAAGTGGAAAATCATTGTAACAAGAATATAAATAGTTTATAATAGGATCATAAAGGAAGATATTTGAGTTGCAAGTTTAGCATAGCACATAAGATTTGAGGAATCGTTCCATGGATTTGCATTTCCCGAAACACCATATGAGTATGGAGTGCTAGAGATATGTAATGAAACCTTGTTTGACATGGTAAGATCAAAGGTGTAATAAATAAAACTGCCACTATATTTTAAAAAGATTAAAAGCTTTAGAGACTACCGTTTTACACTGAAAAGAGCTCCATCATGATCCGTTGAAATGAGACCATATAAAGTTATGGTTTGGGGTAAAACCCAAGTTGTAATTTCTTAAACATTGGTATGATATGCATAAGTAAGATGTTTAAAACCAAAGTCGGATAAACATGTCTTTGTATTTTATTTCGAATAACCATTGAGTATTCCTCCATTAACACCGAAGACAAAAGTGTTTGTCGCTTAGAACGTTGAGTTTCTTAAGGAGGAATTTTTCATGAAAAGTTAAGTGGGAGGACAATAGAACTTTGATAAGGTTAAAAGAACCTTAGCTATAATTTGCTGAGTTGCGCAGCACCGGAAAGCGTTTTGGAGGCAGCAACAATGCTCATGGGTCAAGTATCTCAAAGGTTGTGGTCACGGAGATCTAAGTTCCTATTGAACCAAGTAGGTCGGGTCAAACAATCAAATACCAAGATTTGAGAGTTATATCATTGTGATGAACCAACTACATGCAAAGAAGCAATTATGGGCCCTGACTTCATCAAATGGCTTGAAGCCATAGAATCTGTGATAGTTCCATACACGAGAAATCAAGCTTTGAACTTGAAAGACCCTCTGGAAAGGTGTAAGACCTTACAGTCGTGTTTGGATCTATAAATAAATAGACATGGATGTTTTACATCTATGAAATAGTCGACATGTCAGGAAAGAGTTCACGATAATGTTCATGTAGTTGATTATGACAATATTTTATCTTTCATATCTATATTTAGTCTAGACGGATTAATTTAGCAACCACTACATATAATATTGTTATATGGTAGTTGAATAAACAAAATAAGTTCTTATAATAGAATGATTACCTTAGACGTGCACATAACACGATCCAAAGGATTTTGTTAATTAAAAGGATGCTAAGAGCATATGCAAACTTCAATGGTTGAAGTAAGCATCACGGAGTTGGAATCTTCACCATGATGAAACTGTTAAAAGAGTTTAAATTCATTGGAGACGATGAATATGCTTGCATTTGCAAGAAATTAAGTGGGAGCGCTAAGACATATTTCTAATACATTATGTGGAAGACATATTGTTGATTGGAAATGATGTATCTTTTATTGACACAAGTTAAGAATTTCATCTCGATGAGAGACTTAGGCAAACCCGAATATTTGGCACCAATATCTATATGGATAGATTGAGGCGCTAATATGGTTATGCCAAATGTACATAGATGAGATGTTGAATGAGTTCATATGGAAATGACAAGAAAGGTTCTTGTCACATAGAAAGGATTGAATTGAAACTCAAGTTTATCGACACTTGATAAATGAAACAAAGATTCAACTATCTTTGATACTTGATGAATGAAATCACAAAGAGAATTTTTTTACTTATACTGTGATATGTACACATCCAGATATGTCCTATATGCTCTAAACGTTATGAGCATATACCAGAATGATTCTTAAGATGATTATTGTACGATAGTAAGGATATTCTTATGATCTTTTGGAAGAACGAATAATATGTTATTTTGTAGAGGTGACAAGTAGATGGATAGTTCATTGTAAAGTATTACATTGATACTATTTTTGTCAAAAAGTAAAATTAAGTTTATCTCAATCAAACTAAGGGTGGCACAATATGATGGAAAGTAAGTTCCATAATGTATTTGGATGAGTTCCAAAGTTAAGACATTGTGACGAATACTACAACAAAAGGCTAAGTATATGACTACTATTATAGCAGCAAAAGAGGGCATTTGTGTCAAGTAGTTTGTTATCAAACTAGGTGTGGTTCAAAGCGGTATAGTACTATGAAGATATATTGTACGACAATATTATCAACAAGTTTTAACCCCAAGGAACTAAAGGTCTCACCAAAGGACCAAATTTATATAAAGCCATCTCATTAAAGAATTAGTGATGCGTAGAGACGCAAAGACATGCAATTACACACGAACCTGAAAGTGTTGGATTTGGAGATTAGTTTACCACTAGCAATCGTATAAATACAACATCATAAAACCATAGGTGTTCAATACACAAAGGTTTTAAACTATATTATTGACTCTGGTGCAAGTGGGAGACTGTTGGAGATATGCCCAAGAGGCAATAATAAAGTGGTTATTATCATATCTTCATATTTATGCTAAATGTTTATATTCCATGCTATAATTGTATTAACAGGAAACATTAATACTTGTGTGGTTTTTAAACATGAAAGAGTCCCTAGTAAAGCCTCTTGTTAAACTAGCTTGTTGGTTAATATATGATCATGGTTTCCTGATCATGAACATTTAGATGTTATTAACAACAAGGTCGTGTCATTAGGAGAATGATGGGATGGATATACTCCTATAGTTAAGCGTAGCATAAGATCAAAGTCATTTAAATAGTTCACTTGCTATAAGCTTTCAAATACATAGTAACCTAAATCCTTTGACCATGAGATCATGTTAATCACCATCACCGGATGGATGCTTTGATGACATCAAACACCACTTCGTAACTTGGTGACTATAAAGGTGGCATTGAGTGTTCGGAAAGTATGTGTTGAGGAACATGGATCAAGAGTGGTATTTTTCCATCCATATGATGGATAGATATACTCTGGGCCCTCTTTGTGGAATGTCATCCAATTAGCTTGAAAGCATGTGACTGGCTCACAAGGGATCACATATCACCAGAATGAGTAAAGAGTACTTATCGGTAACGAGGTTGAACTAGGTATGCAGCGACGATCAAACCCCGGATAAGTAAAGTATTGCGAGACAAAGGGAAATTGGTATCTTATGTAAATGGTTCATTCAATCACGAATTAATTGTAGAAATATGTGGGATCCATATGAATTTCTAGATTCCTCTATTGGTTATTGATCAGAGAAGAGTCATGGTCATGTCTGCATAATTCACGAGCCGTAGGGAGACACACTTAAGGATTCGATGTTGTTTAGTAGATATGGAATGTGAGTAAGAAAACTAAATGTTGATAGGAGTTTCGGATGGGACCCGGGATATCAAGAGGAGATCCGGAATGGTCCGGAGAATAAGATTCATATAAGGAAATTCCAATTCCGCAGTTCGGGAATGGTTTCGGTGTTTTCACCGGAATGTTCCAGAAGGGTCTAGAAGGTCCACTAATTCGGAAGGGGAAGGGTACATGGATGTCTCATGACAAAGTGGAATGGTTGAATCATGTCCTAGGTCACTTGGCTGGTCACTTGGAAGAGAGAAATCAAACTCTAGTTTGAAAGACAAAAGGCCGGTTTGAAAAGGTCAAACTGGGACAATGATTTCCATGTGGAGGGAGAGAAGGAAACCTACCTAAGGGAGGAATCCTCCCTCTCCCTTGCGCTGGCCACATGAGGTGGAGTTGGGGAAGGAGTCCCCTTCCCCAACCGCCCCTCCCTCTCATAAATAGAGGGGAGGGGCGTCCCCCTTGGCACTCTACACCCAAACCCTAGCAAGGCGCCACCCCTCTCTAAACCGCCTCCACCTAGGGATATCCTCTAGTAGCCAAGTTGGGGGCTAAAACCTAGCCCCTAGCCACCGGCCACACCCTCCCCTCGGCTCCCTCTAAACCCTAGATCTTCGAGGACCTCTTCTACTCTACCATACTCGCTCCGGCTTAAGCGAAGCCCTGCGGGATCTCTCCTCTACTTCCGACACCACGCCGTCGTGCTGCCAAAATCGAGAGGAGAGAGCTAAAACCTCCGCTTCTTGCTGGAACAAGGGAGAGGAAGGTCTTCATCGAGTACCATACGTGTGACCATTGTGAGCCGAGCAGCTGTGGGAAGGATCGTCTATGCGATCTTGAGATCGGCAAGTGAACGACTACATCACCCACGAGAATCTGCTCTCGTTAACCGATTTGTATCTTTGAGGGTTAGTACTCTATAAACTCGTTGCTACAATCTAGTAGATAAATATTGTCTTGTGTGTGTTCATGCGATAGAATTTTTTGTTTTCCATGCTACGAACCCCTACACTCCACAACTCAATTGGAGGCCCTCAGGGATACCACAGAGCTTTAGCTCCGAGGATGTCCTACACCATCTAGGGTTCCAAGAACCCAAGAGAAGAAGATCCAGACAGGATAGGTGGGGGGGAATCAAGATTCCTTTGGTGGAAGTGTAGATCTAGGTCAACTCTCCCACTCCTCAAAATATCACGAGGTTTGAGTGGCCAGGGAGAGAGATCTAGGAATATGGAGCTCTAGTATTAATGCAGGAGAGATAAATTGAAGATTTAGGTAGGGAGGAGGAACAAGGGTGCCTTAAATAGGCTTCATTCAAAATGAACCATTGCAGATCCCGCGACACCATCGGTACTACTGATGGACGACTGGTATTTCTGGTCAGCCTTCCCCAATGGCTCGAAAGATGAAGGGGGAGGCTCCGAGTATGGACAGAAGTTCCGGCTCAGTTCGAGGGAACTACCGAATGGTACTACCGGTGAAAGTTCCGTCCCTAGTTCCTACAAATAGAACACTTCATGTAGAAGAGTTCCTGAACCGAATCAGGGCATCAGTGGAACTTGGATTGGAACTAGTCCCAGAAGTATTGGGTCGCGAAACACCTGGCTAGAACTATCGACGGATGGACGGAAGTACCGCTCAAGGGTACCCAAGGGAAGGTGCCAAGTAGTGCTGGCCGCAAATTCCTGTCAGGGTTGACCAAAACTTACGCCCGGTACTATCGGTCCAACTTCCGGCGCTAATTCCATCAAATCAAACACTCCAGACAGAAGTATACTGAAGTTGGCCAGAATTAGGGCCAGAACTACCACCTAGGCCAGCCACACAGAAGAGTGCGGGCAGAACTACCGACGCATGGACGGTACTTCCGTCCAAGGCAAAAACAAGCCAAACACCTCAAAAGATCGCTCTCTCGCTAAACAATAGGAAGGCTGTGGTGGTGCAAGTATGGTTTGTGCAAGAAAACGTTATTTCCCACAACCTTTTAGGGTGGACCCCTTCTTGATAGTACGACCTCCTAAAGCAACAAAAATAGAGATAATAGAAGAAAAAAAAGGCGCCATCTTCATGAGTCTTCAAGAGATGGGTCCAAACAACACATTGCCAAAGGATAAACCTACAAATTAGGCACATAATTAAACCAAAAGTGGAATTGTCATCAACACCAAAATACTTAGAGAAAACAATGTCCTTGCAATCTTCCACTTTTTGGTGCTTGATGACAACCCCATAAGATTTGCATAGATAAGGAACATAAGGATAGATTTTTGTAATGTAAGAACATCTCCCCCTAGGTTTGTGCAAGAGTTGAAAATTTTCTTATGGAATGCAACAAGCACACACAAAGTTATTCTCCCCCTTACCATTACAAAAGCAACACAAGTGCAAAGATATAAAGAAGGAAGGAAAGTGAGTCATACCTTTGCACGAACAACCATATGGTGAGAGACACTAGGTGAGATAAAACCAAAGATAGCTCCACCATATACAACCGATCACAAGAATACCACAAGGATAACATAATGCATAGTCTCATACAAATAGTAGCACAAATATACGAGGTCCAAAAATGCACATATAGGAGGAAATAATCACGAGCATGAAAAGATCAAATTAAGAATGAGCCTGTGACAAGGCCCATGCAAAATCCCATAACAACCTAATAGACATCTTTTTCCCCCTTTGGCATCAAGACACCAAAAAGGGAAGAAGAACCAATCTACGTGCTCCAACCAATGACATGAGGAGGAGAGGGATCGGGGATCCACATGGCGTTGTCCCAAGTGGGCGGAGAGGGACATGTGACATCATCAGAGTCAGAGTCAGACCACTTGCAGTTGGCATTCACCCACTGATCCTTGGGCATGGTGACGGAGATGGACTCAGGAGAGACATCTATTCACTAGTAGAGAAAACCTACCGCCGGTGAACATAAAAGGGTCATCGCCGGCGCTTTGGTGCTTGCCGGCAACCACCTCACCGGCGGTAAGTCCTCATCGCCCGTGCCTTCGTAATTCGTCGGTGGTAATATGCATCTACCGCCAGCGAGCACCTACAAACGCCGGGGGTAATTCCGCATCGTTGGCGCCTTCATATTTCGCTGGTGGTAATATGCTCCAGCGCCAGCGAGCACCTACAAATGCTAGGGGTAAGTACGCATCGCCGGCGCCTCAACAATTCGCCAGTGGTAGTTCAGTACATGCGAAAGATAATTCGGCAGGGATAGAACAGTTATTTCGCCAGGGGTAATATTACCAGGAGTTAAAAAAGAAAATCGAAATACATAGAGAATACACTGTAATATTGATAGAATACACAGGATAACTACAGAATACACACAATAGATACAGGGAGTACACATATGTTTAAACCATGCATCAATAACATTCAAATAGTTCACACAAGTGTAGAAAGTGACCATATGACATAATATTACAAGTCTCCAGAGTTGCCGGACCATATGAAAGGAGAAAGCAAGACTTGTCCTTATTCGCCACCAAGAAATCTATGATATACTTCACGACAAATGCTTGTTCCTTGTTGATAGTGCCTACGGTCATGTAGAAGGGGTCCATGATAGCGAGGTGCGGGGTCTTCTCCATGATGATATCATGCGCCATTTTTAGCGATACCAGGCGGACCACGTTTCGATCGAGCCGTAACATGTGGAATATCTTGAAGATTTCTTCATACATGATGAAGAACAAATCACCGGCGGGGTGGTGAAAAAGCCACAGTTAGTGGGCACCCTGATCGTGAAGTGCGGGTGGGAGGGATTTTTATCTTGGAGAAGCTGCTGCTCTAGATACCTAACAGTCTCATGCAGGCTACTCAGGTCCGACGACAGCGTCTTGACCATGTGGTCCGGCAGGATCGGTTCACCAAGATAATGCATCGTCCTCTACTTGGCCAGCAGCTTGTCGAGAACCACTTTCTTGCTTGCTACAGCGTCTTTCCCATGCTTCAGCTTTCACTTCCTGCCCTTCTTATGGCACGGAGGGCCGGTTTGTCTTATCACCTCCATGGCCATATCACGGAGTGTCCTCGGGTTAACCTTAGCATGCGGCGGAGCGGTGAAGGCGGTAGCGTCTTCCTTCTCGGGCGTTTCCTGAGAAGGGAAGAGCTTCTTCTTCCTCATGGTATCACGGGCGGGTGCCTCGGAAGGAGAAACATCGATGGGAGCCTCCAAATCAGCGATGAACAAATCGATGGGAGCCTTATCGATGTCCACCATGTTGTTGTGCTCCTGTGTCTCGGGCTTGGGAGGATCATTGGCAAGTGGAGGAGTGACCCTTTGGCTTGCCCCTGCAGGGATAGACGCTGGAGTGACCCTTTCTTGGCTTGCCGCCGTACAAACAGACGCTAGAGTGACCCTTTCTTGGCTTTCCACCGCAGGCACAGATGTTGGAGTGACCATTTCTTCGGCGGTCTTCAGCCGAAGTAGGGCTTTCATCCATAGAAGGACATGATTCTTCAGTTGCCCGACCTTCAGCTCGTCTTCGGCACCCAGGGGTTGATGAGGAGGAACCAAGTGTGCGCATCCCGAGAACAACCGATTCACCTCAACCCAGTGCACACTATCGTCCATAGACTTGCAGTGGAACGTCCGGTGTGTTGGGTTCATGATGCGTCCCCTCGCAACATCCTTGATCTTGTTGTACACATACATGAGCATGGTGCAAGGAACACTTTGATCCTGTGAAGGAACATGCATATGTTGGTCAGAGAGGGGAGGGAACGAAGTAATTAACTTGCGTAGAGGCTCAATTAATTACCATGAAGGTGTCGAGCTCGGCTCGCGTCGAGGGACCAAGGCAGGGTGTGCAAGTGATCGAGGGGTTGCTGGCTGCCCCCATGGCCGGTGGGTGGAGTCACCAATATAGGAGCATCTTGAGCCCGTGTAGTAGGAGGCCGTATGTTGCCCGAGTTGTTGCCGCCTAGGTTGATCACTGGGATTGGTCCCGCTTGTCTGTTGGCAAAGTAAGTGGAGATCGACTCCACCATTCCAGGAATGATCTCATTGAACCGGCTGGCCACCACGCCATCGACCTTGCTGGCCACCTCTGCCTGGACCCTGGTTTCTACCTCAGCATGGACCGCGGCTTGGACGCGCTGCTCAAAGGTTGCTTCCAAGTTGGCCACCTTCTCCAATAGATCCGCGTACTCCCAGTCCTTCTTCGCATGTAGCGAGTCCTTGGTGGTGGCCATGTCCAAGCCACAATTGACATGCTGGCGACCTCCTCCGGTGCCGGGGACACGACCTCTTGCCGGTCTATTCAACGGCGGCTGCTCCTTCATGATGTTCAAGCCCCTGATAAAAGGGTTGTCCCACGGGACTTTGCCCATCGATGTCTGGGACGAGGTGCTAGACTCGTTAGCTTCTTCCACGAACTGCAAGAAGTAGCATGAAGAATTTTAGAGATGGAGTTGTGGTGAGCAGTATGAAACTAGTAAGCCGGTACAATTGCTTACCACTGCATTCTCAACTTGCACCACCTTCGGGTCGGTGACCAAGACAACACCCTCCACCATTGTTGGGCTCGTGACAAGTTTCCCATCCATCTCTTTATGATACTGGGACCTGAAAAATGCCCTGAAGAGCGGGTCCTTGTACTTGGCCAAAGGGTTATCGATGCCCTTCACTGCGTAGGTCTGGTCCTCCTTCTGCCATTTGTCCGCCTTGCCGTCATAGCCACGACAACCGAGATGGTGGCGATCGATGTTCTTCTCTGCCAGCTCCTTTCCCCAGGCCGACTGATCCTTGGTGTAGGCTAGGTCCTCGTTTTCCAGGAAGCGCGCGTAGTCCTCGGACGTAAGCCGTGTCAAGTGGCGCTTGATCTCTTCCCATGGCTCGTCGTCAGCAATCATCCCCCTTAGCATGGTTTTATATCCGCTGAGGTTCCTGGTGAACCTGCCGATGGCAAACTTGTTCATGATATTCTCCTTAGGATCTAGGCTCGTGAAGCCCTCGGGAAACAAGTACCGCGCATGCAGCCGCAAGAGGAGTTGGTCCTGCAGATTCTTCTTCTTCGTTTGGAGTTTCGTCTTGTTGACATTGACGATGTCCCGAAGGATAGCTCCCAGATGGAGGCCGTACCCCCTCGCGAGATGCTTCGGCTCCATAGGGATACCGGTCTTCGGGTCCACCCCTGTGAATGTCTCCTTCGTGGTGCCAACCATGTTTGGTCACTACTTCTTCCGTTCCCTCTTGGCCGACGTTGTTGTCTCTGAGCCACCCCTAACAACGCCACTGTCGGTGGTATCGTCACCCCTCTCATGACCGCCATCAAGGCGGTCATCGACGCCCATCTCCTCACCGCCATCATCGCTGGTCTCGTCGTCTTCTTCGCCCCCTACCTCCTCTAGCTCTATCTCCTGGGACATGATCCTGTAGTGCTCCTCTAAGTCTCGCTGGCCCCGATCGTCTTCGTTATGGTTTCTAGAAGACGACATGGCTATACCGAGCACTACACAAGAAAAAATAAAGGATTTTAGATACACAAATTCATGGCGAAAATCCGGCATAACCTTTGCTAAAAATGGTCATGCCTGAGTGCCAGAAAGTCGCCGGAATAGAAATTAATCGGCATTCCGATAAAACATTGGCACTCAATATACCTTCACAACATTCAGCTACAGCCATCATATTTGGCACAAAAACTGACCTGTACAATATCTAAAATCCTATGGGAAAGAGACCTGTACAGACATGTACAATATCTAAAATCTAATGACAATATCTAAAATCCAATGACAATATCCAAAATAGACCTGTACAATATCCAAAACAGTTAACTAACAAATCATAAAAGCAGACCCGTACAATATCCAAATTCAGTTAACTAATGAATCATAGAAACAGACCTGTACAATATCCAAGACAGTTGTAGGCATGGCTAATTTTATATATAATTTTAAATATACTGATTCAGATTCATATAAGATTCAGATAAGACAGTACAATTTTATATATACTGATTCAGATTCAGATTCATAAAAGATGCAGATTTATATAAGATGCATACTAATTTTATATATATTGATTCACATTCATATTTTATATATACTGATTCAGATTTTATATAAGATGCAAATTCAATTTTAAACAGACCTGTACAATTTTCTATATACTGATTCAGATTCATAAAAGATGCATACTAATTTTGATTCATATAAGATAGTTGCAGGCATGGATAATTATATATCGATATCCAAATACTAAATACTGTACTGTTTGATTCATATAAGACGTACTGATTCAGATGCATACTAATTTTATATATAATTCACATGGATCAACAAAGAACAAGAGGAAGTAGCAAGCTCGGGACACTAAAAATGATATGAGCACCAGACATTCATTAAATACATCCAGAGCATTACACACATATATCATAAGATCAATGTATCATAAGAACAGATGGTAGAAGATTAGGAAAAAATGCATGCTGCCTTTCCTTGGACTGAAACTTGAAACGGTACAACTAACACTAGTGCAGACCCTCCCCTCTAACACCGGTTTGGAGGGGCCTCTAATAGCGGTTGTAGAACCGATGTTGAGGGTTCGGTGTTAGAGGGGGGCCCCTTTAACACCGGTTCTTATACGAACCGATGTTAAAGGGTGGCGCACGTGGGGCTGCCGCAGGGCTCAGGCCCCCCTTTAACACCGGTTCGTAACACGAACCGGTGTTAAATTCTACATGACAGGAAAAGAGATAAATCTACGCCGGCGGAAAGCGGCCTAAATCTCTGCCGCGTGAGCTACGCGCTGAAAGCGGCCTAAATCTCTGCGGCGAGTTACGCCTCTGCCCGTTAAAGGCGTATTTACTGCGGGAGGGAGGGAATCGATGGGACGGTATACACATACATCGTCATCGGTACATACGAGTACATGAATAATTAAGTAACTATTATTATACACAAACATCGTCATTGTGTGGTATTCTCCGTAAACGTTGAAGCATCAAGTACAAGACAAACGCGTTCAAGCATATATACAACGTTTATTTTGGTGGATATCTAAAGAGTTCTCCGCCAGGCGTGACGACCTCATCAAGTATGAACCCCGCCAATTCCTCTTGAATGGCTCGTATGCGTTCAAATGGTAAGAGTTGGTCCCGCATCCGTTCGATCTGAATATATATGAAGAATGGGGTCAATATATATATAAGAATAAAACTCAACACAATTGATGGTAATAAAATAATATTGTGTACTTTGTTTACTTACTCTAAGTTGTTCTAGTGCGGCTTGGCCTCGCATATCGTGTTCTTGAATGAACTCGCAAACATAGTACCCACATAAGTTATTGTCGTGTCCCTGATACGTGCACTTTACGAGAATAGAGAGTTCAATTAAAATAGTAATCAATAAAGCATGATATAATGGAATTGGAAGCAGAATCAAAGAGATACGCAGACCTAGCTAGCTAGTATTACTTACATTTTGGTGCAAATTTTAGTTCTTGACCATTCACGGCCCTGCCGTGAACATTTCCAAACCCTGTCCGACAAAGAAAATGGATAAAGGAGTAATTAATTACTTATTGTCACGAAAGTTGCCGATCTAGTGCGATAATATGATTGAAATTACCTCTGGAGCATCTCTCTAAAGTCTGCCCATAGCTCTTTTTCTTTTAAATCGAGTCCATGACAAGGACTTTTCTGAGTCGGGTTGAATGACTAGCGAATAAAGTAGAACCTACGACGCATAACTCATCATCAGTTACACTTAACATCGATTAAGCCGAAACAGAATGTGTACAAGAGAGGGTAACAGTACTCACGAGAAGTTGTAAGGCAATAGTATTTCCCTTTTGGTTTGTTGTCTCAGTAAATACCTTAGCAAGTAATCTTCTGTTTGCTCGGGTTTGGTTCTTACCACTTCTTCATGAACTCTATTTGGGTCAACGAACCCAATGTCAAAAGGGCCTCCTTTCATGCATTCCATAACCTTTTTCCTGCATAATAGTATATACATATATGGTGAGCATATATATATACATGCAATTAATGAAGTGAATGAGATGAGATATAAATTATAGAAATAGTACTTACACACAATAAAGGCTGATGGCAGCTTTGTCGAGTTCCTTCTGATTGAATAGAAAATGCAAGTCTTGAATGTTGAAGTCGATCTCGTCGTCTCCGCACAAGAAAATCTGATCTCTTATATGCGCCATGATCCATTCTTCCTTTCTCGTCTTGCAGAAATCAAGGTACCACTTGTGCAATCTTCGCATCTTTGTTGGTAGATTCTTGAGCTCCTCTTTCTTGACGAGATTCTTCCCATACTTCCATGGCTGTATGGGGTTGACATTGAATTTGGGCAAGTTGTCTCCCATGATGTTCAAGTATGCAATGTAAGTCATCCCCATCTCATTGGCCTTTCTTTGTAGCTCTGCCTCGTAATCATTTACGGGAGGAGCGTCCCGTGTGTCGAACACTTGGAGCGGGGCGCATGATTGGTTTTCCTGCTCTCCGAGCATGGGAACTGTTTTCTGGGGTGTCGCACGACTGCTACTTTCAGTCTCCCTACGGCGCCTTGCATCCCCCTTCAAAATCTGGTGCTCGTAGTCCGGCACAAGTGGGGTTTCAGGTTTCAAAAGATTATTGTAAAACTTCTCCACCACCGCCGGATCTATTTTCTCCTTTGGCTCGGCCCGTCTAGGTGCAAAGAATTTCTTGACCTCTTCTTCCGAGATCCTATTGGTCTCCTCGTCGCTGCGATTCCATGGTAAAACCGGCAATGGCTTGGCGGAAGGCTGCAGGACGTAGTTTTTTGAACTCTTTGGCGTACGGTTTCTTGCGGATTTCTTTGTGGCGGCGCTAGTGATGCTCTTCGTGGCAGTGCTCTTCTGCTTACACTGAGGAGATGGCTGAAGCGCCGGAGATGGCTGACGGGCATGAGATGGCTGGCGCGCAGGAGATGGCTGTCGCGCAGGAGATGGCTGAAGCGCCGGAGATGGGCGGCATGCCCAGGAGACGGCGGGTGCTAGTGGCCTCAATTTGGAAGCACGATGTGTTCCTTCTTCCAAAGAATGGTTGTTTTCACTGCAAATTTGAGTTGAGTTTCCCCTTCACCTGTAGCATGGTCAAGCTGTGCTTCCTCATATTCCTTCACAACCTCATCCACCCCGACAATAGCATAGCCATATGGAATCGGTCGACAGTTGTAAGTTCCACCAGCTACAGGAGGTAAGGCATAGCCGACAACCACCTTAATGGATAAGCCCATTAATCTCACATGCAGCTCAGCGTGTTTGCTCTCCGTGATCTCATCCACGGGGTATCGAGGACCCGCCATTTCAAGCGTGGGCTGCACGTTCTCCGTGGAAGCCACGCTGCTTTTTTCAGTGGGCGATGCAGCTTCCAATGCAGGCTCTTCGTGCCGCTGAGATGGGCCGGTAGCTTGATGGCTCTGTTGTGCATTCACTTGCGCCTGCAGCGCCACAAGTGCATGTTCTATCTGTGTCATCCGCTCTGTACGCTCTTTTTCTTTTCTGCCACGCCATCTGTAAGAGTCGCTCCACTCGGCAAACCCATCCTTCCACGTCATACCCCCTATGCCTCGTGCATGTCCAGGGTGTTCTTTTTTACCGATGGCGCGTGTGAGCTGGTCATTCTCTCTGTCGGGATGGAAGGTCCTGGCGTCTGTTTCCTCGTATGCCGTGATGAGTTCAGTGACGGGTTTGGCAAGGAGGGTTGGGAAGATACACAATCCTGTTTCTGGGTCCAACCTTGCCCCGATTCCGTAGAACCAAGTCTTTGCACGTAGGTCCCATCCATCTGTCTGGGGTGTGATCCCTCTAGCGCGCAGGGCCTTCTCAACTTTCTCCCACTTAGGCCTCTGAGATATGTAGCCACCTGACCCCGTCCTCTGGTGATATTCCTTCTTCTGGGCATTTAGCGTATTGGTTTCTAACCTCTTTTTAGCTATAGCACCTTCCTTATATGCCACAGATTCGGGCCAGTGAGGTCTTATCTTCGCATAATATGCGTCTTCGAAATTTGGAGTCTCGCGAGCTTTGACAAATTTGTTCAATTTTGTCTTCGAGTTGTGGAAAGCGTCAGCCATCTTCTTTAGAGTCCACTCTTTGACCTTTTCCTTTATAACCGGGTTGTTTTCATCCTCCTCTGGCGGAAGGGTGAAATTTACCAACAACGAATTCCAAAGCGTTTCTTTGGATCTTTCATCGACAAAGGTACCGTCGCGCTTCTTTGGCTTATTCCAATATTCAATTATGATTGGGATTTGGTCCCTAACAAGAACTCCAGCCTGACGTACAAATTTGTCTGCGGCCTTCTTGGGCTCCATCGGCCTGCCATCAACACGGACTGCTTCGATCGTGAACTTTGCACGATCTTTCAACCGATGGCTCGCGCCTCGCTTGATCTTTTTCGTAGAAGAAGATGGTTGCTGGCTGGTCGATCCAGAGGGCTAAAAGAAGAAAGAAGCGTTAATTAATACATGTAGAAGAAGATTGTTGGTGGAAGTCAGCAGAGGCTTAATCAATGCATATACCTCGCCAGACTTTGTAATCACTAAATTGCGTTCACCGGAGTCTTCATCTTCTCCATGACTACTTGAGCTGTCATCATATCCCTCCAAGTTCAGATATTGTGAGGTGTCCTCATCAATAATGTTCTCCATTATTTCTTCTTCTTCAAGGTTTCTACTAAGTGGATCCATAGTTTCTAAAACAATAATATTATCTAGAGTAAGAGAGTAAACATTCAAGTGGACTTGGATTCATACACAAATATACATATTATTCATACAAAAATACACAAATAAATACACAAATGAAATTAAAACCCTAAGGATGCTTGATCATTTTAAAGCGAGTTCGAGGGTCCAAACCCTAATTCGAGAAATCCGGATGCATATGAGAGGGGCTAGCTACAGTGGCTAACGGAGGCTGGCGGCGTTGGAGGCGACCTAGGGCGCGAGGTAGCATGATCGGCCTACCTAAAAGCAGGCGTTGTTCGAAGAGGAGGCCGAGGCAAGCATTATAGTGGCGGCGCCTCGGTATAGTCACCGGGCGGCGACGACAAACAACTTGGAAGAACAGATACAATGTGGAGGGGATATCCCTTTTATAAAGCAGATCAAAATAAGCAAGAAAAACCGCGGAGAACCTAAACTTGCCACCAAAGTCAATGAGCCAAGATCAGGATGAGTCAGAGCTGCACAACGATGCCCCCAGGAGGGTAACGACCAACGAGACCTATGGTAAAGGGTTTTCACCCGGAGCCCTGTGACGAAGAAGGTAGCAGCATCGGCGGCCCCAGAGACCTATGGTAAAGGTTTTCCCGTCTTACGCCCGCCCGTTGTCCCCAAGATAGGCCCCAGACGAGGGAAGCCGGCGCTTCGCCAAAGAGCTGCCCGCGCAGTCCACCTTCTTCTAAGGCCGCCACCGACATTCGCGAACTCTAGCCACCACTCCGACGACCAACGACACATCGCATCGCCGAAGAGAGGGACGTCGTGCCGTCGTTGCCAGCGGACACACCTGCAACCCGAGAAGGACCATGCATACCCCGACATCGCTGGCATACTATATCGCCATGGCCACCACCGGAGCTCGCACCACCTAGGCGCCCACAGCAGCGAGAGGAGGCCGTCAGACTGTACACTAAACTACACTAAATAACCCTAAACTAATACTAACTAATTAACTAAATAAAATACTAACTAATAATAATTAACACTAAACTAACCCAAAAAACATATACTAAACTAATACTAACTAATTAACTACTAATAATTAACTACTAAAAAAGATACTAACTAATACAAACTGCTAATAATTAACTAATACTAACTAATTAACACTAAACTAACCCAACAACTAACTAAATAAAATACTAAACTAATACTAACCTCACTTAGCCGGTAGCGGCTTGGTGGCGAAGCCTGCCCGATGCAGTGAGGCGGCAGGGAGGCGGGCAGGAGCGCCAGGTGCGTGGATGGCGTGCAAGCGGCGACGGTCAAGCGCTGGCGCAGCGGCGGCGATGAGCGACGTCGGGGCGGCGCGAGGACGACGGACGGCGATGGTGGCGACAGGCGTGGAAGGCGGCGACGGACGACAGGACGGAGGCGATGGCGAGCCTTGACGGCGAAGCGGCGGCGGCGATGGCGGCAATGGCGTGACGGCGCGACGGCGAGCTCCTCTGCTTTCGTTCCTGTTCGATCGATCTGGCTGGGGGAAAATATGAATAATATATCATAATTTTCAGAAAAATAATATCTATCCATTCATGTAAAAACATTTTATATTTACTTTAGATAAAAATTTTCAAAATGATTAAAACACTTACATATAAATTTTGATTATTCAATTCAAACAAAAATAAATTATCAAATCCTAAAACTTTGAACATAAGAAATATTAAGCATCTAAAAAGGAATCTAACCCTATTTTATTAGAGCAAATCATATTTTAATGCCGCATCTTTTGTATTAACATTTTTGAATTGATTGGATATTTAAATGCCGCATCTTTTGTATACACTTGAATCTGACCAAGCCTCGCTCAACTTGCATTCGATTTTTTATAAAATAGCATATTGTGAACCTAAAAATGATTTTTGTAAAAAATCATGAGCATCATATCATGTACCTGTAGTTCATATCTGACCCACTTCCTGCCGATTCGGCAGGAATTTGTCTTTTTCACCAGAGGTGGACGGAAAGGTTTGAGATCCCCCTGTTGGTACATTGTCCATATAAGGTGGTCTAGTATTTTTGTAAAATGTGTTGGTGGTTTTTTGAATTAGCCATTTGGTGGTTGCTTCACAAAACCGTCCATTTTTTATGCTCGGAAAATGGAAAATGCCTTTTTGGTGCGATAAAAAGGAAAACTTCCGCTTGCAACATTGTTTGCCATGCCATGATGCACATGTATGCACAATATGGCCATATTATCACAAACTATGCCTTGATTCTAGCCATAACATTGGTCATTTGACCCGAAAGCCAAGAAACCTCGAATGAGATAGGTCATTTTGTGAAGGTTTTTTTGAGACATAATCAATATACCAAGTTTGAGATTTTTCCTTCTAACTATGTCACATAATATAACACCACGCGAAGGTTTCGCATTGTTTCGATCTTTTTTTATTTTTTATCCCCGTTTTAAACTATCGTCAAACTTTATCGAACAACGGGCATGAAGATTCTTAGCTCGGGGCCAAGCCTCGGTCAAACTGCATTGGTTTTTTTTATAAAATAGCATATTATGAACCTAAAAATGATTTTTGTAAAAAATCATGAGCATCGTATCATGTACCTGTAGTTCATATCTGACCCACTTCCTACCGATTCGGCAGGAATTTGTCTTTTTCACCAGAGGTGGACGGAAAGGTTTCAGATCCCCCTATTGGTACATTGTCCATATAAGGTGGTCTAATATTTTTGTAAAATGTGTTGGTGGTTTTTTGAATTAGCCATTTGGTGGTTGCTTCACAAAACCGTCCGTTTTTTATGCTCGGAAAATGGAAAATGCCTTTTTGGTGCGATAAAAAGGAAAACTTCCTCTTGCAACATTGTTTGCCATGCCATGATGCACATGTATGTACAATATGGCCATATTATCACAAACTATGCCTTGATTCTAGCCATAACATTGGTCATTTGACCCAAAAGCCAAGAAACCTCGAATGAGATAGGTCATTTTGTGAAGGTTTTTTTGAGACATAATCAATATACCAAGTTTGAGATTTTTACTTCTAACTATGTCACATAATATAACACCACACAAAGGTTTCGCACTGTTTCGATCTTTTTTTATTTTTTTATCCCCGTTTTAAACTATCGTCAAACTTTGTCGAACTACGGGCATGAAGATTCTTAGCTCGGGGCCAAGCCTCGCTCAAATTGCATTGGATTTTTGATAAAATAGCATATTATGAACCTAAAAATTATTTTTGTAAAAAATCATGAGCATCGTATCATGTACCTGTAGTTCATATCTGACCCACTTCCTGCCGATTCGGCAGGAAATTGTCTTTTTCACCAGAGGTGGACGGAAAGGTTTTAGATCCCCCTGTTGGTACATTGTCCATATAAGGTGGTCTAGTATTTTTGTAAAATGTGTTGGTGGTTTTTTGAATTAGCCATTTGGTGGTTGCTTCACAAACCGTCCGTTTTTTATGCTCGGAAAATGGAAAATGTCTTTTTGGTGCGATAAAAAGGAAAACTTCCTCTTGCAACATTGTTTGCCATGCCATGATGCACATGTATGCACAATATGGCCATATTATCACAAACTATACCATTATTCTAGCCATAACATTGGTCATTTGACGCGAAAGCCAAGAAACCTCGAATGAGATAGGTCATTTTGTGAAGGAGATAGAACTGGAATTAAAATACAGAATGCAACTAAAAGTAAGTTACATAAAGCACGACTGAAAATTAAGATACATAAAAGAACTAAAAATTAAGATACATGGCCAGATTAAGTAATAATCGGCCGAACTTGTTTCAGAATGTTGGAGTGATTCAGTCATGCTCCTGCCTACATGTAGCATCCCAATTGTCTAACAATTGCAATGCTACTAGCCTAGTCTAGATATATGCTACCTTCCTACATATAATTGTTGCATCATCATTATATCATGCTCATGTCATCATGCCTCCTTGCATTTGAGCATCATATAAAACCCTTTTTGTTTTGGTTCTTATCTCATATGCATTATTAATTGTATTTGCCTCTTGATATTGTATTTGGTTCTTGATATATTGTTTAAATGCCCAAGTTGAGTTGGGGGCATATCTTTTATGAACTCCACCACTTTTCTTTCACCACCTTATAATTCCACCATCCAACTAAATATGGGCTTGCACTTTATTTGGGTTTTACCTCTAGCTCATGTGGGTTGGGATGGATCCAATTCTTTTCCACATGCTCTCATATTGGCATCATTTTGTTTTCACATTATTGATATATGAGAGCCACATGGCCACCTTTGCATGCCTTGTGGGTGGAGCCCTATTTCTAGCTACCTTTTGTGTTGTTTTGGGGTTATCATCATGTTGGGATATTTTTGTGGGCTTATTAAATGCCTAGTGGCATAACCACACTAGCAAGTCCCAAATATAATCCAATGTGATCATCTCCATCTACTCCACTTGGGATTCCTTCTAAATTCCTTTGCTTGGGCCTTACTCCAATTTTGGAAGTGCAAATGAATAATGCCATGTAATAATGTTGTTCTCACAATAATCAACATGGCAATAAATGTTTTGCATGGGCCATGCAAGCCCCACCTTTTTCTTATTCTTTGGATTTTATTTGAATTTTGAGTGAACTTAAACCACATCTCTCTCTCCTCTTAGCTTGATCTTGTTTGAGCTTGCTTAAGACCATCATCACCACACCCCTCTCTTGTGTTGCTTGATCTAGTTGGAGCGTGCCATCTTTCTTTTAAACCCTAGCTCTCACCCTCTCTCCTTACCTTTCTCTCTAAGCCACCCCCATCTAAACCTAAACCCATCACCCTAATCACCTAGCTTGGCCACCCTCTCGGTCCCACCATGGCCTACCATAGCTGGCCCACCATGCCACCTATCTACCCCCCCAAACCCTAGTACCAACCTTAGCCCGAGCTATGCCCCCTTCCCCTCCTACCCTAGCTCAAACCCTAGCACCAATCTACCCGAGGCTACCCCTCTCCCCTCTAGCTCTCTCTGCCTAGGTGGCCCCAGCCCGAGCCTGCCCTCCAACCCACGAGCTCCCCTCCTCCCTGGTCCCTCCCTTCCCTCTGCTACAAGACAAAGGAAGAGAAGCCCTAGCCCGAGCCCTCCTCCTCATCTTTTGGCAAAGCAACCAAGCCCATGTGCTCCTCCCTCCCCTCTCTACCCCAACCACCCTACCCAGATCGCATCCAGGAGGCGCCCAGCTCCCCACCCTTCTCCTTCTTCCTCCCCAAGCCGCCATGGCCTCTCCAAACCCTAGCCTCGGCCTCCCTCTGTCCTCGCTGTTCTGGAGCGCGCCAAGCCGAACCAGAAGAACCAGGAGCGTCCTCGGCTTCCTCTTCTTCGCCCTGAAGCGCCGGAGCCGCGGGACCTCGCCGGAGAAGCATCGCCGCCGCCGTGCCGTGAGCACCAGAGCGCCTCCGGCCTGCTGCCTCCTCGCCGATCCCCGCCACCTCAACGCCCCCGGCCACGCCAACAACACCGCGGTGAGCTCCTGCAGCCCCTAGACACCCCCTTCCCCTCTCTAGTTCGCCATAGCTCCGCCGGCCTCCGTCGCTGTCACCGCCTGCGTGTCGTCGTGGCAGCTGTGGCGTGCACCTTGCCTCTGTTCCTCGATGAAACCCGCGCGATGCAGCCCTCCTCCGAGCTAGCCTGAGCGAGAACTGGCTGGCGCCCTCTTCGTTTTGGTTTTGCGGCTTGGCGGAGACGCCGTGGTTCGCTCGACATCGTCGTCCGAAAGTCCGGCCAGATCCACCGCCGCAGCGCCGCGTTCAGCAGCAGACAGCGACAGCCTGCGCGTTTTGCAAAGAAGCCCTCCCCCTTTTTCCCGCCTAAACCCGCAGCCCCACGACCCCACCTACCAGCGCCTGCGGGCTTTTTGCAAAAAGGGTCCTCAGCTCCTTGTGTTTTCCGCATGTCCCTGGTTCGCATTAGCCACCGGGCGGTAGCGCTGCAGCGTGGGCTGCGGTGCACAGACACTGTCAGCCTCGCTGGCTAGATCGAGCCTCGGTGTAAAAAGCTTTTCCGTGCGCGTGTGTGCTGAGTCAGCGCGTGACCCCACCTGTCAGCGTCTGCGGCTAGGTTAATCTGAGTATAAAAAGTATTGCCTGTTTCTGTTTTAAATTCAAATCCTTTTCTAATTATTTCAAATTCAAATATAATTCTGTTTTAACTAACTTTTAAAATACAAATCCAAATAATACAAATAATATATGTTTTCAAATCAGAAAATGTGAGGATCTCAAATATGCCATCTAAAATATATTTTTGAACACTTAAATTTCCAAGTTTATTTAAATTACAATAAATGCCCCTTTTTCTTAAATAATTAATAACTTTTGTTTTATAAATCCAAATTTAACAAATAATATGTCTAAAATGATTAGCTCGACGAGACCTTTCTGTTTATGCATTCCATGGTTTGATTTGAAGCATGCATCATATAAATATATTATGGACAGCAACTTAATTGTGAATAAAATGGGGCCAAAACTAAATAAAATGGCTTATTCTTGTGTTTCACACCTCACCCTTGCCATGCTACCTTATTGACATGCAAATTGTGCATCATTCATCATGGCATGATTGTTTGCTTGTCGCATTTATTCATATGCTTGTGCACTTTATTTATGTTGGCCCTTGTTTGTTTGGTTCTTCCTCGAATAGACGCTGAGCAGGGGATATATCAAGAGAACCAGGAGCACTACCCAGATCCATTCCTTGCTTCAACTGAGCTGCCAGGCAAGCACTACCACATGCTTGCATACATACAGTACCTATTGCCTCTATCTTATTCTTGCATCATTCAGTCGCGATTGCATTAAATTGAATCCCAAGTATTGCATAGCCTTTATTTTTAAACCCCACCGAAGCTTGTTCCTCCACCCCATGAGCCATTACTACAGGAGTTGTTTGAGCCATGCGAGTCGTAGAACAGCATGTGTAGGGTATGTGAGTGTCTGATGGATAACGAGGTACCTAAACAACTTAACTTTGAGTAGTAATGGGATAACTAATGAAGGTGGCATCGGTGAGCCATATTCGCTATTTGGTTTTTCAGGCTCACTTGTGTCCCGTAAGACCCAGTACTTGATTCTGTTCCAAGAATATTCGCTATCCACATCCGGGAGGCTTATGGACCCCCGAGCGAGCTTGATTCATTCTTATTTCTTGGGGCCACAACTAGTTTGAGGTTTTATTTACTATCCTGTACTTATGCCATGCTTTACGCTTTATTTACGATTGTGTGTGAGCACGCTGTTGCTGTCTTTTAGGAAGCGGAGTGTTTTCGGGTATCGACAGTCCCAGCTTTGGGATCTCATGCTTACAGCCATTGGCGCAAACCTTGAGTCCGTCTCGAGTCACCTAACTTGCTATGGTAGCAATGGGGTGGCCCCTGAAATATTTTGAATCCTGTAATTGCTTTGTCGTGGACTGTCTCGTTGGGTTTTGATTTGGTTTTTCCGAGGCATATCAGTGTGTGTTGCTATTTGTGCACCCTAGGTAAAACTTTCAAAGCCGTGTCCGGTTATGGACGACTTGGAGCACAGTTTCTCGATCATAGACAAGCATAACTAAAGTACCGCTTTTAATTTGACTAGACTAGGTACCTGACTAGTAAATAGTGCAACACTCATGGAATGAATAATAAAACTGCCAACGGATGGGGGTGTTCGTCCGCTTCCTCGTCGGTAAGCGAGGAGGAGGATGGATCTGTTAAGTTTACCTTTATAACTGTTGTTATTAATTCCCGGACATCCGTCTATCTCTGGTTAGGCGGATGGTTAGCGAGTATCTATAGAACTGTTAGGGTTTATCTTTTGCTGCAATTGCGTCACCCCAGGTTGTGTCCCCTTTAGAGGCATAAAGACTTGCTGAGTACCCCTAGGGTCTCACACGATAAATTATTGGTTCAGATGAACAGGTACACTCGCAAGATGGATACTGGGTGGAAGAAACGGACGATGTGGACAACGATCATTCGGTGTAGAGATTCCGGGAACGGGGATCCGTGAGATCTGTGGGCGGGATGTGCTTATTTATGGGGCATCTTATGCCGATTTGCTTCTTATCCGTACTCGGATTTTGTCTTCCGCTTCCGCCTGATACTCTGTTGATTGATGTATGAGGAGATATCCTGAACTATTATATCTATCTAGGATATTTGGATCTTGCCGTATGGCGTTGCTATATTTCCTTTCTTTTAGCTGGAATGGCTCTGATGTACTATTGTATGGTGGCTTGCATACATACTCACTTGTGTATGTAGTTGATCCTTCGCCGATTACACGCCCGTTCTTGTCCCGATGTTTGGAAATGGTTGGGACGGCGAAAGGTCTACACGTGAGTGGCATTTGGGCCCCATTGCACTATTTCAACCATTTCGATCATCCAGGCTTGTACTAGGAGCGTAATTCACCGAGGTAGTTACAATTGGTATCGAGCCATCCCGACCTTCGTGGTCTCGGCCAAATGGTCGTTGTCCATCTAGCAAATATTTTTGGTAGTTATGTATACTAGGGAAAAACAAAACGTGAGAGTAGGACTGCTTCCACTTTTTTCTTACCCACCCACCCACCCCTTTTCGGTAAGGAAGTGTAACGTTTTCAATCCTCTTCTTAAATTCAAACTAGGATTCACGTGTTCTGGGATTCCGTAGTACCATAGGTTGTGTGTGTGTGTGAGTGTGTAATTCCTTGTCTATCTGTTGCATCCAAGTTGTTATCTTATCGGCCTTTTGGTTATCAACTGTTGGTACATTCCATACCGACAGGCTTTTGAAAACCGGCGCGATCTATCTGACTCCTTGTCAACCGGTGCCATCTTCTTAAGGGTGTTCTTCCTTCCAGCAACTCCTCTTTCTGTGAAAGTATTTGTAGCTAATCTCTATCTGCTAAGAGATTTTGCGCATCTATTGGTATTTTAATGCCGAAAAATGCGGAAAATTTTTCTTTGATACCTCTGTGTTTCCACACTCCTTTTCAGTCGTGTGTGAAACATTATCTATCTCCCTTTTATCAGCATGTCCATGCTAACTCATTCTCTTGTCGCCGGCGCTTAATCCTGGAGTTCCTTTTCATCTTCAAGTCTCTTGGGCTAATTACATAACATGTGTCGATCTGATGTTGGTGATTGTAATTTGGCTCTCGGCATAGCTATATTCCACTCATGATAAGTATCGATTGGAATATGGAAAATGCTACCACTCCGGATTGCCAAAGGTACTCCTGTGATTTTGGGTACACCGTGATCATATCTATGCATATTCAAGCATCCTTGGAAATCCGGAGTTTCTCAAGGCACTACGGCGGTCTATCATCTGTCCATCATGCTGCACATCTTTTTGAACTCCATATCTGCACATCTTTTTCGTCTCTGATAGCTCATACCATAAGCAAAGCTATCTCATCGGTTCTTATCCAAGATCTCTTTATCTTTGTAACCGGTGTTCCGATGGACAATGTGAACCAGGTGACATCTCTTCTTCTTCCGAAGGACCAGATAATCTATTCTGCCAGTGCATCTTCTTCAACACGAACCCGTGCTCTTAATATTGATCTTTCAAAAGAGCGTTGAGTTCAGAAAGTGTTTCGAGCATTTGTTCGTTTCTCCCGCCTCTTGAACTTGATATTCTGGGAATATCCTGTTAATCCATGGTGGTATATGTTGATAATATGCTAGCCTATTCCATATCAATGGAAGGACATGGAAGATCATCTGTGTCTCTTTCTCTCAAGCTTCGTGAGCCTTTGCGTGTGCAAAAGTTCTCCAAGCGTCAATTCTGGCTTCTTGAAGTCACCTATCTCGGCCACGTCCTTCTGCTAAATACATTGTTTCAATTCTAGAATCAGCAAGTCCATTGTTAATTCCATCTTCCATCTTCAGTCAAATCCGGAGTTGTTCCTTGTTGGCAAGTTATCATCGTCGTTCCACCGAAGTTTCCTCAAGACTGCTAGATCTCTCTCAATCATTTCAAGAAGAACATGGAGTTCCTTTCACCTCAGTCTCGTCAAGTGATCTCTTGAAACTCTCTCGTTCTATCATCTGTTCTCAATCCACCGGAGGCCATGAAGACTTTTCAGATCTTTCGTAATCCTTCTGTTCAAGTGGTGCTATCTTTTTTCTTTGTCTGTGGAATCTTGCAGTTGTCTCCATGATCTTCCTTCATATCTTTCCGGTGGCTGTTACATCAGGTATGACGACAACATCATCACCCTTATCTATCTTGAATCCGGCGTATCGCCTGCATCTATCCTGGTTTGCTAACGGAGTTCCATGAGTTATCCTTGTCAATACCTTCAGTCTGTTTCGGTAGTTGGGTTGCATGGTTTTCTTATTCAGGTGCGGAGTAATGCTTTGAGTGCGGGATGGAGTAGCTACCATACCACTACTCTTATCATTCGCTCTTGTACATTGAATTGGTGAATTATGTGATTTCACTCATTCCACGGAAGTTAGAAGTGGCCTTTATCCCTCGATACTTTTACTTCCGTCCTTGTTTTTCCGGAGTGCTCTCTCGAAGAAAGTAATCAATAATCTCTTGTTGGTGATCTCGTCTTTTCCTACACGGAGCAAATCTTCAATTATCTGGTGGAAACAAACGTAAACTCTTTTCGGTCCTCGTCTTTCTACCGGTGCTCGACATCCCCAAACAAGATGAAAGGAATCTATCTCTCTCTCTGTTCTATCAATTCTTTTCTGTAGTAATCTGGCTTCACATCCATCTCTGGAAGTTATATCCGCGCACCTCAATTGCGTGATCCTTCGGAGTATTACCGGCGCAACAAGAATCTAATCTGGCGATGTCTAGCTAAACCTTTCTGTTCATATCAAGGGACTCTATTGTTTGAAGGCAATATTGTTCCGAAATTCATTTCAAAATCCGAGAGAGAATACGATGCTATTGTCATAGTGCTTCAAAACCTCTCCAATCTAGCTCTTTCCTTCCGGCGAGACAAAGATTCATCCTCTCTAGTATCGGTAAATCTTTAATCTTAATGGCGTGTCTTTCTTTATCCATGATGCATCATCTTGTCCTTTCTTTCACCAAGTGGTTCTTCTTCTTTTATCCTGTTCTTGAGAAAACCGGAGCTATGTCCATCCTATCCTTCTTGTCTCACGACAATCCTTCAATTCTCCTAACCCTTTGTGCCTCAAGCAAAAGGCAAGACTCGCAACAAGTCTAGCAAGTTTTGCAAGGCGTAGTGGTCGCACCATTCCGTTCTTCATCTTCTTGGGAACGCAAGGATCACCTTCGTTCGGACACCCGCCTCTCCTCGTGTTGTTTTCTTTTTTCTAGGAATCTCGGGGCGAGATTCTTGTTTAGTGGGGGAGAGTTGTAGCATCCCAATTGTCTAACAATTGCAATGCTACTAGCCTAGTCTAGATATATGCTACCTTCCTACATATAATTGTTGCATCATCATTATATCATGCTCATGTCATCATGCCTCCTTGCATTTGAGCATCATATAAAACCCTTTTTGTTTTGGTTCTTATCTCATATGCATTATTAATTGTATTTGCCTCTTGATATTGTATTTGGTTCTTGATATATTGTTTAAATGCCCAAGTTGAGTTGGGGGCATATCTTTTATGAACTCCACCACTTTTCTTTCACCACCTTATAATTCCACCATCCAACTAAATATGGGCTTGCACTTTATTTGGGTTTTACCTCTAGCTCATGTGGGTTGGGATGGATCCAATTCTTTTCCACATGCTCTCATCTTGGCATCATTTTGTTTTCACATTATTGATATATGAGAGCCACATGGCCACCTTGCATGCCTTGTGGGTGGAGCCCTATTTCTAGCTACCTTTTGTGTTGTTTTGGGGTTATCATCATGTTGGGATATTTTTGTGGGCTTATTAAATGCCTAGTGGCATAAACACACTAGCAAGTCCCAAATATAATCCAATGTGATCATCTCCATCTACTCCACTTGGGATTCCTTCTAAATTCCTTTGCTTGGGCCTTACTCCAATTTTGAAGTGCAAATGAATAATGCCATGTAATAATGTTGTTCTCACAATAATCAACATGGCAATAAATGTTTTGCATGGGCCATGCAAGCCCCAATTTTTCTTATTCTTTGGATTTTATTTGAATTTTGAGTGAACTTAAACCACATCTCTCTCCTCTTAGCTTGATCTTGTTTGAGCTTGCTTAAGACCATCATCACCACACCCCTCTCTTGTGTTGCTTGATCTAGTTGGAGCGTGCCATCTTTCTTTTAAACCCTAGCTCTCACCCTCTCTCCTTACCTTTCTCTCTAAGCCACCCCATCTAAACCTAAACCCATCACCCTAATCACCTAGCTTGGCCACCCTCTCGGTCCCACCATGGCTACCATAGCTGGCCCACCATGCCACCCATCTACCCCCCAAACCCTAGTACCAACCTTAGCCCGAGCTATGCCCCTTCCCTCCTACCCTAGCTCAAACCCTAGCACCAATCTACCCGAGGCTACCCCTCTCCCTAGCTCTCTCGCCTAGGTGGCCCCAGCCCGAGCCTGCCTCCAACCCACGAGCTCCCTACTCCCTGGTCCCTCCCTTCCTCTAAGCTACAAGACAAAGGAAGAGAAGCCCTAGCCCGAGCCCTCCTCCCTCATCTTTTGGCAAAGCAACCAAGCCCATGTGCTCCTCCCTCCCCTCTCTACCCCAACCACCCTACCCAGATCGCATCCAGGAGGCGCCCAGCTCCCCACCCTTCTCCTTCTTCCTCCCCAAGCCGCCATGGCCTCTCCAAACCCTAGCCTCGGCCTCCCTCTGTCCTCGCTGTTCTGGAGCGCGCCAAGCCGAACCAGAAGAACCAGGAGCGTCCTCGGCTTCCTCTTCTTCGCCCTGAAGCGCCGGAGCCGCGGGACCTCGCCGGAGAAGCATCGCCGCCGCCGTGCCGTGAGCACCAGAGCGCCTCCGGCCTGCTGCCTCCTCGCCGATCCCCGCCACCTCAACGCCCCCGGCCACGCCAACAACACCGCGGTGAGCTCCTGCAGCCCCTAGACACCCCCTTCCCCTCTCTAGTTCGCCATAGCTCCGCCGGCCTCCGTCGAACACCCTGCGGGCGCGCTCGTCGCCACGGTCACCGTCGCGTCGGCCAAGGCTGTGGCGTGCACCTTGCCTCTGTTCCTCGATGAAACCCGCGCGCTGCAGCCCTCCTCCGAGCTAGCCCCCTGAACGAGAACTGTAGCCGGTAGCGCCCTCTTCGTTTTTGGTTTTTGCGGCTTGGCCGGAGACGCCGTGGTTCGCTCGACATCGTCGTCCGAAAGTCCGGCCAGATCCATCCGGCGAGCGCGTTCAGTTCAGCGGCAATGACGACTGCGCGTTTTGCAAAGAAGCCCTCCCCCTTTTTCCCGCCTAAACCCGCAGCCCCGCGACCCCACCTACCAGCGCCTGCGGGCTTTTTGCAAAAAGGGTCCTCAGCTCCTTGTGTTTTCCGCCCGCAGTCCCTGGTTCGCCCACGTGTCGCCACCGGGCGGCTGCGCACGCGTGTGGGCCTGCTGGTGCCTGGACCCGCCTGTCAGCCTCGCTGGCTAGATCGAGCCTCGGTGTAAAAAGCTTTTCCGTGCGCGTGTGTGCTGAGTCAGCGCGTGACCCCACCTGTCAGCGTCTGCGGCTAGGTTAATCTGAGTATAAAAAGTATTGCCTGTTTCTGTTTTAAATTCAAATCCTTTTCTAATTATTTCAAATTCAAATATAATTCTGTTTTAACTAACTTTTAAAATACAAATCCAAATAATACAAATAATATATGTTTTCAAATCAGAAAAATGTGAGGATCTCAAATATGCCATCTAAAATATATTTTTGAACACTTAAATTTCCAAGTTTATTTAAATTACAATAAATGCCCCTTTTTCTTAAATAATTAATAACTTTTGTTTTATAAATCCAAATTTAACAAATAATATGTCTAAAATGATTAGCTCGACGAGACCTTTCTGTTTATGCATTCCATGGTTTGATTTGAAGCATGCATCATATAAATATATTATGGACAGCAACTTAATTGTGAATAAAATGGGGCCAAAACTAAATAAAATGGCTTATTCTTGTGTTTCACACCTCACCCTTGCCATGCTACCTTATTGACATGCAAATTGTGCATCATTCATCATGGCATGATTGTTTGCTTATGTCATTTATTCATATGCTTGTGCACTTTATTTATGTTGGCCCTTGTTTGTTTGGTTCTTCCTCGAATAGGCAATGGCGGGGGATATATCAAGAGAACCAGGAGCACTACCAGATCCATTCCTTGCTTCAAGCTGAGCTGCCAGGCAAGCACTACCACATGCTTGCATACATACGTACCTATTGCCTCTATCTTATTCTTGCATCATTGAGTCGATTGCATTAAATTGAATCTCAAGTATTGCATAGCCTTTATTTTTAAACCCCAAAGCTTGTTCCTCCACCCCATGAGCCATTACTACAGTTGTTTGAGCCATGCGAGTCGTAGAACAACATGTGTAGGGTATGTGAGTGTCGATGGATAACGAGGTACCTAAACAACTTAACCTGAGTAGTAATGGGATAACTAATGAAGGTGGCATCGGTGAGCCATATTCGCTATTTGGTTTTCAGGCTCACTTGTGTCGTAAGACCCAAGTACTTGATTCTGTTCCAAGAATATTCAGCTATCCACATCCGGGAGGCTTATGGACCCCAGGCAGAGCTTGATTCATTCTTATTTCTTGGGGCCACAACTAGTTTGAGGTTTTATTTACTATCCTGTACTTATGCCATGCTTTTGCTTTATTTACGATTGTGTGAGAGCACGCTGTCTTTGTTTAGGAAGCGGAGTGTTTTGTGATCGACAGTCCCAATTTTGGGATCTGCTGTCGTTTACAGCCATTGGCATAAACCTTGAGTCCGTCTCGGTCAGCTAACCGTTCTATGGTAGCTTAATGGGGTGGCCCCTGAAATATTTCTGAATCCTGTAATTGCTTTGTCGTGGGTCTCGTTGGGTTTTGATTTGGTTTTCCGAGGCATATCGAGTGTGTGTTGCTATTTGTGCACCTGCAGGTAAAACTTTCAAAGCCGTGTCCACGGTTATGGATGACTTGGAGCACAGTTTCTCGATCATAGACAAGCATAACTAAAGTACCGCTTTTAATTTGACTAGACTAGGTACCTGACTAGTAAATAGTGCAACACTCATGGAATGAATAATAAAACTGCCAACAGATGGGGGTGTTCGTCCGCTTCCTCGTCGGTAAGCGAGGAGGAGGATGGATCTGTTAAGTTTACCTTTATAACTGTTATAACTGTTGTTATTAAGTCCCGGACATCCGTCTATCTCTGGTTAGGCGGATGGTTAGCGAGTATCTATAGAACTGTTAGGGTTTATCTTTTGCTGCAATTGCGTCACCCCAGGTTGTGTCCCCTTTAGAGGCATAAAGACTTGCTGAGTACCCCTAGGGTCTCACGATAAATTATTGGTTCGGATGAACAGGTACACTCAAGATGGATCTTTGGGTGGAAGAAACGGACGATGTGGACAACGATCATTCGGTGTAGAGATTCCGGGAACGGGGATCCGTGAGATCTATGGGCGGGATGTGCTTATTTATGGGGCATCTTATGCCGATTTGCTTCTTATCCGTACTCGGATTTTGTTCGCTTCCGCTTGATACTCTGTTGATTGATGTATGAGGAGATATCTGAACTATTATATCTATCTAGGATATTTGGATCTTGCCGTATGGCGTTGCTATATTCCTTTCTTTTAGCTGGAATGGCTCGATGTACTATTGTATGGTGGCTTGCATACATACTCACTTGTGTATGTAGTTGATCCTCCTTTTGCCGATTCGCCTTTGTTCTTGTCGATGTTTGGAAATGGTTGGGGCGGCGAAAGGTCTACTGTGAGTGGCATTTGGGCCCCACCGTACTATTTCAACCATTTACGATCATCGACTTGTACTAGGGCGTAATTCACCGAGGTAGTTACACTACACCTGTAATACTACGCCACTTTGTAGTCGTCGTTAGGGTCCGTAATTGAACCTTGAAGGCTGAGTGCTGGCGTGGGCGGACTTGAGGTAGCGCAGACGGGTTAGAGTCGGCGGCAGTGTCATAGGCCATGACGCTCTAGAGAGTCCGACCGCGCCACCATAGCCGACGGCCGGCCTCGTTGAAGTTAGGAGGAGGTGGGCCGTCCTCCTCGTGCCTGGCGAGCGCCCTCTCACGCCGATCCACTACGGCCAGTTTCAGGGAGATGCCGACGGAGCCAGGTGTATTGATCTAGTTAGAGAAGTTACAAGCTGCAAGATGGTTTTCGAGAGCAGGGACACCACTACGGCCAGTTTCTGGGAGATGCTGATGGAGCCCAGTCCTCCGGCATCTCCAAGAAACTGGTCATAGAGGCACTCCCTAATATGTGACCGCGCGCGTTTGGAGATCAGATCTTAAACGGCCAAGACATTTATTAATATTAAAAACTGAGACTACAAAACCGGTCCCCCATATATATAGTCCCGGTCAATCCACAAACCGCGAAAGATATCCTTCGGTCAAGCCACAAACCGCGAAATACATGAACTAGAGTTACATAATATGAGCATGAACTTCTTGGCATATGTCCTTCCTTATGATCACTTCAGACGTAACCATGGAGCATCTTCTTTACTTAACGGAATGCTTGTGTCAGTTTTCCTTTGTAAAGGCGAATTTCATCAAACTTATTATAATCTTGACATATGCATCTTGTCCTCGATTCCCACGATGTTTCTTTTCCTGAAAGAACTATGTGGCCTTTGGCTCATCATATGATGTATTCGTTTGCATATTTTTTCTTTTTTTGGTCTGGAGGACATGTCCTTCACATAGAAAACCTGAGCCACATCATTGGCTAGGACGAATGGTTCGTCTAAGTTCTTGTCTACCTTCATAAGATTGTTGAGATCCACTGTTGTCATTCCGTACTTCTTGTCTACCTCAATCCCTCCTCCTGTTAGCTTGACCCATTTGCATCGAAACAAGGGGACCTTAAAATTAGGTCCATAGTCAAGTTCCCATATCTCCTCTATGAACCCATAATACGTGGTCTTCTGCCCATTGTCTTCTGCTGCATCGAAGCGGACACCATTATTTTGGTTGGTGCTCTTTTTATCTTGGCCTATCGTGTAAAATGTATTCCCATTTATCTCATACCCTTGGAAAGTACATACAGTCGAAGATGGTGTCCTGGCCAACAAGTACAACTGATCCCCAACAGTGGTGTTATTCGTGAGAAGTCTTTGCAGCCAGCCGCCAAAACTCTCCATGTGTTCACTTATAATCCATTCATCAGACTGCCCCGGGTGTTTGAGGCGTATTAAATTCCTGTGTTCATTGATATACGGGGCAACCAAGATAGATCTTTGTAAAACCGTGTAGTGTGCTTGATTGAGAGAATGCCCGTCCCTACATATCATTGCTTTACATCCTAGGGTGCCTTTTCCATGTCTCCCCTCATGTCGTGATTACGGAACACCAATCGCCTTAAGGTCAGAATAAAATCAACACGAACTCAATGACCTCCTCGTTACATAGCCCTTGGAGATGCTTCCTTCGGCCTATACGGTTATGAACATATTTCTTTAAGACTCCCATGTACCTCTCAAAGGGGAACATATTGTGTAGAAATATAGGACCGAGAATGGCAATCTCTTCTACTAGGTGAACCAGGAGATGCGTCATAATATTGAAGAAGGATGGTGGGAACACCAACTCAAAGCTGACAAGACATTGGGCCACATATGTTTGTAACCCTGGTAGGCTTTCTGGATCGATTACCTTCTGAGATATTGCATTGAGGAATGCACATAGCTTCACAATGGGTACTCGAACATTTTCAGGTAGAAGCCCTCTCAATGCAATCGGAAGCAATTGTGTCATAATCACGTGGCGATCATGAGACTTCAGGTTTTGGAATTTTTCTCTGCAATATTTATTATTCCTTTATATTCGACGAGAAGCCCAGACGGGACCTTGATCTTTGCTCGGACATTCAAAAAGATTTCCTTCTGCTTTGGTAAGAGCATAGCTGGCAGGAGTTAAGTGGCATCGTTTACCCTTCTCGTTCTCGGGATGCATAGGCTCTTGAGGCTTTCGGGGCTGCTGGTCCTGCCGTGCTTCGGTGTATCTTTTGTCTTCCCATACACTCCTAGAAAGCCTAGCAGGTTCACGCAAATATTCTTTGTCACGTGCATCACGTCGATTGAAAGCGGACCTCTAAGACTTTCCAATAGGTAGGTCCCAAAATATAGATTGCTTCTTCCACATGGGCGCGTGTCCGGCATCGTCATTCGAACAGATAGACTGCCGGGACCTTTTCAAAGATTACATCTAGGTCCTTGACCATACCAAATACCTCCTCACGATGCGGAGGACGGGCTTCCTCCGGGGTTACGCCAGACGTTTGAAATGCTTGCCTTTCTTTCTTCTTTGGATGCGAGTTCGGAAGAAATCGGCGATACCCTAGGTACACAACCTTCTTACATTTATCCAAATATACACTTTCAGTCTCATCTAAACAATGTGTGCATGCATTGTATCCCTTGTTTGTCTGCCCTGAAATGTTACTAAGAGCAGGCCAATCATTGATGGTTACGAAAAGCAATGCTCGTAGGTCAAATGGCTCCCCTTTGTGCTCATCCCACATACGTACACCTGGTTTGGCCCACAGTTGTAAAAGTTCTTCAACTAATGGCCTTAGGTACACATCAATGTCGTTGACAGGTTGCCTCGGGCCTTGGATGAGCACTGGCATCATAATGAACTTCCTCTTCATACACAACCAAGGAGGAAGGTTATAGATACATAGAGTCACAGGCCAGGTGTTGTGACTGCAGCTCTGCTCACCAAAAGGATTCATGCTGTCTGTACTTAGACAAAACCTTAAGTTCCTTGCGTCACGTGTGAAGTTCGGGTACTCTCGCTCGACTTTTCTTCACTGTGACCCATCAACGGGGTGTCTCAACATCGCGTATTTCTTACGGTCTTCCATGTGCCATCGCAACAACTTGGCATGCTCTTTATTTCTGAAGAGACGTTTTAACCGTGGTATTATAGGAGCATACCACATAACCTTGGCAGGAACCTTCTTCCTAGGGGCCTCGCCCTCAACATCGCCAGGATCGTCTCGTCTGATCTTATACTGCAGTGCAGTGCATACCGGGCATGCATCCAAATTCTCGTACTTCTCACCGCGGTAGAGGATGCAGTCATTAATGCAGGCATGTATCTTCTGCACGTCTAATACTAGAGGACAGACAACCTTCTTTGCTTGGTATGTACTGTCGGGCAACTCATTATTTCTTGGAAGAAGATTCTTCATTTTTACCAACAACTTTGAAAATGCGTTGTCAGTCACATCGTTCTCTGCCTTCCATTGCAGCAAATCCAGTGTGGTACCTAGCTTTTGTGGCCATCTTCGCAAGTTGGATACAATAATGTTTTGTGATCCTTTAACATCTGCTCCAGCTTCTCCTTCTCCTTTTTCAGTTTCACATTCTTCCTTTGCATCAGTAATGGCCCGACCAAGATCGTCATCAGCGGGCCCATCTGCTGCCTCTTGATCTTCATTATCTACCCCCGTTGCAGTATCATCATATTCAGGATACATATTATGATAGTTGTAATCATCCTCTTCTTCTTCGTTGTCTTCCATCACAACCCTTTTTCTCCGTGCTTGGTCCAACAATTATAGCTGGGCATGAAACCGGATCGAAGCGGTGGGTGAATGGTTCTGGTATTTGAGTAGTCTTTCTTGTTACGACGGTGAACACACGGACAACACATAAAACCATTGTGACCATGGTTTGCATTAGCCACAACGATGAAATTTTGGAGGCCCGTAATGTACTAGGAAGTGCGGTCACCGTACATCCATTGCGGTTCATCTGCATTAATATGTAGTATATATCAAAAATTAAGAGGGAGATGACCATTTATATATATAGTACATCAATGACACATGAAAGGATAGTTGCCGACCTCGACCGAGAAGGAAAGAGCAACGAGAAAACTTATTTTGAGCTCTCGGGCATTTCACCGAACACCTCTTGTGCATATGAAAAAAACACAAACTAGCACTCTTCAAACCCTCTTGCTAGGCTCCAAAATGAGATAGTGAAAAAATTGAAGAGTGGGGTGTGGGCTGCGGTGTCTTATATATAGCCCCCCCTTTAACACCGGTTCAAGCCACGAACCGGTGTTAAAGGGAGCTGGCAACATTGCAGGGTCCTTTAACACCGGTTCATGGCACGAACCGGTGTTAAAGGGGGGCTCCTTTTTTGCCGCACAGGCCACGCTGGTACGGCCCCCCTTTAACACCGGTTTGTAGAAGAACCGGTGTTAAAGCCCTTTTCCAGGATCACCAAAAAGCCTCGTTTCCACTAGTGTAAACACAATTGCTCAACTCACTACAAGAACCACTACATCACATCAGATGCTTCATCCAGGATAAATGCAGCTAATAGCAATCAAGTATTCACCAGAATAACAACACAGCCATTACCAAACCAATGTCACAGCATAATTGTTCAAACAGGTTCTGAAACTTTAGAACCGAGAGGTCAAAGCATTGTCATGAGAACAGATCAAGTTTAGCCAGAAACACGAGCCACAGAGTTTTTCTCAACGTATATCTCTGAAAAATATTAAGAAAACAGGATCAATCAAAATCTTAACTCTCTTTGACTGCACTAGAACTAGCAGCTACTTGACTATCGTCCAGAGAGGAGGTGAACTTGGTGACGGCCTTGGTGCGCTCGGAGACGGCGTGCTTGGTGAGATCCCCAGGGAGGACGAGGCGGACGGAGATCTGGATCTCCCTGGAGGTGATGGTGAGCTTCTTGTTGTAGTGGGCCAGCTTGGTGGGCGATCTTGGCTTCTAGTCTAGGTTTATGCTGGGAGATTCCAGGGAGGGGGATGGGGAGAGGGAGGGAGTAGGGGATGGGCATGTAGGAGGGAGGGGGCGCGGGGTGTGGCGTGGGGTACCGTACGAATTGGAGCCGTGGATAGGAGAGGGGGAAGGTGGTACCTGCGGGCGGCCGGTGGACGGGACGGCAATAGCGACGCGGTGGTCTCCTCCTCCTCAGGGCCTCCTCCACGATGGTCTCCTTCTCCACGGGGGCCTCCTCCTCCGGGCGGTCGACAAGGGGGGCGTGGCTCCGTCCATGGGCTCCTGCGAGGTGAGATGGTTAGGTAGTGGAGGGCGAGGGGAGAGAGGGCCAGGGGGACTCACCTCGCTGACAGCGGATGGCGGCGGATCGTCGGGGACGACAACAGGCACGCGCTCGATACGGCGGACAACGGCGGATCGGTGCTCGAGATGGGTGGGGATCAATCTAATCGGGATCTAGAGTGGGAGGTAGAGACGGAGCTAGAGAGGGTGGGACCCACAGGCACCTTACCCTCGAGTTTTCACCAATACGCCGGTGGTAAATTTAGGGTCACTGGCAGGTGGGGCCAGCCCATGCTACCCCCGGCTTTTGGCCCGAATTTGCCGGTGGTAAAGTTAGGGTCACTGCCAGGTGGGGATAGTGCACTTCCGTCTAGGCTGGACATAAAACTCGAAACTCGGCGAGTTTAACCAGCACTCGTTTTCTCGGCTCGTTCGAAATCGACTCGTTTCCTTAATGATTCAAGCTGATCTGCAATTGTTGCTCGATATCCTTAATGAGTTAAACGATTGAGTTAACGATGTTCGTGAGCTACTCTTTAAGGTCGGTAACAACCAAGGTATGGCTCACTTATGTGCTACATGTCTAATATGAAATCCCATATAAGTCAAATAGCTGGCCCATTGAGAAAGACCGGTCGATTCAGGAGCGAGAGTGGCCGACCAAAAACCTTATTTTTCTCGATCGATCTAGAATATTTCTCATTTGTTGTTGAAGTGTCAGCAAATTAGCAAGTGTTGGTCAAGTGTATGGCACTTCTATTGATAATTATCTGTCGCTTTAAGTATTGTTATATATGGGGTTGTAACTATCATTTTAATTATTGGTATGCTTCTGTCTGAGGCTGATGCATTTTTTTAACGAGAAACTCATGAGCGCTCGTTAACATCTAACGAACCAAGCTGAGCTTTACTTTTTGCTCATTATCCTTAACGAGTTTAATGATCCGAACCATAACGAGCGTGAGCCTTAACGAGCCGAGTCTTAATGATTCGAGATACTCGATAGTCCAGTCCTACTTCCATCAGAGGGCAAAGACACATAAAATGATAGCGCACTTCCGTCGTAGGCAAACACACATAAAATTAGCGCAATTCCGTCGTAGGCAAACACACATAAAATGATAGCGCAATTCCGTCAGAGGCAACACACATAAAATGATAGCGCAATTCCGTCGGAGGAAAACACACATCAAATGATAGAGCAATTCCGTCGGAGGCAAACACACATAAAATGATAGCACACTTCCATTGGAGGCAAGCACACATAAAATGATAGCACAATTCTGTCGGTGGCAAACTCACATAAAATGATAGCGCAATTCTGTCGGAGGCAACAAACACACATAAAATGATAGCGCAATTTCGTCGGGGGCAAAAAACACACATAAAATTATAACGCAATTCCGTGAGAGGCAACAAACACACATAAAATGATAGCGCAATTCCGTCGGAGGCAAACACACATAAAATGATAGCGCACTTCTGTTGGAGGCAAACACACATAAAATGATAGCGCAATTCCGTCGGAGGCAAACACACATAAAATGATAGCGCAATTCCGTCGGAGGCAACAAACACACATAAAATGATAGCGCAATTCCATCGGAGGCAACAAACACACATAAAATTATAGCACAATTCTGTCGGAGGAAACAAACACATATAAAATTATAGCGCAATTTCTTCAGAGGCAACAAACACACATAAAATGATAGCGCGATTCCGTCGGATGCAAACACACATATAAAATGACGGCGCACTTCTGTCAGAGGCAAACACACATAAAATGATAGCGCAATTCCGTCGGAGGCAACAAACACACATAAAATGATAGCGCAATTCCGTCGGAGGCAACAAACACACATAAAATGATAGCGCAATTCCATCGGAGGCAACAAACACACATAAAATTATAGCACAATTCTGTCGGAGGAAACAAACACATATAAAATTATAGCGCAATTCCTTCAGAGGCAACAAACACACATAAAATGATAGCGCGATTCTGTCGGATGCAAACACACATATAAAATGACGGCGCACTTTTGTCAGAGGCAAACACACATAAAATGATAGCGCAATTCCGTCGGAGGCAACAAACACACATAAAATGA
Source organism: Avena insularis (assembly GCA_023614405.1). Taxonomy (NCBI): domain Eukaryota; kingdom Viridiplantae; phylum Streptophyta; class Magnoliopsida; order Poales; family Poaceae; genus Avena; species Avena insularis. Next base: position 257,356,998 of record CM042693.1, on the reverse strand, counting down.
TAGCGCAATTCCGTCGGAGGCAACAAACACACATAAAATGATAGCGCAATTCTATCAGAGGCAAACACACATAAAATGATAGCGCAATTCCGTCGGAGGCAAACGCACGTAAAATGATAGTGCAATTCCATCGGAGGCAAACACACATAAAATGATAGCGCAATTCCGTCGAAGGAAAACACACATAAAATGATAGCGCAATTCCGTTGGAGGCAACAAACACATATAAAATGATAGCGCAATTTCGTCGGAGGCAAACAAACACACATAAAATGATAGCGCAATTCTGTCGAAGGCAAACACACATAAATGATGGTGCAATTCCGTCGAAGGCAACAAACACATATAAAATGATAGCGCAATTTCGTTGGAAGCAAACAAACACACATAAAATGATGGCTAAGTTAGTTGCAATGATCTGTCGCCTCCGTAGGAGTTTAATAGTATAGTACACACTTATACATAAAATCATTAATAAGAGGTACACATAAAATGATGAGTGTTAATTTCTCGACCACACCAAAATCTTACTGTTTCTTCTTTCCACTCTGATTCTTCCTCTTGCCCTTCTGCTTGGTCTTTTTTGACTTGACCCCACCAGTCTCATCATCGTGACTCCTTGTGTACGGAGTTGTTATAGCTTATGACCTAGGTAGCGTGGTCCTTCTTCTTGTTTTTGTGTATGTTGCATCGTCTTCATCGGGTTTTTCCATCATCGGGTCCCCGACAAGTCCGTCAAAGTTTTTCTCATCGGCGACTCCATCCACTCCTACGAGGGCCCTTTTGCCTCTCCTCACGATGACACATCTAGGCCTTGATGGGTCGGTAATGAAGAAGCATTGCTCGACGTGCTTAGCCAGTACCCATGGCTCATTTTGGGCGGTGGGTTTCTTGGTCTTGGATTTGTTGGGCATACGCATGGTGGTGAAATACTCGTCTTCTTTTCTGACATCTGTAGCCCATCTGACACGGAACATTGGTAGCTTCTCCCTGACGTAGTCGAGCTCCCAAATTGTCTAGATCCTTCCGTAGTATCTTTTCTGCTCTTCACCCGTGTAAGATTCCATCGTCACTCCCGAGTTCTGATAGTCGCTTATTTTGTCTCTCTCCTCTGTGTAGAGTGTGTAACCGCTGATGTTGTATGCTTGATAAATCATGAGGTTTGGCGCAGGCTCGTAAGAGAAGGCCACTGTGATTCTGTCCGTGACGCTTGTCATTGGCGGGGGATTGGCATCAATCTGGTCTTTGAACCAACACGCGAAAGAGGAGTTGTGCGCTCTAAATACCTCTTCTTCCGTCATCAGCCGTTTAGCATTGTTCTCGATCATGGTTTTGTGCTTTTCCACCCAAGGCGTGACATCGTCCATGTGCTGTAGCGCTACTAAGTGGGCCTTGTCAAAGTCGGATCTCTTATCACACTGATCCACGTCCATTTCCTTCTTGCCGGTGTGGTGGCCTAATCCCTCGAACCTGCTGAGGTGCTTATTCGTGGGCAAACCAATCGGACGTGGGTTTTCCTTGTTAAGATAATTCTTGCAGAAAGAGACACACTCCTCGGTGAGAAAACCCTGGAAGATGCTTCCATCCAGATGTGCCTTGTTATGGATGTATCCTTTGATGATTCCGTTCATTCTTTCTAATGCCATCATGTTGTGAAGGAACGGAGGCCCGGGATCCTCGATATCGTCCACTATATGCAACAGCAGGTGGACCATGATGTCGAAGAATGCGGGCGAGAAGTACATCTCCATCTCGGATATGATGGTGACGATCTCTTCATGCAGCCTCCCGAGTTTCTTGATGCTCATCGACTTTCTAGTGATGACGTTGAAGAAGTTATAGAGGCTAAATGAGCATTTCACGGACGTGCGGTTCCATGATCCCTCGGATTGTAACCAGAAGTATCTGCATCATCATGATGTGAAAATTATGAGACTTCATCCCGCTAAAGATTGCTTTCGTCGGGTCCAGCCATCTACGTATCAGCCCCGCGTAGCCTATGGGATACTTGGTTCCGAGGAGGCAACCGATCATCTGTTCGAGCTTGTTAGGATATAGAGTGAAGCAGGAGGGGTGCGGGGTTTCACTCTTCTTCTCCCTTTTCCCTTAGGATCTTCTGGCTCCTCCTCAACCGGCTGCTTCCCTGCCCTTTTGTGCTTGTGATCGTTTGTCTCCTCCTCAACCGTAGAAGAAGACAGGGGTGAAGCTCTTCTTTGATATTCAGGGCCTTTAGGTCGTGTCTTGCTTTCGACCCGTCTTTGGTCCTATCCGGCATGTTGAGCAGAGTGCCAAGCAAGATTTCGCACACGTTCTTCGTTATATGCATGACATCAAGGCTATGAGGCGTACCGAGGATCTTCCAGTACGGCAAGTCCCAAAACACGGACCTCCTTTTCCATACCCCCATGAGCGGGCCGTGTTCCTTTTCCTTCTTCTTATCTCCTTGCTTCCGCTTATGCTTCTTTATATTACCCGGCGGAGGGTAGTGTTTCCAGCTTTTCAACAAAGCAACGATCTCCTCGCCGCTACGCTTAGGCGAAGGTACTTTGAGCTCATCCTTGTTGTTGAATAGATCTCCACGCTTCCTCCATGGGTCATTCTCGAGTAGCCACATCCGAGTCCTCATGTAGACGGTTTTAGAAGACTCGGGATCCTTACCAAGCTGAAGAAACGACATCCTTTCCATGCACCTCACACAAGCCTTGTGTCCGTGGCACACTTGGCACGCGATATATCCGTATCCGAGATAGTCCTGCACCATCGTGATCAGTGCTGCTTTTAGACAGAAAGGTTGTTGGAGGTGAGCATCCCATGTTTCTACCCCTTCGTCCCAAAAGATGGCTAGCTCCTCCTTCAATAGCTCAAGATACAGGTTGATATCTCTCCCTGGCTATGTCGGCCCTTGGATTAGCATGCTCATGTGTATGTACTTCTTCTTTAGGCATAGCCATGGGGGGAGGTTGTACATCCATACAAACACGAGCCAGGTGATGTGCTTGCTACTCTGGTTGCCGAACGGATTGAGTCCGTCGGTGTTTGCACCCAGTCTGATGTTCCTTGGTTCTTTCCCGAAATCTTCGTACTCATCGTCTAATTCTTTCCACTTGCTTGCATCTGAAGGGTGCGTCAGCACTGGGTTTTCAACCCGCACTGGATCCTTCATCACCGCCTCCTTCCTTTCTTGCCTTCATGGCACACTTGGCATGCGATACACCGCATGAGCTTCGCTTCCTTTGGGTCTGTGAAGTACCGCTGGAGACGGGTCCTGAGCAGGAAGTACCACACAAATTTTCGAGGAGCTTTTCTCGTCCCTCTCTCGTATCGAGGCTCGCCGCACCTTGGCAACATGGTCAAGTCCTTGTGCTCGTTCTGATAAATCACGCAGTCACTGATGCAGGCGTTGTATTTTTCATGCGGTAAATCGAGAGGGCACACCACTTTCTTGGCCTCCTATAGGCTACCTGCCAATGTGTTATTTTTAGGTAAGTGCTTCTTCAAGTATCGGAAGAGTTCTTCTGCGCTTGCGTCGTTCCATCAGTATCTTGCCTTCATCTCTAGAAGATAGAGAGTTACTCTCAAGCGGGTCTCCTCCGGCCCACGACCTGCATCGTACAACGGAGTTCTTGAGTCTACCTCCTGTTGATCCATCTTAGACTTCTGTCTACCGATGAATCTGGGGTCAGTCGATGCGTTGTCGAGAAGAATTTCCTGAACATGAGGGTCGTGCACGGCCACGGTTAGCGAGGTATTCCTACTCCTGTCCTCGTCGTCCGCATGTTCTTCTTCTTCCCGACCTTGTTCATCACCGTCATCGTCGTGTGCGACATCCCGTTCTTCTCTGTCCTCATCATCTTAATTTTTGTGTTGAACGACATCCTCTTCCTTATGGTCATCGTCATCATCATCTTCATCATCCATCCACTAAGTGTCGCCCTCCATGAAACTGTACGTGAGCAGGTGCTCATTCATCGTGTGTGACAAGGGGTCAAACAATGACGATAGTTTGCATTTTTGACATGGACATCTTATTTCCAAGCGGTTATTTCAATACATGTCAGCAGTCGTGCGTTCCACGTATCTATCCACGTTGCTTTCCTTCATCTCGATGACCATCGTCGCCTGCACAATAATAGAATAGATTAGAACCGTCGCCTCGGCCGCTTTCACGGAAAAATTCAGTATGACCTTTGCTAAAAATGGTCTCGTCGGAGTGCCAGAAATTTGGCGGAACGGAAGTTAATCAAAATTCCGGCAAAACATTGGAACTCATTGTACATGCACATTCCATCGGAAAAAGAACACAAAAAGGTCCAGATATGCGTGCAACCACTTTTCACCATCACAAGTGACATCACCGGTGACTTGTCGCCAACTCATGCACATTCCACCATGTTATACCTATTAGTTGACGCGAGGTCCAAGAGCACCAGAGAGACGCCAAACGTCGACCGAAGAGAGAGTGTGTGTTGTCGGGACCTTATGCTCGAGATCCCGATCTACCAATAGAGAGAAGTTGGAAAGGTGGTGCGGGGAGAAAGATCTAGATCTAGATCTTGCTAGGTAGATCTACTAATGCATGCGAGAGGAGCGACATATCCTCAAATATATTAAACTTTGTTGGTTGAATTAGCTAAACTAGGTGGGGAGAAGTGGGAGAATGAGCTAGCAAAGCTTGGGGTTGAGTTTCCAAGAAAGGGGAGCTAGTGGTGATTGAGGAGGTGTTGGTAGGTGGCTGGTTCGACCTTGTAATAAGTCCCAGGTTACCACCAGTGAACTATACCCTACACGCCGGTGGTAGTCGTTTTCCACCAGCGGAAAGCACCAAAGAGCCGACGGTAATAACTTGGCCCATTGCCCCCCATGCATCCCTGGCGAGCGCAACAGCTTTGGCCGATGGTATAAGGCTGTATCCTCGGCGAGCAAGGGCCATTTCGCCAGCAGTAAGTGGCGGCCCATCCGGGGGCACGCGGCCCACCCTATCCTTGGCGTGCGCAGGCCATGTTCTCCGGTGCTAATTGGGCTAGCCCTGACGTGCACCGTCCGTTTCGTCGGCGGTAAGTGGCGGCCGATCCGGGGGCACGCGGCCCACCCAATCCCTGGCGTGCACAGACCACGTTCGTCGGCGGTACTTCTGGTATTGCCGGCGTGAATAGTACGTGTCCCTGGTGGTAACATTATGCAGGACTGGAAGCCCTTACCACCGGCGAGCCTCGGCCCACTTCGCCGGCGGTAAGGATTGCTGCTATAAAGTTTTCTCTACTAGTGATTGCAAGCTTCCTCATGACAGCCGACTCTCTTTTGACACTGTGCCTCCGGTCAACATAGGCTTGATACTCACGGTCTTGCATGAAGCAGGACTTCTTGATTATATTCATTAGCCTCTTTGCCCAAGAGGGATGCCTATGTAGTCTAGGAGGAGGAGGAGAGTCCTCTGCTTGACCCCCAACACTCAACCCAGCATGGCCTGATGCTCCAACTCTGGCTCTCTCAGACTTCCAAATGGCAGCTTCCTTCTCTGCTTGAGTCCTGAGTTGCTCATGATGCATCACACGAAACGTCTTCTCCTCATGGAGAACGAACTTGGTCTCAGGGAAACGAGTTCCAGTGGCTTCCCTCCACTTAGCATTGATAAGAGACTCAATACAGGGAGCATACGGACATGACCGCTTCTCAATCAACGCAAGACAAATCTCATGGAACAGATAGTTCATAACATGAAGCATCACTTCAGAATCCTTGTGGTGATAAGTCTAATACACAAGATCAATCTGAACATCATGGAGATGATCGAAGTTGCCAGCCTCGGGGACAATGGTGTTCTGGTATACTTTACACATGATGTCATAGACAGGAAGAAGGTGAGCAACCTGACCATCACGCCCCAACCATCAATGTATAGAGGCTCCAAAACTTTAGGAGCACAAGCCTTGTCAAAATGGCTGCGCCACCAATTCTCCCTCTTGCCTAGTAGAATGGGATGGCCCAGAAGCTCAGCAAACTCAGACCTTTTGGAAAACAGCATCCTGTTGTTATTCATCCACTTCATTGTGACATCCACGGGGTTTCCATCCATGTGGAAAGTGGGGTAGAACTGGGCGATGCCCCCCTCATCATAGTTCCGACGATGCTCCATGCTCTTGATGAGCCCAAACTTCCTGCATAGGTTAAGTGCCTCGCCAAAATACTCACGCTTGCTCTCCATATGAGCCACATTGATATACTTTTGGGGGGGGCAACCACATACTTCTTCTTGGTAGCATACACCTCAAGATAGATCTCCTCTTGCCGAACAGTATGCAAGAAGGGATCCTGAGCACGACTGTCGCAGGGAACACAATATGGATCCTTCTTGCAAAACTCCTCATAAGTTGACTGAGTCCACTTGGAGATCTTCTTCTTGGTAACATCAGGCCTAGATGTGGTTTTCTTCCTGGAGGACACAATAGACCTCTTCCCTTTAGCTGTGGCTGCACAGCGCTCAGCAGTGGCTCACCGATGGGCTGTCTAAGTAGATGGATGCATGACTTCAAGATCATCCTCATCAATCTCCGGTGGAGGTCCTGGGGGAACACGGAAACATTTGGAGCAACCACGAGAAACACATTTCCCTAGTAATAAAGCATAAGGGAGGGAGGGAATGGTTGGGTAAATGGACAAGTTTAACTGGAAAAACAAAAAGAGATTGAAAATATATAGAGAGTGAACAAAGTTTTTGTGCGCTGGAAGTTCCGGTGAGCTGCCGGAACTATCGGTGGTAACATAACCACCGAAAGTATCGTCTGTGCCTCACCGGTAGTACTCCATTAATAGAGTACACAAATGGGGCAGTTCATTAGATCAATGGTGAACTAAGAACGGGTTCACTCAATGTATTGGTCCAATATACTATAGCAAGGAATCATAGGCCTACCAAGGTATCCTCATGAAGTTCTATCCAAAGAACAAGCCTAGACATGGTGTTCCATAACTCAAGCATGATAATGCGCAAGATCTCCATTAATGGAGGGAGTTGAGGGAAAATACCGAAGTCCATGGCGGGAGATTGAGGGGTAGAAGGATCCCACAGAGCAGATCTGGAAGGGGTGGCCAGAATAGGAGGGGCCGTCGGTGCCTCCATGGGGGTGTCCTTACCGGCGACTGCTCCGTGTAAGATGCGGGTTCGTATAAGATGCGGTTTAGGGAAGGAAAGGGGAGATTCCCGTTTTCTTCCTAGGCCCCGCATCTTATAGGTCGACGAGCACGACCGGTAGTACCGGCCAAGGGATGGAACTACTGGTGACTCGGAGGTTCCTGGCTCGGTTGGTAGTACTTCTCCACGGAGAAGTTCTGGAGAACTTCCCCCAGGGCCGGTACTACCGGTGCCTGGACGGAAATTCCGTTGCCGCCTGAAAGATCTTCCTAGATTTGGATTTTGGGAAGAAAGAACTTGTGTAGGAAAGAGAGGTGTTTTGAGGAAATAATAAAGGCTTGGGATAGATGGAACAAACTAGGAGGAACCAAACAAAAAACCAAAACAAAGAAACAACACCAAAACAAAACACACAAAAAGGAAAAAACATTCAAGAGACAAAAAGGGTCGATGGATGAAGCCACCATATATGAGTAAATTTGGCTTGACACCATCACTGGTGGAAAAAGGGCCTCCAGTCCCGGGCCGCAACTGGCTCTAGTCCCGGTTTTGGGCCCGGGACTGCGAAAACGGGACTAGAGGCCCCCCTCTAGTCCCGCTCTGACCCATGATAACAACCACGTGGTTGTTTCAGCACATGGAAAACCCTCTAGTCTCGGGCTGTAACACCACTCGGGACTAGAAGGTTTCCTGCCGCGGCAGAGAATTGTGTGTTTCTCTTCCGCGGCAGAGATTGTGTATTTCCTTTTTTTTGCCATTTCGTTCCTTTTTTGTTTTGTGTTTCACTATATTTCAGTATACATATTATACGCTACTACATACACACTACACGTCGATGCATTTATATAATTAATTGATCCCTTGCAAGCATACATATAATCAATCATATCAAAAGGAAGAAATGTTTTGAAATTACATGGTAATTGATGATTATATATATGTCATATGAGCTACATGGAGATGACTAAGACAAATCGAGTTCCACGTCATCCGCATAATGCTCTCCATGTACATCAAGGACTTCCTTCATCATAAATCCCGCCAGCTCCTCTTGAATTGCTCTTATGCGCTGGTCTGGCTCTAGTTTATCCCGCAAATCATAAATATAATGTGAGTCAACTTTCCGCTCACTGGTCAACTCGCGGATGTACTCGCAGACGTAGTATCCACATAAATGAGTTCCCGGTGGCTGCTGTAAACTCTTCTCCATTTTATAAGTTAGCTCCTCTTTGAATGGACCTAGTATTTTCTGTCTGAACCATGTCCAACACCTGCTCGGCAAAAGAAAATGAACAAAGGAGTTATTAGTTACTTGATATCAGGAAATGAATGAAAGAGGACGATATAATGCGATAATGATTGAAATTACTTATGGAGCATTGCTTTCATGTCGCTCCACTGCTCTTGGTCCCAACTTAATGAGTTGTGGACTTCAAGTCGGGAGTTGTCAACTTGAATGTTTAGCAAGATCCAGTGGAATCTGCGGACGTTTACATAAGCATACATGCATATATAGCTCATCGAGTAAGAAAAAATAAAATGTGTACAAGATATAAACACTCACTTGAAGTTGTAAGGAAATAGTATTTCCTTAACAAAATTATTCTCGGTTAAGAACCTGCACAGGTCTTCCTCCACGTCCTTGGGGTGATTCTTTAACGTATATTCATTAATGATATATGGGTCAATGAACCCAACGTCGTATCTTGTAGCTCTTTTGCATTCAAGAATCTTCATTCTGCAGAATATAATATCATCATACAAAAGGATATATAGTTAGGATAATATATTAAATGCAATGAACGAGCTAAAGCTACAAACTTAATTATAGAAATAAATAACTTACAGACAGTAGCAACCAATGATAGATTTGTCGAGGGCGCGCTGGTTGTATAGCTGAAATGATTGGTCATTTGAACTGTACGAGTATGGTTTGAAGTGATGCTCCATTCTAACATCCACCGAAACCAATCTTTCGATGCTTTTTGTGCTTGACATGTACCATTCGTAGATTTCGCATATGTGTGGATAGACGTGTGAGCTCCTCATTCTTGACTAGAGGCTCCCCTTGGACATACCGTCGCATTATCCGACCCATCGGCGTATCTTCATAGCCTAAATATTGACCAAGAGACATATTTGCTTCGTTAGCAAGTGCTTTGGCATGCGATACAGTGATTCCCATAAGTGCAGCACTATTACGGGCTCTAGGGTCCATTATTTGCATGTCCATATCCATTTCAGCTCTGAAGGCCTTGTCGAGGTCTGAAATGACTTTGAGCGGGGCGACCGATTGATTCTTCTGTGCTCCGAGCTGGGCAACTTGCTTCCCGCTTTTTGCACTTGTGATTTTTTTCTTCTGTGCTTGCTTAATAATCTCCCGGTCATAGTCTGATTCCAGATTCATCGATATCTGGGATGGTTGCTCAAGAAAGGACTTAGCCCACTTTTTGGTTTTTTCGTTATATACCGGCTTTGGCTCAGGCTTTTTGGGTGCAAAATGCGCCTTAACTTGGGCAGCCACATCCGCGTTAGTTTCCTCATCGGTCTTGTCATAAGGTCTCTTTGGAAGAGCCGGCGGGATATCGACTATCTTCGGCGTTTGACCTTTCTTCGATGTGGGGTGCGGGGGACCGTCGAACTTCCGTTTCTTCGACGATGTAGTAGTATTGCACGGAGGCGGAGGCAAAGATCGAGTTGATGTACTCTTGCTGCGGCGATCGTCAGCGGGGCGGGGTGGACTTGGAGGTTGGGGTGGACTTGGAGGTTGGCGATAATCGGGTTGGGGTGAACTTGGAGGTTGACGATATTCGATGCGGGGTGGATTTGGATTCCTTGGAGTCGGTGGCCTTGGCGCCGAGCCTGGAAACTTGATGTACTTCTTATTCCATAGAATGATGTTGCGCTTGACATCTCCTAGTTTCGTAAGGCCTTCAGGCGTAGCGATTTCAATCTCTAGGTCCGCAAAATCCTCCACTATGTCATCCACCGTGACACGAGCATAGCCTGGTGGAATCGGAAGTGAATGGTGGAGTGCTCCAGGTAGACAAGGTAAAGCAGTGCCGATCGCTACCTTGAAGGACAGGTTGTTCATTGGCTGATGTAGCTCACATTGTGCCATCTCTTTGACATCATCCACGGGGTAGTGAGGAGCCGGTGCATCATCCAGCAGTGCTTGATCATCAGCACGGACCTCTGTGGAAGCCACGCTGCTTCTCCGTTGGCTAAGATCCAATGCAGGATCATCAGACCACGGGTGAGTTGACGACGGCGGCCTTTGGCTAATTTCATGCATGAGGTTCTTCAGATCAGCTAGGTCCTGATCTACCCTGGAGATCACTGTTTTGGTTGTCTGTTGACCCATTGTTGTCTTTGACCCATTGTTGTCTGTTGCATCAAAGCGGACACCACTGTTTTGGTTGGTGCTCTTTTTTATCTTGGGCTATCGTGTAAAATGTATACCCATTTATCTCGTACCCTTGGAAAGTCGATATAGTCGAAAATGGTGACCTAGACAACAAGTATAGCTGATCTCCAAGAGTGTTGTTTTTGATGAGATGTTGCAACCAACTGCCGAAACTCTTCATGTGTTCATCTCTAATCCAAGAGTCATGCTTTCCAGGGTTGTTGGAGCGTAAGATTTTCTTGTGTTCCTCGATATATGGGGCTGCCAAGATAGAATTCTGTAGAACGGTGTAATGTGCTTTGGTGTAAGAATGTCCGTCCCTACATATTATTGATTTCCTTCCTAGAGTACCCTTTCCACTCAGTCTCCCCTCATACCATGATTGAGGAAGACCAATCGGCTTAAGGTCAGGAACAAAGTCAACACAAAATTCAATGACCTCCTCTGTTCCATAGCCCTTGGAGATGCTTCCTTCTGGCCTAGCACGGTTATGAACATATTTCTTTAAGATTCCCATGAACCTCTCAAAGGGAAACATATTGTGTAGAAATACAGGACCGAGAATGGAAATCTCTTCAACTAGGTGAACCAGCATTGAAGAAGGATGGTGGGAACACCAACTCAAAACTGACAAGACATTGGACCACATCATTCTGTAACCGTGGTAGATCTTCAGGATTGATTATCTTCTGAGAGATTGCATTGAGAAATGCACATAGCTTCATAATGGGTACTCGAACATTATCTGGTAGAAGCCCCCTCAATGCAATCGGAAGCATTTGCGTCATAATCACGTGGCAGTCATGAGACTTTAGGTTTTGGAACTTTTTTCTGTCATATTTATTATTCCCTTTATATTCGACGAGAAGCCAGACGGGACCTTAATACTGCTTAGGCATTCAAAAAATATTTCCTTCTCTTGTTTGGTAAGAGCGTAGCTGGCATGACCTTGAAACCATTCTGGATGCAGGCCATCTGGGTCTTTCATACATTGATGGTCCTTTCGTGCTTTCGGTGTATCTTTTGTCTTCCCATACACGCCCAAGAAGCCTAGCAGGTTCATGCAAAGATTCTTCGTCACATGCATCACATCGATTGCAGAGCGGACCTCTAAGAATTTCCAATATGGTAGCTCCCAAAATATAGATTTCTTCTTCCACATGGGTGCGTGTCCTTCAGCATCTTTCGGAACAGATTTTCCTCCAGGACCCTTTCCAAAGGTTACCAGTTGATCCAAATCTTTGACCATATCAAATACATCAGCACCAGTACGCTCCTTAGGCTTCGTCTGATGACATGCCAGACCGTTGAAATGCTTGCCTTTCTTTCTTAAGGGATGCTTGGCCAAAAGAAATCGACGATGCTCATTGTTTACATTCTTCTTACGATGTTCCAAATATATACTTTCAGTCTCATCTAAACAGTGTGTGCATGCATTGTATCCCTTGTTTGACTGTCCTGAAAGGTTACTAAGAGCAGGCAATCATTGATTGTTACGAAAATCAATGCTCGGAGGTTAAATTCTTCCTGCTTGTGCTCATCCCACACGCGTATCCCGGGTTCGTGCCACAACTGTAAAAGTTCTTCCACTAATGGCCTTAGGTACACATCAATGTCATTGCCGGGTTGCTTCGGACCTTGGATCAACACTGGCATCATAATGAACTTCCGCTTTATGCACAACCAAGGAGGAAGGTTATAGATGCATAGACTCACGGGCCAGGTGCTGTGACTGGAGCTCTGCTCTCCAAAGGGATTCATGCCATATGTACTTAGACCAAACCTTAAACTCCTTGCGTCATCTACAAAGTTCGGGTACTTCCTATCGATTTTTCTCCATTGCGACCCATCAGCGGGGTGTCTCAACATCCCGTATGACTTATGTTCCTCTTTATGCCATCGCAACAACTTGGAGTGCTCTTTGTTTCTGAATAAGCGTTTCAACCGTGGTATTATAGGAGCATACCACATCACCTTCGCAGGAACCCTCTTCCGGAGGGGCTCGCCCTCAACGTCACTAGGGTCATCTCGTCTAATCTTATACCGAAGTGAAGTGCATACCGGGCATGCATCCAAATTTTCATACTCCTCACCGCGGTAGAGGATGCAGTCATTAGGGCATGCATGTATCTTCTGAACCTCTATACCTAGAGGGCAGACAACCTTCTTTGCTTCGTACGTACTGGCGGGCAATACGTTATCTTTTGGAAGCATATTCTTCAGCATTTTTAGCAACTTTTCAAATGAGGAGTCAGGTATAGCACACTCAGCCTTCCATCGAAGCAATTCCAGCAGTCTTCCAAACCTTCGCACCATTTTCGCAATTTGGGTACAACAACTTTTTGTGATCCTCTAGCATGTGATTGAACTTCTCTCTATCCTTTTCACTTTCACAATCTCTTCGTGCATCGGCAATGGTCCGACCAAGATCATCAGCGGGTTCATCATGTGTCTATTCTTCATCCTCCCCTTCAGCATCCCCCATGGAAGTATCTCCATACTTAGGGAAACCATGATAGTTGTCATCCTCCTCCTCTTCTTCATTGTCTTCCATTGTAACCCCTCTCTCTCCGTGCTTGGTCCAACAATTATAACTGGGCATGAAGCCGGACTTCAACAGGTGGCTATGAAGGGTTTTTAAGTCAGAGTAATCCTTCTGATTCCTACATCCATTACATGGACAGAATACAAAACCATTGCTCTTGTTTGCATCAGCAGCACAGATGAATTCATGCACGCCATTAATGAACTCGCCAGAGCGTCGGTCAGTACCGTACATCCATTCCCGAACCATCTGCATTATAGTAAAAGTATATCAAAAACCATTACACAACATGATAAAATTATTACAAGTTATATTGAGAGCTTCTAGAGCATTAATTTTGAATTTTGAAAAATTTACATGCACCAATTTGTGAATCGGAGAAAACAATCAACATGATAAATATGGAGTTTTTTATTATTATTCTATCAGTGAAAACCTCATTCCATTCTAAGCTCTGAAACTCTAAAATTACACATTTCAATTTTCAGTAACTATGTGCCTAATCAAAATTTGTTACACGTATATATCAAAATCCTTCTAGCTACTTCTAGAGCATGCATGCATTTGATCCATATCTCAATACTTCTAGAGCATTATAGAGCTAAAGTAGCAATAAGAGATGAAAGCATGAAGTTCTAACCTTTTAAAGCTTTGGATTTAGGTGTTGCAAACTAAATCTTGACAAATCTTGAGAAAAAAATGGCATGAACTCTCTTGCTTCTTTGAGAAAAATGGCCACCATATGCTTTAGGGCAGGTGGACAGGAAGCAGATATATCTTGATGGACAACTAGTCCCGGTCAGGATACGCACGGGACTAATAGTCCCGAAAAGAGCAGCCGGCCTGCTCAAGTTATTAGTCCCGGGCAGACACGGACCGGGACTAATGACCTGGTCCGGCCCGGGACTAGTCACTACGGCCGTTTCTAGCCGTTAGAGGCCTCACGGTCCGGGACTAGTGCTTCCACTAGTCGCGGGCTGTGACAGGCCGGGACTTCTGGGCTTGTTCTGATCGAACCGAAGATGGTTTTTCCAGTAGTGGATGAAGATATATCTTGGGTTTATTATGAAAACTCCTCATTTAAGCTCATTTTGTCTCCTTGAGAGACCATAGAGGATGAATATATTAATGTGCACATAATAGAGAAAGTGTTGGTTCATGTGAGGAACTACACTTCCCAAAAGTCCATGCCTACATCCAAACAAATATATTCTTTGAGAAATAGGTAGGTGTGAAATTTACTCAAGCCACATTTCTCGAATCTATGATATTTAGTTCATGCCTTAACTCCCAAAACCTTTGCTTCATCAAGAGGCTTCGTGAAAAGATCCGCAAGATTGTCCTTGGTGGGAACATACTCCAAAGAAATGTCTCCTCTTGCAACATGATCCCAAATGAAATGATGACGAATCTCAATATGCTTGGTACGATTGTGTTGCACCGGGTTGTGAGAAATAGCAATGCCACAAGAAGGGGCACCTTGTCGAAAGAGAGACCGGTATCCTTCAAAGTTTGCTTCATCCATAGAAATTGAGCACAACAACTTGCGGCGGAGATATATTCGGCTTCAGCGGTAGACATAGACACATAGTTTTGCTTCTTGGATGACCAACACACCAAGGATCTTCCAAGGAATTGACAAGAACCATAGGTTGACTTCCTTTCCACCTTGTCTCCCGCCCAATCTGAATCCGTGTATCCAGTGAGATCAAAGCTAGCTCCCTTGGGGTAACACAACCCGAAGTTTGGGGTATGAACCAAATATCAAAATATTTTCTTGACCGCCACCATGTGGATTTATTTTGATGTGGTTTGGAATCTTGCACACATACCCATGATCAACATAATTTCTAGTCAGGATGCACAATGATAAAGCAAAGAACCAATCATAGAGCGATAAAGCTTTTGATTTACTTACCCATGGAGTCGAGATAAAGGTTAACCTTTTTGGGAATGGGAGTCTTGGCACCTTTGACTTGATCAAGCTTGAACTTCTTGAGCATATCTTGAATATATTTGGATTGGGTGATGAAAGTGCCCTTCCTCAATTGTTTGACTTCAAAACCAAGAAAGAACTCCATCTCCCCATCATAGACATCTTGAAGCGGTCAGCCATGAGCTTAGCAAAATATTCATTAAAAGCTTTGTGAATATACCCAAAAATAATGTCATCAACATAGATCTGGCATATGACCAAGTGGCCTCCAACTCACTTAGTAAAAATAGTGGGATCAATGAGCCCAACTTTGAAACCATGGTCTAACAAGATCTCTCTAAGGACATCATACCATGCATGTGGGGCTTGTTTAAGGCCATAGAGTGCCCTATTAAGTTTTTAGACATGGTCCGGGAAGAGAGGATCCTCGAAACCCAGAGGTTGAGTGACGTAAGCCAATTATTTTCAAGAGACCATTAAGGAAAGCACTCTTAACATCCATTTGTTGCAAGTTGAAATTATGAGTGTCATAAGCAAGAAGCATGTGAATGGATTCAAGGCGAGCAACGGGGGCATATATCTCACCATAGTCAATAGTATCCTTGGGATACTAACCTTTCCTTGTTGCAAACAACTATCCCATTGGCATCACGCTTGTTCTTGAAGATCCACTTGGTCCCGATAACATTTTGACAATCTTTGGGCCACTTCACCAAGGTCCACACTTTGTTGCGCTTGAAGTTTTGAAGTTCTTCATTATTGTGTCAAGCCAATCATCATCTTCAAGGGCTTCGAATACCTTCTGAGGTTCAACATGAGAGATAAAAGCATGATCAGAGCTAAAGGAGGCTAATTGCCTCCTAGTAGTAGAACCTCTATTGAAATCTCCATAAACATTATCAAGGATATGGCCATGTTTTATGAGCTTGGTAAGTCGATATGCTTGACGGCAAGCTTGGGTCTCAAGATGAGCTTCTTGAGAAACCACTTGGTCATCGCCACCATTTGAGTCCTTGCCTTGACAATAAGCACAAACTTGTCCACTATATTCATCAATATCAACCAAGTGAGAGTCTTCATCATTGTTTGGAGAGGAAGAAGATGGGCCTTTATCAACAATATCTTGGCCTTAATATTCACTAGATTGACCTTAGATGTTGTCTTGAGTTGGAGCCCCATCTTGGGGAGGTAGATTTAGAGAAGCTTGCACCGGTGCTTGAAGAGTCTTGAGCTTGAGGAGCTTCAGAAGATGTTGAAGGGCCTTGAGACAAAATGATTTTCCTTGAGGGGCAATATGATATTGTGAGAGTGAGGGCTCCACTCTATTAGAGCTTGGTCCTTCTCCTTTGGCCATAAGGGGTCCTCAATGGTGCGGAAGAATCCCATACACATTCTTCTTATGGCTTGAGGAGGAATTTCATCACTTGGATCATGAACACCATCTTTGCTAACAAGAGACTCATGATCTTCATCAAACTTTACATTGCTCGTTTCTTCAACTCTTCCATTTTCTTTGTTGTAAACTCTATATGCATGAGATTGATTTGAGTACCCAACAAAAATTCCTTCTTGTGCCTTTGACTCAAACTTTGTCAATCGAACTCCTTTCTTGAGAATATAGCATTTACAACCAAACACTCAAGAATAACTAACATTGGGCTTTTGACCGGTGAGGAGCTCATAAGGTGCCATGTTCTTATTCTTCTGAAGGTAGAGCCAGTTGGTTGCATGAGAAGCTGTGGAAATGGTCTCGGCCCAAAAGTTGTATGGGGACTTGAATTCCGCTAACATAGTCTGAGCCGCATCCATCAAGGTACGATTCTTCCTTTCAGACACACCATTTTTTGGGGGGTGTATCCAGTGGAATATTGATCCTTGATCCCTTCATCACTATGGAACTCATCCAAAGTGTAGTTTTTGAACTCGGTGACATTGTCACTTTGGATTGATAAGATGGTTGCATTGTGCATTGTGTTTTAGTTGGACAATATTTGCAAAGTCGATGACCATTTATTTAGTTTCACTCTTGAACTTGAAGAACTATACCCAAGTGTATCTTAAGAAATCACCCACAATCACCAAACAATATTTCTTCCCTCCAAGAGTATCATGTGACGGTGTCCCAAAGAGATCCATGTGAAGGAGTTCCAAGGGTCTTTCTGTAGTGATTTGATTAAGAGCCTTGTGAGGATTCTCATGCATATTCTCATCAATACAAGCCCTACATAAATGATCTTTGGCAAAGGAAACATAGTTTAGGCCAAGGATGTGGCCCTCTATATGAAGTCTTTGCAAAGTCGTCATGTTTACATGGGCCAAGCGGCGATGCCACAACTATCCCTTGTCGGCTTTAGCATAGAGACATAGATCATGTGGAGTGGTGGTTCCCGAAAATTCCACCACATACAAGTCATTCTCTATGTACCCTATGAAATCCACCATGAGAGACTTGCTCCACATGAGGGCCACGGAGTGCTCATTCAAAAAATAAGAAAGACCCATAACATCAAGAGCACGAACAGAAAGGAGGTTGTAGCTAAGGGTTTTGACAAGCATGACGTCAACCAAGGATACATCCTGGGTTACCACCATGTTTCCAAAACCCAATACCCGAGAACTTGTTTTATCACCGTAGGAGACCATAGTGTTCGCATGATTTGACTTTATCTCCGACATGATGGACTTGCTCCCGGTCATATGACTTGTGGCTCCACTATCGAGCACCCATTTAGCTCCACTGGAAGCATAGTACTACAAGAAAATCAAGCTTTGATTTTAGGTACCCATTTTGCAATGGGTCCCTTTTTTAGTAAGGGTCTTTGGAACCCAAATAGTCCAATGATAATCATGACTATATGAAATTCCAATGTATATAGCATACACATGACCATCATATGGCATGCAAATAATGTAATAGGGGTTGTTCTTCTCTGCAAAGTTGTCACTTTGCAAAAGAGTAGGACCAAGAGAGGGTCCTTGAACATTGCCCTTGTTATTTCTCCTCTTCTTGTTCTTCTTATTCTTCTTGGGATTGGGAACATACCCAACACCTTGCTTGTTTAATTTCACTTTAGCAAGTTCATGTTTCAACACCTTGTTCTCCTCAATGAGATTCACATGCTTGAAACAAGTATTAGAAGAACTAGACAAGTCTATAGTTTGCATAGCGGAAGACTTAGCATTAACACAAGTTAGTTGAGTTTGAAGTTGCTCATGGGCTTCAAAATGACTTGATTATTTTTTTGTCCAAGGTTTTGTGTTCCCTTTTGAGTTTCCCAAGATCCTCTCAACTCCTATCATGACCAACACCAAACTCAACTTTCTCATTCTTAAGGAATTTAACCAAAGCTAGAGCATGATCATGTTCTTTAGTGAGCAAAGACATGGAGAGATTACGGTCATCTACAAGCTTGGATGCACTTTCCTCAAGATTGGTTATCATATTTTGTTCATCTTCAAAACTTTGTGTAAGTGAGGCAATTTCATTGGTGGCCTCTCTTCCATTTTTTACTTAGCAAGTCAATTAATTCTTCCTTTTCATCTACTCCCTCCGATCCATATTACTTGTCATTAAAATGGATGTATCTAGACATGTTTTAGTGCTAGATACATCCATTTCAATGACAAGTAATATGGATCAGAGGGAGTATAAGATCTCTAGCATGATCAAGTTGACTTAGCAAAACATCAAAGCAAGTTGTAGTCTCCTCATCCAAGGTAGCAATGAAATCGCACATGCCCACCATTTATTTCTTGATCTCAAGACCTTCAAGATCAAGAGAGGAAGGTTCACTTGAGATGGGTTTGGAAGTAGGCGTTACCTCGGTGTCCTTTGCCATGAGACACTTTTGGTTGGAGGATATGATCTTCTTGTTGGGGTGTCGAAGAGGGACAATAGTGGAGTAGAATTAGTAGCAATAGCATTGACTCCCACAATCTCACCACCTTGAGCTTCATCATCATTCGCACCCGAAAGGTATTCCTCATGGACCACCATAGCCCTTTCCTTGTTGGCAAAGTTCTTGTTCAAATGATGAGGAGGTCTTGACTTGATCTTGCGGATGAGGCGACCACCATTGTCTTCTATAGTCTGTAAGGGGAATTTGTCCACAAAGTGACTCTTGTCATTGCAATTGTAGCACGATCTCACTTTACGGGCCTTGTTTATTGCATTGAATCTTGAGTTGTCCCTTGACCTTGAATTCATGCCCGGCTTGTTCCAAAAGTCCCTTGAGGCAAGTGCAAGGTGCTCATTAAAGGCACACTTGAGTTCCTCTTGATACCACTCACTAGTGTCTTCATTATCATCCCCTTCAACCACATTGGCCTTCAAGGCAAGATTCATCCTTTGGGACCCAAAGGCACAAGCACCTGCGGATTCCGCATTCTTCTTAGCAATGGTCATGGCAATCACTTCACTCAAGATTTCTGGGGATGTCATCTTGTGAAGTTTCTGTTGGGAATATGCCCTAGAGGCAATCATGTATGATGATATTTCCCATTGTACTCATAAAGTTATTAAGTTGTCCTTGTATAAACATCTGATGTGTATCATTGAATATGTGATTTGGTTGTGGAACTATACATTCATGTTGTTTGTACTAAATATCCTTGGTCGTTGAGGTTATGTTGGACACACAACTTAGACCAATGTGAAAGTCGGCTTGATGACTCGGTTCCACTTGTCATGGGCATGGTGATGCTATTCCGACTTACACAGATTCGGCTAAAGAGTTTAGCGAGTCGGATTGACCCATATTGAGGTACAATGAACAAGTTGTCATTTGTATATCTCAATCAATGTAATCCTTAGACCTGAGGTTATTGCATAGTCCGAGTTGAGGATCACCGACTTAGGTTTTGTCAAACGCTGATCCGTAACTTGGCAGTCATAAAGGCAGAGTTTGGGTCGACTGAGAATCAAGCTGCATGATGTGAAGAACCAAGACGGGATTTTGCCCCTCCACTTGGAGAGATATTCTCTGGGCCCTCTCGGATGATATGATTCGGAAAGCATGGCCATGCATGACTCGATTAAGTGTTAACCGAGGCGATCGACTAAGAGTTAGTTGGGTGAATCACTTATCTCAGATCGAGAAGAGAGTCGGACTATTTAAGGGATGACAAATATTCGCCTATAGTCTGACAAGGTATATCGTGAGGCAAAAGGGACTCAGACGCAAGTCGCATTGGAAAGGAAAGTCATCATGAATCTTTGGTACTTGGGAGTCGGCATGTTTTGCTAGGAGCCGCTACCGACTGATCGATTGAGAGTCGGACTCTAATCATGTCCAAGTAGCCATGATCCTGTGAGGTGACACACTTAAGAGCGGGAGCAACTTCGGATTGGATCTGAACGGGAAATCTGGTTGGGTTAGACCCAAGCCGGATTTGGACTGAGTCAGTGAGTCGGACTCACGGTGACTGGTTTTATATGGGCTTTAGTGAATGGGCCACGAGAGTGGAGCCCACGTTCACTCCCTATATATAGTGGAGCACAGTAACCCAGAAGTGTGAATCGTTGATCGGTTAGGTCATTCCATGTGTTGGAAACCCTAGCTCCATAGCAGTCCCGCCGACGTACCGAACCTAGCAGTTCACCGCCGGTGCTCCTCCTTGTACATGTGGATACCAGCAGAGGTGTTGTACGATCAGCACCAGGACAATCGGATCGTGAGGACTGCACTGCATCAACTGACGCGCTTCATCAGTAATCCGCAACTGCGCATCTAGTGGTAAACCTCGTGGCCTTCTACCTCAGCTAGATCTTGGGGTCACCATATTAGAGGAAAAAGTTTTGTTTTATCTCTACGTGGCCCAACAGTGGCATCAGAGTGATAGCTTCTGGTTTTAGGCTCGAGATCTCGCATATGTGATATGCGGTTGGCTGTAGATGAGATCTATGTGCTGTTTTGGTGGTCAATCTATGAGATAGATCGGTTTTGTATGAGGTTGATTAGATCAACTGTACTCGGGGAATGGTAGATCTGATTTCCGTGAACATACTGCTGAGGTCATGGAACGACATACCCCTACAGGTCGGCTTCCGCCATCGGGGTAGACTGTGACACGTAAATCCGGAAGTGGTGATCGAAGATCAAAGAGTTTGATCGAGTCAGAACGATGGTCGGAATCCATGTCCGGATCATAGATGAGATCTATGTTTTCGGAAAAATCGTCGGGCGCTGCCCGCACCCGCGAGGGGCGCTACCCCTTCGATCCCTGCCCACTATCCGGCTAGCGGGACCGCCGGCTTTGCCCTGTCGTAGCGTCTTAGATGTCTTTGCGAGTTTCACTACGTCGGGAGATAGCGTACCTATGCATAACTTGTTTTTGCAGGAAGTTGTGAATGGTATGGTTCATGTGCATGTGATGTATGTGTGTAATCCATACGTGATCTGCGAATCACGGTTTTTGTCAGCCGAATGGAGCCTAGGTGCTGTCATTTTATTGTATAACGACCTGCATGTCGGATTCTCTATGTAATTTACTTTACTAAGCTAGTGTAGCTGTTTGGAGACTCCGGATGACATGCAAGGCGATGTACATGTCGGCGACATGGAGTAAGACGGCAAGTGATAAGAGTTGGCACGAGCCGAACTACAGGCTTTGTGGAGATGGAGATCGACATGAAGAGAGCCATACCATTTCACATTATGATTATTTTATTATGTGTTATTGTTATGTCTCTATTTTACCTCTATTAGATATTTGGTAAAATCTAATCCCTCAAAGAAGGTCTAGTCGGTTTTCCCGCTAGTGTTTGCACCATCACAAATCAGACATTTTTGGTAGTGGGCTCATAAAATTGAGGTCCTGCCAATTCTTTCCGACTAGGTGGGTTCGAGGACTTCATCATGAAACACTCGGTAAGCTAGACGGGTCTATCACAACAGTTGTGGGGCTCGGGGAAAAGTCGGACGGGAGCCGGGGAATGTGATGCCACCCGTCCAACAGGAGTCGTATGAGATATGATTGACAAGGAGTTGTGTCTACCTAGATCACTTGGTGGCTAGCGGTGATGCTAAAGCTCACTAGCCGACTTGCTTATTTAGGGTCCTGAATCACTAAGTAACCATCGGAGGGGTGTTGGTTCTAGTGGGAGCATAAAATATTAAAGTGTTTAATATGCTTGCTCTTTTATGAATACATGTCTTAAATGTTTTGCATATTTCTGTTGTAGATCATGGAACCAAGTAGCAGTCACTCTCAGATATCCGGTTTTGCGTTGAGAACTATCCCTGAGAAAGATAAAATAAACGACCCTAATTTTACCAACTAGTATCGAAATCTAAGAATTGTTCTCAAACAAGAAAAGAAGGACCATGTCCTAGAAAACCCACTTCCAGATGAGCCTAATGAGAATGCGACTGTCGCTGCCACCAATGCCTACCGTCGGGCTAAGGATGAGTCCACGGATATTAGCTGTCTGATGCTTGATTACATGGAACCGGACTTGCAAAAGCAGTTCGAGAATGTTGAGGCCTACGATATGATCGAAAGCCTCAAAAGTATGTTCGTGCTCGATTTAAGACTGAGAGGTATCAAGTCTCTCAGGCTTTGCTGAGTTGCAAGCTTAAGGATGGTGATCCACTGAGTCCGCATGTGATCAAAATGGTTGGTTATGTGAAGTCTCTAGAGAGGCTTGGCTACCCCATTAGCGAAGAGTTCGCTATAGATATAATTCTGAACTCTCTTCCTAGTGCATATGGGAAGTTCATTTCGAACTATCACATGCATGGTATGGATAAGAAGCTCACTGAATTGCATGGGATGCTCAAGCAGGCAGAGGCGGATCTCAAGAAGGGCGCTAGTCAAGTGTTGATGGAACAGAATAAGGCTAAGTTCAAGAAGAGTTCTTGGACTAATAAGAAGGCTAGGTCGGGAGGAAAGCAGGCTCAGGACCCGGTCCCAAGCGCTTCCTCAGGGACTAAGCCATCTCCTTCAGCCGGATCCACTTGCTTCTATTGCAAGGCGGATGGCCACTGGAAGAGGAACTGCAACAAGTATTTGGCTAATAAATCCAAGAGTGGAGGTATGAATTCCGACTCAGGTACACTTGTTTGCAATGTTATAGACATATATCTTGCTGATGCACCTAATAGTTCTTGGGTATATGATACTGGATCAAGATTCACATCGCAACTCGCGTGGACTAGTAAGAACTAGAAGTGTAGCAAGAGGCGAGGTTGATATTCAAGTCGGCAACAAAGCAAGAGTTGCTGCGTTGGAAGTCGGCACGATGCATCTTCATTTACCTTCTAGATTCATTATGGAACTGAATAATTGTTATTATGTTCCAGTGCTCAGTCGAAACATTATTTCTACTTCATGTTTGATGAGGCAAGGCTATGAGTCGAATATCAAGAATAATGGTTGTTCTTTGTATTTGAATAATATGTTTCACGGCTTTGCACCCATCCAGGACGGGTTATTTATTTTGAATCTTGATGGTGAGTCAGTTTATAACATAAATGTTAAAAGGTTGAAACCAAATGATCTAAATATGACTTACTTTTGGCACTGTCAGCTTGGTCATATAAGTTGGAAACGCATGAAGAAGCTCCATGATGATGGACTCCTAACTTCGTTCGACTTGGAGTCGTTCGAGACATGTGAATCTTGCCTACTCGGCAAAATGACCAAGACACCTTTTGCAAGGGTTGCGAAAGGGCGTCCGACTTGTTGGGACTAGTACATAGTGATGTATGTGGACCAATGAGCATGACAGCCAGAGGTGGTTATGAGTACTTCATTACCTTCACTGATGATTTGAGTAGGTATGGATATATCTATTTGATGAAACATAAGTCAGAAGCCTTTGAAAAGTTCAAAGAATTCCAGAATGAAGCACAGAATCAACTCGGCAAGAAAATAAAGTTTCTTCGGTCAGACCGAGGAGGCGAGTACATGATCCTTGAGTTTGATGACCATCTGAAAAGTTGCGGAATAGTTCCTCAACTTACTCCGACAGGAACGCCACAAAGGAATGGTGTTTCGAAAAGGCGGAATCGGACCTTCTTGGACATGGTACGGTCAATGATGAGTCGGACAGATCTCTTTATCATTTTGGGGTTATTGTCTAGAAACAGCGGCGTTCACACTAAACAGAGTACCATCAAAGTCGGTAGAGAAGACACCGCATGAGATGTGGACAGGCCAAAAGCCGAGTTTGTCTTTTCTTAAGATTTGGGGTTGTGAAGCATTTGTCAAGCGACTTCAGTCGGACAAGCTTACAGCCAAGTCAGATAAGTGTATTTTCATGGGGTATCCGAGGGAAACCTTGGGTTACTACTTTTACAATCGAGAAGAGGCCAAAGTGTTTGTTTCTCGGAGCGGTGTCTTCCTTGAGAAAGAGTTTCTCAGTCGGGAAGTCAGTGGGAGTACGGTGCAGCTCGAAGAAATTCGAGAGGAACCGGCTAGTGGCGAGTCGGCAAAAACCTTGGAGGTTGAGCCAATCATGGTAGCTGAGCCGGCAGCAGCACCTGTACTACGAAGATCGGCGAGATTACGAAGTGTTCGTGATGTATTACTTTCATACAGTGATAAGCCGGCAAATTATTCGGAAGCGATGGTGGGATCTGATTCTGAGTCATGGCTTGGAGCCATGATATCCGAGTTAAAGTCCATGGATGAAAATCAAGTTTGGAACTTGGTTGATCTGCTAGACGGTGCAAGACCCGTCGAGTGCAAATGGGTCTTTAAGAAGAAAACTGATATGGATGGAAATGTTTCCGTCTATAAAGCACGCCTTGTCACGAAGAGGTTCCGACAAGTTCAAGGAGTTGATTACGACAAGACTTTCTTCCCTGTAGCGATGCTTAAATCAGTTCGGTTCATGTTAGCTATAGCAGCCTATTTCGACTATGAGATATGACAGATGGATGTCAAAACGGCTTTCCTTAATGGAAATTTAACCGAGGACGTGTATATGATACAACCCGAGGGTTTTGTCGATCCGGCTAATGCTGACAAAGTGTGCAAACTTCATAAATCCATTTATGGGTTGAAGCAAGCATCTCAGAGTTGGAATATTCGCTTTGATGAGGTAGTCAAATCGTTTGACTTCATCAAGAGTGATCATGATTCTTGTTTATACAAGAAGTTCAGTGGGAGAAAAGTAAACTTTCTAATCTTATATGTGGATGACATATTATTGATTGGAAATGATGTCCAGATGTTGCAAGAAACCAATGAATCATTGGAAAGGAGTTTCTCAATGAAAGACTTGGGTGAGGCAACATATATTCTCGGAATGCGGATCTATAGAGATAGATCAAGGAGACTCATTTGATTGAGTGAGAGTACTTATTTGGACAAAGTGTTGAAGAAGTTCAACATGGAATCATCTAAGAAGGGGTTCTTACCGATGTCCCATGACGTAAAACTTAGCAAGACTCAATGTCCTTCGACAACTGAAGAGCAAAGTCGGATGAGTGCGATTCCGTATGCTTGTGCAGTCAGATCCATCATGTATGCCATGATTTGTACTAGGCCGGATGTTTCATATGCTCTAAGTGTTGTGAGCAGATACCAGGCTGATCCTGGAGAAATCCACTAGCGGCTAAAAATATCCTAAAGCACTTGAGAAGGACTAAGGATATGTTTTTGGTTTACGGTGGTGAAGATGAACTCAGTGTAAAGGGTTACACGGATGCGAGTTATCTTACCGACTATGATGATTCTCGTTCTCAATCTGGATACGTGTTTATTATAAACGTAGGTGTTGTGAGCTGGAAGAGTTCCAAGCAAGAGACTGTGTCTGCATCTACAATAGAGGCTGAGTATATTGCCACCTCGGAGGCAGCAAAGGAAGCTATTTAGATGAGGAATTTCCTCATGGATATTGGTGTGGTTCAGGGCTCGTCCTGTCCATTGGACGTGTATTGTGACAACAATGGTGCTATTGCACAAGCCAAGGAACCTAGACAACACCATAAGAACAAGCACATACTCATGCAGTACCACCTGATTCGCCAGTTCGTGGATCAGGGTGATATCAAGTTATGCAACGTACACACGGATGCAAATATTGTGGATCCGTTGACAAAACCGTTACCACAGCCGAAGCATGAGGCGCACCTGAGAGCCATGGGCATTAGATGCTTAGACATGTGATGTCGGAAGATTGACTCTAGTGCAAGCGGGTGACTGTTGGGGATATGCCCTAGAGGCAATCATGTATGATGATATTTCCCATTGTATTCATAAAGTTATTAAGCTGTCCTTGTATAAACATCTGATGTGTATCATTGAATATGTGATTCGGTTGTGGAACTATACATTCATGTTGTTTGTACTAAATATCCTTGGTCATTGAGGTTGTGCTGGACACACAACTTAGACCAATGTGAAAGTCGGCTTGATGACTCGGTTCCACTTGTCATGGGCATGGTGTTGCTATTCCGACTTACACAGATTCGTCTAAAGAGTTTAGCAAGTAGGATTGACCCATATTGAGGTACAACGAACAAGTTGTCATTTGTATATCTCAATCAATGTAATCCTTAGACCTGAGGTTATTGCATAGTCTGAGTTGAGGATCACCAACTTAGGTTCTATCAAACGCTGATACGTAACTGGGCAGTCATAAAGGCAGAGTTTAGGTCGACTGAGAATCAAGATGCGTGATGTGAATAACCAAGACGGGATTTTGCCCTTCCACTTGGAGAGATATTCTCTGGGCCCTCTCGGATGATATGATTCGGAAAGCATGGCCATGCACGACTCGGTTAAGTGTTAACCGAGGCGATCGACTAAGAGTTAGTTGGGTGAATCACTTATCTCAGATCAAGAAGAGAGTCGAACTATTTAAGGGATGAAAAATATTCGCCTATAGTCTGACAAGGTATATCGTGAGGAAAAAGGGACTCGGATGCAAGTCGCATTGGAAAGGCAAGTCGTCATGACTCTTTGGTTCTTGGGAGTCGGCACATTCTGCTAGGAGCCGCTACCGACTGATCGATTGAGAGTCGGACTCTAATCATGTCCAAGTAGCCATGAGCCTGCGGGGTCACACACTTAAGAGCGGGAGCAACTTTGGATTGGATCTGAACCGGAAATCTGGTTGGGTTAGACCCAAGCCGGATTTGGACAGAGTCAGTGATTTGGACTCACAGTGACTGGTTTTATATGGGCTTCAGTGAATGGGCCACGAGAGTGGAGCCCACGTTCACACCCTATATATAGTGGAGCACAGTAACCCAGAAGTGTGAATCATTGATCGGTTAGGTCATTCCATGTGTTGGAAACCCTAGCTCCACAGCAGTCCCGCCGACGTATCGAACCTAGCAGTTCGCCGCTGGTGCTCCTCCTTGTACGTGTGGATACCAGCAGAGGTGTTGTACGATTAGCACCAGGACGATCGGATCGTGAGGACTGCACTGCATCAACTCACGCACTTCATCAGTAATCCACAACTACGCGTCTAGTGGTAAACCTCGAGGCCTTCTACCTCAGCTAGATCTTGGGATCACCACGTTAGAGGAAAAAGTTTTGTTTTATCTCTACGTGGCCCAACATTTTCTTCTTCCTTTGATGAAGTTGAGTTTTTGTTCTTCCAATGAAAGAAAAGCTTGCACAAACTTTCCCTTCATGAACTTGTCTTCAACATAGGTGGTGCCAAGATCCCTCATGGTGCAACAAAGGACCTTGAGCTGCCTATACATGTCTTTGGGAGTGTCGTCATCTTGCATAGCAAAGCCATCAGACTCATTGTTGACCTCGTCAAACTTGTAGCTTTGGATGCTTGCATTTCCCACAAATAGCTCGGTAAGATGAACCAAGATTCTTTGGCGGTGGAGAATTGCCGAATGTGAGCAAAGTCCTTGGGATTCAATGCCTTTTTAATCATTCCCAAAGCAGTGGCATTGAGTTTCTTGTCCACCACCTCAGCTCGAGTCAACTTCTTTGGGTCATATGGAGAGAATCCTTCTTCCACAATCCTCATTAACGCAATAGAAGAGCAGGAAATATGAGATTGCATTAGATATTGCCAATTGGCGAAATTTGAAGTATCTAACATGGGTGGTGCTCCTTGAGGTATGATATGTGGCATGAGGATTGGTGGATCCTGAGTGTACTTAGGAGGTGGGGACACCACCGAGTAATCCTTTCCCTCATCTTCCTCTTTGGAGGATGAGTCACCTATCCCCTTGGTGCTCTCGCTTGGGTGCTTTGGAGTTGTTTGAGAAACAAAGCCTAGGCCCAAGTGAGTAGAGACCACCATGGGATTCACCCCGGGGGCGATCGTGGGAACATTCTTGGGAGGAGGCTTGGTGGTTTGGGAGGCAACTTGAGGAGTGATAATCAGAGTTAGGATTAAGGTACTGCAAGAGAGTCATCATTTCCTCGAATTTGGTCCACATATAAGTCTCCAATTACTTGAGGTCTTCCATGATTTAAAGAGAGTCATATACCCTTTTTCATCATGGATTGTACACTTGTACAAAAAAATATATGAATGTATGCAGGTATAAAAAAGTTACAATAAATAAATAACTACTGATTCTCGTAAAAGAAGTAACTGTAGCATTAATTATTGTATACAGGTATTATAAAAATACTCAAGGATTATAACCTTTAAATTCCAATTAATTATAAGGCATTTATGATGGTAGTTTGACAGCACCAGTTTAATTTATTCCACTGACTAAGCTCCACCGGTAGTGAATTTCTATAACTTGACGATTGTTACCCCGTGAGGTTAATATGATACCAGAAGTCATTCCATTTTATAGCTAATGGTGACCATCAGGAAAAATGTTCAAGGTCACGTCAGGAAAATGCATTTACAAGAAATATTTAGTGCAGTTTATATTAACGGTTTGACAACAAACAATTATTAGAATCTTACACATAACAAAATATTAACTCATTCAATACAAGATTTAATTGTAACCATAATCATCAATTCATATCAATCCAATAATTTTCCTCAACACAATTTCATAAGTAGGACTAGTCATGGTATCATGTAAGACTAGTCCTGGTAGCATGTACGACTAGTCCTAGTAGATCGCGGGAGACAACCATATTTTTGCAACGACTTCATGATCTTCCAGTGGGCTACTTTTGTGCTTGCGCCATCTCCATGGTATTGTCGGTTGGATGCAACATCACCTTCGTTGTTTGATAGGGATATACCAATCGGGGTATCCACGGAGGCAGGAAGCAACTGGCCTGGGACAATTACGAGTGGGCCAACAAAGACGACGACTGGAAAGGGGGGCTTCAAAGGAGGCCGGCGACTGGGCACGAATGCCCAAGACCATAACTAGGCCTAGTCGGATTAGGTCAAACTCCTGAAACCTTTACTAATACAGTTGAGATCCTGTAAAACTCTAGAGAGGCACCCCTATATAAGCTTCCCTAGGGTTCCCAATATACTCACGAGCTATTAGCTACCCCATCCAAATGACTCAGCGTCCTTATGTCGAGATCGCCCACCTTGTAATTCATATGTAATCAATACAAGCAAGCATGAAGTAGGTCTTTACCCTACGGGGGTCCGAACCTAGGTAAACCATGTGTCTCGCCCCCAATCTCGATCCGCAGATGGAGAATCGCTCTTTCCCTCCTTCGACTCAATCGCTACCAGGGGTAGCGACTGCAGTGGACATTCCCACGACAGTGGCGCCCACCATGGGGCTTGGTGAGGCAAGCCTCATATCTACGGCGAGACCATTCACTCCAACTCGTTGACCCTTCGCTACCGGCCACATGATCACCATCGGCGGATTCTTCCAGATCCTGTCAAGTAGCTATGTCCCGGCTTTGCGACCGGTCACCCACACCGCCATGATCCCAAGAACCTCTTCATCGGCTTCACCGATGCCATCGACCTGGTGGATCCCACCGGATTCACCACCAGCCTCGGATCACCCCCACGCAATCTGCTCTCGGAAGAGCAGATCCAATCCATCTCCCTCCTCGCCTCCAAGTATGACTCGGAGGAGAACGTCTTGTTCCATAGCAACTCCACCCTCGAATACCATCTCAAAAGCCAGCTCCATCACCAAGGTTTCCAATGCCGGAGACTACGAAGGCGACTTGATCCTCCAACTCCTCGACTACGGCTCGGGGTCGAAGTGATGAGACCTACCCCGTCATCCACCATGCCATATACATGGCGAATGACGACGAGCCACTGGTGGATCCCTTCTCCACCCCTCTCCCACCAACAGTGATGGTCGACGAGATCGAGTAGCATCGCGTGGCCTTGAACGAGCCCATGGAGAAAGAAAAAGCCGATTGCAAAAAATTTAGCCACAAGCAACAAACCGCGCAACAGCTTCCATCCTACCACCAGAGCTGGGTGACGCGTGATGGCTGGAAGTGCATAGATCGTTTGTAGGTAGTTTTGAAGTAAATATGTCGATCCCACAGGAAGCCCAAAGGTAAGTGTTTATGGGTGAAGATTCTGTCACACCCGAAGTTGTCACAGGTCTTCGAATGAATTGACTGCAAGTGCTGAAATGAGAATAGAATTTGGATTAAAATAAAGTATTTAAATAAAACTAAAATGTAAACTTCAGAAATAAAAATCATAAAAGTAAAGAACAATTTGTTTGTTGTTTTCTGCAGATGACTAAGTAGGTGAGGGGAGATTCAGTTCATGGTGATATTCAATGTGCCAGGTGGATGAGTGATAAGTGTAACAATTATAATCTTGTAAGTATGTGTGTAGGCGAACAACCCATAATTAGCCGGAACTCCTCTTGGTAGATTTCATCCCAACTTCAATAATCCTACTAGCCTGTTTACCACAACCATGGTCAGTCACTAGACGATTAATATCCTTCAGGTTGCTTAGCAGTTAAGCCCCTTGGATCGGACTAATGTAATAAGCTCGGTGCCTCCTCATTATCCTTGAGTTAAACTAGTTTCCCATTGATATACTTGTGTCACTCGAGGGTCGCCGGTCTGCTAGCGAACAAGATTATCTCTATGTAGAACAAATCATCATGTTGTTTCGGCCCTTAATTGGACACCAGGCATTAAGCATCCCACAGATAGTTGATGTCTACGCACTTCTATTCTTGTAGACAGTTGTTGGGCCTCCAAGTGCAGAGGTTTGTAGAACAGCAGCAACTTTCCCTTAAGTGGATTACCCAAGGTTTATCGAACTCAGGGAGGATGTGGTCAAAGGTATCCCTCTCAAGCAACCCTGCAATCAAGATACAAGAAGTCTCTTGTGTCCCCAACACACCCAATACACTTGTCAGGTGTATAGGTGCACTAGTTCGGTGAAGAGATAGTGAAATACAAGTGGTAACGGTGCCAGAAAATAGCTTGACGGTGAGGAAAAGACTGGAAACAAGAAAACATGTAACAGATCTAGTTGTGAACAGTGTTTCAATATTTAGAAACAAGGCGTAGGGATCATACTTTCACTAGTGAACACTCTCTCATATAAATATCCTCTCTTCATGATACTACTCTTAACTACTCTCCGGTTGGACACTCTAATCCATGGTAGGGCTATGACAGCACACCTCAAAGTCCGCCTTTCCCAATCTAGATAACCCCACACTGTCACCTTGAGCTCTAGATGGTTCCAACAAAAACCACAATTTCATAGAGACATCCAACTCCAAATATAACTCATAACAAATATATATATAATTTAGCTTAAGTGACACACACGGCGTGCATGCTGTCACTTTCACAAACATGGGGAAAAGCATAGATCTGTTAAAGCACAATGAGTATTTATGTAGACTCAAGCCTAAGTGCCACCATGGCGTGCACGCGGTCACTTTCACACACATGGGGAGAGCAGAGATCTATTGAAGCACTTGAGTAGAAAGGTGGATCTGCTAGATTACAAAGCTCATGACCACAACAAGATCATGCATAGAGAGAGAGATGAAGACATAGCTACCGGTAGAGCCCTTAGTCCCGAGGAAGAACTACTCCCTCCTCATCATGAGAATCAGCAAAGGTGATGGAGATGGTGGTGGAGATCGATGGAGATGGCTCTGGGGGCACTTCCCCGCCCCGGCAGGGTGCTGAAATAGAGACTCTCTGTCCCCCGAATCTCCCCTTCGGTGGCGGCGGCACTGTGTAACTTTTCGTGGCTTTTTGGTCCATTCCCTAGGGTTTTCTCGCCGAGAGGCTTTTATAGGCGAAGGAGGCAAGGTCGGTGGAGGTCTAGGGACCCACACCCCCTGTGGGCACGGCCAGGGTGGGACCCGCGCCCACCTAGGGTGTGGCCACCCTGGTATCCTGCTCCTTCTCGTCTTCAATTTTCCGTATCGTTCAGGGAAAATATGAACTTTGGCTTTTGTCCCGTCCAATTCCGAGAATATTAATTTTTTAGCTTTCTGAAACCAAAAATAGTAGGAAACAGGTAACTGGCACTTTGGCATCTTCTCAATAGGTTAGTTCCAGAAAGTGTATAAAAATACCTTAAAGTGTATACAAAACATAGCAAAGTGGATACTAAACAAGCATGGAACATAAAAAATTATAGATACATTTACGACGTATCAATAGTCAAGCACACATAATATAGTAATTAAAATCAGCCACAAACTTAATGGAAATTATATAGGAACACCACATCTCACCAATCCCGTACATCTCCCATGCCCATGGGAACTTACTAACACATGAGAAAAGAAAGCATCATCGATATAATTAAATAAAGGGAGTTATTCTTGATATTACCGTGGAGATCCATAATAAGAAATAGAAATAAATCCAACACAATTCAAGATAGGAAGAACAATCTCAAACCCTAATCTTGCAAGGTGGATATCTCTCTCTCTCTCTCAAGTACAAGTAATGGCTATGGAGGTGTGGTGGCTAGGAGATCGAAGATCGTGGAGCAAGATGAAGAACGTCTTCCCCTTCTTCTTCGGATCTCTTATTTCTCTCTTCTGGATGGGATGGCGGGTCGTGTGTTCTGTTTTCGTCCTCTGCCTCTTCCTAAAAGTTGTCCCTTTTAATAAGACGAAGGATATGGCAGCTATACGGCGGGAACTATACGGACGGAGAAATGTTCCTGCTGTATAGTTGCTCGTTAAAGCTTCAGTTTATTCCCCTCGATTGCTTGCAAAAAGAGACTTGCTTGTTTTCGTCTGAATATTGTGTTTTTGCTGTTAAATCCCTCTGTTGATGTTCAGAACCTCAAACACACATTAAAAACCAAGTTTTCTTCACTATCGAAGTATTAGCGTTAGGTAAAGCTAGTAAACCATCAAATCCAAACGAAAACCATTGATAGAAACCATAAAAAAATGTGTCGAATCTCATAGATATATACTCCTCCAAGCTTAGATGTTGCTCATCCTCGAGTGACAAGGAAATAAGAAAGGATAGTGGAGATTCGAGACTTAAATAAAAGAACTTACAAGCTCAATTTGGTGTCAAATTGTTTTCTTCACAATTCCTGCAAACTTAAACATGATCATGCAAGTATTCACAAGATTGCACTGAGTTCACTTCCTAAGCACGTATATCTTGCTAGCAAATAAATTATATTCCCGTGCGAGTGTTAAAAGTTTAGCTAGGAAAGTGAAACAAATCTTTTTAGTTTATCTCTTATTGAGAGATGAATTTTTTTTTGCTCTTGTTCATTTAATCAATTAAGAGTACTCAAGTTAGCACCAAAAACATTTAATATAAGAACAACTCATCTACTCCCACGTCAAAATTTTAAGACTCTCAAAGCACCTTTTTCCTTTTCTTGTTTTTCAAAAACTTCAACTCTTTCATAGAGAAATCATGCCAATGTTTTTAACATGTTAATTGGGACAGTGTTGCACACTTGTGACCATGCTAATAATAGATAGTTGTTGAGCAATAGTGGGTCAGAGGAGTACTACAACTTCACTTGGAACGTAAAACCACTAGGAGACTAAAATTTTACCCATCATAGCATTGCAGGTACAGACGTTTACATAACTTAATAGAAGAAATCAAGTGGTTTTCCATAGATCGTTCATTGGCCAGCGGAGTTAATAGTTCCCCATGGAATACAACAATATTGTAGTGACATGCGTAAAGCAATATCCTACTATAATTATTAGAAAAAGTTGTGGTATAATCTCTACTACTTCGAAGCATACATTTTATTAGACAATTTCATTCAAGGGTGCTATCGAGTCTATTTACATTAAGCTCAATGGGGTTGAGTAGTTTCTAAAATCAAATCCTTTGGGCTAAACATGGACTCAATTCATCTCTTGGATGCTTTTTCTTGTTGTAAAATTTTTGGAAATATTTCAACCAAGTCCATTGCTTATTGTTTCAAAGCTAAAAGTGGGCACTAGCAAGGGAATTTAATTTATAGGATAACAAGCTATGTGGAGAGTGACTCAAGCGCAAGCGAGTAAATAATTGTAGGATCAATTTAAAGTTGTAGAAGGGGTGATGAAAGGATTTTGATACCTCCTCTTGCTTGCTTTGTTCTCGTACTTGAGTCGAATCCCCTCTATATTTCTCTATTGCCAAGTCACCTGAAATTGAGCAATCTTCAAGAAAAACAAAGAAACAAATTGCAATAAAGTTACAACTAATATTTTTTTGTGTTTTTGGTTTTACGAATGCAAACTGAAAGTAAACATGCTATTCTTGGAAAATAAAACAAATCAAAAGAATAAATAAAAATATGAATGCAAGTTTTGAGGTTTTCAAAACCTCCCCCAAGCTTAGGTTGTTGCCATGCTTAGTTGTTGTCGTAGTTCGGCGGCGGGTGCTGATGCTGCTGGTAGTAGTCGGGGAAGTAGGTCATGAAGTTACTAAAGTTGCGAGTTAAGGCACTCACATCTTCACTTACTCCATGCAGATTCTGGTCGATCTCCCCAACGCGCTGGTTGAGCTGCAGAAAATCTTGGTAGGAGACATTTTTTAACCCATGTTGCTGTTGTTGCTGATTGGGCCATTGGTCCCAAGGTTGCTTTTGCTGATGTTGTTGTTGTTGTTGTCCCTCCCAAGCAGGGTTGTATTCATGCTCCTGCGGCTCTCCTTCTTCCCCTTCCTTGGAGTCAGGATAGAGTGCCTCCATGATCTCAGTCACTTGATCCTTAGTGAGGATCCAGTTGTCCCTCCCCTGAACCTCGAAGGCTTGCGGGCAAGGCAATGGGACCTGATCATCCTGCACAACATCAAGCTAACCAAATTGATAGGCTCGGAGCCTCCTGTTAGCTCGGTAAACACCGAGGAAGCCAGAAGTAGTTACATACTTGACATCCATAAGTATGGAGCCATCAACAGGTTGAACAATAGGAATTGCAATTCCAAGAGCTTGGACTAGGTGGGTTACCAATGAACTGATGCGAATATTACCTTTCTTTTTGTTGCTCTGGTGGCAGAGGTGCTAGAGAAATAGAGCTGCAGGAGTGGAACTCTGCGGTGCATTAGGGAAGAGTGCCTTGGTGATCATGGCGATGTCTACATTGGCCATAGATCCGTTATCTCCTCTTCCTAACAAAGTGTTAGCAAGAAACAAAGCGAAGTAATGGATGGTTGGGTTCTGAATGGTGGACATCTTCTTCTGGTAGAAGTCCCTGCCACCATTAACAAAAATAACCTCCCAAGTTGCTCCACTTGAGACACTATACAAGTTTGTAATAGTTGATTGCCCTTCTTGAGGGAATCCATAAGCTTCACAAAATTGTTGAAAAGTAATTTGATATGGCCATTGGTTAATGGTGAAACCCACCATGCATGCGTTACCTTTCTCCTTGTAGTCGTCGTAGAAGGAGGCGAGGAACTCATGAGTGAGCTCGGCGTAGGTGTGGTGGCTTGCATAGGCGAGGTTGGATAGCCCTGCGTTTGCACACAAGTGGTCGTCCTCCCTCAACCCTGCTGAGCTGAGAAAGCCGTCATCGACCCATCGTGTGGGCAACACCTTCCTTGCCAAAACTATGGCATACTTGTTGTCGAGCTCGGCCCGGAGCCCCGAGCCTTCACCATGTTGGCGCTTGCTCTTGCAAAAAATACCACTGAGCTTGTTCATCTTGATAGACTAAGAAATTTCAACATAAAACATTAGACATATAGTTTCTACATGATATATGAAAGATTCTACGTGGAGGAATTCCATCCTAACATGAGAAATTAAAAAGGAAAATCAATCAAGCTTGAGTTCATCCACTAATTCAATGAGAGGATTTCAACCATGGAATTCTGAAAATAAAGCATGGATAGGGAGAGAAACATACTGATCTGTTGATTCCCCCACTCAAACATACAAAATTCGCGAAGAATTGAGAGTTCTAGAGAGGTTTTGAGAGTTTTGGAGATAGAGTTTGAGAGAAATAATGAGAGGAGGGAGAACCCTAGCCTGCCCCGACCTGTTTAAGTGGTCGTGGCAAACTATACGGTAGGAGCTATACGTCTGGGTTAAGTAGCTCCCGCCATATAGTTGTGGCAGCGGCGAGGGTTAGGGTTTCCCAACGCCAGATCACAACTATACGGCCACAACTATACGGCCAAATGGTCCCGTCGTATAGTTGTTCGTCAAAGCTTTTGTCTCTGAACCCCAAGTTTTGAGAAATTTGTTGATAACTATACGACCCTAGCTATACAACTGGAATAAATATTCCCGCCGTATAGTTGGTCGTTACAACTCCTCGAACATGCTTTTTCACCCAAATTTTCAGAGATGCACTTTTTTATCTAAATAATGTGATTAGGCTAGTTTCTACATATAAAACTCAAACTTTATTTTCTACACTAAATCTATGCTCATTCAGTCGATATTTCTACAACCTTTTGATAGCTGCATTTTTACGGGCGTGCTTCCGCAAGAATGTCTGTGAAAAAGTTGTAGGAATGCGATGAAATTTTTACTGTTTAACTATATTTTATTGATATGATGGGTTGACTCTCATTAAGTATTTTATTAAGAATGGTTGAATATTTCAACCCTTTTTCTATTCTCGAATTCTTACCTTTGGTTTCCCTTTATCAAAGGCACTTACGACATGAACTCGTTTTGCCGGTGGAACATACCTTTCTCCTACTTGTAGTTTCTTTGGAAAATACCGGATTATTTCAGCATCATAAACATTGAAGATTATTTTCCCCTCAGCACAGTCAACTGACACTCCTACAGTACTAAGGGAAGGTCTTCCAAGTATTATGGTTAATTTTTCATCCTCTGGCATTTCAAGAATAATAAAGTTAGTGGGAATAACATGCTAATATTCTAAGTAGAACATCTTCGATCATACCAACAGGTTGTTTAGTGGATTTGTCAGCCATCTATTGTTAGAAGTGGGGGAATATTCCCCTAATCCTAACTTTTTATAGAGAGAGTATGGCATTAGACTAACTCATGCATCTAAATCACATAAGGCTTTATGAATATCAGCTTTTCCTATTGAACATGAAATAGTTGGTATCTCGGGATCTCCTGATTTAGACAATAGCTTCCCATTAGAAGGGTAACTAGTCACCATGGCAACGGTTTCAGTTATCTCTTTCTTTCTATTTAGAATACCACAGAGAAATTTGGAATAGGCAGGCACTTTTATTGCATCCGCAAATGGGATTTCTAGACGAAGATCACTTAATGCCTTTTTAAAAGAATCATAGATTACCTCATCCGGTGCTTTCTTTTTGCGTTCTAGATATGGAAGTTTCTTACTCTTATCTTTTACCTTTTGTGGGGGATCAGGCTCCTTAGTTACTTTCTTTTGTTGTTGCTTATCATTTTTCTTCTTTTCTATTGCAACAACTTCCTCTTTTCTGCTTGTGTCCTTTTCTTCTCTTGGATCAACAGTCTCTGCATCAGAGTTAAAATCATCTTCATGTGTATCATTCTGCTCCTCCAAGGTTTGGTCTTGTGTGTCTTGAGCAGTCTCATCTTGAGGATCCACCAATGTATCATCTTCTTGGCTTGCTTTGAGAAAAGCTTTTTCCCTTCGATCTTTTTTAGCTTCATACTCAGGTGGTCCTAATGGTCTTTCAACAAATGCACCTCTCCTTGTAACAACATTAGTAGAAACAGGAATACTTATATCATCTTGAAGAAAAATTTGATAACCAGATGCTATTTGTTCACATTGGGTCTCAATCATACTAAGGTACTTGTGAAATAATTTTATTTCTTGGCCAATTTCCTCATAATTTTCTGTGAGTATGGCCAAAATCTTTTTGTGTCTTTGAAATTGCTTGTGCAAGCTATTGTAAGATTTGTCATGTCGATGCTTCAATTCTTGAAAAACATTTCTAGTTTCATCCTCTTCAGTAAAAAATTGTAACAAATCTATTTTGTTTTCCTTAACAAGTTTAGAAGGTATCCCTTTTTATTTCATGGTTTTGCATACTTCAGGCATGAGATCAGGATTTATACGAAGTACTCCCTTTTCTGGCTTAGTGGCAAAATCGGGATTATATAAAGAATCATTCTTAGCCCTATTGGACATCAATTCCAGACATGCTTTAATAGTTAAAGTATTTATTGATCCTCCTGCAGATGAATCTAACAACTCCCTGCATTGTGTATTAAGACTGTGGTAAAATAAGTGGCAAATAGTTGACTCAGAATAGCCATGATTAGCAATACTATTGATCATTCCAAAGAATCTTTCCCAGGCTTGCGGGTAGTTTTCTCCCACGTTCTAACTAAAATTGCCTATATTCTTTCTAATTTCTGTTACCTTTGTAAAAGGATTAAACCTGTTTATGAATTTAACAATGCAATTTTCCCAACATTTAATATAATGACGAGGGAGAGAATATAATCGGTCTAGAGCTTTACCTTTGAGAGACCAACAAAATAGTTTTAGACGAGAGAATTCTCTAGGAAAACCTTTTGGTCCAAGTGATGTTATCATATCGTCGAACTCTCTAAAATGTCTTCTAGGTCTTCATCTTCCCTTCCGCTGAAAGATTTTTCCTTTAAAATAAATTTTAATAATCTCACCATCAAATCATACTCCCTAACTCCAGGATTAGTAAACTCTATTGGTTGTTTAAGAAAAGCAGAATTTGGAGCACTGTATTCTCGGAGAGTCTTCTCAGGTTTCTTGGGAGTTGTCCTATGAATGGACATGATTTCCGTGAAGTCACTTAGGTTTTCAACTTCAACTTTATTCGATCTCAAAAGTTTTTCAATAATTTCCTCGTGCCTTTGAGTAGGTACGCGATCAAGATAATCTGGTAGATAAGCCCTACCAGAGCATGTAGACCCTTTATCTCCTAGGGAGACCATCTTGCAATTGTAACACCTGAAATGTCAAGAGACAAAACACTTAGCGCTTAGCTCCCCGGCAACGGCGTCAAAAAATAGTTTGATGGCTGCAAGTGCACAGATCGTTTGTAGCTAGTTTCGAAGTTAAGATGTCAATCCCACAGGGAGCCCAAAGGTAAGTGTTTATGGGTGAAGTCTCCGTCACACCCGAAGTTGTCATAGGTATTTGAATGAATTGACTGCAAGTGTTGAAATGAGAATAGAGTTTGGATTAAAATAAAGTGTTTAAATAAAACTAAAATGTAAACTTCAGAAATAAAAAGCATAAAAAGTAAAGAATGATTTGTTGTTGTTTTCTACAGATGACAAAGTAGGCGCGGGGAGATTCAGTTCATGGTGATAGTGAATGTGCCAGGTGGATGAGTGATAAGTGTAACAATTATAATCTTATAAGTATGTGTGTAGGCGAACAACCCATAATTATCCGAAACTCCTCTTGGTAGATTTCATCCCAACTTAAATAATCCTACTAGCATGTTTACCACAACCATGGTCAGTCACTAGACGATTAATATCCTTCATGTTGCTTAGCAATTAAGCTCCTTGGATCGGACTAATGCAATAAGCTCGGTGGCTCCTTGTTATCCTCGAGTCAAACTAGTTTCCTATTGATATCCCCGTGTCTGCTACTGAACAAGATTATATCTATGTAGAACAAAGCATCATGTTGTTTGGGCCCTTAATTGGATAACAGGCATTAAGCATCCCACAGATAGTCAAGCACACATAATATAGTAATTAAAATCAACCACAAACTTAATGGAAATTATATAGGCACATCACATGTCACCAATCCCCTACATCTCCCACGCCTAAGGGAACTTACTCACACATGAGAGAAGAAAGCATCATCAATATAATCAAACAAATATAAATAAATCCAACACAATTCAAGATAGGAAGAACAATCTCAAACCCTAATCTTGCAAGGTGGAGATCTCTCTCTCTCTCTCTCAAGTACAAGTAATGGCTAAGGAGGTGTGGTGGCTGGGAGATCGAAGATCGTGGAGCGAGATGAAGAACATCTTCCCCTTCTTCTCCGGATATCTTCTTTCTCTCTTCTGGACGGGATGGTGGATCGTGTGTTCTGTTTTCGTCCTCTGCCTCTTCACGAAAGTAGTCCATTTTAATAATACGAAGGAGATGGCAGCTATACGGCGGGAACTATATGTCCAAAGAAATATTCCTTCTGTATAGTTGCTTGTTAAAGCTTCAATTTACTCCCCTGGATTGGTTCCAAAAAGAGACTTGCTTGATTTCGTCTGAATATTGTGTTTTTGCTGTTAAATCCCTCTGTTGATGTTCATAACCTGAAACACACATTAAAAACCAAGTTTTCTTCGCTACCGAAGTATTATGATATGTAAAGCTATAAAACCATAAAATCCAAACAAAAACCATCAAAAATGTGTCGAATCCCACAACTATCAACGCAGCGACTCAACCTTTCCGCGCAGGGCCATGCCCTGAACTACAATGACGATAACGACCCTGCGCATGGCCGACTACGAAACCTGCAACAACGCACCACCTGTTGGCAGTCGCCCGCTGGCTGGGTCGACCGGGAATGGAGCTCCACCACCACCCTACTGTGTGCCTCCTCCGGAGCATCCACAGGTACTAATCGCTCCACGGGAATATGATGCCAATGGCCTCCCCCTGTACTCAACTCCTATGGACAATGTCATCACGAGTCAAGCTGCGGTCGCCAACCTAAACCCCATAGGAGAAGGCGTGCTTCAGATCAAGTACGCCCAAGACCTGCTCGCCAAAGCAGTCGAGCAGCAGAACGCAGGGCGAGACTCTCAGGGGCGGGTCTACTCAAGATCCACCAATAGCAAAGAGTCATCATCCAACCGCCCAGGTGAGCGGATGGTCACAAACGTCCCAAACTACCTTCCACTAGAACCACGGCCGCAACAACTCGTGGTCGCCAACCCCGCCATCTGCACCAACGACCCGCATCCCTAGTACAACGTGGTCGCTGCCAACGGCTAGCCAGTCGACGCGAGAGGCCACCTCATAAACACCCAAGCATGGCAAGCTTGTTAGCCATACGACCTCCACCACACGCTCCCCAACTGCGACAACCTCAGTCGAGTCGGCTTGTTGTGTTTCGGACCAATGGTCCGGCGAAAAAATTACCCTCCAAACTTTTGAGGTACAAAGGATATGGAAAAATACGATCCCACTTTCGATCAAAAGTATGGATCGACACCTACCTCATGGAAATGGGGATCACCGGCCACAACGAGCTACTGGACACTCGCTACCTCCCTCCGATGATGGAGGGCGCAAGCCGCCAGTGGATCAAAACCCTCCCGGAGAACATCATCGACTCCTGGGAAGAGATGTGCACCGCCTTCATCAAGAACTTATAAGGCTCCTACTCACGCGCCACCACTATAAAAGATCTAGAGCGATGCGTCCAGGGGCCAAGCGAGTTGACCCGCCACTGGGCCCAACGATGGCAAGAACTGTGGATAAACGCAGCAGTCGTCAACCCAGACACAGCCATCCGCTGTTTCAAGAATGCATGTCGGTACGAACCCTTGGTCACTAAGATCAAGCGAATCTACCGAACGCTTGAAAACATCCCCGACCTTCTTGAGATCGCCAAGCGCTACTCAGAGGAAGATCCGATCCAGGAGACCGATGATGAATCGGGTGGAAGACGCCGCATGGGCGGCCAAAGGAAAGGCCATAGTCACGACCTCCGCTACAGCAATACTCGCCAGGCAACCAAGTGCTGCAATGCTGGATGAGCCGACTTCGTTGCCAATGCTAGCTACGGCCCACGCGACCCCATGAACTACCGCTGCGAGTGGAATAACCCACGCGGCAATACTACGGCCCAGCCGAAATTCGACCCCGCTACCTTACTAAACCAACATTGCATCTACCACAGTAGGGAAGGCAAGCCTGCCACCCACACCACTGCCGAGTGCCACTCTCTCAAGGAGATTGATAATGCAAGGCACGCCAGGGAGGACCCGAACCCTGATCAGTCGCATGACAACATCAACGGCGACACATTCAGCAATTTCGACGGCTCGCTCCACACATTCACCGGCATGGGTACG
Source organism: Avena insularis (assembly GCA_023614405.1). Lineage (NCBI taxonomy): Eukaryota > Viridiplantae > Streptophyta > Magnoliopsida > Poales > Poaceae > Avena > Avena insularis. The sequence goes on along the minus strand of CM042693.1, from coordinate 257,314,688 downwards.
TGCCGTGAGAAGAAGGTACTGGCCCGCGCTGTCGCCTTCAACGCGGTGCAGCAAGTTGACATCCTATGTTGGCTAAATTGGTAAAAGCAGAGCATCACCTGGAGTCGCGAGGATCAAGCGCCTAGGATCGAATACCCCGGGTGAGTCGCAAAGTGGCTGATTATTGGCTGCCCAAAACCCTCATGGACATGGTAAGCTCTATAAACTTCCTCTACCTAGATACGTTCAGGCGACTGCAACTACCGCAGTCCATGGTGGAATCCACCCTCTGCACCTTCCATGGCATAGTCCTAGGTCAAAAGGCATAACCGATCGGGAAGGTGACGCTGCCAGTCACCTTCAGAACACTAGCCAACTTCCGCATAGAGCGGATCGTCTTTGAGCTAGTTAACTTCAGAAGCCCATACCATTGTGTACTCGGCAGGCAGGCGTTCTCCAAGTTCATGGCGACCCCACATTATTCCTAAAACATGATGAAACTCCCGGGCCCCACGACATAATCACCGTGCATGGAGACCCGGACATGGTCGCCGAATGCAAGGATAACAATGCAAAGATGGTTGATGTAGTCATCATCGAAGAGGCGCAACACACCGACGGACTCGCTAGATTGGCGAGTGGATCTTACAAGGACGACCCTATAGTCTTAAAGAAACAAGCGACGAATCGCTTGCTACCTGGAACCTCCGAGGCCCCAACGTCGAATGCTCAAGACGACACCACCCACAGCGAACCAGAACAACAGGTGGTGCTAGAGGCAGACCTTGTCAGCGCATAGGAAAGCACGCTCAACGAGCACCGACGTAAGAACCACGACTCCACAGCTCAGGAAAAACCCGGCACATCATGCGTCATGGGGGATCTCGCTGAGCACACACTAAACGCCGACCCGGAGGGTCAGCATGACAAGCAAATACTGCCACCTCGTAATGCAGAGTGTGGCCTATCAATCGTCGGGACAATGTGGCGATTCTTCGCTACAGGGTTCATACGCCCCAAAAAATACTCCGACTGGTTGACGATACCATTCTTGGTGCTGAAAATAAATGGCACTCGGAGAATATGCATTGACTACAGCAACCTCGTTTGAGCACAACTCGCCGATACCTACAACTAGGGTCAACTCGCCGGGAAAAAGGCACGACCGGAGGCAGTAACCCCTGACACGCTCCATACCAAGTGCAAGTCTTTCACTTTGATCCCACTCTTGTAACACAAATTGTGTAACTCCACCCGGTCCAATGAATAAAGAAATTGTTTCGCAAAACGTATTTACTCACCATGTCTTGTGCAAATCGCACTCGTAAATTGTATGTATGCAATACTGGTCATCAACCCTTGGAAGCGCGACTCGACAAGGCCAATTAGTGCAGTGCAAAGGCATCAGGGAACCCCGAGCCTTGCGCTATCCACGAAAAACTTCGAGCGAGAGCCCCCATCGGAGTCACCTCGCTCGACTAGCCCATCATGCCAAGACGACCGGCCATGCTTCTTACAGCACCCTGTCTCCCCCTCCTCAAATGTAGTGACTCGAACGGTTAAGTAGCACGCTCATGGGACTCATAATGACATGGACCCGCACGCGCTTTGCGAAAACACCAAGTACAGAGCTCGCCCAGGGGTCGTCTAGCGACTGGCTCCACGAGCCAGGAGGGATGACACGCTACAAACAAACAATGCAGCACATGTCCTTCCTACCTTAGGATCAACGCTTCAAAAGGCCAAGTGCCATGCTCAGGGACTTGTCAAAAATGAACCCGCACGTGTCCAAGGAAAAACGCCAGGTATAATAGGTTCTTTGGGATCGCCACGCGACTGGCTCCCCGAGCCACAGCAAGTCGACTAAGGGCTACGCGAACAGCTCGCACAAACACACAATCGTTAGTCACGCGCGTACAAAACACAAGTAACATGCTCGGGGACTAGTTACCCCAAACGCACCCAAAACACCAAGTCACCACTTGAACCAAAACAAACAAATCCAATATCATTATGACACATATGCATACAAAACACATTCATATCCAAGGTTCCTTACATAGCCAGTCAGCACTAACCAATATTACATGATTACAACCTTCTACTTTGCAGGCTGAGCCACCGAGGCATCACTCGCCGCCTTGGCTACTTTGATAGGTTTCGTCGGGTATGTAGACAAAGCCTTATCCCTTTCTGACCGGAAGGGTTGCTCCGATGGGAAATCCCGGTGCTCCACCGACCCGGTCATCGCTGGGTACCCGCTCGTAATGTCGTCGAGGTCAAAGTCCTCCGGGAAGTGAGCCAGCCCAAGGCTCAGCGTCGCAGTCGCCCCGCGACGGAACACAGATCGTGCCATCCACTCCACCACCGTGGGCGCCAACACCAGATAGTGCCACACGTCCTTGAACCGTGTGGGTACCACCTTAGTCGAGGTTATGTTCTGGAGGATGGCGCGAATACACGATGATGCCGATGCGGCATTTACATTGCATTCATGCACTACTTCACAGTGAAGTCCCGCACATAAGCATCTCCCTGACCTAAAACATCTGCAAAAGTCATACCAAATCAACAAAAGATTGCGGTCGCTCTGACTCACTTGGGGACTAGACCCGCTCGGAGACTCCCTCCATCACTAAAGAAAAACAAAGAGTGTACTCACCAAGGAGGCAGTGGAAGCTCGCCTTGACATGCTTCTCCATATTGGAGAATTTGGTTTGCACATCGGTAATAATGGAATCATACGCGACACAATCCAAATTCGCAGCCGCGACTACCGCCTTCGCCTTCTCCTTCGTTGTGGCAAGGGCCACCTTCACAAACTCTAGCTCGGCAATAGGCACATAGCCTTCATGATCCCTTGCTATCTTGGCGGTCTCGTTCTCTACAGAACAGCAGCATGCATCAGCACTAGAATCACCAGACGATTGCGACTAACTCCAACATAAATACTCACCAATTGAAGCTTTCAGTCGATGTGCCTCCTCTTGCACTGTGGTTAACTGCTTCTCTATCCACTGCAACATGGACTGTCGGTCGGTCGCTTCGCCCTGCAAACAATAAAAACAAGGTCATCATCAAGAAAAATGCCAAAGATTCGATCCGCCAATTTCCTGGCAACCCGACCCTCGGGGACTAAGGAACACAAACTTTAAGTCTCCAAACCTTCGCGAATAAGCGCTCGGGGACTGGGATTACCTGGATGGCTACGCCCAGCAGGTGGTGAATCTCGACAGTACCTGCGGAGGATGTCGAAGCCGTCCCACCACCCGAAGGTTGTGATACCGACTAGTCGCGGTCGTCAATCACCTCCGGGACCAACGACAATTGAACGTTTGTGGCTTTCGCCACGAACCGCAAAAACAAGGCAGGCTTCACTACTGTCGACTCGGTTGTCGCAGGCTGGGCCTTGACGGGAGGATCTACCTCCACGACTTCGACGTCCTCGGTGGGCTATCCTGCCGCTTGAAACATTGTCATGCCAACTTCGGCCATTGTCACCGAAGTGGCGACCTTCTTCTTCTTGACGCCCGCTTCAGGCGCCTCGGTTGTGCTATCCTTCCTCTTCATGGAAGGATCTTCTGTCGCCACGGCAGGCTCTCCCATGACCTTCTCCGCAGTACCAGGCTATATCTTTTTCGGGACGCCCCTGCAAAACATGACGACACCTCAGTTGGGCGATCCAAGTAAACATGAACAACTTTAAAGGGGAATGACTTCAACACTTACTTGGTGACTAGGATCGTGAGTAGCCTGGTGGTTATATGAGCGGGCTTCTGCAGTTCTGGCTCAATAGGCCACGACTGCCCCACCTCTAGTAGGCTCGCTTGGCACTGCTGCTTTGGCGGAGCCTTCGGGCTTGGACGGTGTTGGAGCCTTCTTGGAGCTCGCCTCCATGACGACCTCCAGATCACTGTCTCCTTCGTCAAGGCTAAGACTAGCCTCGGTCTCACGGCACTTCTGGTCGTGCATCTTACCAGTCACCGACGGAGTCTCGCGCTCCTCTTTGATGGCCTCTCCTTATTCCTCCTCCGTGGTGGAGGAGTATCATGTTTCATCCTGGAGGAGCTCCTGTGGCACCTCTTCATCGAGAGGAGTCGGCCACTTATCCAGGATCTTGAAAGTCTGAAGACAGTCGCACACGTCAAAGCAAAATCGAGAAGCGCGTCTGGAAAGTAAAGAGTTTAGAAGACACTTATTGTGGGGGTCGGGACGTCGTCCGGCTTGTATGGGGCGAGTGCGTCGGCCATGCTGGCATACGACGCCTCCGTGATCTTCTTGAGAGCGGAGACATTGTCTTACGCCTTCCACTTCACTGAGTTTGCCCTCGAGGGATCGGCGAGCCCGGTGTACTCGCACATTAGTGTTGGCCGGTTTATCAGTGGAATCACCCAGCGGCCGAGCTAGCAATTGAACAGGTTGATCATCTTCAACCCCTCGTCCTCCAACTTGGTCATTCAGGCGATCATCTCCATGACCACCATTCTTTGCGCCCACGGCAGCTCCTTCAACGATAGCCGCCGCGGAACACTCCTTTCCGCGGTGTACGCCGGGATTGCCACCTCCCCAGACGAAGATGAGTCCTTCACATAATACCGGGACTTCTTCTAGTCGCTGGCCACCTTTTTCGAAAACATCAGTTTAAAGAAACTGGTGTCGGACTTCACTTGAAAACTGATGTTGTCGGCCTCCAGTAGGGGCCCCTTCTTCCCTTCGCGACTGGTCCGACCATGGAATAACTTGAGCCAAAGGGGGAAGTTCCGGTGACACCCCAAGTATGACTCTCAGCATGCAATGAAAACCATGATTTGCTCGATGCTATGGGGGCCCAGATTGGAGGGCTTAATCCGATAGAAATGGAGGAAGCGCCTGAAGAAGAGGGAAGTGGGAAAGACTAGGCCGCGTTCTAAGTGGCTAACGAACAAGATGAATTTGCCGGGCCGCGGCTTGGGTTCGCTCTCACCGGGTGGTGGAGCTCGCCAGTTGCCTTTTGTGAGGATCCATGCGTCCTGGAAAGACTGCAGGACGGCTGTGGTGCATCTAGACTTGGACCACGAGGATGCCATGAAGATGGGTTCGCTGAGATTTGATATTCGGATCAAGGGAGAATGCAAATGGAGAAGAGAGCAAGTATGGAAAGAACACAGTGGGATCTTCATTCCCTTCCACCATTTGCCATTTATAGCGCCACGTCTCTAGTAATCGCGGGGTTAGCCGTTACTTCTCGATAAAATCCGCTGAACTTATAGAAGATAACTAACGGCTAGTTTGACCATGCTAATGGTCCAACTTCGGTCAAATTGACCATTCTCATGCACTATTCGCATGTACCGTTTGTTCACTCCAATCGCCTAAGTAGGAAGACTTGAATACAATCGCTTGCCAAAGCTGCGAGTAAAGGCTGAGAGCTTCTCCCTTCATTGGAGGAGCTCGTCACTGATTCGGCTGGGCATCCACCTGGATTCTCCTACTCCGACTGCCAAGTCGACTCCTATGCCGAACCCCTAACACACTCGAGGACTATTGATGGGGATATACCAATCGAGGTATCCACGGAGGCAGGAAGCGGCTGGCCTAGGACAATGACAAGTGGGCCAGCAAAGACGGCGACTGGAAAGGAGGCTGGAGACTGGACGTGAAGGCCAATGACCATAGCTAGGCCCAGTCGGATTAGGTCAAACTCCTGAAACCTTTACTGATTCGTTTGAGATCCTTTAAAATCCTAGCGAGGCACCCCTATATAAGACTCCCTAGGGTTCCCAGTGTACTCACGAGCTATTAGATACCCCATCCAAGCGACTCACCGTCCTTACACCGAGATCGCCCACCTTGTAATTCATCTGCCATCAATACAAGCAAGTAGGAAGTAGATTTTTATCCTAGGGGGGGGCGAACCTGGGTAAACCATGTGTCTCGCTCCCAATCTTATCCGCAGATGGCGACTCGCTCTTTCCCTCCTTCAACTCAATCGCTACCCCTAGTAGCTACTGCTGTGGCCATTTCCAAGATATCGGTGTTGTGTTGGCCATCCATGTTGATACCTATTCTCTCAAGAGATGGAGGAGTTGAACCAGGTGGATCAACCATAGCATGCAAGATGGTTTAAGTACATTATAGACAAACTACAACCGTCCTAACACCCTTAAAAATAAAGTTGCATGATATATAGTAATAGAGAAAATTCACCAAGACCAATCTGATTTATGTTCAGCATAAAAACACATTGTTGATTTATGTTCAACACATAGTTTTATACAAATCAGCATTTTCAAAGCTTTTCCATTTTACAATTCCAAGGGTGATTCAACATAGAACAAATTGATGCATAATCATCAAGCTACTGAAATATTGCAAAACCATGATATTATGGTGTTTTAGTGAATGTTTTCTTTTAATTATTGACAACAACGAAAAAGAGTCGAGATTACCTCGTCTAGCAACTCTGGTGGTGGCGCCAAATTATTCTTCCCCCCTTGTTGGTTGGATGCAACATCACCCTTGTCATTGTTGTCTTTTCCTTCATGGAGTGCCTTTTCCACCTTTTCCACTCAGTCTCCCCTTATGCCGCAATTGAGGAAGACCAATCGGCTAAAGGTCAGGAACAAAGTCAACACAAAACTCAATGACCTCCTCTCCATAGCCCTTGGAGATACTTCCTTCAGGCCTAGCACGGTTATAGACATATTTCTTTAAGACTCCAATGAACCTCTGAAAGGGGAACATATTGTGTAGAAATACAAGACCGAGAATGAAAATCTCTTCGACTAGGTGAACCGGGAGGTACGTCAAAATATTGAAGAAGGATGGTGGGAACACCAACTCAAAACTGACAAGACATTGGACCACATCATTCTGTAACCATGGTAGATCTTCCAGATTAATTACTTTCTGAGAGATTGCATTAAGGAATGCACATAGCTTCACAATGGATACTCGAACATAATACGGTAGAAGTCCCCTCAATGCAATCGGAAGCAATTGCATTATAATCACGTGGCAGTCATGAGACTTCAGGTTTTCGAACTTTTTCCCTGTCATATTTATTATTTCCTTTATATTCGACCAGAAGCCAGAAGGAACTTTGATACTGCTCAGACATTCAAAAAATAATTCCTTCTCTTGTTTCGTAAGAGCATAGCTGGCGGGATCTTTAAACTTTTCTGGATGCAGGCCTTTTGGGTCTTTCATACGTTGTTGGTCATGTCATGCTTCCGGTGTATCTTTTGTCTTCCCATACACGCCCAATAATCCTAGCAGGTTCACAAAAAGATTCTTCGTCACATGCATCACGTCGATTATAGAGCAGACCTCTAGGAATTTCCGATAGGTTAGCTCCCAAAATATAGATTTCTTCTTCCACATGGGTACGTGTACGTCAGCGTCCTTCGGAATATATTGTCCGCCAGGTCCTTTTCCAAAGGTTATTATTTGATCCAAATCCTTGTCCATATCAAATACATCAGCACCAGTACGTTCCTTAGACTTCGGCTGGTGACATGCCTGGCCGTTGAAATGCTTGCCTTTCTTTTTAAGGGATGCTTGGCTAAAATAAATCGACGATGCCATATGTACATATTCCTCTTACAATGTTTCAAATATATACTTTTATTCTTATCTAAACAGTGCATGCATGTATTGTATCCCTTGTTTGTCTGTCTTGAAAGGTTACTAAGAGCAGGCCAATCATTGATTGTTATGAAAAGCAATGGTCGGAGGTTAAATTGCTCCTGCTTGTGCTCATCCCACACACGTACGTCGGGTTCGTGCCACAACTATAAAAGTTATTCAAATAATGGACTTAGGTACACATCAATGTTAATGCTGGTTTGCTTCGGGCCTTGGATCAGAACTGGCATCATAATGAATTTCCGCTTCATGCACAACCAAGGAGGAAGGTTATAGATACAAAGAGTCACGGACCAGGTGCTATGACTGGAGCTTTGCTTCCCAAAAGAATTCATGCAATTTGTACTTAGACCAAACCTTAAGTTCCTTGCGTCATATGCAAAGTCCGGATACTTTCTATCGATTTTTCTCTACTGCGACCCATCAGCAGGGTGTATTAACATCTTGTCTGACTTACTTTGCTCTTTGTGTCATCGCAACAACTTGGCATGCCCTTTGTTTCTGAACAAATGTTTCAACCGTGGTATTATAGGAGCATACCACATCACCTTGGCAGGAACCTTTTTTCGGGGGGGGGGGGGGGGGCTCCCGCAACAAGTATGCATCCAAATTATCGTACTCCTCACCGCGATAGAGGATGCAGTCATTAGGAAATGCATGTATCTTCTGAACCTCTAAACCTATATGGCAGACAACCTTCTTTGCTTCGTACGTACTGGTGGGCAATATGTTATCCTTTCGAAGCATATTCTTCATCATTTTCAGCAAATTTTTAAATTCAGAGTTAGATAGACCACACTCTGCCTTCCATCGCAGCAATTCCAATGTCCTACCTAGCTTTTTCAGACCATTTTCGCAATTTGGGTATATCGACTTTTTGTGATCCTCTAACATGTGATCGAACTTCTCCCTCTCCTTTTTTCGCAGTCTCTCCATGCATCAGCAATGGTCCGACCAAGATCATCAGCGGACTCATCATGTGCCTCTTCTTCAGCCTCCCCTTCGGCTTCCCCCATGGAAGTATCACCGTATTCAGGGAACCCATGATAGTTGTCATCATCCTCTTCTTCATCAGTCTTTCATTAAAACTCCTCTCTCTCCATGCTTGCTCCAACAATTATAGCTGAGCATGAAACCGGACTTGAACAGGTGGTTGTGAAGGGTTTTTGAGTCAGTGCAATCCTTTTGATTCTTACAGACACTACATGGACAGAATACAAAACCATTCCTGTTGTTCGCATCATCCACACGAAGGAATTTATGCACGCCATTAATAAACTCGTCAGAGCATCGGTCAGTACCGTACAACTATTCCCAGACCATCTACATTAATACAAGTTATAATGTGAGCTTCTAGAGCATAAAATTTGAAGTTTGAAAATTTTACATAATGCACAATTTTTTAACTAGACAAAAGAGTTAACATGAAAAATGTGGAGTTTTTAATTGTTGATCTAGCAGTGAAAACCTCATTCTATTTTGAGCTCTGAAACTATAAAATTACACATTTCAATTTTTAGTAATTTTTTGACTAATCCAAAATTGCCTAAAATTAAACTTCCCTCTACTACTTCTAGAGCATGAAATCCCTCTCTACTTCTAGAGCATTGAGCTAAACTAGTAATGAGAGATGAAAGGATAAAGTTGTTAACCTTTTAAAACCTTGGATTTAAGGGTTGCCACCAAATCTTATAGAAAAAATGGGCATGAACTTGGCTTGCTTGAAGGAAAAATAGTTATGGGCTCGGGCATGTAAGAAGCTGAATTATATAGAGAAATAAACAGTCCCGGGTGGTTTTACAACCGGAACTACAGGGACTAGAGGTCCGGCATGACCTAGGACTAGGTCTTCTCTGGACTCATAGCCGTTGGACGGAAGACAGAATCAGGATCGAACCTAAGCCTTGTTTTCTACTTGTGAGCTCATGCATCCTTTCAATTCCCATACGCATCCAAGTTTGTGCTTCGTCGAGAGCAAAGTACACCTGACATGCATTGCTTGCAGTAGTGTTGATCATGCATGCATGCGTGGATCCATGGGTCGATCAAGAGTCTTCTGCCTAGTCCCTACGTGCGTGCACATATAGGGTGAAACTCCCTACGGCCGGGCATGCATGAGTAGCCGACCTAGCTAGCTATAGCTATACGTACATGTACTGTAACATAATTGCCACTTAAAGAGAAGAGACAGAGATGTGCCAGAGTGACAAGACATGGAGCTGAGCAAATGGCACACCGCTACCTACACGTACAACCTGACGATCGACCTGCGACCGTCGCCCTCTCCCTCTCTCTTCCATGTATTCAGAGCGTGTGTGTGAGAGAAAGCAATACGATTGGTTGCACGGGCGGTGGACATATATAGCTAACAGCTAGAATCGCAAAAAAGTCTACGCCCTAGCTAGGTACGTACTACGCTGGAATCTAGATCGGGGCTTACACTACGCATGGAGAGAGAGAAGGAGAGAGAGAAGGAAGCGCGTGGAGGGAGAGTAGGGCTACTAGCTTCGTACGTACAGCATGATGTATATCCGGAAAGAATGCATTTACGACGTACTACACGCATGGATGCACGGTGGGGTGGGGTGGCTGAAGCCTGAAGTTGCAATTAATTCTCACCGCCGATCACCGTACGTCGCAGTCGCGTCCGGTGGCGTAGTACGTGCCGGCCGGTCGCGCCAATAATAGTCCTGGTCATCCAGGGGGGCATGCCTCCCCCTCCCTACCTAGCTAGCTAGCTCCGTGTCAATGGCAGGCGGGAACGATGACCAGAGCCGCGTTGAGGAGAAATTGGGCACGCGCTCGCGAGGAAGTTGCTTCTTTTTTCCTCCGGCGGAATTGTCGCAACACACGGCGGTCTCTGCACGAACAGGAGGGAGAAGCGGCTTCAGGAACAGGGTCGCATGAAGGCAAAGGCGTCAGTAGCGTGTGGGCAACTTGGTTGCGACGTACGTAAGCAAGAGTAGAATGGTGGCTTTACAGCCGTGGTGGGTGTAGAGCATCTCTAATAGTTACCTTAAATTTTTTTAAAAAAAATAACTAGTATTTTTTAAACTAAAAAGGCACCGATCAATTATTGAAAACTGACCGAGCGCATAAAAAACCGTACTTCGGTCTGTGTACTCTCTCTCCCCCTTCCGCGCGACGCCACCAGCCTCCCCTCGGTTGCCCCACATCCCGTCCCGCCTTCACCCTCGCTTCTGCGGTCCGCCCGCCGCCGCGTCATTCAAATCAAGGATGAGCTCGACCGAGAAGTTCAACGAGGCCCATCTGTCCGATTTGTCTTCCTCAAACGATTCTGACATCGAGGATCTGCTCCACGAGGATGACGACAACAAGATCACCATCCTCATCCTCGCCTTCAAGGAGCTGGAGGACAGCGCGCGGCTGCTGGGTTGGAGGAGCGGCCCGGTGATGGGCCGCACGTACGATAACGAGACCACTATCCTCATTTTGCATATGAAATTTGTGCAAAACCCTGAATTTACAGGTTCAAATGCGAGTGACGCGGAACATTTTGGTTTTTAGTTTTAGTTTACTCGTTCTGTTCTGTGCCCAGCGTTTTCTTGGCTAAAAAATACATCTGAACTCGCGGTTTACAAATCGCTCTTTTACAGTAACTGTCGTGCTCTAACTATCACTCGGATTCGAAAACCGAAACCGAATCTACAGCTAGCCATTTCGTGTTCTACCGGTGTATTGATCGAGCAGGAAATCAGGGAAGCAGAGACATTTATTTTGCTGCCACACCACGCAGGGCAGCAACGAATTGATTTTCTTGCAGCGATGGACGTAACACCCTATCTTAGCTAGCTTCAGACGAAGCATCTCTCTGCACATCCTACCTACTCTACCTACCTAGTGTTCCTAGGCGCTCTCTCTCCTGCGTACGTATTGTGCTCGCCTACGTTTGTTACCTCAGCCGGAAGAGGGAAGATTCCAAACTCAATTAATCAGAGTCGATCTGTTTCAACATTAAGCTAGTCCACTTTGGAGCCTCTCACATGCTGGATTTTCCTTTATGATCACATATATGTACATAGAGTTTCCTTAGTCGTGTCAAAGACTGCAACTATTGCTGTGTCTGAACTCAAAATGAGAAACAAAAGGAAGAAGCAAATTAGTTTATTTCCTAGTTGCTGTTTCCCATTATAGGAGAACAAAAAAGGACCAAGAGTTCTTTGACTTTGATCGAGTTTTGAACTCATTGTTCTTTGACATGTAGTCCTATTCATAGGCCCCCTTCTTTTCAGCTTCTTGGCCAGCTTTTTCCAGAATCTCATCTGCCAAAATCGTTTATACTTTTAAATTGATATTGAAACTACTAGTAAGAAGTTTGAAAATAAGATTCCGGGAAAAGCTGGTCGATGGTAGTTTCTGGGAGAGGCTGGCCAAGAAGCTAAAAAGAAGGGGACGATAACCGTGATGTGAGTTTCCTCTTCGTGCTAGTGGTACTTGGTAGCATCGCTCACTGGTTATTAGAATGGTGGTCGTGTTATACTTCTCCAGTGTTGTGGTCAGACATTTGAGCACCGGCTGTTAAACCATGCAAAACTCCAAGCTAGATTATTACTTAAGCTCACACGTCATCTCGATAAAGCTGGTGTTAACACGACTCAGGAATATATAGCAAGAGATCAGGGAGAGAGAGGTGGTCAAGCCATCGCCAGAAGGATGATAATAAATACAGTACTCTATTTACCAGTGGCGGACTTTGGATTTTATCGACGAGTATGCCGCACCAAAAATTTAGCCAAGTGTTATAGTACCTTTTACTGGTCATCTAGAGGCAGCCGTACGATTCCATCCGATGGCTCGGGCAGATTAGACCCAACTAGCCCATTAGCCACAATACGCAGGGAAAAAATTAGATCTGAACAGTTACATATTATTTCTCTGCCTCTTGTTCAGCACGACAAAGCCGCCGCCTGCCGCGTGCACGTCGCTGACGCCTGCTCCACCCACCTTTTGGCCTGCCTCGTCGACCCCCCATCCGCCGCCGCCTCCCACAGCTCCCAGGCGCCTACGGGAGTAGGGGCGGCGCCGCCTCCTCGACCCCCCACCCGCCGCTGCCTCTTAGCTCCCACGCCCACATACCACGCGCCCTGCCTGCTGGTAGTCGCCACTGACGCCACTCACACGATTCGAAAGGTACGATTCTAGATGTCGTTCAGCTGCTGAAATTCAGTTCTCTTTAATGGTCGAGTTAGAGGAACTGTAGATCTTATCTGTGTGTAAAAAAAATTTCTGGTATAATTCAAGTAGTACCGCAGTGATCAATGAGAAGATATTTGATTACTCGAATCAAATTCACCCAATAAAATCTCATTAGTCCTGGAACACTGGAGTACCACTCAATCTGTTATTCAATAGTAAGCAATCAATTTCTACAAAACGGCTATTGGTATAAACTATTTAGATTCGCCGACCGAACTCACATATTTAGACTGAAAGGCGACAAATAATCAGAACTTGCTAGTATAAATTGGTATTGAGATGACAATTTTACTCTGATAATTTAATTGATAGTAGCATGAATCTTACTCTGATGATGTCAATTTTCGAACATGGATGGTGAAGGAGTGAAAGTCTTAACTCAGGTCTTCATAACCATCTAGACCAGATGATGTCAATGGTCGATTTACTTGAGCACTCTCGGTATTTTCTGTCACGCAACCGAAGAAATGAAGGTTTGTCGTATCCAGTAACTATGGCAAGCATGATGTGAACTGTGTCTTACATGAGGTGTCGCTCTAGAGTGTGAACTGTCACTATCTATCGGAAGATGGAGTGTGAGGAAATCCCATGCGCACACGTATTCCGTGTTTTGAAGTTCTTCGGCCTGCGTGGCATCCCTCGTTGTTGTGTTGCTGTTAGATGGACGATGCAAGCTAAATTTGGATTAGAACCTAAGAGGAATGGCAATACGCAGGTTTGGTTTGATCAGATGGATCGATACCGTGAACTCCACAACAAGGCTAATTCAGTCTTATTCAAAGCTTCAGTGAGCATGGAGAAATCAAACAGAGTGTTAGAATTTTTTTATAGTATTTGGTCTGATGAAGCCGGCAACGACGAGAATGATGATGCCAACAAGAATGGCGAGAATAATGAGGCAGGAACATTTGGTCCTTTGCCTGCATATTTTTCATCGTCGAGCAAAGCTTTTAGTGGCAAAGTATTGGATCCATTACCGATAAAACCAAGAGGTGCTCCGACTAATAAGAGGCCTAAGGCATTCCATGAGAGATTTAATTCCAGGGTCACGGGTGTGTGATATGAGGAAACAACTTTGCGCCTTCTCCATAGTTGATTTGATCTCATTTCTAATGTTTTATAATCTGGTGAGTATCTGATGTTGTTTTGTGCCTTATCCAGAGTTGATTTGCTCTCATTTTTCTACTAGTTTTATTATTGCACAACTTTGTATTTGATGATTCTTTTGAAAACAGATGAATGAACATACTTGTTATTGTCCCGCAGGTTTAAGATAAATGAAGCAACAAATGCTTTTTTGATGGATTTGATGGAGAAGTGGAGAACATGAGAGCTGATCAGGAGGAGCTGGGTCTTGCATATCGTGGTCCTGATGTTTAGTCCTTGTTGACAGTGCATATCTCAGTACATACATTCTGTCATAGTAATAACTCACAGCTTGTTGTGATCAGTTAACCTGTAAAACAATGCCTCTGACTGTACACCATCGGTCATTTTCTCAAAATTTGTCACTACAGCCAGTCTGAATGCATATTCCAATACAAACTGTTTGAATGCATATTTGTTTCAGTTTCACGTTTGTCTCCTCTTTTATCATATTTCAGTACACAGTCTGAATACAAACACCAACAGTCTGAACGCATATTTCCCAACTTGTGAATACAAATAGTCTAAAAACAAAGAAACTTTATGAAAACATTCCCAGGCACTGGCTCCCAAGTCTTTCCATCAGGCCGCCGCAGCAGCGCGTACCCTTCGTCCCGGACGTCCAGCTCCCTTGCCAGAGACGAGGATGCGCAGGTTGCCCAGGCGCCGAAGCCCGTCGCCGCCAACATCTACACATTTCTCGCCTAGGCGCTCGCCCTCTGCCACCGGCGCGAGGTGGCCCACCGTGACCCCAACATGGACAAGAACGACTCGCCGCGCGCGCCTCGCGAGCTTCAGGCCAGCCGCTTAGATCGGCTCCGACGGCCGGTTCCTAGGGCCTCAAGGGCACGGCGAATAGCGAAGGCGAGGTGCAAGGATGGAGGAGTGGCGGCTAAGTGGGAGACAAGGAGAAGGGAAGGGGCGGCTCTCTGCCGGCGAGGGGGAAGGGGTGGCTCTCCGCCGGCATTGACACGGGCCTGCACCCCGTCGGTAGAATGGGACTGGGAGAATTAGTTAGGTTTTTTTACCGAGAATCAGTTAGAGTTTGCACACTGGTACCTAGTAGGCTTAGAACGGCTCTATTGGGCCTGGTCCATCAACTAACGCGTGCGGGATTTGGCTTAGGACATAACCAGTAAGAATCGTACTGGTCCCGTTTTCCACACCAGTATAAACTCCTTTTGTCCATTAGATTGATCAAAATGGAGGGTTACGGTTCACTTGAAGGTACTACAAAAGACCTCAAAATTTAACAGCTGTTCCAAAAACATGTACTCCCTTCATTCTAAAAAGTAAGTCACAAATAAATTTGTATGTATCTAGACGCATTTTAGTTAAATTTAGGTAAATTTGTAACATCTTTTTTAGGACAGACGAAGTATTAACAATTCAACAAATAATTGTAAATTTTGCATCATAATGTGATATAGAAGCAGTAAATAATATATTGTTGAGAGATTAAATTGAAAAGTCGCATAAATCATCATTATTTTCTGCTTGTTTGTTAAATAGACGTTTCTGTTAATGACTAAACAATTCGGAAAAAGTATAAGTACAATTAGCAGGATGTGCATGCGATGATGGAATCATAGCTGATGTATTACCGTCTAGCCTTGCAACGATAGAATCATAGTTGTGCAGGCATCGATTATTCTGGCCTCACTAGTCATGGGATTCCGGCTGGCGTGCAAACGGCAAAGGCCAAATTGGCGTCCGGATACTAGGGGCATGTTTAAATGGTGGCCAAAACTTACACTATCAAGTTTTGGTCAAGGCCAAAATTTTAGTCTTTTTTTTTAACAAAGGGAGAGGCACAGAAGGGCCTGGATACTGCATTAAATAGAACACGGTACGATACAATTCACATAAAGGTCCTCCAAAGAAAAAACAATAGAAATCGAGCCCTTACAACTTGCAAAACAGACCCTGATTCTTTTGCAGGCAAAGCAATCGGGTCCACCGACACCGCCGGTGAGCTCTGGCCTCAAGCTGCGAGCTCCGCCGCCAACACCATCAAGGCCACATGGAGCTGGGGAAGAAAGCAACCACACTGCGAGTCCAGAAAAGGGCCCCCGCTGGAGGTTGAAGACAACCTGACGTGACGCCGACGCCAGGTCCTGGAGGTGTTGTCTGTCAGCGGCCGGATTCGACAGACGAACATGCGCTGCCGATGGTAGACTCCAGAAATTCGCAGTATCATGTGCTCCCTAAACTCCTCCGGTACCAAAGGCCATCGCATAAATGGTCCCCTCCACCACGCCACCATGGCTAGTCAAAAGGGGAGCAGAGATCGACGAACTCCAGAGCCAGAGAGGAGCCAAGACCCGCTTATTGAAAGAAGTCTCACCAGATCCACCCTCGATGCAAAGCCTCCACCATGGAAGCTTGACGAACGGAGACGTTGGCGACCGCCTGGAGCTGCGGGAGAGCACCAGCACGAAAAACTTCCGGGGAGAGGGGAAGACGGCCTTATTGTCGGAGATGCCACGCTCCAGCTTCCTCCTCTGCCACCACTCCTGCCACCAAAGCAGGGCAGCAAGGAAGACGAACGCGAGGGTGCGCCGGATCCGGCCGATGGAACCCGGCGGCCTACTCCCAGACGACACAAAGGCACAACATCTACAAAAACTAGATCTAAATCCTACTCTACTTAGGCCGGCGCCTCTCCTCAGCCTCCGCAGGGCGGCGTCGCCGCCGACAGCAGCATCGGATCGGCCCGGGGGAGTGGAGTCGACTCTCAAGGGGAAAGAGCGGTGGAGAGAACGAGAGGAGGGGGGATGGTTTCCAATTATTTGGCCTGCCAATGCCTCTATGGCCAATCTAGTTTACTTTCTTGCCAATGTTGGCCAACTCATTGGCAACCAAAAGGTTAATCAAAATTTTGGCTTGCCAAATATTTGGTGGGGCAACCATGGGCTAAAACCAAACATACCTAGGTCCCCGCATGCCACTACAGGAGAAGCGGAATACGCCGACGGCCGAGTCCCATCGACGTAGTACCTAAATGTCGTCGGCGTAGGCTGGCCCGACGGCTGCCGTCGGCGTACAGCCCCGTAGGCGTAGCCCCTTCTCCCATCGGCGTAGACCATATGGGGCCCACCTAGATGACTAACGTCCGTTTGGCTATGTCGACGGCTTTACCGTCGGCCTAGATTTTTCCAAAAAAAAATTCAATTTTTTTTTCATTTTATTTTTCAATTTTTTTAACATTTTTGAATTGTTTAACTTGTTAATCTCACGTGGACATTTTTAATTCTAAGTATACTTAGTCTCAAGCTAAATTGCACAATTAGTCAAACTTCCCAACCGGTCATCCATCCTAATATTACTCCAGCCCTAGCACGCTTAACTTCTTTATTCCTTCCACATGAGTTTCCGACAAAGAAACTAGAACTTGTTGTGAATATT
Organism: Avena insularis; assembly: GCA_023614405.1. Lineage (NCBI taxonomy): Eukaryota > Viridiplantae > Streptophyta > Magnoliopsida > Poales > Poaceae > Avena > Avena insularis. The sequence goes on along the minus strand of CM042693.1, from coordinate 257,297,312 downwards.
ATCATATCAAACCTATTAACCATTACACTATAATGATAGACATATTTATTTTTTTACATTCCATACAATTATTTGAGTAAACAACAATGAATAAGTAATAATAATCTTGAATTCAAATAAAAATAAAATAAATTTTATTTATTTTGCTTTTTTCATTGAAATTTGAATAATTCATATCTACAAATCCGTAAATCACAATTCGACAAATAATATATCCAAATCGATCAGAAAAATGAAAGGAATCCAAATATGACATCCCTATTATCTATTTAATTATATATCGTATCTTTTAAATATTAGACTAACTAAAACTATATCAAGATTCATGAAACACCTTGTTTTTGGCACTCGAAAAATAAAAAATGGCTTTTTGGTGCGACGAAAAGGAAAACTTCCTCCTGCAATATTGTTCGCCATCCCATGATATATACGAGTGCACAATATGGGCACATTAGCGCAAACAATATCACGATTCTAGCAATGACATTGGTCATTTGACCTGAAATCCAGAAAACCTCGATTAAGATAGGTCATTTTATGAAGTTTTTTTAGACACGATCAATATACCAAGTTTTGTATTTTTTCATGCAACTATGTCACATAATATGACACCACGCGAAGGTTTTGCATTGTTTCAATCGTTTTTGAATTTTTTATGCCCGTTTCAAACTATCGTCAAACTTTCTAAATCGAGGGGCATGAAGATTCTTAGCTCGGGGCTGAGGCTCACTAAACTTGCATTAGATCTCTGATGAAATAGCATATTGTAAACCTAAAAATGATTTTTTCAAAAAATCATGAGCAATATATCATGTACCTATAGTTCAAATCTAACTCATTTCCTACTGATTCGGCAGGAATTTGTCTTTTTTACGAGAGGTGAACGGAAAGGTTTGAGATATCCAGGTTGGGAAGTTGTCCATTTAATATGGTCTAGTATTTTTAAAAAATATGGTATTATCATTTTGAAACTTTCTTTTGGTGGTTGCTTCACAAAAGCACCCCTTTTTTTGCACTCGGAAAATGAAAAATGGCTTTTCGATGCGAAGAAAAGGAAAACTTCCTCCTGCAACATTGTTCACCATCCCATGATACACATGTGTGCACAATATAGACACATTATCGCAAAATATACCGCGATTCTCGCAATAACATTGGTCATTTGACCTGAAATCCAGAAAACCTCGATTGAGATAGGTCATTTTGTGAAGGTTTTTTGAGACTCAATGAATATACCAAGTCTAGTATTTTTACATGCTATGTCATATAATATGACACCACGCGAAGGTTTTGCATTGTTTCGATCGTTTTTGAATTTTTTATGCCCATTTCAAACTATCGTCAAACTTTCTAAATCGAGGGACATGAAGATTCTTAGATCGGGGCTGAGCCTCACTAAACTTGCATTAGATCTCTGATGAAATAGCTATTGTGGACCTAAAAATGATTTTTGCAAAAAATCATGAGCAATATATCATGTACCTGTAGTTCAAATCTAACTCATTTTCTATTGATTCGGCAGGAATTTGTCTTTTTTACGAGAGGTGAACGGAAAGGTTTGAGATATCCAGGTTGGGAAATTGTCCATTCAATATGTCTAGTATTTTTGAAAAATGTGGTATTTTCATGTTGAAACTTTCTTTTGGTGGTTGCTTCACAAAACACCCTGTTTTTTGCACTCGGAAATTGAAAAATATGTTATACGAATGTATTTGTATTTTTATGTATTTTTTTGAATAAAAATATATAATATTTGAGTTTATATAGATAGATCTTATTTTTCTGCAAATTTTGATATATTATATGTATTTTTCTGAATTTAAATGATTTAGTTATGTTTTTTTAAGATTAATGTGGAAAAAAAGAACGGCAAATGTCTGAAAGCCATCGGCGTAGACTTGATGCCGTCGCTCCGCCGTTAGCCCAATGGACTACGCTGACGGTCCTGTTTACGCCGACGGCGGCCGTCGGCCTATTTATTCTACACCGACGGCAAAACTAGGCCAACGGCCCGTCAAGCTACGCCGACGGCCCTGACATTTTGCCGTCGGCGTATAAAAAGGCCGTCGGCCTATTTGGTTATTCTCGTAGTGTGCCGCGTGCCGCCGTGACCAGTGTTTGGGCTGAGCAGATTGTTTCGTCCCGGATCCTAGGTCCTGGCTTGCCGGCGTGACCACTGTCGATGATCGGCTCCTGCTCATAGACGACTAGATCTAGCAAGCTGGACATGGCGGTGTGGCCGTTGGGCGCTCACGACCTGGCGTACTAGACTTAGTTATCTGGGCGCGGCGGCATGGTCGGTGCCCGCTCGTGACCTGGCGTCTAGTTTGTAGATCGATCATGGATGAGACGAGTGGAGTCGTGGATCGAGACGAGTAGTTCTTTTTTATCATCAATACTATGTTATATTAGTAGAAGCAAATAGTATATGGTAGAGATATATAACCTGACTCCAACGATTAAAAAATAAAGTCTAATAAATACCAAATCTTTGAGGTCTTCATACTCTTTCTTCTTCCACGATACAATCTTGCACTTTGCTGAAGGCAGCCGAACTAAACTAACATAGGAACCAAACCAGAGACCTGCGTTGGTTCTTCCATAGTTTTAATTTGTGCCGCAATGCCAAGATTGCGTGCACGCGTACAAACATTAAAGTAATCAACCAACATCGGCAAGAGTATCAACACCAATATTTTAGGAAATAATAACCGAACAGCCTTGTCGACGTCACTGATAAACCAATAGTATGAATCATCATTGTCGAGGTCCAAGCCGCCGGGACAAATATTGCAAGAACAAACCTCACTGCAACCATGAGAAAAATATCCAAAATAGATCTCTTAAGACCCATACCTAGAGAACTTTAATCTTCCAACACTACCGTTGACATCGCGAAAGAGATCTCGTTGTCGAATGAATGACCGAAGATCGCTTATTATAGATAATATCATCTCCATTATGACGAAGATGGCTAGCAAAACCCTAAACCTAATCTGACAAAATCAATACTACTACTAAAAACTCTGCTCATAGATCGGGTTCTCCACCCCTCCTAACACCGGCGAGGTCAGCCGGAGAAGGAGAAACCGATCTATAAAGAAGGCAGAGACGAGACGCGGCGAGTTTTTCTTCCGGCGGCTGTTTTTCTGTAGGTTTCTGTTTCCGTATTAAAATATATACTACTTGAGATGGAAAGATTCAGAGACCGGTATCCAGACGAGTAGTTGGGCTCGATCACTACTGCCTATCCCTTTCTTTTCTCTAGATAAAACGATCGTCACTTGCCTGATTAGCTATGGGCAAACAACTTAACTAACTTTACTATTCCCTCTGTATTAAAATAGATGTCTCAGATTTATTAAAGTTTGGCTAAATTTAGGCATTATTTAATATATAGATTTATCTAAATTTTAACAAATTTAAGACATTTATTTTAAGACGAAGGGAGTACTACATACGGCTGGCCTGCAGGATGGTCTACCCTGTAGGTCCGCCAGGAGCGGAAAATGTTGGCTGTTACACATTGCTGAGGATCATCTAGAAGGACTTTCACATGGACTTAGGGGTTCCAGACGCACCGGAGGAGCCACTATGCCATTGCGCGGTGGATCAGGCACCATGTTCTGCGCTATGGAGGGGTGGCAGCTTCGGCAACGATTACTAGACGGCAAGGAGATGGACGGCACGGGCTATGGGATCGATGGTTGCTTCAGCTGCTGCGGTGTCTGCTATTGCATCAAGATCCAATCATTTGTGTGGCTGCCGGTGAAAGAAGAGATTGACGATGACGGTGCCTCTTGGCGTCGTTTTTCTTGTTGAATGCTTTGTTTTTGCAGTCCCCATTTCCTTACTCAGGTGCTCTTGGAAAAACCCTAGATCCAGGTCTTTCGTACCGGATGTTGGCGAGGTGTCGTGTCCCTACTAGGGGCATCTTCTTTGAAGCACTACTTGATGGGAGTGGTTTGGAGGTGGAGCGGTGTTGCTCCTATCGGATCAACGATGATGAGTTTCGGTGGCATGGCGCAACGGGGTATCGGTGTCGGACGCGACAAGCGTAGGACGGTGGTATCGTCTGGCGTCGTGGCGACGTCGATGTTAGTCCTAGCAAGTTTAATGCCTTGATCCCTGTATCAAAGATGGGCCAGCGGAAGATGACTGTGGCGATTTATGGAGCGTGTGCGATGGTGCACGTTGAAGGGTCTACTAGACCGGTTTGTGCTCTTGGCTCGCCGTTGGATAGTTGGGTAAGGCCTCTGGTTTTATGGTGATGTGCGTAGGTCACCCCCTTCATCAAAGTTGTACGTATTGCAATAGCTTCGTTGGTGAGGTGGATTGTATTTTCTCTGTAAGACTATGTAGAATAATAAATAAATAAATGTTATGTGCATGATTTTGATACAGAGACCAGCCATTCCGGAAAAAGACACTTAGGGGCTGACATGTCCTTTTAGGGATCACTATCAACCAAGTACGAAATCGTGGTCCGAATAGGAGTACTTGTAACCCAACACGAGTACTCAGTTGGCCTAGAAAGTGTACTTGGGCTAACTGAGGTTGTGTCTAAGTGGCCATGAAACTAAGGGGTCACACATATAAGGGGTGGAATTAACCAACTTTGGATTGAATGTGAGTGGATTTTAGGGTAGACTCCTATTATGCCATGAATCAGTTATGGTTGGGATGATACACTTGACATGAGTTCCATTTTGTATGCTATAGGTGAGACACAAGTTGTAGTTGGAACGACACAATTCACTGGGTTACAGTTTAAACCATGCATTTAAGACAAAAGTTACAGTTGGGATTATGTAGTTGGCATGATCCATCCTTATCAATCATATCTTTGTCAGGCTCGCAAGTTTGTCACATGTTGAGGGCATTGCCAAGAGCAAAAATACTCACGGCATACAAAAGACGCACAACAAAAGTACAAAAATATGTGCAACAAAGAGGTACACATGGCAAAGGATGAAAGTACACACGGCAATGAAAATAAAATTTTAAAGCCAGAGGACATGTGTCCCTACGACCGCCGTCCGAGACGGAGCACAAAAAATCCAGTCTTCGGCAAAGCGTGACACACGGCAATGACCCACCCATGGGTCCTACTTGCAGGATTGTCGAGTGTCTATCTAGGAACACATGATAATGATTTTTTGTATTTTTTCACGCCTAATTTTCTCTTTTTTTTGTCGCCACCTTAAATCTTTGGAGATTGTCTCTTTGGTGACACACGGCAGACTTTTGTATTTTTTGGGTATTTTTTCTTTTCCCCTTTTGGAAAATGAAAATGTCTTTATATAGGAAGGACCCTAAATCATGGGTTCCACTCTTTGTATAAACCATGCAAGTCAGTAATAGTCAATTCAAAACTGATTTTTCTTTGTGGAAAATTGAAAACTGAATTAGTCAAGAAGAAGGCTTATTAAGACGAGCCCATCAGAGAAGACATCAGTTGGACCACGAAGCACCTCCCACTCCAGTCCAAGTAAAACAGTGGACCTCTCTCTATACCACGTTTGATGTTATCACTGTAGAACGGTAGAGAGGGATTGACGAATATGATAGATATATTATTGAGCCTCATGGGAGAGTATATATAGGTGTATAGGGATTATCTTAGAGTACAAGACAATACACGAGATCTATCTCTATCCTAGATTATCTAAACCGTAATATACTGTAACATCTCTCTGCAGTCGTAGCGGAAGCATCGTGAACAACTGGAACATCGCGGACGGTCAGACTGGAGATAAACCGAAGTAGAACCAGTTGGCTAACATCCCCCCGCAGTCCAAGCAGAAACGTCGTGGACGGTGTCACAGCGCGGTAGCTTGGGCTGTAGAGGAAGATGATAATACTCAAGCGAGGTGGTAGCCCTTGTGTCGATGTCGAGGGAGTCGAGAGCGCGAGGCGGTGCCGAGGTCGAGGTAGCTGTGCGAGGGGTCGCCGTGGTCAATGTCGTGGTCGTGGATGCCGGTGTGGAGGTATCCGCATGTGAAGCTGCATGCGCATAGCTGATGAGTGCATATTTGCACCATGTTTATATTATTATTTTGCACTGTAGTTGTAGGATCTTTGTATTTTATGGCGTTCGCACGCACCTTTTATGTTTATTTTCACCAGGATCAGGACAGATGATGGATACGACGGACACAATTTTTGGAATAGTTGTATTGGAGCGAAAAGGAGTCAAAAACAACGTAAATCGCTTATTTGGAAAATATTAATAACACCAGAAGAAAAACTAAAGCGATTGGAGGATACAGAAGGTTTAACGACCAACTATACGGCGGGAGCAACTTTTCCGGCCGTATAGTTGGCGCCTCCTCCACCTCCTCAAATAGTTTCACCCCGTGCAACTGGATCGGGAAGACGACATACAAAACACCTAGAAATCACCAAAAACCTCACCTCCGGAAGGGATATGGAGGGAGAACTTGCCCTAGGGATCCATATTTGCCCTAAGAAGATCTGGGAGGCCAAGGCATCGACCCCCATCTTCATCAACCGATGCACCGCCACCATCTCCATCCATCCCATCTAGATCTTGTTGTAATTCTAGCACTAGTTGTAGATTTATACAAGAACTATTCATCTATATTGTTTCCATTACCATTGCCATGATGCTGATCGCCTCCATGTCTGAGTAGATCATTAGTTCTTGGGGGTATGGAGAAACCCTAGCATATGATTGAGATGAGATAGAGATTATTATGTTATACATCATTATGTGTATGTGTTAATTGTCTTCATCTTGATGTTGGGAGTTGTGCACCTCCTTAATATTTGCCTCTTACGGGGACTTGATAAAGGGAATTACTTATTGGTAGACGGAAGGATGATATCACTTACTATGACTATAAAGTAGTTGTCATTCTTTATGTACTAACTTGGGGGAGTAAGGAGAACTCATTAAGCCACATCCATGCCACGGGAGAAATCCTTTAATAGCGAGGTAATACGATTGATGTCATTTATCTGTTGGCTGTGGTTATGACGGAAGATGTTTGCAGTGGTTGCTGCCTATTCGTCCATATATGGAGCTCCTCACACATACATTCATGTCATGAGAATATTTATTATAATAATCTTGATCACTCTGTCTAACCTGCTAGCGGTGTATCCACCACTCTCCGAGAACACCTTTTTCCCTATTGTAGTTCCAAGCTTTCTTACAAACGCGATTCTTATTTTTTGCATTAAGTTTACTTCACTTTACTTTATTGTTTTGCTCAATCAAAAACCCCAAAACAATTCTTCTTTTCTTGCATCTTCTAATTATTCTTTAAGTATTTCATTTAGTTTTAGTTAAAAGCATTTTAGTCTTTCGCCTACTGCTCCCTGTAGGATCGATATCTTTATTTCGAAACTAGCTACAAACGGTCTATGCACTTGTAGTCATCAAGCTATTTTCTGGCGCTGTTGTCGGGGAGCTTAGCGCTATAGGTCACTTTACTTTTAGTTATTTACTTTCATTTTCCTATTTTTGATTTGAGTTGCAAGACCATAACAATGGACAACACTCAACATTGAATTTAGCTTCAAGCAGTAAGGAAAATGGGTTCGCCCATGGACACTTTTATAACTGTCAACAAACGTATAAACCCATATGGTATTGAGATCCATCCTTTATTAATGAAGTACTCAACTCTAAGAAATTTTCAGGAACCGATGACAATTCTTTGAAGATGTTCTTGGTTCCTTTATGTTCGATAATTGTAATCTAGATATGGTTAAAATCTAATTGTTTAGACAAACTCTCTCTAATAATGTTTGCAACTGGTATAGATTTTTGTGTGTGCAGAAGCACCAAGGACTTGGACGGAATTGACAACGAATTTCCTATCAAAATATTACTCAGAAAGCAAAGCTCACAGGATGAGAGGTGCCATTATCAGTTTCAAAAAATAGTCCTGATGAGAGTTTGTATGAAGGCTATATAAGGTATAAAAGCTATCTAGATAACTGCCCCCATCATTGTTTGCATAATTGGTTAATCACTCACACTTTTTATGGAGGGCTTAATAATAAAATATAACGAGCCTAGATACCGCTTCTAATGGTAGTTTTCTATCTTATACTTATGATGAAGCCTGGAATATTAATAATGAAAATGAGGGAGACAATAGAAAATCTTAAAAATGAGGAGAACATTATGAATAGTTCATCTGGATATGCTTGTGTTAACGATTTTCTTGCAGATGAAAGGACTTGCGCAATGATTAAAACCATCGGTATTGATTCTTACTCAGTAAAGAAAATTACTGAGAATTATGCAGGGCATCTATAAGTACCTACGAAATGGAAACCCTCTAAACCCCTCGAAGAAAAGAAGCGTGCAAGAGAAAGTGCGCCAATGGTAGAGTTTTCCTCTGAACCTATTCATGAGAATATCAAGAAAAAGTGCAGAGAGGAAGAACACATAAGAAGAAGGTCAAATAAACCATAAAAGAATCCCGAAGCTACCAATGCAAATATTGTTATATTGAAGGATCTTATGGAATCACGAATCATGGATAATGAAGTGGTTATGCTAGACTCTGAGACTTCAGAATTCATCGAAGGTAAGATACGAGGTAATGGAACTTCTAAACCTATGACTCCTATATATTGTGGAGAAACTTTTTTATATGGAATTTGCGAGCCAATTTCTACTATAAACATTATGCCTTCATCACTTTATGAGTAACTTCGCTACAATTTAAATAATCCATATATGGAACCGGTAGACACTACTATTAAATTGTCTAATAAAACTAATATAAAACTGGAAGGTGTTATTAGAAATATCTATGTTTTTATTGGATCACTCATGTACCCCCTTGATTTTCATATTGTTGATATGCCCCGAGATGCTTTTTGTCCTATTCTTTTAGGCAGGCCTTTTGTCTCTATAACTAAAGCTCGAATTGATAATAAGAAGGAGACTATTTGAATGATGTTTGGAGAAGAGGAAATGACATTCCACTTTGCCAAACTAAAGAAGAGGCCATATGAAGTGGAAGATATCAAGGAAGGAAAAAACGATTGTCGAGCTAGCCCCAATTCATTTCAGCACTCCGCAAGATGAATTAGAGAGGAGCTTAATTAATTGGGAAGAGGCACCAGATGATGAGAAAGAGAAGACATGGATGATTACCTTGATTCCATTCTGGAAGCACAAAATCCACATGACTATGATGAACTGGTAAGAAAAGGAGACGAAGAACCTCCACCAATTGAATTGAAACAACTTCCAGATGATATGAGGTATGAGTTTTTAGATAATGAAAATAAATGTCATGTTATTATTAGTAAAAGTTTATCAGAAAATGAAACAAATAAACTATTTCAGTCTTGATCAAGCATCGTGAAGCATTTGGGTATACTCTAAGTGATATGAAAGGAATAGATCCATCTATTGTAACACATAAGATTACCATGCTTGAAGATGTTGTACCTGTAGTTGACACATAGAGAAGGCTTAATCCAAACATGAAGGAAGTAGTAAGAAAAGAAGTTATACGCTTATTAGATGCCGACATAATATATCATATTTCTGATATTAAATGGGTTAGCCCATCTCATTGCATACCAAGACATGGGGGTCTTGATGCTGCTATGAATGAGGATGGTGAGATAGTTCATGTAAGACCTATTGTTGTATATCTCATGTGCATTGATTTTAGAAAACTAAACCGTGAGACATAGAAAAACCATAAACCTATAACGTTCATGGATAAAATTTTAGAAAGACTTAGCAATAATTCTAATATCTGTTTTCTTGATGGTTATTCCGGTTATTCTCAAATTGCCATACAACCCAAAGATCAAGATAAAACAACTTTCACTTGTCCTTACGGTACATATGCTTATAGATTAGTTCTGTTTGGCTTATGTAATGCAGCTACAACTTTCAAGAATGCGTTTTAAAATCTTTGATGATCTTGTTGAGAAGACTATGGAAGTTCTAACAAATGATTCTGTTGTTTGTGGAACAACATTTGATAATTGTCTCTATAATTTAACCAACGTTTTGCAGAGATGCAGGCAATCAAATTTAGTTTTGAATTGGGAGAATTTTTTATTTCAGAAAATGGTATATAAGTAGATAATTGCTGTAGAAAATCTTCCAATACCTCAGGACATAAAAAACTTAAAAATGTTTCTAGTACATGCAGGTTTTTACAAGGGATTTATAAAAGATTTCGCTAAAATAGCTATGCCTCTCACTAACCTTGTTGAGAAAGAAACTCTATTCTACTTAGATCATGACTGCATTGCATCTTTTGAAAACCTTAAAAACAAATTAGTTTCAGCACCTATCATGCAATCTCCAAAATGTTATGAACCTTTTGAAATCATGTGTGATGCTAGTGACTATGCTTTAGGAGCTATGCTGGGGCAGCGAGACAGAAAGAATTTGAATGTTATTCATTACGCTAGTATAACTCTTAATAAGATTCAGAAAAATTATGGTACTACACAAAAGGAGTTCCTAGCTATACTTTTTGGTTGTGACAAATTTAGATCTTACATCATTAATTCTAAGGTAATAGTTTATACAGAGCACCAAGATTTGCGTCACCTCCTTGTGAAAAAGTATGCGAAGCCCATGTTTATTAGATGAATTGATGAATTTTATTACTACAAGAATATAATTTGCAAATAGTAGATAGGAGGGGTAAGGATAATCCGGTAGCAGATCATCTCTCTAGGATGGAGGGAATAATTACTGATCCTGTACCTATAAATGAGTCATTTTTAGGAGAATATTTAGAAAGTGTTGAAATTACTAATCCTTGGTTTGCAGATTATGCTAATTATCTTGCAGTAAAATTTATACCTCCTGGTATGACAAGAAATAAAAAATGAAATTCTTTAATGATCTTAAATATTACTTTGGGGATGATCCGTATTTATATCGTCATGGACCGGATGGAATGATTTGGAAGTGTGTTCCTAACCATGAAATGAATGCAATTTTGCAAGCTTGTCATGACAGCTCGTATGGAGGACATGAGCAGGCAAGCTAACTGCGGCAAAGGTACTTTAATTTGGATTCTATTGGCCCACCTTTTTTAAGGAGATGCACATAGGTATGTAGAACATTGTGATTCTTGCCAGAAAAGGGGTAATATAGGTCAAAGACAAGAGATGGCAATGAATTATAGTCTTATAATTGAACCCTTTGATGTATGGGGAATGATTACATGGGACCTTTTGTAGAATCAAATGGTGACACTCATATTCTTGTTGTTGTCGATTATGGCACTAAATGGGTTGAAGCTATCCCAACAAGCCATGCAGATGCAACTACTTCAGTAAAGATGATCAAGGATGTCATATTCCCCAGGTTTGGAGTTCCCAGATTTTTAATTACTGACTGTGGTTCTCATTTTATGAAAGGAACTTTCAGGAAAATCCTCTACAAATATGGAGTAACTCACTGTGTTGCTTCACCATATCATCCTCAAACGAGTGGTCAAGTAGAACTCTCTAATAGAGAATTAAAGACCATACTCGAGAAGAGGGTGGACACATCAAGAAAAGATTGTTCATACAAGTTAAATCACACTCTTTGGGCATACCGTACCGCTTTAAAAAATCTGATGGGTATGACACCATATAAGATGGTCTATGGTAAGGCGTGCCATTTACCTTTAGAATTGGAACACAAAGATTTTTGGGCGATCAAGAACTTAAATTATGATTTTAAAGTAGCAGGGGAAAATGTTTATTAGATATTCATGCTTTAGATGAGTTTAGGAGTGAGGCTTATGAAAATGCTAGATTGTTTAAAGAAAAAGTAAAAAGATGGAATGATAGAAAAATATAAATTAAGGTTTTTAAAAGTGGAGACAAAGTGTTGCTCTATAATTCTCGTCTTAAGTTATTTTTAGGAAAGCTCAGATCAAAGTGGGAAGGCCCCTATATAGTTTAAGAAGCGTATTCATCGAGAGCAGTGAAGCTCCAGGGAAAAACACCCTCTATTTCATGGGTGGTTAATGAACAACGCTTGAAGCATTATCTATCAAAAGAAGGTATAAGTGTAGTAACCATACGAGTGATCGCCCTGGAAGAGGTGATTGAGCAAAGGTATACAAGGAATGGCAACTGCAAGAGGGATATAATCGAGACGAAATGAGTAACACCAAGGTCAAGATATTGACCATAAAATATTGGCAATCCATGTGAAATAAAGGTTTGAGTAAGTTTTTAAATTTTCAATTAAGTTTTGGTTAAACTTGTGTTGAATAAGGAACATTTTAAGCTCTAGTGAAGTAAAACAAGTTTGATAATGCTAGAATCCCGTCTAATGGATGTTAATGTTGGTCAAAAATTTATGCTATCATTTTTCTGTCAAAACTTGGTATTTTATTAAGTTTCGGGTTAATAAAGAATTTTCGAAGAAGCAGGTAATTTTTTGTGGTTACAAATGGTTTAACGACCAACTATACAACGGGGATAAAAATTCCAGCCGTATAGTTGCGGTCGTATAGTTATCGACCCGATCTCCAAAATTTTATTTCAGGATACAGAAGGTTTAACGACCAACTATACGACGGGAAGAAATTTCTGGCTGTATAGTTGTGGCCGTATAGTCAGTACCACCATAGAAGGAAAAATAAATCTAGGCCAGTTCATAACTATACGGCGGGACATATACGAGTCGCGGCCGTATAGTTGCTTTTTACGGACGACGGCTAGGGTTTTCGACCTTCCTTTTTAAAGTTGATCGCGTCTTACCTTTTTCATTAAGTTTTCACAGATCTACGACCTCTAGACTCGAAAAATCCTCGCCATCCCTATACAATCCCCTTCTAACAATATCCATGCAGCGAAGCCATGCAGCCCTTCCATGTCAAAAATATTTGGAGGAAGAAAGAAGACAAACCCTTGAAGAGGATCGATGAAGTAGAACCTAAAGAATCATCGTCATCATCCAACTCGGAGATCAAGCCTCTCCCAAATTGGGAGGACATGTTTCCGCAAAGGATGGAGATGATGAGGCAAGAAGGGAATAGAAAGAGCAAGGATGAGTATCTCCCTAATCCCTATCGTCACAACATAGGATCTTATTATAAACCTCCTCATGGTCTGTCGCCTCTTAAGCCTAAGAAGGTGCGGCAAGATGAGATTCATGATAAGATCTATTAGTTGGAAAAAGCTTCGAAAGCATGTGTTGAAACTATTGGAGAAGGGATTGACTCCTACTAGATGCTGAGCAAAGACCTTGAGAAAAAGGTCAATGACATCGATGGTAGCATTGGTTTCTTGATTAAAACTATTTTTAAGTTGACAGGTGGGAAAAAATTCTTTTAGAAGAAAATTCTGAAGCTTCAACTTGACATGACCAAGCTCAACAGCCGCCTCGCAAGCATAGCTAAGGTTTGCAACACAGGGGAAGATGGCAATACTCTTCTCACCCATGAGGAGGAATAGGTACCAACAAGGAGTTATTTGATCCTGCCTGGCTTGATTCCAAGCTTGGGGAGATCTTTAAGACCTTTTAATCTATCTTATAAGTTTTATACTACTATTTTAGTTTTGCATTAGTTCGATCTTAGAAATAAATTTTGCATCATTTGAATTCCCTTAAGGAATACTTGATCCCATTTATGAAATTCCGAGTTTATTATTATATATGGAGCATTATTGAGTTTGTGCTTTTCTTATTGGATATATGAATGGCTTGAGTATAATTTTACTTGCACTTGATGATAGCAATAGGAGTCTTCCACACCATTGGTATTAATGGAACATATAAATGTAATTTAGTAAATATGTTGTAAGTTAAGGGTTTGATTTTAAAAAAAGGAAAAATAATCTAATCAGTCAAGTTGAGCAAGAGTCCTTGAACAAAGGAAAATTAAAAATGATATCAAATTAGAGTGAGAACAAGTCGAGGTAGAGTCTTTAAGCCATAAAGATGCTTCATATACAATTGGAATTTGGTAATTGAGATCGTTAAACTTTGAATTCCTACATGAAGTGGAATGTATGGCTAGTTCATTTGTGCAACACTTAAATAAAAGTGTGAGCATATATATATATATATATAAAGAAAGAAGAAAATAAAGAAGAAAAAGAGCGAATGTGCAAAGAGCAAATAGTTATACACCATTGTCTTGTGGTGAGACAAAGAAACTTTTGAGATTTTGAATCCCAAGTGGATATATTAATCCTAAAACACTTGGGACTACCTCGCTAAATCATTCGGTCGAACCGAAACACTTTACATCATATTGAGATGCATATTTTGTGAACTATTGATTACTAAGGTGTGGAAGCCTACTAATATTATTCAGATGGTTTGAGTAAGGTACTACTCATGAACTTATTGCTATGTATCTTATATAATAAACACATGCTGCAACTGCCTCATTTATTTTACCGACTCAGCTTCATGAATATGAGGATCACATTCATTAAGTCAGCCTTGCTCGGGACGAGCAAGAGCCTAATCTTGGGGAAGTTGATGAGTGCATATTTGCATCATGTTTTATATTATTATTTTGCACTGTAGTTGTAGGATCTTGGTATTTTAGGGCCTTTACATGCACCTTTTATGTTTATTTTCACCAGGATAAGGACAGATGATGGATACGATGGACACAATTCTTGGATCAGTTGTATTGGAGCGAAAAGGAGTAAAAGCAATGTAAATTGCTTAGTTGGGAAATATTAATAACACGAGAAGAAAACTCGAAGCGATTGGAGGATACAGAAGGTTTAACGACCAACTATACGGCGGGAGAAACTTTTCCGGCCATATAGTTCCCGCCGTATAGTTGGCGCCACCTCCGCCTCCTCAAATAGTTTCACCCCGTGCAACTGGATCAGGGAGACAACATACAGAACACCCAGAAATCGCCAAAAACCTCACCTCCGGAAGGGATCTGGAGGGGGAACATTCCCTAGGGATCCATCTTCACCCTAAGAAGATCTGGAAGGCCAAGGCAGCGATCTCCATCTTCATCAACCGCAACACCGCCACCATCTCCATCCATCCAATCTAGATCTTGTTGTTATTCTAGCACTAGTTGTAAATTTATACAAGAACTATTCATCTATAATTGTTTCCATTACCATTGCCATGATGTTGATTGTCTCCGTGTCTGAGTAGATCATTAGTTCCTGGGGATATGGAGAAACCCTAGCATATGATTGAGATGAGATATATATTATTAAGTTATACATCATTATGTGTATGTGTTAATTGTCTTCATCTTGATGTTGGAAGTTGTGCTCCTCCTTAATATTTGTCTCTTACGGGGACTTGATGAAGGGATTACTTGTTGGTATACAGAAGGATGATAACACTTCTGTGACTATAAATTAGTTGTCATTCTTTACATACTAACTTGGGGAAGTAAGGAGAACTCATTAATCCAAGTCCATGCCACGAAAGAAATCCCTTAATAGTGAGGTAAATACGATTGATGTCGTTTATCTGTCGGATGTGATTCTAACAGAAGATGTGTGTAGTGGTTGCTTCCTATTTGTCCATATGTGGAGCTCCTCCCACATACATACATGTCATGAGAATATTTGTTATAATAATCTTGACCACTCTATCTAACCTGCTAGCGGTGTATCCACCACTCCCTGAGAATGCCTTTTTCCCTATTGTAGTTCCAAGCTTCCTTACAAACGCGATTCTTATTTTCTGCATTAAGTTTACTTCACTTTACTTTATTTTTTTCTCAATCAAAAACCCAAAAACAATTCTATTTTTCTTGCATCTTATAATTATTCTTTAAGTACTTTGTTTAGTTTTAGTTAAAAGCATTTTAGTCTTTCGCCTACTGCTCCCTGTGGGATCGATATCTTTAATTCAAAACTAGCTACAAATAATCTTTGCACTTGCAGTAATCAATAGTGTGCAAAAAGGATGATGGAGACACATCAAGGCAGTCGTTGAGGATGTTGATACCAAAGCCGATGCAGTCCGAGCCATCTAGGAAGAGGTGCGTCCATATGTTTGTCAGAACTAGGCGCATGTCAGGGACGAACACACACTCCGGTTTTGCCAGAATCGAGTATGCAAAGAAGGACTCGTTGGTGACACGGTTGAGGTAGTCATAGAGGAAGGGGCGATGCCGAAGAAGACCATGTCGAATGATACGTCGGAAACGTATCTATAATTTTTGACGTTCCATGCTTGTTTAGTATCTACTTTGCTTTGCTTTGTCCACACTTTGAGGTGTTTTTATATGTTTTCTGGTACTAACCTATTAACAATATGTCGCAGTGCCAGTTGCCTGTTTTCTGCTGTTTTTGGTTCCAGAAAAGCTAGTAAGGAAATATTCTCGGAATTGGACGGGACAAAAGCCAAAGTCAATATTTCACCGAGGAGAACACGAAGTCCAGAGGAGAGACGAAGGGGAGCCACAGGGCGACCGCACCCCCCAGGCGCGGGCCCACCCTAGGCCATGCCTAGGCAGGGTGTGGGCCCCTTGGCCGCCTCCCAGCCTCGCCTCTTCGCCTATAAGAAGCCCCCGATGCCTAAACCCTAAGTATCCGATCAATATTCCACGAAACTGTCTGTAGCCGCCGCCACCATCGTCCCTAGATCGGGGGATCTGAAGCTCTTCCTAGCACCCCGCCGAAGGAGATCATCCCGGAGGCCTTCTTCTTCATCATACCAGCCTCCGGTACGAAGCGTGAGTAGTTCCACCTTGGACTACGGGTCCATGTAGTAGCTAGATGGTTGTATATCCTCCTTTGTGCTTTCATGTCTAGATCTTGTGAGCTCCGTTCATGATCAAGATCACATCTATTTGTAATCATGCATGTTGTGTTTGCAGGGATCCGATGGATATTGAGATTACTATGTCAGATTGATTAATGGTTTTGTCTTATTGATTCTATCATGTCTGTGTTGTTTGTGATCTTGCATGCTCCCCGTTGTTAGTAGCTATCTTGGCCAAGTAGTTGCTAGTGACTCCAAGAGGGGGTATTTATGCTCGATAGTGGATTCATGTCTCTATTTAATCTAAGGGAAGTGACAACAATCTCTAAGGTTGTAGATGTGATGTTGCTACTACGGAGAAAACAACGGTCTCTTGTTCATGGAACAAGTGGATTGTTTACCTTACACACTTTGCTTAAAGCAGTTGTCTGTTGCTTGCAACTTAATACTGGAGGGGGTTCGGATGATAACCCAAAGGTAGACTTCTAGTCATAGATGCAGTTGGATGGCGGTCTATGTATCTTGTTGTATTGCCCAATCGAATCTTATAGGATCTTGATGTCTAGTATTGCATTGTTATGCCTTGCTCAGTCCTATCAATTGCCCTGCTGTAATTTGTTTACCCAGCATGCCATGTTTTTTATCTAAGGAGAATACATCTAGTGAACTATGGACCCCGGTCCAATCTTTACCATTGATACATCTTCCACTGTTACTGTTACTTGCTGCAAACCACTATTACCTTCCACACCATACAGTTAATCCTTTGTTATAGCAAACCAATGAGATTGACAACCTCACTGTTCGTTGGGGGCAAAGTCTTGAGTTTGTGTTGTGCAGGTCTCCAAGTTGCTAGCAACACCTTTGAGTCGTTTCCTTCTTCCTACTAGTTCGATAACCTCAGTTTCTTACTGAGGGAAAACTTGCTGCTGTGCTTATCACACCTTCCTCTTGGGGTCTCCCAACGAAGTGCTGCTGCGCTCATCAAGCCTTTTTCTGGCACCGTTGCCGGGGAGGCTAAGGAAGTTTTCAGAAAGGGAGTCCTTATCAACCTTTATCTTTACTTTGTTTTTGTTTTGCTTAGTTTATTTTGCTTGGTTTTGTTTGCCTCTTTTTATCAAAAACTCCAAGAAAATTAGTTTAGTTTGGTTTGCTTTCCCTTATAAAAAACATAAAAAATTAGTCCCTGCTCTAGTTGTTGTTGTTGTTGGCTTGCTCCACTTTTGTCAAAATGAACTATGCTGAGAACACCAAGTTGTGTGACTTCACTAGCACAAACAACAATGATTTCCTAAGCACTCCTATTGCTCCACCTGCTCCTGATGCTACCTTTTATGAAATTAAGCCAGCTTTGTTGAATCTTGTGATGACAGAGCAATTTTCTGGTGCTAGTTCTGATGCTGCTGCTGCCCATCTCAATAACTTTGTTAAACTTTGTGAGATGCAGAAGTATAAGGATGTAGATGGAGATATTATTAAGCTCAAGTTGTTTCTTTTCTCCTTGAGAGGAAAAGCTAAAGAATGGTTGGTATTTTTTTCTAGAAATAGTATTGATTCTTGGATTAAGTGCAAAGATGTTTTTATTGGAAAGTACTACCCTCCTGCTAAGATTATATCTATGAGAAGCACTACAACAAAATTGTCACGTAGAGACATTGTACATAGAGACACTATTGACTAGACGCTCTCTATCTTCGTCTCTATATGATAATCGAACGTTCGATAAAGACGTTTTTGAGACATTCACCAAGTCGTCTCAAAATACATGCTCAGATTTAGATTCCACCTGTTATCACCACCCACGATGGCTATCTGATCAGTTTTTTCCCTCTCCCCCGTGACTTAGAAAAATGACCTTGCAAAACCTAGATCGCCGCCGCTAGATTTTTTGTTCGTCCTTTCCCTAGGTATTACCAAAATCCGCGGCTCGACGGCAATCGAAGAGGGGAGCGCACGTCTTCTGATGCTCCATTCCCCTTCCATCCCTTCCCAGTATCCAGCTCCTCTGATTCCCCCATGGCGTGTTCCGCCCGCCGCCACTCATGGGTGGAACCTCCGCGGCAGCTCTCTGCAGGGCAGCATGCGGATCTTCTACGGCGACATGTTTCTCGGTGAGCCAGATGCTTCCACCCTCAAGCCCTGGCCCGAGGGGCCGCCGCCGTTCGGCAGCGAGATCTGCATCAGCCGCCTCTCGCCAGCTAGCGAGCAGAACCTACCCCTCGACATCCACCAGATAATCACCGACTTCACTGTGTGCCGCAAGCTCCAGGCCAAGCCTCTCCATGCCCAGCCCAGCCATCACCGGATGATCTACCTTACGTCCTTACTTGCTTCAACGGGTACAGGTTTGCCCCCAGTAGGTTCTGTTTCTCATTGTGCGTTACTTAAAGTGATTATGTGAATGATTAGAAGTACATATATATATTTGATTTTATTTCCCCTCTCCTTACACACAATTCAACTAAAAGATTCGTATGATACAAGGGTGAGATTGGCATCAGTTTTTACTTTCGGTTGGTCAGAACAGAAACCAAATGGTGATTTTACACTGATGCACAGTACATCCGAGCTATAGTAAAGAACCTAGAACCTCATGCTTAGGTAAGTTTTTTGTACACGCATCTATAAAAGCAATATGTGACAGAAATTATAGAATTGCTGGCTAGAGGACAACTCGATTGGTTGCAGATTCCATGTATGGAATAGTAATTATGTGATTCTTCCACGGTGTGGTTT
This sequence comes from Avena insularis, assembly GCA_023614405.1. NCBI lineage: Eukaryota > Viridiplantae > Streptophyta > Magnoliopsida > Poales > Poaceae > Avena > Avena insularis. The sequence goes on along the minus strand of CM042693.1, from coordinate 257,277,892 downwards.
TGACATGAATTTCCTGACCAGTACAGTTCATACTAACCTCATTTTCCTCACCAAATCCATTTAGGTTACTCGATCTAATATTTCTAGTTGAAATTTTATGTTTTATTGTTTGGATTTGTTTACAAACAGGAGCACGTGGTAATGGCTTGGACTAATGGCATGGATACTGTTTTTTCATTTAAACGGAACATTTTACATCTGCTGAATTTTCTATGGAAAAATATCCGAAGAGACATTCTGGTTAGCTGACTCTTGGTATAGTTCTTGAAACATGAAACTACTTTGACATTTGATACACTTTTCTTTTAAAATATTAAAATGATGCACATATAGCGAGTGTTTTTCTTGCAGAGTTCTTGGAGAAGATTCAACTGAATTGGCTAACGAAACAGTAAGTATATCGCATGTACCAAGTGCGAACCATAGAATGTTCTTTTGCTCTGTCAGTTGGCTTCCTCTCTTGCCTTGCTCTAAAGTGAGGCACGATCCAAAATTTATATTTAAATTGGTGTGATGCATTGTTTCAAGGAGCTTATGTCTCGTTAACTTACATGAACTGCAGGTTGTTAAATTGATTGCAAGGGACATGCATGTTGTGAAGGGCACAGAAGATATGGGATACTTGTGAAAACAAAGTTCGTAGATAGATAATATTATATCATTTCGAGACAGAATGCATGTACTTATTTAAGATTCCAATTGTAGCTCTGGATTTTGGATGATATAAATGGCTGTAATGTAATTACTTCTCCACGAGCTAATCTATTTCTTGATCTTATATTTGAACCGTGCTATTTTATATATGAAATGCCTACATCAGAAAGACATGATGTTGTGTATTGTTTCAGTTCGACAAGCTATACTAATATTTCAAAGAAAAGGGAAAACTAGAAGCAATACTCCAGAAGACATGATGTGTATTCTTTCGGTTTGGCAAGCAAAATAATATTTCAAATAAAAAGGAAAATTAGCATCAATAATACTCCGGATTGAAGCTACCATGTACTTATATTTGAGACGCAATTTCACGTCTCTAGGGATGCTAGAGACGACATTCAAATCCATGTATGAAAGCGTCTTTAGACTTGTAAAGATGCAATATAAACGTCTCATCATTTTGTAGACACGCTAACCAAAGCGTCCCACTGATGTTTGAGACGGTGCATAAGGAAACGCTCGTGAGACGCTTTACAACAGCGACTCTACGATGCCGTAAAGATGCTATAAAACGTCTATAGACCTCAGATTGTGCGTTTTTACATGATAATTTGGTTGTAGTGAAGTGATATTATGAAATTTAAACAACTCGATAATGAACATGTTTGTCAAGCTTGGGAGAGAATGAAATCTTTGGTTAAGAATTGTCCCACTCATGGACTTACTGCTTGGATGATTATCCAGACTTTTGATGCAGGTTTGAACTTCTCTTCAAAAACCTGTTGGATTCAGCTGCTGAAGGTACCTTTATGACCATCACCTTGGGTGCTGCAACAAAACTCCTTGATAATATGATGGTTAATTATTCTGAATGGCACACTGAGAGAGCTTCACATGGTAAGAAGGTAAATTCTGTTGAAGAAACCTCCTCTTTGAGTGATAAGATTGATGTTATCATGGCTATGCTTGTTAATGGGAAAGCTCCTTTAGATCCAAATAATGTTCCCTTAGCCTCTTTGGTTTCTCAAGAAGAGCAAGTTGATGTGAACTTCATTAGAAACAATAATTTTGGCAACAATGCTTATGGTAATAACTATAGGCCTTATCCTCCTAATAATGGAAATACTTATCATGGTAGATCTAGAATGCCTAGTGAAGATAGGATTCTAGAAGTTGAAATATCCACTAAATGTTGGAGATATGCCCTAGAGGAAATAATAAAAGTGGTTATTATTATATCTTTGTGTTTATGATAAACGTTTACATTCATGCTATAATAGTATTAACCGGAAACATTAATACTTGTGTGATTTGCAAACTAAATTAGAGTCCCTGGTAAAGCCTCTTTATAATACTAGCTTGTTGATTAATAGATGATCGTGGTTTCTCGATCATGAACATTGAGATGTTATTAATAACAAGATCATATCATTAGGAGAATGGTATGATGGATATACTCCTATAGTTAAGCGTAGCATTAAGATCAAGTCATTTCAATAGTTCGTTTGCTATAAGCTTTCTGATACATAGTTGTAACATCCGTAAAATCATGTTTCAAACTCATGCATATCATCCATGCATCCATGATCATATAGAGTTCATTTCAAACAAAACAATTCAAAAACAGGAGCATATGAGCTCATTATTTTATGTGATCATCATTTGAAACAAATGCTACTCTTTCTATGAGAGGTTATTGTTCATGAAACCAAACTTTGTGCCTTGTTGTTTTTATAATGTGTTGCTAGATTGCTAAGGTTCAAACCAAGATTTCAAAGCAAATACAATTTGAAAACCCATTTCAGTCAATATAAAACAAAGTGCTATGTCACTGTTTATTTTATTTTTCCATATGACCAAGCCAATTCAAAGTGGCCACATGGTTTTATGCCTAGATTTGTGACTGTTGCACACTGCAAAAATCCTGAAAAGATTTGAATTAAAATAGAGTTTGAATTCATTTGAAAATCATTCCAGAAAATCAAATCAGAAATAGAAAAGGAATAAAGAAAAGGAAAAGGGTCGGCGCCAGACTTTGGGCCCAACAGCAGAACCAGCCCATCTAGCCCACCCGGGTTTTCCCTCTCTCTCTCTCACGCGCAGATGCACCCAGCGAGTCGCTGACGCCAGGACCCCACATCCCTTCTGTTCCTCTCGCAGACAACTGGGCCCTCTCCACGTCGACTCCTTCTTCCCCAAATCTCGCGCGCAGACGCCGTCGCCGTTGGCCGTTGCTGCGTTGATTCCGCGGCGTAATTGCCGTTGATTCACCAGGCGTTTCTTATCGAGCCTCTGCCTACTTAAACCCCTCCCCACTCTGCTCCATTCCCCTCACTCAATTTTCTCTCCATGCCACCAGGCTGCTCGCAACTCGCCAAACACCGCCGCAGCTCCGACGATCTCCGGCAGCAAATTCCGGTGAGTCCCGACCGCCCCTGTGCCTCTGATTCAAACGAGTGTGTCCAGCAGGACCTCGTGCATCTTCTGATACCCTTTGCTTGCCTGCTTGTGACCCAGGACGCCGTCCCCGTTCGTTCCCGCAAACGACCGAGCCGCCACTCAACTCCGGCGACCGATTACGGTAAGCATAGCGCGCCCCTTCATCCCTCTCGCATACGAGGTTGTTCTCCACCGTCTTGCGCATCTCCTAAACCATCTGGTTCGTGCTAGGGTGACGCGGAACCTCGGCAACGACTTCGACAGCAACCACCTGACGCCGTGCACGACTCCGACGAGCTCCCTTAGCCACTACAGCGCGCCCCTTGACCAGCCACCGCCACCTTGAGCATCAGCAACTCTCTGCGATTCCGGTAATCCCCCTCCCCTTCTTCCGTGCGACCTAGAAAACCAGCTCCGCCACTGACAGAGGCGCCGCCGCCTGTCGCCGCCGCCAGCGCCGCCACTAGATGGTCAGGCTGCTCAGGAACGTTGGATCCAGATCGTGCGGATAGGATAGAACGAATGAGCGGTAAGATTGGATCTGAGCCGCGCGATTAAGTTAGATCTCTGGCGGAAGCTCGATCCGACACGAAGCGGTATCGGCCAGTAAAATTAAGACGCGTGGCAGTGAGTTAGGTTTAAAACAGAATTTGAATCTGATTTAGATTCAAAATTGATTTGGCTATAACTTTTGATCCCCACATTAGAATTTGATAAATTTTATACCGTTGGAATCAGGAGAACAAGCCCTTTCTAAATATGCAATGTGTTTAATGTTTAGCTTCTGTTAAAAAGGTTTTATTTGCAGAAACTTGTGTAGGGATTATTTGAGTATAGGAATTGTTTTTAATGTTAAATAAATTTGGTTTGACAAGTTTTTGACTTGTTTAGGATTCAGTACTATGCACTTGCTTGGTTGGGTTTTAAAAATCATCACTTAGCATCTTGCATGCATGCATATATATTTTTGATTGTATATGACTTGTATGTGATTGTGGCTATATTCTGTGTGTAGATTTTGGTGCTAGTGATTGTGATTGTGAAGAGTGCTACACTCCAAACTACCAAGGCAAGTGGTACTTCATGAATATTTCTACCCCTATGTTTTATACTAAGCATTAGTTATATTTTGCTAAGTCTTGCATGTAAATATTTTTGCCTATATGCCATGATGGGAAATCCTAAGTAGTTTTAGAATTACTAGGAAATTTCTAAGATAGGTTACTATCTATGCCATGCTTAGCCTAGCTAGTAGCAAACAAGGGTTGGTGAAATATACATGCTATGATGAAAATATTTCTAAGTCTTTGGACTTTGTTTTTTTTTAATAAAACAACTAAGTCAATGAATCACCTGGGTGGAAAGGGACTTGATTGGTGGTTTTGGTTGAGTGGTTACACAAGGCCCATGGCTATGGTTTACCTTGTGTATCACACTTATGGTAAGCCACCCAGGAACAAAGAGATTTTAGAGGCCAAGTGTTAAGAAGCTTCTAGTGCAGCCACTTGGCAATATGGGCTCTGCCTGGATCACATAAGTTGCTAGAACTTAGCCATTTGGACAGTTGGTGGTAGTGGTAATGATAGGTTGGAGCGCGTCCATTTGGTTTAAGGGAAGGCTTTTGAAAGGTCCTGTCTTGGGAAACCAAGTCTGGTGGGGAAAGTGCACAACCTCTGCAGATGGAAAAATCTAAGTACTTAGCCAAGTCCATGGCAATGGACAACTTGAGCATCAAGGCATGGAAGCTATCAGGATTCTCCTCATCCCAATTTCTAAGTAAAAATTTGTGGGTGAACAAGGGTGAAGGACCTCAATGTCTATTGGTGGTTCCTTGGGAAAAGTTTTGACAAAGAAAAACTTAGTGATTTCAACTGATAGGCAAAACTTATTTTGAGCAAAGCAAGCCAAGCTACACTTAGCCAAATTTGCATATAGTATCTAGTCCACTTAAAATATACTAAGGTATCACTTGCCAATACTATTCCAAAGTATTGACCCACTGTGGCTGTAACTTGTGATGTTGCAGGTTACTCTGATGAGGATTAGGTGTCATGAGTCTACACTCAACATGCTTGCTTGTGGCACATGAAGATGAAGACTTATATTTATTTACTTATTCAAACTCTTGTATTAGGCCTGTAGCCTTGGAGTTGTAAAAACTATGTTTATCTCTGGAATGGATGTAATAAATGACCTTTGTATCTATGTACTTCATCTTAAACTGTGGATGCTAGCAATGATCCAGGGACTAGCATTGCAATCACAGGGATCCTTCTCCTTTACAAAGGAGGGATCTTACAGATGGTATCAGAGCACTGTGTTGCTTGTAGGATTATGACCCTAGGATTGGAAACCACTAAGGAAAAAAACTTCAACTACTTCTACACTTGTCTATTCTTCTCGTAAACTTTTCTAATCTTCTCTCTCATCTCTATTTGTAGATGAACTCCATCAACGAAGCCGTGAGGAAAGGACCACTCATGACAATGACTTTGGAGTAAGAGACAGAATTCCCCAAGGCTCTCAAGGACCTCATGGTTGCATTAGAGATACAAGGTGCAGCTGTGTACAAAGGTTTTCCTGTGATGGATGAAGGAGTGGAATACTGGTGGGTGCAACTTCACTTGTATAAAAACAAGGAAGCAACCATCAGGAAAAAGGATTCTGCATGTTCACCAATTCAGTGGTGCACACTACATTCTTTGAATCAGCAAAGGATGCAGCTTGGAAGACCATCAAAGAACTTGGTGATAGAGTCAAGTGCAGAATGCTCAGCCTCCAAAATGATCTAAGGAAAGAGAAGGAACATACCCAAGAGTTGGAAGCTACCAACCAAATCTTAAGAGGAGACATTATAGACTTAGTGATGGAATCATGTGAGCAAGATAGGCTAATTGCTTCTAGAAATATTGTGTTAGCCAACAGATCCAGTGAGATAGGATTGTAAACGTACTTCGTTAGTTGGACCACCACCTATCACCTTATTTTCCAAATGTTGCTTTAAAATAAGATTGAACCTTGGTTGTTGTAATGGTTTCATGTATGCATGACTTGTGTGTTTTGCTTCCCAAGGATATGTATGTGATGTTTTGTCTTTTGTTTTATCTTGATTTGTGTTGTTCTAACTTTTCTATCTTATAAATAGATGCCTATTACCATCAGCACTATTGAGGAGTTCCAGGTTACCCGCTTTGGTCCTCGTATCGTTGAGCTTACTACTTTGCTCAATCTCCCTCTTCCCACCATCATGGTGCATCCCCGCACCAAGTTTGAGAGGAAGGATCTCTGGGGCTTCAAAGTCAACCAGCCCGGATGCCAGACTGAGCCTACCACAGAGGCCCTTGTCCTCAAGCTCATGCACGATGACAAGGAGAGAGGCCTTGAGGTAGTTATGCAGGATCTGATAGGACGTTTGCTAGGGCGACACTCCCGACAGGTTAGAGGTACCCACTTCCACGTATTCGGAAGACGTGATGAGGATGGAGAGTCCATCGACTTCGAGGACGATTCGAGGGACGCAGCAGAGCCGATACGTCTATACCTCTAGGACTTAGAGTCTCTCATTAGGCACGTGGACACCGATAGGACCAATGTCATGCTCAACAATGACGAGCTCCAGGTGCAGCTTCGCGAGAAGGACAAGCTCTTTGCGGAGCAAGACGAGATAGTCAAGGAAATGGAGGCGAAGTTCGAGACCCAGGACAGGAAGTTCAAGAGTCAGGAGAAGCGTGTCCAGGATAGGAACAAGAAGATCCAAGACATGACTGAAGAACTGCAGTCCAAGGATTTCGAGCTCGAGCAGCAGCAGACAGTGATAGAGAGGCTTCGTTCCCAGAAGAGGGCTCTCAAGGCCAAGATAGAGACCTTGACCACTAGTGTTGAGGAATACAAGACCGCGATGGAGAACGCAGGTCTTACCATTGTCGAGGAGGAGATTGATGCCGAGGAGTAGATTTGACTACTCATTTATCTTTTGTTATCGTACTTGTTATTTGACCATCCGACATGTGGATGGCTTGCTACTTGTGTGTTTTACTTTGTGAACTTGTTATCTTGTTGTTGAACCTTTATCTTTGTGTTGCATGCTATGTGTTTGCTTATGTGATGTAATGTGCATGAAAGCATCTATGGGTATCTTATTCTTATCTCTATTTGAACAAACCACAAATGCCTCCCCGTCGTGCAAACCCCAACCCCAACAACAACAACATCACTCCAGAAATGCAACAAATGATGACTGTTCAAACACAGCTGATGCAGATGATGACGATGTTCATCCAGAACCAAAACAACAACAATAACAACAACAACAATAACAACAACAACCCTCCGGGTTTTGATATGCTTACCAGGTTCTTGAGATTGAGGCCAGCTAAGTTCTCAGGGACGACTGATCCCATGGTGGCCAATGATTGGCTACGTTCTGTGAACAAGGACTTGGTAACCGTGGGCTGTACGGATGCTGAAAAGGTCAGATTTGTAGCACATTTGCTGGAAGGACCAGCCGCCACTTGGTGGGACAACTTCCAGATCACCACTCCCATAGATGAAGTGACATGGGCTATCTTTGAGGATGGCTTTCGCACTGCTCATATCTCATCTGGGGTGATGAGTCTGAAAAAGAAAGAGTTCCACAATCAAGCGCGCCACCAGGCGTGGCTGAATATATTGAGGAGTTCAACAATCTGGCGCGATATGCACCGGATGAAGTTGACACCGACGCTAAGAGAAAGGAAAAATTTCTTGAAGGCTTGAATGATGAGCTGAATCTGCAGTTGGTTGTGGCATATGTTCCCACTTATCAGTCGCTCTGTGACAAGGCCGCTATTTTGGAGAACAAAATGAAACAAGTGGAGAGTAGAAAGAGAAAGCACTCCGACAAGCACAGCTCGGGATCGTCTCACAAACGATCTCATTATGATGACAGCAGAAGCTCAGGATCCCACAAGCATGGGAAATTCAACAAGCACCACAACCACAACCACAACCACAACCACAACCGTCATGACAACAAGCACCACCGTAGTCATGACAATGACAAGTACAAGAACCACAAGGGTGGATACAAGAGTCACCACAGTGGTAATGGAAGTGGAAGTGCAAGTCAGCCTGTTAAGAGAGACATCAGTCAGGTTGAATGCTTCAAATGCAAGAAGATGGGGCATTATGCAAATGACTGCCCAGAAAAAAAAGTTGAAGGACCCAACAAGCCCAATCCTTTCCAGAAGGGACAGGTGAACCACATCAGTGTGGAGGAGGTCTATGAGGAGCCTGATGCTGTTGCTGGTAAGTTCAGACTCAATTCTATTCCAGCATTTGTTCTTTTTGATACTGGAGCATCGCATTCATTCATATCAAAAGCATTTCTTGATAGAAATGGGTTTCCAACTGAAAACATTGGGTGTCCAATAAAAGTTAGTTCTCCGGGTGGAGATATGATAGTAAGTCTTGGATGCCGGGATCTAGTAATAGAGTTTGGAAAACATAAATTTCCCGTGAGTCTGATAATCCTAGATTCCCAAGGACTGGACGTAATACTAGGAATGGATTGGATGGCTAAGTATGAAGGAGTAGTAGATTGTGCTAATCGTACTGTTGCACTCACAACCCCGGAAAGAAAGCGGATTAAATTCAAGTCCAACTTTGAATCTAAAGGAAGTAAGCTAAATTCTCTTAAGGGGGTTAGCATGGACAGTGTGCCAATTGTGAGTGAGTATCCAGATGTGTTTCCGGAAGAATTGCCGGGAATGCCACCTGTCAACACCCGGATTTTTCAATCCTAGATGCCTGTTATGCCATACATTGCAATCCCAGGATTACCATTTTTGCGAGACATAACAGAATTGGATACCATAGTACATCATCCGTTACAATGATACATAAGTTCTTACACAAATAGGGATCTCATGATCTAGTTCTTAATACAACATCAAGCAGCGGAATACGTAATAATAACGGTAGCGTAGGTGAAGCTCCATCTTGTGGTCACAGCAATGCGACGATGGGAGATGATCCTAGTTGTCGTAACCTTCCTGGGGTCCATCTTCCAGGTACTCCTCTTCATAGTCTGGCCATGGGAATAGCCAGGGACAAAGCCATGAGTACTCTTTAAGTACTCGCAAACTAATACTAACAGGTAAGGGGTTTTTGGATAATAGGACACTAGGCTCTAAGGTTGTTTTGCAAAAAGCCAGGTTTATCTCTACTCAGTTCCAAAGCTAGTCACAATTTTATAACTCCTAAGTGGGATCTTATAATTCAGGTCACAACTCTGTTGTGGTCAAGTCAAAGTCTCAATTCGTTTCACAAGTCATTTTGAAAAGTCTGACGGGGGAACAGTATGGCCACTCCAACTGTCCATAACCGCGGACGCGGCTATTCAAATAGTTTGACACTCTACAGAGATAGTACACTTTCACCACAACATTCGATACATCCGTCAGGAACAAATCCTGAATTCACCATACTTAGAATGCGGATAATCAATCCTAACCTTTCGATTACACGCCCTAGTATAAGCACCTCTCCTGTGAGTTTGGCCTCCCAACCATGACCCACTGTCATCTTGGGTACTGCACAGGTGGACAATCTTCACAAGGTAGCCTCAGCTCAGACCTTGGCCGTGAGGGAACTAATACTAAGGAATATAAGTTTCCAGTCAAGCCCTACCCAATCTTCGGGTATTGTGGTTGTACGATAAAATTGGAATGGTATCGCATCCAGACAACCATCAGTTTTATAAAGGGCTAAGGCTCATGCCTCAACATTTTCATCACCAAAATCATCAAGTGTTTGGAAACACATGTCCAAAACATTTCAATAGAATGATCCATCATTCCAAGGTTTTCATAACCATTTTTCCACCAAGTATTCCCATCTAAAAGTTGATCAAGTTTTATGCTTAGCACTAGCATCTACAGGTGGGGTAGTACTAAGGAGGGGTGGTAACTAGTGGAGTTTCAACTAAGTACAACCTCATGCCTTAGGATGACATCAGGGGTATCTAGCTTAGGCCAAATTTTATGCTCTTTATGCAACCTTCAGCACAACTGTCTAGTATCTACCAAACTCTTAGGTAGACTCTAAGTAAGCTTTGATAAAGAAATAAAGTAAGAAGCTTGCACATAAAACTAGGATTTGGTTTATCAAGTGGGTATGATCACATATGCTTAAGGCATATAGTAGTCATATCACAAGTATGGGTTTGTGGCATCAGTAGGGTATCTTGCAAGGGTTAGCTTGCATCAATATCAGTATAATCTTGCATAGTTACTAGCTTGCTAAAGTGCAAGTGTTAGCTTGCCTTGTGCAGAGCAGTGGTTGAAGTTCTCCTCGGCTTCCTCTTCGTAGTATCCTCCTTCCTCCTCGTATCCTTGGTCGGTACTAGCGTCTATGAATAAATACGAGGTACACAATCACCAAACAATACTTAACTACTTGCAATCATCACACACAAGGGTCCTATAGATGATCTAGCATCATCTCTAACATTACAAGGTTAAGGCTTGGTTTAAATCTTTTTATTTTTAGAAAAGTAATTTCTACTCATTGAAAAACTACTTAAGATTTAATATTCTCCAAACTAAACATGGGATCATGTGGACACATGTCATCACCACATATTGTAGTCCATGGGAATGTGATTTAAAGTGGTGTCACAATTTAATAAGGTTTTACCCTTTTATTTTAATTAATTAAAGTGGCTAGAAATGCTTATGGAGCATTCTTTTATTACTTGAACAATATTTCTGCAAGTAAACCTATATATTTTTATATATTCTGAAAGGTATGGTTAAATGTGATTTTTTGAGAGTTGGAATCAACTCAAAAGCTATTATGGTTTAAATTTGAAAAATGTTTGAATGCAGAAAAGCTTCTGCCTTGTTATTTTTACCAGGGGTGATCTATAGATCCAAATAACTGGAATCCAACGGGCTTGGATTCAGCATTCACAGTCCTTTCCAAAAAAATTGGTTTCATTCAAATTGGTGCAATGAATCGATCTGGGTTGATTTTTGAAGTTGGGTACAGAAGTGTGTTTGAATTGAAATAGAAAAAGATTTAATTTGAATAACTGGGCTGCGCGGGAAATTCTAACGGGCCGGCCTGCTAAGCGCAGTGCTCCCGCGGGCTGCTTAAGTGGGTGTCCCCACTCGTCAGTGACACGGGGCTGGGCGAAGCGGTATGGGGCAACGTGGATCGTTCGATCTAGTTCTAATCTAACGGCTGGGAGTCATCGTCGACGCGAGACAACTCCGGCGAGAACGAAACCTAGCGCGGCCAGTGAGGGTCGCTGGGGGCTCACCGGGGTACTGGCGAGGGTCGGCGAGGCGGGCGAACGACGAAGTCGACGACGGCGAACTCAGGGGTGGTCGCGGCAGCTCCTGGGGCGGCTCCAATCGCTGGCTCCTTTCTTCTCCGGCAGCGGCAGGCTCCAGTGAAATTCCGGCGAGGTGGTGCTCGCCTTGCTCTGAGAATGGTGTGGCACGATCAGTGAGGAGAGGGGAGTGAGATGGTGTGAAGAAATCGTGCGGGGGTGGCCTCTATTTATAGTCGAGCGAGGGGACCGTCGGGGCGCACGGTGAGCTCGTCGGGGGCGATGTTACAGGCGGCTATTGGCATGGGCAAGGGTAGGGGACGGTGCTGTGTCTCCTGGCGATGCTCAACGACATGGTCGCGAGGCATGGGGCGGTGTGGTTTGGTCTGGAACGGCCGGTGCTCTGCGCGGCAGAGGCGGCGTCTTCGACGGCGGGCGGTGGCTGTGCGGCACGGGGCGGCAAATGGGGATGTCTGGCGGTCTCCTGGGTTGATGGCGATCGTGTATGCACGCGGCGAGGGCGGCGCGCGGTCTGTGGATGCTGGTCGAGGGTGGCGCTCTGGCGCACGCTCGGCATGGTCTGGGCACGGCTTGTGCGCGTGGTCCAGGGCTTGGCAACGCTTGCGGCTGGGACAGTGAGTGGCGGTGGACGGTGGGCTGCCTCCTAGACAAGGTTGGCACGGCTAGTTCTTCCTCTAGCTTGCTGTCCACAATGGGGTGACATTGGGGTGCTCGGCTGTTCACCATTAATGGCAATGGCAAGCTCACAGGGGTGCTAGTGTTGGGCTAATCTTTCTAGATGATCTACTGAGCTGTGTGTGAGCTAACTAGGGAACAAGTTAGGCAAGAATCACTGCACACTATAGTGTTTGATGTTTTGTTTGATTTGTGTCTGCAACCTGTTTGATGAAATGGCCGCATGAAATCAAGTTTTGAATTTTGAAATGATTTTTGGTGGGTTTGCTAGATTGGTGCTGGTGAGTCTGCAGATGCTTGGGTTTTGAAAGTTGAGCTTGTTTGAGTGGGTTTTGAAAAAGTGGGATCTTCCCATATGAAGAAGATTCAATTTTGAATTGTCATTTAAACTATGCATTTGAAAGTTTCTGGATGATCACAAAGTGGGCCTTGATACTCTGTTATGAGTACATTCAAGGGGTGCAAAGATCCAGAAAAGTTTCTGTTAGGTTCTGAAAGTTTGAGACAGCCAAAGTAGGCATGGGAGTTAAATTGGTCAAAATGACCATTCACTTAATATATTTGTTTTGATTTACTTGTCTTTAAGGAAAGTGTGGGAAATGTTTTAGATGATGTTCATTTCACCTAAGAAACATTTTACAAGCAATGGATCACACAAACAAGGTGGTTTTTAAAGAAATTCAAAATCCATGCATACACATATACATGCATTCACGAGTTTATTTAGACAAGTTTTTGTTAACCCTAATCTTGATGATTAGTGTTTGATGATCTAAGTTTGATATTTTTGGGATGTTACACCACCAGATAGAGATGTGGAATTTCTTATAGATTTGGTACCAGGATCTGGACCAATAGCAAAGAGACCTTATAAAATGTTAGTTGATGAACTGAAAGAACTCAAGAAACAACTTGGAGAACAGTTGCAGAAATGATTTATTCAACCAAGTTCTTCATCTTGGGGAGACCCAGTTTTGTTCGTAGAGAAGAAAGATAGAAGTCAAAGGTTATGCATAGATTACCGTTCGCTCAACGAGGTGACTATCAAGAACAAATACCCTTTGCCTAGAATCAACGACTTGTTTGATTAGCTAGAAGGAGCTTGTGTGTTCTCAAAGATTGATCTAAGGTCAGGCTATTTTCAACTCAAGATAAGGGAACAAGACATACCTAAAACAGCATTCACTACAAGGTATGGATTGTATGAGTATACCGTAATGCCTTTTGGCTTGACCAATGCTCCAGCATACTTCATGAATATGATGAACAAGGTGTTCATGGAATTCCTTGACAAGTTTGTTGTCGTTTTCATCGATGACATCTTAGTCTACTCCAAGAGCAAAGAAGAGCATGAAGGACATTTGCATTTGATACTTGAGAAGTTAAGAGAGCATAAACTATATGCCAAATTCAGCAAGTGCGAATTCTGGTTGAATGAAGTTGGATTTCTTGGGCATGTTATGACAAAGGATGGTGTAGCAGTTGATCCTGCTAAAGTTTCAGCTGTGACTGAATGGGAATCTCCCAAGTCAGTGAAGGAAGTTTGTAGTTTCCTTGGCTTAGCAGGTTACTACAGAAGGTTCATTGAAAATTTCTCTAAGGTAGCTAAGCCTATGACTGAATTGTTAAAGAAAGACAAGAAGTTTGCTTGGTCTCAAGGTTGTGAACTCAGCTTTCAGGAATTGAAGAAGAGACTTGTGACAGCACCCGTCTTGTGTCTGCCAGATTTGGAAAAAGATTTCCAAGTATATTGTGATGCATCTCATTAGGGTTTGGGTGTAGTACTTATGCAAGACGGTAAAGTTGTGGCTTATGCCTCGAGACAACTCAAAACTCATGAAATGAACTATCCTACTCATGATTTAGAGTTAGCCTCTGTTGTCCATGCACTCAAAACATGGAGACACTATCTTTTGGGAAAGCGTTGTGAAGTGTTCACAGATCACAAAAGTTTGAAGTATATCTTCACCCAGAAGGAAATTAATATGAGACAAAGAAGATGGCTAGAACTTATCAAGGACTATGACTTAAGTTTGCAATACCACCCCGGTAAAGCAAATGTTGTAGCAGATGCTCTAAGTCGTAAGGTTTTTGTGAATGGCCTTACCAAAGGAGAATTGCCAGATGATCTGTGTACCCAATTTAGAAAACTCAGATTGGAGATTGTGCCTGTAGGACATCTCATGACTTTGGATGTTCAACCCACTTTGTTGGACAAGATCAAAGAAGCCTAGAAAACTGATAAGGAAATTGAAGAGATTAAGGAAAAGATTGGAAAAGGAAAAGCCAAAGGATTCCATGAAGACGAACAGGGTACTTTATGGCATGGGAAACGTATATGTGTTCCACAAGACCCGGAGTTGCGGAAACTGATTTTGCAGGAAGCACAGAACTCTCCGTATTCCATTCATCCGGGTAACACCAAAATGTACATGGACATGAAAGAAAGATTTTGGTGGAATAATCTCAAGAAGGACATCGCCGAACATATTGCTTTGTGTGATGTGTGTAGTAGAGTGAAAGCGGAACATCAGAAACCAGCAGGTTTGCTTCAACCACTACCTATTCCTGATTGGAAGTGGGACAAGATTGGTATGGATTTCATTACTGGATTACCAAGGACCCGGTCAGGATACGATTCTATTTGGGTAGTAGTGGATCGCCTAACTAAAGTAGCTCATTTCATACCCGTGAAGACAACCTACACAAGTGCTAAGTTAGCCAGAATTTACATGAGTAGAATTGTATGTCTACATGGAGTGCCCAAGAGTATTGTGTCTGATAGGGGAACTCAATTCACTTCCCATTTTTGGAGACAGTTACATGAGTCATTAGGAACGAGGTTGGAATTCAGTACTGCTTTTCATCCTCAAACCGATGGACAAATGGAAAGGACTAATCAGATTCTCGAAGACATGTTGAGGGCATGTGCCCTAGACTATGGAGCCAGTTGGGATGAAAGTATGCCTTACGCAGAATTTTCTTATAACAACAGCTATCAAGCCAGCATTGAGATGGCACCATTTGAGTTTCTCTACGGAAGAAAGTGTACCACCCCATTGTTATGGAATGGTGTGGGAGAAAGAAGTTTATTCGGGCCAGATCTTATCAAAGAAGCCGAAGAGAAAGTCAAGTTGGTTAAGGACAGGTTGAAGATAGCACAGTCCCGACAGAAAAGCTACGCAGATCCTAAGCGTAGGGAAGTCACCTACGAAGTTGGTGATAGAGCTTATCTTAGAGTGTCACCACTTCGTGGAGTAAAGAGATTCGGAGTCAAAGGAAAATTGGCACCAAGATATGTTGGACCATTCAAGATTCTGATTCGTAAAGGAGAAGTTGCCTATGAAATAGAACTGCCAGAATCTCTGCCAGCTGTCCATAATGTGTTTCATGTGAGTCAACTTAAGAAATGTCATCCAGAAATGGAAGAAACTTCTTTGAAGGATACTATACCTTTGGAGGAGGTTCAACTAGAAAGTGATCTCACTTATGAAGAGAAACCTATCAAGATTCTTGAGACTGCAGAAACAGTCACAAGGACCAAGACTATCAAGTTCTGCAAAGTGCAGTGGAATCATCATTCCGAAGAGGAAGCAACATGGGAAAGAGAAGATGATCTTCGGAAAGACCACCCTCACCTATTTGCTAGCCAATCCGAATCTCGAGGGCGAGATTCACCTTAAGGGGGTTAGATTTGTAACATCCCTAAAATCATGTTTCAAACTCATGCATATCATCCATGCATCCATGATCATATAGAGTTCATTTCAAACAAAACAATTCAAAAACAAGAGCATATGAGCTCATTATTTTATGTGATCATCATTTGAAACAAATGCTACTGTTTCTATGAGAGGTTGTTGTTCATGAAACCAAACTTTGTGCCTTATTGTTTTCAGAATGTGTTGCTAGATTGCTAAGGTTCAAACCAAGATTTCAAAGAAAATACAATTTGAAAACCCATTTCAAAGTCAATATAAAACAAAGTGCTATGTCACTGTTTATTTTATTTTTCCAAATGACCAAGCCAATTCAAAGTGGCCACATGGTTTTATGCCTAGATTTGTGACTGTTGCACACTGCAAAAATCCTGAAAAGATTTGAATTCAAATAGAGTTTGAATTCATTTGAAAATCATTCCAGAAAATCAAATCAGAAATAGAAAAGGAATAAAGAAAAGGAAAAGGGCCGGCGCCAGACTTTGGGCCCAACAGCAAAACCAGCCCATCTAGCCCACCCGGGTTTTCCCTCTCTCTCTCACGCGTAGACGCACCCAGCGAGTCACTGACACCAGGACCCCACACCCCTTCTGTTCCTCTCGCAGACAACTGGGCCCTCTCGACGTTGACTCCTTCTTCCCCAAATCTCGCGCGCAGACGCCGTCGCCGCTGGCCGTTGCTGCGTTGATTCCGTGGCGTAATTGCCATTGATTCACCAGGCGTTTCTTGTCGAGCCTCTGCCAACTTAAACC
This sequence comes from Avena insularis, assembly GCA_023614405.1. Taxonomy (NCBI): domain Eukaryota; kingdom Viridiplantae; phylum Streptophyta; class Magnoliopsida; order Poales; family Poaceae; genus Avena; species Avena insularis. The sequence goes on along the minus strand of CM042693.1, from coordinate 257,261,312 downwards.
CCTCCCCACTCCGCTCCATTCCCCTCACTCAATTTTCTCTCCACGCCACCAGGCTGCTCGCAACTCGCCAAACACCGCCGCAGCTCCGACGATCTCCGGCAGCAAATTCCGGTGAGTCCCGACCGCTCCTGTGCCTCTGATTCAAACGAGTGTGTCTAGCAGGACCTCGTGCATCTTCTGATACCCTTTGCTTGCCTGCTTGTGACCCAGGACGCCGTCCCCGTTTGTTCCCGCAAACGACCGAGCCGCCACTCAACTCCGGCGATCGATTACGGTAAGCATAGCGCGCCCCTTCATCCCTCTCGCATACGAGGTTGTTCGCCACCGTCTTGCGCATCTCCTAAACCATCTGGTTCGTGCTAGGGCGACGCGGAACCTCGGCAACGACTTCGACAGCAACCACCTGACGCCATGCACGACTCCGACGAGCTCCCTCAGCCACTACAGCGCGCCCCTTGACCAGCCACCGCCACCTTGAGCATCAGCAACTCTCTGCGATTTCGGTAAGCCCCCTCTCCTTCTTCCGCGCGACCTAGAACACCAGCTCCGCCACTGACAGAGGCGCCGCCGCTTGTCGCTGCCTCCAGCGCCGCCACTAGATGGTCAGGCTGCTCAGGAACGTTGGATCCAGATCATGCGGATAGGATAGAACGCGAGCGAAGCGGTAAGATTGGATCTGAGCCGCGCGATTAAGTTAGATCTCTGTTGGCGGGCTCGATCCGACGCGAAGCGGTATCGGCCAGTAAAATTAAGACGCGTGGCAGTGAGTTAGGTTTAAAACAGAATTTGAATCTGATTTAGATTCAAAATTGATTTGGCTATAACTTTTGATCCCCACGTTAGAATTTGACAAATTTTATACTGTTGGAATCAGGAGAACAAGCCCTTTCTAAATATGCAATGTGTTTAATGTTTAGCTTCTGTTAAAAAGGTTTTATTTGCAGAAACTTGTGTAGGGATTATTTGAGTATAGGAATTGTTTTTAATGTTAAATAAATTTGGTTTGACAAGTTTTTGACTTGTTTAGGATTCAGTACTATGCACTTGCTTGGTTGGGTTTTAAAAATCATCACTTAGCATCTTGCATGCATGCATATATATTTTTGATTGTATATGACTTGTATGTGATTGTGGCTATATTCTATGTGTAGATTTTGGTGCTAGTGATTGTGATTGTGAAGAGTGCTACACTCCAAACTACCAAGGCAAGTGGTACTTCATGAATATTTCTACCCCTATGTTTTATACTAAGCATTAGTTATATTTTGCTAAGTCTTGCATGTAAATATTTTTGCCTATATGCCATGATGGGAAATCCTAAGTAGTTTTAGAATTGCTAGGAAATTTCTAAGATAGGTTACTATCTATGCCATGCTTATCCTAGCTAGTAGCAAACAAGGGTTGGTGAAATATACATGCTATGATGAAAATATTTCTAAGTCTTTGGACTTTGTTTTATTTAATAAAACAACTAAGTCAATGAATCACCTGGGTGGAAAGGGACTTGATTGGTGGTTTTGGTTGAGTGGTTACACAAGGCCCATGGCTATGGTTTACCTTGTGTATCACACTTGTGGTAAGCCACCCAGGAACAAAGAGATTTTAGAGGCCAAGTGTTAAGAAGCTTCTAGTGCAGCCACTTGGCAATATGGGCTCTGCCTGGATCACATAAGTTGCTAGAACTTAGCCATTTGGACAGTTGGTGGTAGTGGGAATGATAGGTTGGAGCGCGTCCATTTGGTTTAAGGGAAGGCTTTTGAAAGGTCCTGTCTTGGGAAACCAAGTCTGGTGGGGAAAGTGCACAACCTCTGCAGATGGAAAAATCTAAGTACTGAGCCAAGTCCATGGCAATGGACAACTTGAGCATCAAGGCATGGAAGCTATCAGGAATCTCCTCATCCCAATTTCTAAGTAAAAATTTGTGGGTGAACAAGGGTGAAGGACCTCAATGTCTATTGGTGGTTCCTTGGGAAAAGTTTTGACAAAGAAAAACTTAGTGATTTCAACTGATAGGCAAAAATTATTTTGAGCAAAGCAAGCCAAGCTACACTTAGCCAAATTTGCATATAGTATCTAGTCCACTTAAAATATACTAAGGTATCACTTGCTAATACTATTCCAAAGTATTGACCCACTGTGGCTGTAACTTGTGATGTTGCAGGTTACTCTGATGAGGATTAGGTGTCATGAGTCTACACTCAACATGCTTGCTTGTGGCACATGAAGATGAAGACTTATATTTATTTACTTATTCAAACTCTTGTATTAGGCCTGTGGCCTTGGAGTTGTAAAAACTATGTTTATCTCTGGAATGGATGTAATAAATGACCTTTGTATCTGTGTACTTCATCTTAAACTGTGGATGCTAGCAATGATCCAGGGACTAGCATTGCAATCACAGGGATCCTTCTCCTTTACAAAGGAGGGATCTTACAATAGTAACCTAATTCATTCGACCATGAGATCATGTTAATCACCATCACCAGAAGGATGCTTTGATGACATCAAACACCACACCATAACTGGGTGGCTATAAAGGTGGAATTGAGTGTTCAGAAAGTATGGGTTGAGGCACATGGATCAAGAGTGGGATTTGTCCATCCATATGACAGATAGATATACTCTGGGCCCTCTTGGTGGAATGTCATCCAATTATCTTGCAAGCATGTGACTGGCTCACAAGGGATCACATATCACGAGAACGAGAAAAGAGTACTTATCGGTAACGAGGTTGAACTAGGTATGCAGAGATACAGACGATCAAAACCTGGGATAAGTAAACTATCGTGAGACAAAGGGAAATTAGTATCATATGTAAGTGGTTCATTCGATCGCAAAGTAATCGTAGAAATATGTGGGAGCCATATGAATGTCCAGATTCCTCTATTGGTTATTGATCGAAGAAGTGTCTTGGTCATGTCCGCATAATTCACGAACCGTAGGGAGACACACTTAAGGATTCAATGTTGTTTAGTAGATATGGAATGTTAGTAGGGATACCGAATGTTGTTCGGAGTCTCGGATGGGATCCGGGATATCACGAGGAGATCCGGAGTGGTCCGGAGAATAAGATTCATACAAGGAAAGTATGATTCCGGAGTTCGGAAAAGTTTCCGATGATTTCATCAGAGAGGTTCTAGAAGGGTCTAGAAGGTTCACCGGTCCGGAAGGGGAATGGTCCATGAATGTGTCATGGATATGTGGAATGATTGGATCATATCCTAGGTCACTTGGTGTTGACATCTGCAAGAGAGAAATAAAGCTCTAAATTGAAAGTCAAACGGGAAGTTTGAAAAGTCAATCTGGAACAATGGTTTCCTAGTGGGAGAAGAAACAAGTCCTTCTCTCAATCCAACTTGGGTTTGGGTTGGGAGGGCTGCCCCAACACCACCAGAGCCAAGCCCTCCCCACACACCCGAGACGCCGCCCAGCCATCCGCCGCTGCCGCCTCAAGCGCCATTCCTCGCCGCCGCCCTAGCCGCCGCCGACACCTCCTCCTCCTCCTCCCGGACTTCTAAACCCTAGTTCTTCGGGAAACCCTAATCCACCATAACTCGCACCGTCTTAGGCGAAGCCCTGCGGGATCCTCCCTCTACTTCCGACACCACGCCGTCGTGCTGCCGAAATCACGAGGGGAGAACTACAACCTCCGCTGCCTGCTGGAACAAGGGAGAGGAAGGTCTTCATCGAGTATCGAACGTGTGACCGATTGTGGAAGCGCTTAACGCATGGCGCCGGAAGGATCTCTTACGCGATCTTGAGATCGGCAAGTGTACGACTACATCACCCACGAGAATCTGCTCTCGTTAACCGCTTTGGAATCTTCGAGGGTGAGTGCTTCTATCGACTCGTTGCTACAATCTAGTAGATAGATCTTGACTTGTTTGTGTACATGTGGTAGAAATTTTTTGTTTTCCATGCTACGAACCCCTAAAGTGGTATCAGAGCCGTGTCTATATGTAGATTTGTTGCACGAGTAAAACACAGTGGTCATTCTGGGCGGTGGTGCTTTTATTATCAATTGCTTTTAGTGTACTTTGCATCTTGCGGTATGATGGGATGAAGCGGCCCGGGCTAACCTTACATGACATCGCTCATGAGACTTGCTCCACGCTCAACATGCAACTTGTATTGCATAAGTGGCTTTGCGGGTGTCTATCTCTCCCATCATAGTATAGATTCAATTTACAACGGGCACTTGATAGTTCAAACATCAACGTTGTGGTTCTTGTTCGTAAGTTAGAACAACACTTATTGAAAGCCCCAAACCACGTAAAATATGCAAAGAAAATTAGAGGCGTCTAACTTTGTTTTGCAGGGGTGTGCTGTGATGTGATATGGCCATGATTGTGATTATATATGATGTATGCAATGTTCCTTATTGTAAGTTGGAAACCGGCAGGAGCCATATGGTTGTTCTTTAAATTCCGTTAAGACCTGCGTGTCTATTCAAAGTAGTTGTAATAGTTGAAGCTGGTGGAAGACAACCATGAAATGGCGCCATTGACCTTGACGCCGTACCGGTGATGATGGAGATCATGTTCGTGCTTGAAGATGGAGATCGGAAGCACAAGAAGAAACGCCATATCATATCACATATTATGAATTGCATGTGATGTTAATCCTTTTATGCATCTTGTATTGCTTAGTTCACGACGGTAGCATTATAAGATGATCCCTCAAGCACAAAATTTCAAGTTTTAAAGTGTTCATCCTTAGTAAGCACCGTTGCTAAAGCTCGTTGTTTCGAAGCACCACGTGATGATCGGGTGTGCTAGATTCTGTGAGTGTATACAACGTGAGCAAGCCAGATTTGCTCATGCGGAAGCTAAGGTTTGATATTGACGAGCCTAGCATGTACAGACATGGTCTCGGAACACGGATCACCGAAAGGTAAAGCATGAGTCATATAGTAGATATGATGAACTTGTTGACTATTCACCATTGAAACTACATCACCTCTCGTGATGATCGGTTTTGATGTGGTGGATTTGGTTCGTGTGATCACTAAAACAATGTGAGGGATATTGTTTTGAGTGGGAGTTCACCTAGATTAATTTAACTATTAATTAGAACTCAATTTGTCATAAACTTAGTCTAAACTATTGCAAATATGTTGTAGATCAATGGCGGCCCCTACCATCAATTTTAATGCGTTCCTAGAGAAAGAAAAGTTGAAAAACAATGGAAGCAACTTCGCAGATTGGTTCCGCAATTTGAGGATTGTCCTCAATGCTGGTAATTTGACCTATGTGTTGGATGCACTGCTGGGTGACCCGCCTGCAGCTACTACTACCGATGAGGTAAAGAATGTTTTCCTCGCTCAGAAGAATCAATACTCCACAGTTCAGTGTGCTATCTTGTATGATTTTGAATCGGAGCTTCAGAAAAGGTTTGAGAACCATGACCCACATGATATTGTCCATGAACTCAAAATGATATTTGAGGCTCACGCGGCAGTTGAGAGTTATGAGGCTTCTGAAAATTTCTTTAACTGCAAGATGGAAGAGGGCAGCTCCGTCAGTGAGCATGTGCTTAAGATGTCTGGGCACGCAAGCAAGCTTCAAAGATTGGGAATAGTGATTCCTAATGCTTTGGGGATTCACCGTGTCCTCCAATCACTACCACCAAGTTACAAGAACTTTGTGATGAACTACAATATGCAAAACATGGACAAGTCGTTGCGAGAACTCTTCTCCATGTTAAAGTCTGCAGAAGTGGAGATCAAGAAAGAGCACCAAGTGTTGTTGGTCAATAAGACCACCAAATTCAAGAAGCAAGGAAAGTCTAAGAAAAAGGGAAACTTCAAGAAAGGCGGTAAGAAAGTTACCATGCTGGCGAAGAAGACCAAGGATGGAACTAAGGCTGATACTGAGTGTTTTTACTGCAAGGGAGAAGGTCACTGGAAGCGGAATTGCCCAAAGTACTTGGCGGATTTGAAGAACGACAACATCAAGAAGAAAGGTATATCCGATGTACATGTTATTGATGTGTATCTCACTAGTACTCGTAGTAGTTCCTAGGTATTTGATACTGGTTCAGTTGCTCATATTTGTAACTCGAAACAGGTGCTGCAGAATAAACGGAAGCTAGCGAAGAACGAGGTGACGATGCGCGTTGGAAATGGATCAAAGGTTGATGTGATCGCGGTCGGCACGCTACCTCTTCATCTACCATTGGGATTAGTTTTATACTTAAATAATAGTTATTTGGTGCCTGCGTTGAGCACGAACATTATATCGGGATCATGTTTATTGCGAGACGGTTACTTGTTTAAATCCGAGAATAATGGTTGTTAGATTTATGCACATGCACCTTTGATAGATGGTCTATTCTTATTGAATCTCGATTGTGGTAATACACACATTAATAACGTTGAAGCTAAACGTTTGAAATTAAGCGATAACTCAACCTATATGTGGCACTGTTGTCTTGGTCATATTGGAGTGAAGCGTATGAAGAAACTCCATTCCGATGGACTTCTTGAATCACTTGATTTCGAATCACTTGAGAGATGCGAAGCATGTCTGATGGGTAAAATGACTAAGACTCCATTTTCTGGTATGATGGAGCGAGCTACGGACTTATTGGAAATCATACATACCGATGTGTGTGGCCCAATGAGTGTAGCATCGCGCGGTGGTTATCGTTATGTTCTTACCTTCACGGATGACTTGAGTAGATATGGGTATATCTATTTCATGAAACATAAGTCCGAAACTTTCGAGAAGTTTAAGGAATTTCAAAGTGAGGTAGAGAATCAACGTAACAAGAAGATTAAATTTCTATGATCTGATCGTGGAGGTGAATATCTAAGTTACGAGTTTGGCGAGCATTTGAAGAAATGCGGGATACTTTCAAAATTGACACCGCCGGGAACACCACAACGCTATGGTGTGTCCGAACGTCGTAATCGAACTCTCTTAGATATGGTTCGTTCTATGATGTCACTTACAGATTTACCGCTATGGTTTTGGGGTTATGCATTAGAAACAGCCGCATTTACTTTAAATAGGGCACCATCTAAATCCGTTGAAACGACACCGTATGAATTGTGGTTTGGGAAGAAACCTAAATTATTGTTCCTTAAAGTTTGGGGATGTGAAGCTTATGTAAAGAAGTTATAGCCAGACAAGCTTGAACCCAAAGCGGAAAAATGCGCCTTCATAGGATATCTGAAGGAAACTATTGGGTATACTTTCTATCATAGATCCGAGGGAAAAATCTTCGTTGCCAAGAATGGATCCTTTCTAGAGAAGGAGTTTCTCTCGAAAGAAGTGACTGGAAGGAAAGTAGAACTCGACGAGGTTGTTGAACCTTCTCTCGAACTTGCGAGTAGCACAGCACCAGAAGTAGTTCCTGTGGCGCCTGCACCAATAAGAGAGGAAGCTAATGATGTTGATCATGAAACTTCGGTTGAAGTTACTGCGGAACCTCGCAGGTCAACGAGAACTCGTACCACTCCTGATTGGTATGATTCCGTTATGAGTGTCATGTTGGTGGACAACACCGATGACCCTGCGACATATGAGGAAGCGATGATGAGCCCAGATTCCAATAAATGGCAAGAAGCCATGAAATCCAAGATTGGATCCATGTACGAAAACCAAGTATGGACTTTGGTGGACTTACCGGATGGCCGGAAGGTTGTCGAGAACAAATGGATTTTCAAGAAGAAAACAGATGCTAATGGTAATGTTACTGTCTATAAAGCTCGACTTGTCGCAAAAGGGTTTCGACAAATTCAAGGAGTTGACTACGATGAGACTTTCTCACCAGTAGCGAAGCTAAAGTCTATGAGGATTATGTTAGCAATCGCTGCATTTTATGATTATGAGATATGGCAGATGGATGTCAAAACAGCATTCCTCAATGGAGACATTGATGAAGAGTTGTATATGATGCAACCCAAAGGTGAGTGGGAGCTCTGTAGCATTCTTAATACTATATGTAGATGACATATTGTTGATTGGGAATGATGTAGACCTTCTTAATAGTGTCAAGAATTATTTGAATAATAGTTTTTCAATGAAAGATCTTGGCGAAGCAGCTTACATATTAGGCATAAAGATTTATAGAGATAGATCGAGACGTCTAATATCATTGTCACAGAGTACATATTTGGACAAAGTTCTAAAGAGGTTTGGAATGGAAGATAGCAAGAAAGGGTTCTTGCCCATATTTGCCTATCTGACCTTGAGTAAAACTCAAAGTCCTGCAACGGCAGAAGATAGAGAAAGGATGAGTAAGACTCCCTATGCCTCAGCCATAGGTTCTCTTATGTATGCCATGCTATGTACTAGACCTGACATTGCATATGCTGTTAGTTGAACTAGCAGATATCAAAGTGATCCAGGAGTTGATCATTGGACAGCGGTCAAAAACATCCTTAAGTACTTGAGAAGAACTAAGTATATGGTTCTTTCTTATGGAGGTGATGAACAACTCGTTGTTAATGGTTACACCAATGCTAGTTGGAAGACCGATCCAGATGATTCTAAATCACAATCTGGATACGTATTCACTTTGAATGGTGCAACAGTTAGCTGGAGGAGTGCAAAGCAAAGCGTTGTGGCGAGATCTTCAACTGAATCGGAATACATAGCTGCCTTGGAGGCTTCGCAAGAAGCGATATGGATGAAGGAGTTCATTATAGAGCTCGGTGTGGTTCCAAGTGCGCTGGACCCAATGTCTATCTATTGTGATAACATCGGCGCCATAGCCAATGCGCAAGAACCAAGGTCACACAAGAAGCTGAAGCACATCAAGCTATGTTTTCACGCTATTCGAGAGCATATCCAAGATGGTGACAAAAAGATTTGCAAAGTACACACAGATCTGAATGTGGCGGATTCGTTGACTAAACCTCTCCCGGGGGCAAAACATGACCAGCACCAAACCGCCATGGGTGTTCGGTATATTACCATGTAATCTAGATTAGTTGACTCTAGTGCAAGTGGGAGACTGTTGGAGATATGCCCTAGAGGCAATAATAAAAGTGGTTATTATTATATCTTTGTGTTTATGATAAATGTTTACATTCATGCTATAATAGTATTAACCGGGAACATTAATACTTGTGTGATTTGTAAACTAAATTAGAGTCCCTGGTAAAGCCTCTTTATAATACTAGCTTGTTGATTAATAGATGATCGTGGTTTCTCGATCATGAACATTGATATGTTATTAATAACAAGATCATATCATTAGGAGAATAGTATGATGGACATACTCCTATAGATAAGCGTAGCATTAAGATCAAGTCATTTCAATAGTTCGTTTGCTATAAGCTTTCTGATACATAGTAACCTAATTCTTTCGACCATGAGATCATGTTAATCACCATCACTGGAAGGATGCTTTGATGACATCAAACACCACATCGTAACTGGGTGGCTATAAAGGTGGAATTGAGTGTTCGGAAAATATGGGTTGAGGCACATGGATCAAGAGTGGGATTTGTCCATCCATATGACGGATAGATATACTCTGGGCCCTCTCGGTGGAATGTCATCCAATTAGCTTCTAAGCATGTGACTGGCTCACAAGGGATCACATATCATGGGAACGAGAAAAGCGTACTTATCGGTAACAAGGTTGAACTAGGTATGCAGAGATACCGACGATCAAAACCTCGGATAAGTAAACTATCGTGAGACAAAGGGAAATTGGTATCATATGTAATGGTTCATTCAATCGCAAAGTAATCGTAGAAATATGTGGGAGCCATATGAATTTCCAGATTCCTCTATTGGTTATTGATCGAAGAAGTGTCTTGGTCATGTCCGCATAATTCACGAACCGTAGGGAGACACACTTAAGGATTCGATGTCGTTTAGTAGATATGGAATGTTAGTAGGTATACCGAATGTTGTTCGGAGTCTTGGATGGGATCCGGAATATAATGAGGAGATCCGGAGTGGTCCGGAGAATAAGATTCATATAAGGAAAGTCCGATTCCGGAGTTCGGGAAAGTTTCCGATGATTTCACCAGAGAGGTTCTAGAAGGGTCTAGAAGGTTCATCGGTCTGGAAGGGGAATGGTCCATGAATGTGTCATGGATATGTGGAATGATTGGATCATATCCTAGGTCACTTGGTGTTGACATTTGCAAGAGAGAAATAAAGCTCTAAATTGAAAGTCAAATGGGAAGTTTGAAAAGTCAAACTGGAACAATGGTTTACTAGTGGGAGAAGAAACAAGTCCTTCTCTCAATCCAACTTGGGTTTGGGTTTGGATTCAAACCCAACCCTCCCAAGGCTGCCCCTCCCTCTCATAAATAGAGGGGGAGGGCTTCCCCAACACCACAAGAGCCAAGCCCTCCCCACACACCCGCCCCGCCGCCCTGCACCACCGCGCCGCCGCCGGTTCGTCGCCGCCGCCCTAGCCACCGCTAAAACCTCCTCCTCCTCCCGGACTTCTAAACCCTAGATCTTCGGTAAACCCTAATCCACCATAACTCGCACCGGCTTAGGCGAAGCCCTGCGGGATAATCCCTCTACTTCCGACACCATGCCGTCGTGCTGCCGGAATCACGAGGGGAGAACTACAACCTCCGCTGCCTGCTGGAACAAGGGAGAGGAAGGTATTCATCGAGTACCGAACGTGTGACCGACTGCGGAAGCGCTGCCGGAACGCATCACCGGAAGGATCGTCTATGCAATCTTGAGATCGGCAAGTGTACGACTACATCACCCACGAGAATCTGCTCTCGTTAACCGCTTTGGAATCTTCGAGGGTGAGTGCTTCTATTGACTCGTTGCTACAATCTAGTAGATAGATCTTGGCTTGTTTGTGTACATGCGGTAGAAATTTTTTATTTTCCATGCTACGAACCCCTACACTAAAAACTGTATGCAGATGCAATATGAGCAAAACAAGATATTCACTAAAACTATGGAAGAACAATCTGTTACCTTGAAAAATATTAGTCATCAGCTTGAGAATCCGAATAGAGAAATTCCTAGTTTACAGTCAAAAATTTTGAGTGCAGAGAAAAATATTTCCTCTTTGTCTAAAGCACAGTCCTCTTTGATTAATAAAATGGCTGCTAAAACAGAAACCATGGAAAGTACCTTTGCCTCTACTCATGCCATACAAGTTACTATTGATGAAAATGTTAGACTCTTAGCCCAACTTCATGCTAAGTGGGAAAGGGAAGCTGAAATTGCTAGAAACAATAGTGTGTGCACTATCACCACCACCAATATGGATACCACTAAACCAGAAGAAGTCCCTATTCCTCCTCCTACAATGCTGTCAACACCCGGATTTTTAATCCGAGATGCCTGTTATGCCATACATTGCAATCCCAGGATTACCATTTTTGCGAGACATAACAGAATTGGATACCATAGTACATCATCCATTACAAACGGTACATAAGTTCTTACACAAATAGGGATCTCATGATCTAGTTCTTAATACAACATCAAGCAGCGGAATACGTAATAATAATGGTAGCGTGGCGACTCCATCTTGAGGTCACAGGCAATCTTGACGATGGGAGATGATCCTAGTTGTCGTAACCTTCACAGGGTCCATCCTCCGGTACTCCTCTTCATAGTCTGGCCATGGGAATAGCCAGGGACAAAGCCATGAGTACTCTTTAAGTACTCGCAAACTAGTACTAACAGGTAAAGGGGTTTTTGGATAATAGGACACTAGGCTCTAGGGTTGTTTTGCAAAAGCCAGATTTATCTCTACGAAGTTCCAAAGCTAATCACAATTTTATAACTCCTAAGCGGGATCTTGTAACTCATGTCACAACTCTGTTGTGATCAAGTCAAAGTCTCAATCCATTTCAAAAGTCATTTTGAAAAGTCTGACGGGGGAACAGTATGGCCACTCCAACTGTCCATAATCGCGGACGCGGCTATTCGAATAGTTTGACACTCTGCAGAGATTGTACACTTTCACCACAACATTCGATACATCCGTCAGGAACAAATCCTAAATTCACCATACTCAGTATGCGGATAATCAATCCTAACCTTTCGATTACACGCCTAGTATAAGCACCTCTCCTGTGAGTTTGGCCTCCCAACCATGACCAACTGTCATCTTGGGTACTTGCTGCAGTGGACAATCTTCACAAGGTAGCCTCAGCTCAGACCTTGGCCGTGAGGGAACTAATACTAAGGGATATAAGTTTCCAGTCAAGCCCTACCCAATATTCGGGTATTGTGGTTGTACGATAAAATTGGAATGGTATCGCATCCAGACAACCATCAGTTTTATAAAGGGTAAGGCTCATGCCTCAACATTTTCATCACCAAAATCATCAGGTGTTTTTGGAAACACATGTCTAAAACATTTCAATAGAATGATCCATCATTCTAAGGTGTTCGTAACCATTTTTCCATCAAGTATTCCCATCTAAAAGTTGATCAAGTTTTAGGCTTAGCACTAGCATCTACAGGTGGGGGTAGTACTAATGAGGGGTGGTAACTAGTGGAGTTTCAACTAAGGATAACCTTATGTCTTAGGCTGATATCAAGGTTTCTAACTTAGGCCAAATTTTATGCTCTTTATGCAACCTTCAAATATCTTTCTAGTATCTAAAGGTCACTTAAGTAAAACTCTCAGTAAGCTTTGATAAAGAAATAAAGTAAAAAGCTTGCGAGTAAAACTAGGATTGGTTTATCAAGTGGGTATGATCACATATGCTTAAGGCATATAGTAGTCATAGAACAAGTATGGGTTTGTTGCATCAGTAGGGTATCTTGCAAGGGTTAGCTTGCATAGGTATAGTATCAGCTTGCATCAATATCAGTATAAGCTTGCAAGGTTAATAGCTTGCCTTGTGCAGAGTAGTGGTTGAAGTTCTCCTCGGCTTCTTCTTCGTAGTATCCTCCTTCCTCCTCGTATCCTTGGTCGGTACTAGCGTCTATGAATAAATACGAGGTACACAATCACCAAACAATACTTAACTACTTGCAATCATCACACACAAGGGTCCTATAGATGATTTAGCATCATCTCTAACATTACAAGGATTAAGGCTTGATTTAATTCCTTTTATTTTTAGAAAAGTAATTTCTACTCATTGAAAAACTACTTAAGATTTAATATTCTCCAAACCAAACATGGGATCATGTTGACACATGTCATCACCACATATTGTAGTCCATGGGAATGTGATTTAAAGTGGTGTCACAATTTAATAAGGTTTTACCCTTTTATTTTATTTAAATAAAGTGACTAGAAATGCCTATGTAGCATTCTTTTATTACTTGAACATTATTTCTGCAAGTAAACCTATATATTTTTATATATTATGAAAGGTATGGTTAAATGTGATTTCTGAGAGTTGGAATCAACTCAAAAGCTATTATGATTTGAATTTGAAAAATGTTTGAATGCAGAAAAGCTTCTGCCTTGTTATTTTTACCATGGGTGATCTATAGATCCAAATGACTTGAATCCAACGGTCCTGGATTCAGCATTCACAGGCCTTTCCAACAAAATTGGTTTTATTCAATTTGCTGCACTGAATCGATCTGGGTTGATTTTTGAAGTTGGGTACAGAAGTGTGTTTGAATTGAAATAGAAAAAGGTTTAATTTGAATAACTGGGCTGCGCCGGAAAAGTTACTGGGCCGGCCTGCTAAGCGCAGTGCTCCCGCGGGCTGCTTAAGTGGGTGTCCCCACTCGTCAGTGACACGGGGCTGGGCGAAGCGGTATGGGGCGACGTGGATCGTTCGATCTAGTTCTAATCTAACGGCTGAGAGTCATCGTCGACGCGAGACAACTCCGGCGAGAACGAAACCTAGCGCGGCCAGTGAGGGTCGCTGGGGTCTCACCGGGGTACTAGCGAGGGTCGGCGAGGCGGGCGAACGACGAAGTCGATGACGGCGAACTCAGGGGTGGTCGCGGCATCTCCTGTGGTGGCTCCAATCGCTGGCTCCCTTCTTCTCCGGCAGCGGCAGGCTCCAGTGAAATTCCGACGAGGTGGTGCTCGCCTTGCTCTGAGAATGGTGTGGCACGATTAGTGAGGAGAGGGGAGTGAGATGGTGTGAAGAAATCATGCGGGGTGGCCTCTATTTATAGTCGAGCGAGGAGACCGTCGGGGCGCACGGTGAGCTCGTCGGGGCGAGGTTACAGGCGGCTAATGGCATGGGCAAGGGTAGGGGACGGTGCGGTGTCTCCTGGCGATGCTGAACGACATGGTCTCGAGGCATGGGGCGGTGTGGTTTGGTCTGGAACGGGCGGTGCTCTGCGCGGCAGAGGCGGCGTCTTCGACGTCGGGCGGTGGCTGTGCGGCACGGGGCGGCAAATGGGGATGTCTGGTGGTCTCCTGGGTTGATGGCGATCGTGTGTGCACGCGATGAGGGCGGCGCGCGGTCTGTGGGTGATGGTCGAGGGTGGCGCTCTGGCGCATGCTCTCTACTTTAGCAATGCACGCCGTCCTGGATTCCTCGAGGACATAGCACCCAGTCCTGTCAAAGATTAGAGAAGTTTTTAAGTAGATCTTGTATCAATTTCAATTCCCTATTTTTTTTAATCCAGCTAGCCTCAAATAAGTCCTAGCTCCATACGATCTACAATTTTGGTGAGAAATTAGTGCACTACGGCTCACAGGAATCCGACGCGGGAAAAGACAGAAATTTCATAATATTATTAACACCACATTGCCTGCCCTAGATTGCTAATAATACTGCAGATTTGATTGTCATAGCTTTGCAAATTCATCCTGAAAACGAGAATACTGGTAGTAGTAGACCAATGGTATTGGAAAAACTAAAAAGATTCATTCTGAAAACGAGAAGGGATGAATTAGACGAGCTTTGAAGACTTGAAACACTAGCAGAATGCCCATGCCTTGGTACGGATTCCTCCAATTTAAATGAACACATCAAGCATTCATTCAGCAATCAATTAGATCTTAGTAATACAAACCAAACAAAAGTCGCTTATCCACTTATGCCAGACAAATATTGTGAACTTATATGATACTAGGTGGATATGCGCGCTTTGCCGCGCCACCTACAAAACGTTCTACACTGTTCGGTAGTCATTTTAGTGCAGATGCGAGATTTGTTTTATTTCTGTCTTTGTTCCAGTATTGTCAAAACGACATGTCATGGGTCTTACCAATACACTGAACCAGCACCATGGCCGCAAAGAACACAAAAGAGGGAAAATACAATGTTGTGACAGCTGAATAAGTATATAGCAACTATAACTCCCGATGTCATGAATAAAATATTGTGACCGCCAAAAATATTAAGTATATGTAACTTTTATATCTTCGGTCCTAGCCAAGTTTAACAAAATGAGAGAAACGGATACATAACTCTGTAGTAAAGTAGCATACACTAAATTATTGTTTTCTAAAATGTCAGCTGCAATCAATCTGAACAAAGGCAAGAACAAGCATGTGAGCCATGTGTATATTGCAACCGCTAGCTTTAATAAACAAAGATCCAAAATAATATTCTACCCTCTTCAAGCCATTCATCGATAGAAACAAAAAAATTACATGGAGGCTGTTGGAAAGATGAAGAATACTGTGAAACCACCGACATATCTTACTTTCAAAGGGAGCGTCACACGTAAAGAAAACACCACAGAACTACCAGAGGATCATGATGCAAGAAATCTCCGCGGCAACACCTAGGGTATCCCTCTAGTATTATCTAATATAGTAAGCTAGGAGGTGGTAAATTTACATAAGGTAGAAAGTCGATTTACATGATGGGATTCATAGTTAACGTTGTCCGATGGTCTACTATAAAAATGTAGAGTCGAGTGCAACTGCCTACACGCTTAGAAGAGTGGAGTAGGCAAAATTGCTAACCCAAATATGATCCAGATCTTGTTCTGAATTGATACCTGACTTTCGGAAAAAAAGGTTAAATTTTTTATTTTGTGTTTGCTAGAACCATTTCAGCTTCATAGTAACAGAAAAATAATTGGGATATATATGCAACAAAAGTGTGCAAGCCAAGTCTGCAAGCACAAGACATATTTGCGTAGTATTGAGTTATTTTGTCTAACCTTGCTTAATTTCAAATATTGAGAAGGTAGTTTCCCATAGAATTCAAAGGGCATATTGCAAACCCACATGTGTGGTATCCACTCTCCAGGTCCAAACGAAGATCATAGATGGGCTAATCAAGATCCAAATCTTGCAATTTTTACTTTGTTCAAATTCTACCCTGCAAAATAAAATTTCTCCATACAAAATAAACTGGGCATATATCTAAGAAGATACAGCTGCAAGAGTAAAGCTAAGCTAAGAGAAAAATGGCATAATATCTCGTGGTAACCAAATTTATTTTTTGTAATGGTCTCATGTGCATACACATGTTCTTAAGAGTTCGTAGAGTCCCTTGGGTGTGTAATGGAATTTTTAGGCCATCATGCTATTGTTTTTTGACTCATGTAGAAAATAGAGGGGTTGTAATCTCAGATCAGTCCATGGATTTAGTTGGTGCAGTTCGACAGTAGGCTTCCATACTCTGCCACCACAGGACTCTTGACCGCAAGCTGAAACTGAAGTTCTTATTTTCATCTCAATTTATGCTATGGTGTCTATAAGACTGCTTCTAACTTGCCGTAAACAACAGCCAAATTGCATACAATCTTATTTGCTAGTTAATGTGCATATGATTTTGTTTGCTTTAATCAAGTAATTCCAGCAATATAGACATGGATGATATATTATAGATCGAATATTACTATGGATCTTGTGGTCTGGTGCTTCCAAATTGTAGCCCAAAAATTTGGGAAGCAAGTGCTGATTGCAAAATTGATAACACTATTACTACACATCTAAAATAATAGATTCAGTAAGCCCATTCACATGCACATAGATAAACCTATGAAACATACCTCTATGGAGAAACAGATAGGGCCCTCTGGCCGGTAGAAATGTTCATCATGCTCGGAAGTCGAGCATCAGCATCTTTCCGGGCGAGGCGTTGAGGGCGCAACTCCAGAGAGGACCACCAGGATGCCTCACAGCAGCAGCAAATCGCCGAGAGGCAGCGACTCCCAACAGCAAAAGCGCCGCCCAACAGAGAATCTGGTCGACCACACCCAACCATGAACTCCGAGCAGGTAAGTTAGGCTAGGGTTTTCGCCACACAGCCCGCAATGTCAGCAAAATAGAAACATGAAGAAGGGCCATCTCCAGAAAATTGGGGCCCCCGTACGAATTACAAAATGGGACCTAGAGCAGCGCCAGTACTAACTTTTTGATAATCCAACATTATATTAACTATAAGTCTGAAATAATCATCCATCGGCCAAATATTTAGCCTCTTCCATTGAAAAATAACACCAAGCCGAATATGCATTAATTTTCTAGTTAGTCAATTCTTGCAAGCATCACTAAGCACCTCTAATCATTGGATTTTTGGATCCTAAATAAATGACCAAGATCAAGCCTTAAGCGTCAGGTCTTTGATCAGTAGTGATGATGAATGGATACAAAACACCACATGGCTAATTCCAATAGCATGACGGGCCTGACAAGCGGCAGAGGAGAGAGCAAGGTGGAAATCTCATGACGTATATGAACCACGTAATTTTGCAACAAATCTCACCCAGTTCCACATAAAGGAAAATTCATCTCAAAACAAATTTAGACAAGCATCGCAGGTAGAGGGGTACCCGAAGAGTAGACGATGTGCCGCCGCCGGCGCGCAGATGGTAGATTAGCGGCCGCCGTGCCGTGGATGAACCGTCAAGGCGTCGGGAACTCGGGATCATGCGAGCAGATCCGAGGATGCGCCTGGGGTACTCACCGACGTGCAGGGGGTGAATCAATAGCAGGCCTGGTCGTTGGAGAGCAGCAGCAGGTCGTGCTTGAGATCAGACTGGACTCGACGGGCTCCCGCAGCCAACTCTTTCCGGAGGTCGACGACAACGATCTTGAAGCTGGCCTTCCGTCCATTGGTGCTCACCGAATCCAGGGACGGCTTCACCTGCACACCAGCAGCGGAGGCCGACCGGTGTAGACACTAGGGGGCGGGGGCGGAGTTGTTGTGGTGGGCGGCTAGGAGGAACACTAGTGCAGAGCCCCCCCCCTAACTCCGATTGGGAGGGCCCTCTAACAGCGGTTTCCCAACCGCTGTTGAGGGTTCGGTGTTAGAGGGAGGGCCCTTTAACACCGGTTCTTATACGAACCGGTGTTAAAGGGTGGCGCACGTGGGGCTGCCGCAGGCCTCAGCCCCCCCCCTTTAACACCGGTTCGGGGCTAGAACCGGTGTTAAAGGTTCTTCTGCCGCGGCAGGAAAACGGCCTAAATCTCTGCCACGGTAGACTTCTGCCTCTGCCCCGTTCTGGGCGTATTTCTGCGGGAGGGGGGGAGCGAGGGGGAATCGATCGGGAGCGGTATACACATAAATCGTCATCGGTACATACGAGTACATGAATAATTAAGCAACTATTATTATACACAAACATCGTCATCGGCATATACATCGTCATCGGCACATACATCGTCATCGTTCATTTTGGTGGATATCTAAAGAGTTCTCCGCCAGGCGTGACGACCTCATCAAGTATGAACCCCGCCAATTCCTCTTGAATGGCTCGTATGCGTTCAAATGGTAGGAGTTGGTCCCGCATCCGTTCGATCTGAATATATATGAAGAATGGGCCGTCAATATATATATAAGAATAAAACTCAACACAATTGATGGTAATAAAATAATGTTGTGGATTGTGTACTTACTCTAAGTTGTTCTAGTGCGGCTTGGCCCGTCGCACATATCGTGTTGCGAATGAACTCACAAACATAGTACCCACATAAGTTATTGCCGTGTCCTTGATGCACGCACTTTACGAGAATAGAAAGTTCAATCAAAATAATAATCAATAAAACATGATATAATGGAATTGGAAGCTAGCTAGTATTACTTACATTTTGGTCTATAAATTTTAGTTCTTCTGACCATTCACCCACGGCCCTGCCCGTGAACCTTTTCCAAACCCTGTCCGGCAAAGAAAATGGATAAAGGAGTAATTAATTACTTGTTGTCACGAAAGTTGCCGATCTAGTGCGATAATATGATTGAAATTACCTCTGGAGCATCTCTCTAAAGTTTGCCCATATCTCTTTTTGTTTTCGTAACGAGTCCATGACAAGGACTTTTCCTGAGTCGGGTTGAATGACTAGCAGAATAAAGTGGAACCTACGCACGCATAACTCATCATCAGTTACACTTAACATCGAGTAAGCTGAAATAGAATGTGTACAAGTGAGAGGGTAACAGTACTCACGAGAAGTTGTAAGGCAATAGTATTTCCCTTTTGGTTTGTTGTCTCAGTAAAGACGTTAGCAAGTAATGTTCTGTTTGCCCGGGTTTGGTTTCTACCACTTCTTCATGAACTCTATTTGGGTCAACGAACCCAATGTCAAATAATAGTATATACATATATGGTGAGCATATATATATACATGCAATTAATAAAGTGAATGAGATGAGATATAAATTATAGAAATAGTACTTACACACAATAAAGGCTGATGACAGCTTTGTCGAGTTCCTTCTGTTTGAATAGAAAATGCAAGTCTTGAATGTTGAAGTCGATCGCGTCGTCTCCGCAGAAGAAAATCTCATCTCTTATATGCGCCGTGATCCATTCTACCTTTCTCGTCTTGCAGAAATGAAGGTACCACTTGTGCAATTTTCGCATCTTTGTTGGTAGATTCTTGAGCTCCTCTTTCTTGACCGAGATTCTTCCCATACTTCCATGGCTGTATGGGGTTGGCATCGCATTTGGGCAAGTTGTCTCCCATGACGTTCAAGTATGCAATGTAAGTCATCCCCATCTCATTGGCCTTTCTTTGTAGCTCTGCCTCGTAATCATTTACGGGAGGAGCGTCCCGTGTGTCGAACATTTGGAGCGGGGCACATGATTGGTTTTCCTACTCTCCGAGCATGGGAACTGTTTTCTGGGGTGCCTCACGACTGCTACTTTCAGTCTCCCTACGGCGCCTTGCATCCGCCTTCAAAATCTGGCGCTCGTAGTCCGGCACAAGTGGGGTTTCAGGTTTCAAAAGATTTTTGTAAAACTTCTCCACCACCACCGGATCTATTTTCTCCTTTGGCTCGGCCCTCTAGGTGCAAAGAATTTCTGGACCTGTTCTTCCGAGATCCTATTGGTCTCCTCGTCGCTGCGATTCCACTGTAAAACCGGCAATGGCTTGGCGGAAGGCTGCGGGACGTAGTTTTTTGAACTCTTTGGCGTACGGTTTCCTGTGGATTTCTTTGTGGAAGTGCTACTGATGCTCTTCGTGGCAGTGCTCTTCCGCTTACGCTGAGGAGATGGCTGACGGGCCGGAGATGGCTGCCGCGCAGGAGATGGCTGAAGCACCGGAGATGGCTGTCGCGCAGGAGATAGCTGAAGCGGCTCGGAGCTGGCGGCGTTGCGGAGGCAATGAGGGGTGACCTCAATTTGGAAGCACAATGTGTTCCTTCTTCCAAAGAATGGTTGTTTTCACTGCAAATTTGAGTTGAGTTTCCCCTTCACCTGTAGCATGGTCAAGCTGTGCTTCCTCATATTCCTTCACAACCTCATCCACCCCGACAATAGCATAGCCATCTGGAATCAGTCGGCAGTGGTAAGTTCCACCAGCTACAAGAGGTAAGGCATAGCCGACAACCACCTTAATGGATAAGCCCATTAATCTCACATGCAGCTCAGCGTGTTCGCTCTCCGTGATCTCATCCACGGGGTATCGAGGATCCGTCATTTCAAGCGTGGGTTGCACGTTCTCCGTGGAAGCCATACTGCTTTTCCGCGCAGAGTCTGGGCCGCCGGCAGCTTCCAATGCAGGCTCTTCGTGCCGCTGAGATGGGTCGGTAGCTTGATGGCTCTGTTGTGCATTCACTTGCGCCTGCAGCGCCGCAAGTGCATGTTCTATCTGTGTCATCCGCTCTGTACGCTCTTTTTCTTTTCTGCCGCGCCATCTATAAGAGTCGATCCAGTCGGCAAACCCATCCTTCCACGTCATACCCCCTGTGCCTTGTGCATGTCCAGGGTGTTCTTTTTTACCGATGGCGCGTGTGAGCTGGTCATTCTCTCCGTCGGGATGGAAGATCCTGGCGGATGTTTCCTCGTATGCCGTGATGAGTTCAGTGACGGGTTTGGCAAGGAGGGTTTCGAAGATACACAATCCTGTTTCTGGGTCCAACCTTGCCCCGATTCCGTAGAACCAAGTCTTTGCACGTAGGTCCCACCCATCTGTCTGGGGTGTGATCCTCTCTCAGTGAGGCCTTCTCAGCTTCCTCCCACTTAGGCCTCTGAGATATGTAGCCACCTGACCCTGTCCTCTGGTGATATTCCTTCTTCAGGGCATTAAGCGTATTGGTTTCTGACCTTTTTTTAGCTATAGCACTTTTTTATATGTCTCAAATTCGGGCCAGTGAGGTCTTATCTTCGCATAATATGCGTCTTCGAAATTTAGAGTCTCGCCAGATTTGACAAATTTGTTCAATTTTGTCTTCCAGTTGCGGAAAGCGTCAGCCATCTTATCTAGAGCAAGAGTGTAAACATTCAAGTGGACTTGGATTCATACACAAATATACATATTATTCATACAAAAATACACAAATAAATACACAAATGAGTCAGAGGTCCAATTTGTATACAAGTTTTAATCTATGCATGTAGTACAATTTATCGAGCAAACAAGTTTTAATCAGGATGAGTCAGCAATCACACACGTTGCACTCCTCGCAATCTATCGAGCAAACAATTTCATACAATATAAACAATAGCACATAGAGATCAAACAAATACATGCATGGCAATTTAATAAGTCACAATGGATAGAGGAAATTAATACGAACCAGTAGGCGTTGGATTCACCCTAATCAGAGTTACAAATCTTTTTCTTATGATTTAAATAGTGTTTAATGGGTTTTAAATCATTTAAATAGTTTCTGTTGTTTGAAAATCAAACTAAAATCAGATATATATAATCCCCACGGGGTTGTGATTCCAGGGACATATTATTTGTAATTTTCTGAACATTATTTATTTTCTTATGAATTTATTACTCTAAATAAGCCATTCTACCATTTATTTAATTGCTGAAAAACCTTATATTATTTGGCTTAACCATTTGCATATTGATGATCTACACACAATTGTGAATCCATAGGTATATTATTTGTGATTTTTGGACCAGGAGATATTTTACTATGAATTTATTAACCTAAAAGACCATTAAAACTAATTAAATTATTATAGTAAACACATACTGTAAAAGTTAAATCCAACTTGATATTAATAATCTACTCAATTTTCTGAATTCATTGATATATAATTTGCTATTTTTGGATCTATGAATCTTTTTATATGATTTTTGCAAGATTATACAATTTTCTGCAACATAAACAATTTGCTATTTTATATCTACAATTTTCTGCAACCCTGTCCCGGATGGTGTCACCAACCAGGACTAAAGATGAACCTTTAGTCCCGGTTGGAGACACCAACCGGGACAAAACACGAGTCAGCACTAATAATAGGGGTGAGTGTCGACATTATGTCGTGCGGCGTGTACCTTGTCCCGGATGGTGTCACCAACCGGGACTAAAGATGAGCATTTAGTCCCGGTTGGAGATACCAACCGGGACTAAAGATGAACCTTTAGTCCCGGTTGGAGACACCAACCGGGACAAAACACGAGTCAGCACTAATAATAGGGGTGAGTGTTGACATTATTTCGTAAGTGTCGACACTATGTCGAGCTGCTTGTACTATAAATAGGCATCCTTGTGAGTCCAGTCCTCCAGCCAGTTTGAGGCAGGGACACCACTACGGCCAGTTTTAGGGAGATGCCGACGGAGCCCAGTCCTCCGGCATCTCCGAGAAACTGGTCATACTGGTAAGGCACTCCTAATATGTGAAATTAGTTAGCTCCAGGTGTATTGATCTAGTTAGAGAAGTTACAAAGCTGCAAGATGGTTTTCGAGGCGAGGGACACCACTACGGCCAGTTCGGGGAGATGCCGACGGAGCCTAGTCCTCGGCATCTCCAAGAAACTGGTCATAGAGGCACTCCTAATATGTGACTGCTGCGTTTGGAGATCAGATCTTAATGGTAAGTCTGAATCGGGACAACTTATTCTCATAGTCGGTCCATCCAAAACATGACTAACACTCAAGACATGTATTAATATTAAAAACATGAACTAGAGTTATATAATATGAGCATGAACTTCTTGGCATATGTCCTTCCTTATGATCGCTTCAGACGTAACCATGGAGCATCTTCTTTACTTAACGGAATGCTTGGGTCAATTTTCACTGTGAAGGGCGAAATTTCATCAAACTTATTATAATATTCTGACATGTCTGTCTTGTCCTCGATTCCCACGATGTTTCTTTTCCCTGAAAGAACTATGTGACGCTTTGGCTCATCATATGATGTATTCATTTGCATATTTTTTCTTTTTTTTGGTCTGGAGGACATGTCCTTCACATAGAAAACCTGAGCCACATCATTGGCTAGGACGAATGGTTTGTCTAAGTTCTTGTCTACCTTCATAAGATTGTTGAGATCCATCGTTGTCATTCCGTACTTCTTGTCTACCTCAACCCCTCCTCCTGTTAGCTTGACCCATTTGCATCGAAACAAGGGGACCTTAAAATTAGGTCCATAGTCAAGTTCCCATATCTCCTCTATGAACCCATAATACGTGGTCTTTTGCCTATTGTCTTCTGCTGCATCGAAGCGGACACCACTGTTTTGGTTGGTGCTCTTTTTATCTTGGCCTATCGTGTAAAATGTATTCCCATTTATCTCGTACCCTTGGAAAGTACATACAGTCGAAGATGGTGTCCTGGCCAACAAGTACAGCTGATCCCCAACAGTGGTGTTATTCGTGAGAAGTCTTTGCAGCCAGTGCCAAAACTCGCCATGTGTTCACTTATAATCCATTCATCAGACTGCCCCGGGTGTTTGAGGCGTATTAAATTATTGTGTTCATTGATATACGGGGCAACCAAGATTGATCTTTGTAAAACCGTGTAGTGTGCTTGATTGAGAGAATGCCCGTCCCTACATATCATTGCTTTACATCCTAGGGTGCCTTTTCCATGCAGTCTTCCCTCATGTCGTGATTCTGGAACACCAATCGCCTTAAGGTCAGGAATAAAATCAACACAGAACTCAATTACCTCCTCTTACATAGCCCTTGGAGATGCTTCCTTACGGCCTATACGGTTATGAACATATTTCTTTAAGACTCCATGTACCTCTCAAAGGGAACATATTGTGTAGAAATCTGAGGACCGAGAATGGCAATCTCTTCTACTAGGTGAACCAGGAGATGCGTCATAATATTGAAGAAGGATGGTGGGAACACCAACTCAAAGCTGACAAGACATTGGGCCACATCTGTTTGTAACCCTGGTAGGCTTTTTGGATCGATTACCTTCTGAGATATTGCATTGAGGAATGCACATAGCTTCACAATGGGTACTCGAACATTTTCAGGTAGAAGCCCCCTCAATGCAATCGGAAGCAATTGTGTCATAATCACGTGGCGGTCATGAGACTTCAGGTTTTGGAATTTTTCTCTGCCATATTTATTATTCCTTTATATTCGACGAGAAGCCGACGGGACCTTGATCTGCTCGGACATTCAAAAAGATTTCCTTCTGCTTTGGTAAGAGCGTGGTGGCGGAGTTAAGTGGCATCGTTTACCCTTCTCGTTCTCGGGATGCATAGGCTCTTGAGGGCCTTGGGACGTTGCTGGTCCTGCCGTGCTTCCGGTGTATCTTTTGTCTTCCCATACACTCCTAGAAAGCCTAGCAGGTTCACGCAAACATTCTTCGTCACGTGCATCACGTCGATTGAAGAGCGGACCTCTAAGACTTTCCAATAGGGTAGGTCCCAAAATATAGATTGCTTCTTCCACATGGGCGCGTGTCCGGCATCGTCATTGAACAGATAGATCGCCGGGACCTTTTCAAAGATTACTTGAGGTCCTTGACCATACCAAATACCTCCTCACCGATTGAGGACGGGCTTCCTCGGGTTACGCCAGACGTTTGAAATGCTTGCCTTTCTTTCTTACTGGATGCAGGTTCGGAAGAAATCGGTGATACCCTGGGTACACAACCTTCTTACATTTATCCAAATATACACTTTCAGTATCATCTAAACAGTGTGTGCATGCATTGTATCCCTTGTTTGTCTGCCCTGAAATGTTACTTAGAGCAGGCCAATCATTGATGGTTACGAAAAGCAATGCTCGTAGGTCAAATGGCTCCCCTTTGTGCTCATCCCAGATACGTACATCTGGTATGGCCCATAGCTGTAAAAGTTCTTCAACTAATGGCCTTAGGTACACATCAATGTCGTTGCCGGGTTGCCTCGGGCCTTGGATGAGCACTGGCATCATAATGAACTTCCTCTTCATACACAACCAAGGAGGAAGGTTGTAGATACATAGGGTCACAGGCCAGGTGCTGTGACTGCAGCTCTGCTCACCAAAAGTATTCATGCCGTCTGTACTTAGACCAAACCTTAAGTTCCTTGCGTCACGTGCGAAGTCTGGGTACTCTCGCTCGACTTTTCTCCACTGTGACCCATCAGCGGGGTGTCTCAACATCGCGTCTTTCTTACGGTCTTCCATGTGCCATCGCAACAACTTGGCATGCTCTTTATTTCTGAAGAGACGTTTTAACCGTGGTATTATAGGAGCATACCACATAACCTTGGCGGGAACCTTCTTCCTACGGGCCTCGCCCTCAACATCGCCAGGATCGTCTCGTATGATCTTATACCGCAGTGCAGTGCATACCGAGCATGCATCCAAATTCTCGTACTTCTCACCGCGGTAGAGGATGCAGTCATTAATGCAGGCATGTATCTTCTGCACGTCTAATCCTAGAGGGCAGACAACCTTCTTTGCTTGGTATGTACTGTCGGGCAACTCATTATTTCTTGGAAGAAGATTCTTCATTTTTACCAACAACTTTGTAAATGCGCTGTCAGTCACACCATTCTCTGCCTTCCATTGAAGCAAATCCAGTGTGGCACCTAGCTTTTTGTGGCCATCTTCGCTAGTTGGATACAACAATGTTTTGTGATCCTTTAACAGCTGCTCCAGCTTCTCCTTCTCCTTTTCAGTTTCACATTCTTCCTTTGCATCAGTAATGGCCCGACCAAGATCGTCATCAGCGGGCCCATCTGCTCCCTCTTGATCTTCATTATCTACCTCCGTTGCATTATCATCATATTCAGGATACATATTATGATAGTTGTCATCATCCTCTTCTTCTTCGTTGTCTTCCATCACAACCCCTTTTTCTCCGTGCTTGGTCCAACAATTATAGCTGGGCATGAAACCGGATCGAAGCAGGTGGGCGTGAATGGTTCTGGTATTTGAGTAGTCTTTCTTGTTACGACGGTGAACACCGGACAACACATAAAACCATTGTGACCACGGTTTGCATTAGCCACAACGATGAAATTTTGGAGGCCCGTAATGTACTCGGAAGTGCGGCGGTCACCGTACATCCATTGCCGGTTCATCTGCATTAATATGTAGTATATATCAAAAAATAATAGGGAGATGACCATTTATATATATAGTACATCAATGACACATGAAACTATAGTTTCCGACCTCGACCGAGACGGAAAGAGCAACAAGAAAACTTATTTTGAGCTCTCGGGCATTTCACCGAACACCTCTTGTGCATATGAAAAAAACACAAACTAGAACTCTTCACACCCTCTTGCTAGGCTCCAAAATGTGAAAGAATGGAAGAGTGGGGTGTGTGGGCTGGTGGTGTCTTATATAGCCCCCTTTAACACTGTTCATGCCACGAACCGGTGTTAAAGGGGAAATCTTGTGAACCCTTCTGCTGCGGGACCTTTAACACGGTTCGTGGCATGAACCGGTGTTAAAGAACTCCTTTGCATGAGGCCACGCTGGTACGGCCCCCCCTTTATCACCGGTTCATAGAAGAACCGGTGTTAAAGCCCTTTTTCGGGATCAACAAAAGGCCTCGTTTCCACTAGTGAGAAGGCGTCGGCGGGGGGACGGAGGAGTCACACGAGAAAGGGGAGGGGACACCCAGAGAAACGCGACCCTTTCTCACAAGATAGCGTCAGGTGCGCAGCGGCCCTCCTGGCCCACACGCACCGGCAGAGACTGAGGCATCACGCGGCAAGGAGTCCGGCGGAGATCGAGGCATCGTGCGGCAAGGAGTATTAAGAAGCTCGGCCTAGCAGCAAGCCTGGCAGCGCCGTCCGAGGCGATAGGGGATCGGGCCAGGAAGCGGTGGCCGCCGACGACTCTTGACGAGCTCTCTAGAAGGGACGCGAGGGGAAAAGTCGTGTAAAAAAACTGGCCACCGCCTCACGACCTGCGATTGCAAGCGCTTGCTGGGTCCTACGCACAAAACCGTCCCACAGTCAGCGGAACAGAATGACAAAGGACCAGCCAGCAATCTCGCACCGGCCTGCATCGCACGGCAGATGGTCTGCGCTCCCTTTATCTCACGCTTAAGTTATAGAGTAATGATATGTCACGAAAACAAACTCCAATATAACAACACAGATATATAGTAAAGAGTTGAACTGAATGTCAACAATATTAATTGTCTTCATTCAACTATTATACTGATGCAAGGCTCTCGTCTATAAACTCAACCCAGTTAATCTACCAACGACCACATAACCTTGAGCTTTCTTTGCTCACAGTAGTGTTGAGAACAACGGAAGTGAATGCATGAAGATTTGGAGTGTAGCTGCATTTGGGCGTATAGTAGAATCCATCATATGATGCAGCGGCCGATAACATTAGAGCATAGATACCGCATATCTAGTCAATATCGTAAAATTTATACTATCGGACTAAAAACAACCAAAAACGGTTCGAAAGGACTCCGTAAAAGTGGTCAATACCGTAAAAAAATTGCAGTTTCCCCATATCAGTTCTCGTGTACCACATATATTCAGTTTTGAAGGCTGGATTTACGATAAACTGCAAAGCCGTCAACGCTCGCCTAGATAGAAATTTCACACCCAACTGCTCCCACTAGTAGAAAACAAGGCTTCCGTCGATGCCACCCGAGTGATCAGCCCCGGTTCCTTCATGAACCAGGACTAAGGCTCACATTAGTCCCGATTCATAAGTCCAGGATGACACACGGGCCAGTACGACGACCGGTCTCGGTTCATGAGGGTCCTTTAGTCCCGGTTCGGGGCAGGAACTGGCACTAAAAGTGTCTCGCCAGTCGTGGCCACTGGCGCAGATATTTAGTCTCGGTTTTTGGTAGGAACCAGGACTGAAGGTCCATGTTCCTGTATATATACCACACCAGCTCCACATGCTTGTGCGAGCTGGTTTGTTTTTCCTTTCTCATGCACAAGTGGTGTATGTTGCTTAGTTTTTCCCCTATATGCATAAGAAGTGCTGATGAAATGCGTGAGAGCATGATGCCACTTGAGTTCAGACAAAACAAACATGATATGGAGTGCTTGAGCCACACTTAAGCTCTCTCCTCTTTCTTTCCTCCTCGATCGAGGTTAGCATGGAACTTAATCCTTTCATCTATCATTGATACAATGCATGTGTCGATTTTGGTCATTTCTCTAGATGTTCTGTAATGGTTTTTCATAAACTTAATGATATAATGCAGATGAGCCGGCAATGGATGTACGATGACCGATGCACTAGGAGTTCATTGCAGGCCTTCATAATTTTATCGGTGTGGCTGAGGCAAATAGAAGTAATGGTTTTATATGTTGGCCATGTGTCAATTGTCGGAATCAGAGGGATTCCTCTTCCTCGAGAATCCTTCACACCCACCTGCTTGAGCACTGTTTCATGTCCGGCTACAATTGTTGGACCAAGCATGGAGAAAGAGGGGTTATGATGGAAGACAATGAAGAAGAAGAGGATGATGACAACTATCATCATATGTTTCCAGAATATGGTTATACATAGAGAGAGTACGGTGATACAACTAGTGAAGCTGAAGATGAAGAGGCACCAGATGAGCTCGTTGATGATCTTCACCGGGCCATTGTTGATGCACAGAGAGAATGCGAAAGTGAAAATGAGAAGTTGAAGTTGAAGCACGTGTTAGAGGATCACAAAGATTGTTGTACCCAAATTGCGAAGATGACAATACAAAGTTCGGTACCGCACTGGAATTGCTGCAACGGAAGGCAGAGAATAGTTTATCTGACAAGGGGTTTGAGAAGCTACTAAAAATAATGAAGAAGAAGCTTCCAAAGGATAATAAATTTCCTTCTAGTACGTACGAATCGAAGAAGGTTGTCTGCCCTCTAGGTTTAGAGGTGCAGAAGATACATGCATGCATTAATGACTGCATCATCTACCGCGGTGACAAGTACAAGAATAAGAATGAATGCCTGGTATGTGGTGCATTACGGTATAAGATCAGACGAGATGACCCTGGTGATGTTGAGGGCGAGTGACCTAGGAAGAGGGTTCCTGCCATGGTTATGTGGTATGATCCTATAATACCACGGTTGAAACATTTGTTCAAAAACAAGGAGCATGCCAAGTTGTTGCGATGGCACAAAAAATACCGCAAGAAAGACTCGATGTTGAGACACCCCGTTGATGAGTCATAATGGAGAAATGTAGAGGTCCCAACCTTTATAAGGTAGAGATCCGTGTGTTTACAATGCTAGTCTCTGGATCAATAGCTAGCATCCACAGTTTAAGATGTAATATCAAGAAACAAAGGTCATAATACAACTTTATAACTAGGAATAAAATAATTCATTACATCTTACATAGCTCATTAGGCTATCACATTACAATGCAGCAGAAATATCTATATAGCATGGAGTCCTTCATCTTCAAAGTGCCACAGGCAATCATGTTGGTTGTAGACTCGTAATCCTATTCAACACACTTCACTAACATTAAACAAACCTACAACATAATAAGTTACAGCCACAAGGGTCAATACATTTGAATTGTATTGGCAAGTGATACTATGGTAGAGTAGTGGTATCTATCATCTAAATGCATTTGGCTAAGTGGAACTTAGGCTTGCTTTGCTCAAAGTAGATTTTCCTTATCATTTGGAAACACTAAGTTTTTGTTTGTCAAAATCACCCAAGGAATCTGCCAATAGAAATTGCAGATCCTTTAACCCTTGTTCAACCACAAGTTTATAACTTAGAAATTGGGAGGAGGAGATCCTTGATAGCTTCCATGTCTTGATGCTCAAATTTTCCATTGCCGGGGACACGGCTAAGTACTTAGATTTTACTCTCTCTCGAGAGGTGGTGCACTTTCCCCACAAGACTCGACATGAATCGAGACAAGATCTTTCAGAAGCCTTCCCTTAGACCAAATGGACGCACTCCATCCTATCACCCCTACCAGCTTCTGTCCATCTGGCTAAGTCATTGCAACCTATATGATCCAGGCAGAGCCCATAATGCCATGTGGCTGCACTTGAAGCTTCTCAACATTTGACATCTCAAATCTCTTTGTTCCTGGGTGGCTTTCCACAAGTGAGATACACTAGGGTAGGCCATGAATATGGGGCCCTGTGTAACCACTCAACACAATCCATTCTTTCCATTCCACCCAGGTGATTCATTCACATAGTTGTTTTATTAAACAAAACACAAGTCATAGACTTAAAATATTTCATAGCATGATTATAATCCACCCTTGTTTTCTACTAGCTAGGCTAAGCATAATAGTAGAAAAAATCTTAACTTAGGGAAATTCTACTAAGGCATCATCTACTAGGATTTCCCAAGGCATAGCATACTTAGTAAAAATTCCATGCAAGTCCTACTCAAAATATCACTAATGTATAGGGAAAATAATAGGACAAAAGTATGAGGCACCACTTGCCTTTTTGGTAGAGAATATAGGTTCACTCCTTGATCTTGCAATTGTCACACTCTTCAAAGTTCACTACAATTCAATCAAGGCACAAATTCAAACTAGCATTCAAACAATTCACCACATAAAATAAAGAGAACAAAACAATGTATGAAAGCATGCAAAATATTGTTTTATTCGGAAAGGTTGTTTCTAATAGGCTATAAACATTTTAAAACACCTATTGGTCATTTATAAAAGTGGCAAAACCATTTGAAACCAAGTTAGTGAAAATGGGCCATTTAAATCATTTTTGTATTGCTAGTATGATTTTATTCAAAGAATAATTTCTAGTGTTAGCCAAATATGTTTTTAAACACAAATGTTAGTGTTTAAGGTCAAAGTGTTTAAAACAAATCCATTTACAAAAGGTTTCACCTCAAAAATCATTTTTATATCAAAGCAACATTTTGTTTTACTAGGAATGCCTTTAATCAATGTAATAATTTTCTAGGGTTAATAAAATACATTTTTAAATCCAAAACTTAGTGTTTAGGGTCAGAGAGTTTAAATTAAACCATTTGCAAAAGGTTTTACTCAAAAATTATTTTTAAAACATAATCAACAATTTTTGTTTTACTAGAAATGCTTTTATTCAAGGAATAATTCCTTAGTGTCACGAAATATATTTTTAAATCCAAAAGTTGTTTTTTATGGTCAGTAGGTTCAAAACAAACCATTTACAAAAGATTTTACCATAAAATGATTTTTATAATAAATTTTATACACAAAATAAGCCTAGAAATGTTTCTGCAAAAACAACTAATTTTCCAGAAGGAAAATGCTAAACGAAGGGAATGGTTGCACAGTTCACATTTTTGTGAATCCATTGATATAAAAGTTTCAAATTTTGGACGTGTAGATCAAAAGTTATGAATTTTTCAAATCCAAATACTAAATAGAAAAGTTTCTGTTTTTAAAACAATAGACTGGACACGTGGCGTGATCCTACTGGGCGATACCAGTTCAGTTGGATCGACTAACACAGACTGTTAGATCAAACTAACAACGGAAGACACAGATCAAACATACCGCTTCATTTAAGAATCTATCATAGCGCTTGGATCTAGATCGGATGGCTCACAACACACTGCCAAGAACTGGCAATGCTGGCGCGACAGCGTGCGGCGGCGACGCTCTGGCTATGGTGTTGCGGCGGTTACAGGAAGCGAGGGAGAGTATGAGGTGACTCACCGAGTTCGCAGTGACGAGAGAATGCTCGAGGTGGTTGCAGTGGACGAAGGGGCGCATGAGGATGACGGGAATTTCTCACCAGAGTCGCTCACTGGCTCAGGAATGTTCTGTTGTTGTTGTTGTTGTTGTTGTTTTTATTGTTGTTGTTGTTGTTGTTGTCAGAGACGAGCTTGTAGGTCACACACGGATTATTGGAGAGCACCTGCAGACTCACAGGACACAGGCGAACAAAATAACATGAGTCACATGTCGAGGCGCGCACGGGGTTGAGGGCTAGGACTCACCGAAGTTGGAGCAGGAGATGGCGGAGCTCAGTCAAAGACGAAGGCGAGGCTGTGGGGCATGCGCGGGCGAACTGAGACTACGGCCAGGTGCGTGGGATGATGGGGATCAATCTCGTGTGGTCTAGGGGGCAGAGGAAGGTACGGGTTTGCCGGAATCAGTAGGAGAGCTTCGTCGGAGCAGTGACGGTTGCAGAGGAAAATTGGGGCAGCCTGGGGGTAGAGAGGGAGTGGCGGGCGAGGGGAAAGGGAGAGGGGGAGGGTGCGGTTATGAGGGCGAGTTCACGAGGCTAGTTAATCGCGGTGTTACTACAAATTTACGCCGGCATTCAACGATAGAAAACGGCTAGAGGGGGATGGGGCGAGGTTAGCGCGGGGAAGACGGCGATGACACAAGGTGTTGGGTTTCAGTCGAAATGAGGAGGGGGTACGGTGGGGTCGTGGAGTCAGTGACTGTGCGGGTGGGGGTTCTAGTAAGAAACTGTTTCGCGTGTTAGAGGTGAGCCGGGCGGGCTTTAGTTGGGCCAGGGACTTTGCTGGGCTGGGTTAGGATTAGTGGGTCAGGTCCATTTTCATTTTATTTTCTTCCTGGTTTCTTTTTCCTTTTCTATTTTCTGTTTTGATTTCACACCTTTGATTTAATCTTCAATTTTAATTCAAGTTTTTACCAAACTTTTCTAAACTTTCAGTATGTTTTTGGTACTGTTTATTTATTTGTTTAAAGTCCATTTAGAATAATTTCTTTTATTATTTTTGATGGTTTATTATTTATTTAAAATAGACACTTGTCTTTATTTAAATAGGATTTTAAATATGGTTCCAATCCATATTATTATCTTCAAATGTTTTAAAATTCTATTTGAATTCCAATTTCTGCCAACCTTTTCAGTAGTTTTGATATTGTTTAATAATGTGTTAAAAATTCCAGTTTGGAATATTCAATATTCTATTAGGGTTTAATATTTATTCAAACATTTGTTTTTATTCAAACCATTGATTCAAGCCTCCATTTGAATTCAAATTTCACCAAACCTTTTTAGTAGGTTTTATTTATTCTTTAGTGTGTTTAAATAATTCACTTTGAATTATTTCAAATATTTTAATATGATCTAATATTTATTTAAATGAGACCTTTGTCTTTATTTAGATGAATTTGATTATGGTTCCAAACCATGTAATTCTATTTCATTAATCCTTTATTATTTTTAAGTCAATTAGATAACTTTTAATCCATTTTGGCAATTTCAAATATTTTCCCTGATTTAATTAATCCTGTATATTAGGGATTTTATCTTTATTCAAATAGAATTGAATTTGGTTAATGCCCATATAATTTTATTTGAATAATCTTTATCCCTTTATTTGATTTGGATTATATTTATTCCATTTGCTAATGGATTTAACTCAAGGTTTAAGTTGTCTTCTAATTAATTTCCTTGTGATTTATTATTTATTTAGTTTAGGCGATTTCTCTTTATTTAAATAAAATTGAATATGGTTCAAATTCATATAATTTTATTTAAATAACCTTTTATTACTTTTTATTATTCAGCAATCTTTAATTTTATTTGTTTATGGATTTGGCCAAGATTTAATTTGGCTTTTAAATATTCCTTATTTATTTATTTATTTATTTCTTTCTTTATCTTATAAAATCCATATCTTTTTATTTATAGATCCAAAATTGGTGATTCCAATTTGTATGATTTTATTTAATATTTTTTTTATCTTTTTAAATCCTTTTAGGATTAATTTGCTCACAATTTGGTATGGATTTTAGCTAGGAGCTTTATTAGCCTTGGAAATTATTTCCTTTTATCTTATTAAATTCATAAGTTTTTATCCATGGCTCCAAATTGAATGAAACCAATTTCTATGGTTTTATAGTATTTTTGTTTATCATTATTGATCATTTCTAAATGTTTGATGCTGAATTTTATATGGATCAGATCCATAGTCTTAGGGAGATCTTGGAAATTATTTTCTTCCATTGGGGTTTTAGGGTTTTGGTTTAACTTTTCCAAATGTTTAAATTTCAAGATACATTCATTTATGATTGCCTTTCACTTGATTGATATTTTGTTGGAATCCCTTTTCATTCAAATTTGTTCAAGAAGGGTTTTGAAGTTTCCATTTAGATGCAAAAAGTTTCTTTTCACCTTAAATTTCAACAATTGTTTATTTTGTTTATTTATTTTTTCACATTTCAAAATTTGGAAAATTTTGGGATGTGACAGGCTACCACCCTTAAAATAAAACTCGTCCCGAGATTTGGGAAGGCTAGAGGTTACAAGTTGGCTTCAAGACAACTAGGGTACTACCACCCTTAAAAGTTTTCAACTAGATTACATCTTGGCTTACTTGGGGTCTTGATGTAGCTTCTCTGGACAGT
Source organism: Avena insularis (assembly GCA_023614405.1). Taxonomy (NCBI): domain Eukaryota; kingdom Viridiplantae; phylum Streptophyta; class Magnoliopsida; order Poales; family Poaceae; genus Avena; species Avena insularis. The sequence continues at coordinate 257,226,572 of CM042693.1, read as the reverse complement.
TGTTTGCATAATGGCCTAGGTCTTTGCATTTTAAACACATCACTTGGCTAATATCTTTCTTCTTATTTGGTATCCTTGCCTCTTGTTTGTTTACTTGGTTCTTCTTCTTTTTTGGACATTCATTGGCATAGTGTCCCATCTCTTTGCAATTGTAACATTACTCCTGGCTAATGTCTTTCTTGCTAGGGTTGGGGCATTTCTTGTTTTTGGGTATCTCCAAAGCTAGGAGTTCTTGTAGTTCATGCTCTTCATATTTACCACAAATGTGGGAAATCTTTCTCTCTTCTTGGGGCAGTCACTAGAGATGTGACCTTCTTCTCCACATGAGTAACAACACTTTGTGGTCACTTTAGGTATAGCCTTATGAGGCATGGTTCCGATTTTGTCTTTATCCTTCTTGGTAGAAGTTGTTCCCTTTGGAGGTTTCCAAACATTTGATGCATTCCATCTTGTTTCATTTGTTGAACTATGGGGTAGATGGGGCATTGGATAGGGACATGATCATTTCCTTCACATAGGAAACAAGAAACTTGTGATGTGGGGCATTGTTTAGCTGGATGTTTCTCTTCACAATTAGGGCATTGGTCCTCATGCTCTTTATATGTGTGTCTTATGTCTCCGCAAATTTACAAGCTTGGGTTCCTTCTATAATATCATCCTTGGTATCATTGTTGTCACAATCACTTTGGGAAATGTTGTTTCTCATGTTGATCATTTGATTTTTCATCCTTTGCAACAATTGGGATTGGGTTTCCAAAAACTTTTGCATGGTTGGGTCTAACTCATTGTTGTTGGCTAAAACCTGAGTTCTCACTTGATTCAACTAGTCTTGGGTTGCTAGCAGTTGTTCTCTCATGTGCATCTCTTGGTTATTGTTGTCACCATCCTTGATGTTCGAGTCTCTTGGAGAAGTCATCTGTTTGGGTTGGGTTGGGATTAGATTAGGCAAAATATTTCTATAGGAAGAGTTCTAATCACACACAACAAATCACACAAGCAATGTGCAAGCAATCACAATCATGCATTCCACTCAAACAACAAGATTCAAGCATACTTTTAGGCAACAAAATATTTTTGCTACACCAGATAAGTTGGTGGGATCAAACTAATCACTAGTATGTGGTCCAACTATAGGTTTCACTTGAGGTCCTCTCATTCTTCTTAGTTGTTTCTTCATGAACAAGATGATGGTATCCTTGGAAAAATTCTTGCATCTTGGTCACAAAACTCAAAGGTGATGATGGATCCTTCTAGGTTGTGTTTCCTTAGTATCCAAGTAGTGAGTAACATTCTTGTCTCACATGTAGTCCTTAGTGATGTCCAAGTTTAAGTCCTTGATGAAACTAAAGTTGAAGTCATTGGTGATGTTTATGTCATTTGTAATGGTGAAGTCTTTGCTCAAGTTGAAGTTGTTGTCCATCAAGTCTGAAAAGGAAGAGATGTAGAATCAAAACCAAAAAGGTTGAGGAAAGAGTTTACAAGATTGTTTGTAAATAAGTTTTTGAACAAATACAACTCCTAACTTTCTAAGGGGTTTTGTCCAATCCTAGGGTTAAAATCCTACATGCAACACAGTGCTCTGATACCATCTATAGAGGTCCCAACCTTTATAAGGTAGAGATCCCTGTGTTTACAATGCTAGTCCCTGGATCAATAGCTATCATCCACAGTTTAAGATGTAATATCAAGAAACAAAGGTCATAATACAACTTTATAACCAGGAATAAAATAATTCATTACATCTTACATAGCTCATTTGGCTACCTCATTATAATGCAGCAGAAATATCTATATAGCATGGAGTCCTTCATCTTCAAAGTGCCAAAGGAAATCATGTTGGTTGTAGACTTGTAATCCTATTCAACACACTTCACTAACATCAAACAAACCTGCAACATAATAAGTTACAGCCACAAGGGTCAATACATTTGAATTGTATTGGCAAGTGATACTATGGTAGAATAGTGGTATCTATCATCTATATGCATTTGGCTAAGTGGAACTTAGGCTTGCTTTTCTCAAAGTAGATTTTCCTTATCATTTGGAAACACTAAGTTTTTGTTTGTCAAAATCACCCAAGGAATCTGCCAATAGAAATTGGAGATCCTTTAACCCTTGTTCAACCACAAGTTTATAACTTAGAAATTGGGAGGAGGAGATCCTTGATAGCTTCCATGTCTTGATGCTCAAATTGTCCATTGCCGGGGACACGGCTAAGTACTTAGATTTTACTCTCTCTCGAGAGGTGGTGCACTTTCCCCACAAGACTCGACATGCATCGAGACAAGATCTTTCAGAAGCCTTCCCTTAGACCAAATGGACGCACTCCATCCTATCACCCCTACCAGCTTCTGTCCATCTGGCTAAGTCATTGCAACCTATATGATCCAGGCAGAGCCCATAATGCCATGTGGCTGCACTTGAAGCTTCTCAACATTTGACATCTCAAATCTCTTTGTTCCTGGGTGGCTTTCCACAAGTGAGATACACTAGGGTAGGCCATGAATATGGGGCCCTGTGTAACCACTCAACACAATCCATTCTTTCCATTCCACCCAGGTGATTCATTCACATAGTTGTTTTATTAAACAAAACACAAGTCATAGACTTAGAAATATTTCATATCATGATTATAATCCACCCTTGTTTTCTACTAGATAGGCTAAGCATAATAGTAGCAAAAATCTTAACTTAGGGAAATTCTACTAAGGCATCATCTACTAGGATTTCCCAAGGCATAGCATACTTAGTAAAAATTCCATGCAAGTCCTACTCAAAATATCACTAATCCATAGTGAAAATAATAGGACAAAGTATGAAGCACCACTTGCCTTTTTGGTAGAGTATATAAGTTCACTCCTTGATCTTGCAATTGTCACACTCTTCAAAGTTCACTACAATTCAATCAAGGCACAAATTCAAAATAGCATTCAAACAATTCACCACATAAAATAAAGACAACAAAATAATGTATACAAGCATGCAAAAGATTTTTTTATTTGGAAAGGTGGTTTCTAATAGGCTATAAACATTTTAAAACACCTATTGTTCATTTATAAAAGTGGCAAAACCATTTGAAACCAAGTTAGTGAAAATGGGCCATTAAAATCATTTTTGTTTTGCTAGTATGATTTTATTCAAAGAATAATTTCTAGTGTTAGCCAAATATGTTTTTAAACACAAATGTTAGTGTTTAAGGTCAAAGTGATTAAAATAAATCCATTTACAAAAGGTTTCACCTCAAAAATCATTTTTATATCAAAGCAACATTTTGTTTTACTAGGAATGCCTTTAATCAATGTAATAATTTTCTAGGGTTAATAAAATACATTTTTAAATCCAAAACTTAGTGTTTAGGGTCAGAGAGTTTAAGTCAAACCATTTGCAAAAGGTTTTACTCAAAAATTATTTTTAAAACATAATCAACAATTTTTGTTTTACTAGAAATGCTTTTATTCAAGGAATAATTCCTTAGTGTCACAAAATATATTTTTAAATCCAAAAGTTGGTTTTTATGGTCAGTAGGTTCAAAACAAACCATTTACAATAGATTTTACCCTAAAATCATTTTTAGAATAAATTTTATACACAAAATAAGCCTAGAAATGTTTCTGCAAAAACAACTAATTTTCCAGAAGGAAAATGCTAAACGAAGGGGATGGTTGCACAGTTCACATTTTTGTGAATCCATTGATATAAAATTTGCAAAATTTGGACGTGTAGATCAAAAGTTATGATTTTTTCAAATCGAAATACTAAATAGAAAAGTTTCTGTTTTTAAAACAATAGAGTGGCCACGTGGTGTGATCCTACTGGGCGATACCGGTTCGGTTGGATCGAATAACACAGACCGTTAGATCTAACTAACAACGGATGGCACATATCAAACATACCGCTTCGTTTAAGAATCTATCATAGCGCTTGGATCTAGATCGGATGGCTCACAACACACTGCCAGGAAGCGAGAGAGAGTATGAGGTGACTCACCGAGTTCGCAGTGACGAGAGGATGCTCGAGGTGGTTGAAGTGGACGAAGGGGTGCACGAGGATGACGGGAATTTCTCACCAGAGTCGCTCAGTGGCTTGGGCACGTTCTGTTGTTGTCGAAGACGAGCTTGTAGGTCACACGCGGATTATTGGAGAGCACCTGGAGACTCACAGGACACATGCGAACAAAATAACATGAGTCATAGGTCGAGGCGCGCACGGGGTTGAGGGCTAGGACTCACCGGAGTTGGAGAAGGAGACGACGAAGCTCAGTCGAAGACGAAGGCGAGGTTGTGGGGCATGCGCGGGCGAACTGAGACTACGGCCAGGTGCGTGGGACGATGGGGATCAATCTCGTGTGGTCTAGGGGCCGGGGAAGGTACGGGTTCATCGGAATCGGTGGGGATCTTCGTCGGAGCAGTGACGGTTGCAGAGGAAAATTGGGGCAGCCTGGGGGCAGAGAGGGAGTGGCGGGCAAGGGGAAAGGGAGAGGGGGAGGTTACGGGGCTGGTTAATCGCGGCGTTACAGTGAATTTACGCCGGCATTCAACGACAGAAAATGGCCAGAGGGGGATGGGGCGAGGTTAGCGCGGGGAAGACGATGACCTGGCTGCAGTGGGGTCGGTTAGTCAGCGAGCTGAGGAGGGGTACGGTGGGGTCATGGAGTCAGTGACTGTGCAGGTGGGGGTTCTGGTGAGAAAACGTTTCACGTGTTAGAGGTGAGCCGGGTTGGCTTTAGTTGGGCCACAGACTTTGCTAGGATGGGTTAGTTTTAGTGGGTCAGGTCCGTTTTCATTTATTTTCTTCCTGGTTTCTTTTTCTTTTTTCCTTTTCTATTTTTTGTTTTGATTTCAAACCTTTGATTTAATCTTCAATTTCAATTCAAGTTTTGACCAAACTTTTCTAAACTTTCAATATGTTTTTGGTACTGTTTATTTATGTGTTTAAAGTCCATTTACAATAATTTCTTTTATTCTTTTTTATGGGTTATTATTTATTTAAAATAGACACTTGTGTTTATTTAAATAGGATTTTAAATATGGTTCCAATCCATATTATTTTATTCAAATGTTTTAAACTTCTATTTAAATTCCAATTTGTGCCAACCTTTTTAGTAGTTTTTATACTGTTTAATAATGTGTTTAAAATTCCATTTTAGAATATTCAATATTCTATTAGGGTTTAATATTTATTCAAACATTTGTTTTTATTCAAGCCTCCATTTGAATTCAAATTTCACCAAACCTTTTTAGTAGGTTTTATTTATTCTTTAGTGTGTTTAAATAATTCACTTTGAATTATTTCCAATATTTTAATATGATCTAATATTTATTTAAATGAGACCTTTTTCTTCATTTATATGAATTTGATTATGGTTCCAAACCATGGAATTCTATTTAATTAATCCTTTATTATTTTTAAGATAATTGGATAACTTTTAATCCATTTTGGCAATTTCAATTTCCATGATTTAATTAATCCTTTATATTAGGGATTTTATCTTTATTAAAAAAGAATTGAATTTGGTTAATGCCCATATAATTTTATTTGAATAATATTTATCCCTTTATTTCATTTGGATTATCTTTATTCCATTTGCTAATGGATTTAACTCAAGTTTTAAGTTGTCTTCTAAATAATTTCCTTGTGATTTATTATGTATTTAGTTTAGGAAATTTCTCTTTATTTAAATAAAATTGAATATGGTTCAAATTCATATAATTTTATTTAAATAACCTTTTATTCCTTTTTATTATTCAGCAATATTTTATTTTATTTGTTTATAGATTTGGCCAAGATTTAATTTGGCTTTTAAATATTCCTTATTTATTTATTTCTTTCTTTCTTTATCTTATAAAATCCATATCTTTTTATATATAGATCCAAAATTGGTTATTCCAATTTGTATGATTTTATTTAATATTTGTTTATCTTTTTAAATCCTATTAGGATTAATTTGCTCACAATTTGGTATGGATTTTAGATAGGATCTTTATTAGCCTTAGAAATTATATCATTTTATCTTATTAAATTCATAAGTTTTTATCCATGGCTCCAAATTGAATGAAACCAATTTATATGGTTTTATAGTATTTTTGTTTATCATTCTTGATCATTTATAAATGTTTGATGCTGAATTTTTATAATTATCAGATCCATAGTCTTAGGGAGATCTTGGAAATGATTTTCTTCCATTAGGGTTTTAGGGTTTTGGTTTAACTTTTCCAAATGTTTAAATTTCAAGATACATTCATTTATGAATGCCTTTAACTTGATTGATATTTTGTTGGGTTCCCCTTTCATTCAAATTTGTACAAGAAGGGTTTTGAAGTGTCCATTTAGAAGCAAAAAGTTTCTTTTCACCCTAAATTTCAACAATTGTTTATTTATTTTTCACATTTCAAAATTTGGAAAACTTTGGGATGTGACAAGAAAAATCGAGAGAGATTACCCGACATTTGCAGATGATCCAAGGAACTTAAGGTTTGGCCTAAGTATAGATAACATGAATCCTTTTAGGGAGAAGAGCTGTAGTCATAGCACCTGGCATGTAACTCCTTGTATGTATAACCTTCCTCCTTGGTTGTGCATGATGCAGAAGTTCATTATGATGCCAGATTTCATCCAAGGCCCAAAGCAACCCGGCAACGACATTGATGTGTACCTAAGGTCATTAGTTGAATAACTTTATTAGTTCTGGCATGAACCCTTTGGTAATATGCCCTAGAGGCAATCATGTATGATGATATTTCCCATTGTATTCATAAAAATATTAAGTTGTCCTTGTATAAACATCTGATGTATTTCATTGAATATGTGATTCGGTTGTGGAACTATACATTCATGTTGTTTATACTAAATGTCCTTGGTCATTGAGGTTGTGCTGGACACACAACTTAGATCAATGTGAAAGTCGGCTTGATGACTCGGTTCCACTTGTCATGGGCATGGAGATGCCATTCCGACTTACACAGATTCGGCTAAAAAGTTTAGCGAGTCGGATTGACCCATATTGAGGTACAACGAACAAGTTGTCATTTGTATATCTCAATCAATGTAATCCTTTGACATGACGTTATTGCATAGTCTGAGTTGAGGATCACCGACTTAGGTTTTGTCAAATGTTGATCCATAACTGGGCAGTTATAAAGGCAGAGTTCGGATCGACTGAGAATCAAGCTGCGTGATGTGAATAACCAAGACAGGATTTTGCCCCTCCACTTGGAGAGATATTCTCTGGGCCCTCTCGGATGATATGATTTGGAAAGCATGGCCATGCAAGACTCGGTTAAGTGTTAACCGAGGCGGTCTACTAAGAGTTAGTCGGGTGAATCACTTATCTTGGATCGAGAAGAGAGTCGGACTTTTTAAGGGATGAAAAATATCCGCCTATAGTTTGACAAGGTATATTATGAGGCAAAAGGGACTCGGACGCAAGTTGTCATGACACTTTGGTACTTGGGAGTCAGCACGTTCTGCTAGGAGCCGCTACTGACTGATCGATTGAGAGTCGGATTCTAATCGTGTCCAAGTAGCCAAGAGCCTGCAGGGTCACACACTTAAGAGAGGGAGCAAGTTCAGATTGGATCTGAACCGGAAATCTGGTTGGGTTGGACCCAAGCCGGATTTGGACTGAGTCAGTGAGTCGGACTCCCGATGGCTGGTATCATATGGGCTTTAGTGAATGGGCCACGTGAGAGGAGCCCACGTTCACTCCCTATATATAGTGGAGCACAGTAACCCAGAAGGGTTAATCGTTGATCGGTTAGGTCCTTCCATGTGTTGGAAACCCTAGATCCTCAGCAGTCCTGCCGTCGTAACGAATCTAGCAGTTCACCGCCGGTGCTCCTCCTTGTACGTGTGAATACCAGCAGAGGTGTTGTACTATCAGCACCAGGACGATCAGATCGTAAGGACTGCACTGCATCAACAGACGTACTACATTAGTAATCCGCAACTGCGCGTCTAGTGGTAAACCTCGTGGCCTTCTACCTCAGCTAGATCTTGGGATCACCATGTTAGAAGGAAAAAGTTTTTTTATCTCTATGTGGCCCAACAGGGGTATCAGAGCGATAGCTTCTGGTTTTAGGCTCGAGATCTCGCATATGTGATATGCGATTGGCTATATATGAGATCTATGTGCTGTTTTGGTGGTCGATCTATAAGATAGATCGGTTTTGTACGATGTTGATTGAATCAACTTTACTCGGGGAATGGTAGATTTGGTTTCCGTGATCATACTGCTGAGGTCGTGGAACGACATACCCCTACCGGTCATTTTCGCCACCGGGGTAGACTGTGACACGTAAATCCAAAAGCGGTGATCGAAGATCAAAGAGTTTGATCGAGTCGGAATATTGGTCAGAATCCATGTCCGGACCGCCGGCTTCGCCCTGTCGTAGCGCGTTAGACGTTGTTGCGAGTTTCACAATGCTGGTACATAGCGTATCTATGCATAACTTATTTTTTTCAGGAAGTTGTGAATGGTATGGTTCATGTGCACGTGATGTATGTGTGTAATCCATACATGATCTGCGAATCACGGGTTTGTCAGCCGGCTGGAGCCTAGGTACTGTCATATTATTGTATAACGACCTACATATCGGATTCTCCTTGTAGTTTACTTTACTAAGCTAGTGTAGCTGTTTGGAGAACCCGGATGGCATGCAAGGTGATGTACATGTGGGCGACATGGAGTAAGACGACAAGTGACAAGAGCTGGCACGAGTCGGATTACAGGCTTTGTGGAGATGGAGATCGCCATGAAGAGAGCCATGCCATTTCACATTATAATTGCTTTATTCTGTGTTGTTGATATGTCTATGTTTTACCTCTATTAGATAGTCGGTAAAATATAATCCCTTAAAGAAGGTCTAGTCGGTTTTCCCGCCAGTGTTTGCACCATCACAAGTCGAACATTTTTGGTAGTGGGCTCATAAAATTGAGGTGCTGCCAATTCTTTCTGAGTAGGTGGGTTCGAGTTGGACTCTTACTGCGGAAACACTCCGTAAGCTAGACGGGTCTATCACAACGATTGTGGGGCTCGGGGAAAAGTTGGATGGGAGCCGAGGCATGTGATGCCACCCGTCCAATAGGAGTCGTATGAGATGCGATTGACAAGGAGTTGTCTACCTAGATCACTTGGCGGCTAGCGGTGATGCTAAACCTCACTAGCCGACTTGCTTATTTAGGATCCTGAATCACTAAGAAACCATCGGAGGGGTGTTGGTTCTAGTGGGAGCATAAGATATTAAAGTGTTTAATATGCTTGCTCTTTTATGAATACATGTCTTAAGTGTTTTGCATATTTTCTATTGTAGATCATGGCACCAAGTAGCAGTCACTCTCAGATATCCGGTTTTGCGTTGAGAACCATTCTTGAGAAAGATAAACTGAACGACACTAATTTTACCAACTGGTATCAAAATCTGAGAATTGTTCTCAAATAAGAAAAGAAGGACCATGTCCTAGACAACCCACTTCCAGATGAGCCGAATGAGAATGCGACTGTCGCTGCCACTAATGCCTACCGTCGGGCTAAGTATGAGTCCACGGATATTAGCTGTCTTATGCTTGCTCACATGGAACCGGACTTGCAAAAGAAGTTCGAGAATGTTGAGGCCTACGATATGATCGAAAGCCTCAAAAGTATGTTCTAGGCTCAGGCGAAGACTGAGAGGTATCAAGTCTCTCAGGCTTTGCTGAGTTGCAAGATTAAGGATGGTGATCCACTGAGTCCGCATGTGATCAAAATGGTTGGTTACGTGCAGTCTCTGGAAAGGCTTGGCTACCCCATTAGCGAAGAGTTCGCTACGGATATAATTCTGAACTCTCTTCCTAGTGCATATGGGCAGTTCATTTTGAACTACCACATGCATGGTATGGATAAGAAGCTCACTGAATTACATGGGATGCTCAAGCAGGCAGAGGCGAATCTCAAGAAGGGCGCCAGTCAAGTGTTGATGGTGTAGAATAAGGCTAAGTTCAAGAAGAGTTCTTGGACAAAGAAGAAGCCTAAGTCGGGAGGAAAGCAGGCTCAGGACCCAGTCCCAAGCGCTTCCTCAGGGACTAAGCCATCTTCTTCAGCCGGATCCACTTGTTTTTACTGCAAGGCGGATGGCCACTAGAAGAGGAATTGCAGCAAGTACTTGGCTGATAAAGCCAAGAGTGGAGGTATGACTTCCGACTCAGGTACACTTGTTTGCAATGGTATAGACATATATCTTGCTGATGCACCTAATAGTTCTTGGGTATATGATACCGGATCAGTTATTCACATCTGCAACTCGTTGCAGGGACTGGTAAGAACTATGAGCGTAGCAAGAGGCGAGATTGATATTCGAGTCGGCAACAAAGCAAGAGTTGCTGCGTTGGAAGTCGGCATGATGAAACTTCATTTACCTTCCGGATTCATTATGGAACTGAATAATTGTTATTATGTTCCAGTGCTCAGTCAAAACATTATTTCTGCTTCATGTTTGATGAGGCAAGGCTATGAGTCGAATATCAATAATAATGGTTGTTCTTTATATTTGAATGATATGTTTCACGGCTTTGCACCCGTCCAGGACGGGTTATTATTTTGAATCTTGATGGTGAGTCGGTTTATAACATAAATGTTAAAAGGTTGAAACCAAATGATCTGAATATGACTTACTTTTGGCACTGTCGGCTTGGTCATATAAGTTGGAAACGCATGAAGAAGCTCCATGATGATGGACTCCTAACTTCATTCGACTTGGAGTCGTTCGAGACATGCGAATCTTGCCTACTCGGCAAAATGACCAAGACACCTTTTGCAAAGAGTTGCGAAAGGGAATCTGACTTGTTGGGACTAGTACATAGTGATGTATGTGGACCAATGAGCACGACAGCCAGGGGTGGTTATGAGTACTTCATTACCTTCACTGATGATTTGAGTAGGTATGGATATATCTACTTCACGAAGCATAAGTCAGAAGCCTTTAAAAAGTTCAAAGAATTCTAGAATGAAGCACAGAATCAACTCGGCAAGAAAATAAAGTTTCTTCGGCCAGACCGAGGAGGCGAGTACATGAGCCATGAGTTTGATGACCATCTGAAAAGTTGTGGAATAGTTCCTCAACTTACTCCGCCAGGAATGCCGCAAAGGAATGGTGTTTCAGAAAGGAGGAATCAGACCTTGTTGTACATGGTACGATCAATGATGAGTCGGACAAATCTGCCTTTATCATTTTGCGGTTATTGTCTATAAACAGCAGCGTTCACACAAAACAAAGTACCATCAAAGTTGGTAGAGAAGACACCGCATGAGATGTGGACAGGCAAAAAGCCGAGTTTGTCTTTTCTTAAGATTTGGGGTTGTGAAGCATTTGTCAAGCGACTTCAGTCGGACAAGCTTACGGCCAAGTCGGATAAGTTTATTTTCGTGGGGTATCCAAGGGAAACTTTGGGATACTACTTCTACAACTAAGAAGAGGGCAAAGTGTTTGTCGCTCGGAACGTTCTCTTCCTTGAGAAAGAGTTTCTTAGTCGGGGAGTCAGTGGGAGCACGGTGCAGCGCAAAGAAATTCGAGAGGAACCGGCTAGTAGCGAGTCGGCAAAAACCTTGGAGGTTGAGCCGGTCGTGGTAACTGAGCCGGCAGCAGCACCTATACTACGAAGATCGGCAAGATTACGAAGTGTTTGTGATGTATTACTGTTAGACAGTGATGAGCCGGAAAATTATTCGGAAGCGATGGTGGGATCTAATTCCGAGTCATGGCTTGGAGCCATGAGATCCGAGTTAAAGTCCATGAATGAAAATCAATTTTGGAACTTCGTTGATCTGCCAGACGGTGCAAGACCCCTCGAGTGCAAATGGGTCTTTAAGAAGAAAACTGATATGGATGGAAATGTTTCCGTCTATAAAGCATGTCTTGTCACGAAGGGGTTCCGACAAGTTTAAGGAGTTGATTATGATGAGACTTTCTCGCCCGTAGCGATGCTTAAATCAGTTCGGATCATGTTAGCTATAGCAGCCTATTTCGACTATGAGATATGGCAGATGGATGTCAAAATGGCTTTCCTTAACAGGAAATTTAACCGAGGACATGTATATGATACAGCCCGAGGGTTTTGTCGATCCGGATAATGCTGACAAGGTGTGCAAACTTCAGAAATCCATTTATGGGTTGCAGCAAGCATCTCGAAGTTGGAATATTCTCTTTGATGAGGTAGTCAAATCGTTTGGCTTCATCAAGAGTGATCATGATTCTTGTTTATACAAGAAGTTTAGTGGGAGCAAAGTAAACTTTCTAATATTATATGTGGATGACATATTATTGATTGAAAATGATGTCCAGATGTTGCAAGAAACCAAGGAATCATTGGAAAAGAGTTTCTCAATGAAATACTTGGGTGAGGCAACATACATCCTCGGAATCCGGATCTATAGAGATAGATCGAGGAGGCTCATTGGATTGAGTCAGAGTACTTATTTGGACAAAGTGTTGAAGAAGTTCAACATGGAATCGTCTAAGAAGGGGTTCTTACCAATGTCCCATGGTGTAAAACTTAGCAAGACTCAGTGTCCTTCGACAACTGATGAGCGAAGTCGGATGAGTGTGATTCCGTATGCTTCTGCAGTCAGATCCATTATGTATGCCATGGTTTGTACTAGGCTGGATGTTTCATATGCTCTAAGTGTTGTGAGAAGATACCAGGCCGATCCTGGAGAAATCCACTGGACAGCGGCTAAAAATATCCTAAAGTATTTGAGAAGGACCAAGGATATGTTTTTGTTTTATGGTGGTGAAGATGAACTCAGTGTAAAGGGTTACACAGATACGTGTTTATTATAAACGGAGGTGCTGTGAGCTGGAAGAGTTCCAAGCAAGAGACCGTGTCTGCATCTACAATACAGGCTGAGTATATTGCCGCCTCGGAGGCAGCAAAGGAAGCTATTTGGATGAGGAATTTCCTCATGGATCTTGGTGTGGTTCAGGGCTCGTCCAATCCGTTAGACGTGTATTGTGACAACAATTGTACTATTGCACAAGCCAAGAAACCTAGAGAATACCAGAAGAACAAGCACATACTTATGCGGTACCACCTGATTTGCCAGTTCGTGGATCAGGGTGATATCAAGTTATGCAAGGTACACACAGATGCAAATATTGCGGATCCGTTGACAAAGCCATTAACACAGCCAAAGCATGAGGCGCACCTAAGAGCTATGGGCATTAGATGCCTAGACATGTGATGTCGGAAGATTGACTCTAGTGCAAGTGGGAGACTGTTGGGAATATGCCCTAGAGCAAATCATGTATGATGATATTTCCCATTGTATTAATAAAGATATTAAGTTGTCCTTGTATAAACATCTGATGTGTATCATTGAATATGTGATTTGGTTGTGGAACTATACATTCATGTTGTTTATACTAAATGTCCTTGGTCATTGAGGTTGTGCTGGACACACAACTTAGATCAATGTGAAACTCGGCTTGATGACTCGGTTCCACTTGTCATGGGCATGGATATGCCATTCCGACTTACACAGATTCGGCTAAAGAGTTTAGCGAGTCAGATTGACCCATATTGAGGTACAACGAACAAGTTGTCATTTGTATATCTCAATCAATGTAATCCTTAGACTTGAGGTTATTGCATAGTACGAGTTGAGGATCACCGACTTAGGTTCTGTCAAACGATGATCCGTAACTGGACAGTTATAAAGGCAGAGTTCGGGTCGACTGAGAATCAAGCTGCGTGATGTGAATAACCAAGACGGGATTTTGCCCCTCCACTTGGAGAGATATTCTCTGGGCCCTCTTGGATGATATGATTCGGAAAGCATGGCTATACACGACTCGGTTAAGTGTTAACCGAGGTGATCGACAAAGAGTTAGTCGGGTGAATCACTTATCTCGGATCAAGAAGAGAGTCGGACTATTTAAGGGATTACAAATATTCGCCTATAGTTTGACAAGGTATATCGTGAGGCAAAAGGGAGTCGGACGCAACTCGCATTGGAAAGGCAAGTCGTCATGACTCTTTGGTACTTGGGAGTCGGCACTTTCAGCTAGGAGCCACTACCGACTGATCGATTGAGAGTTGGACTCTAAACGTGTCCAAGTAGCCAAGAGCCTGCAGGGTCACACACTTAAGAGCGGGAGCAAGTTCGGATTGGATCTGAACCGGAAATCTGGTTGGGTTGGACCCAAGCTGGATTTAGACTGAGTTAGTGAGTCGGACTCACGGGGACTGGTATCATATGGGCTTTAGTGAATGGGCCACGTGAGTGGAGCCCATGTTCAATCCCTATATATAGTGGAGCATAGTGACCCGGAAGGGTTAATCGTTGATCGGTTAGGTCATTCCATGTGTTGGAAACCCTGGCTCCTCAGCAGTCCTGCCGTCATAACGAACCTAGCAGTTCGCCGCCAGTGCTCCTCCTTGTACGTGTGGATACCAATAGAGGGGTTGTACTATCAGCACCAGGACGATCGGATCGTAAGGACTGCACTGCATCAACAGACGTGCTACATCAGTAATCTGCAACTGTGCATCTAGTGGTAAACCTCGTGGCCTTCTACCTCAGATAGATCTTGGGATCACCATGTTAGAAGGAAAAAGTTTTGTTTTATCACCTCGTGGCCCAACAAACCCAGCATACATGCGTTGGATGAGCACAAGAAGGAGGAATTTGACCTACGAGCATTGCTTTGCATAACAATCAATGATTGTCCTCCTCTTAGTAACATATCAGGACAGAAAAATAAGGATACAATGCATGCACACACTATTTAGATGAGACTGAAAGTGTATATTTGGATAAATGCAAGAAGGTTGTGTACCTAGGGCATCATAGATTTCTTATGACCAAGCATCCCGTAAGAAAGAAAGGCAAGCATTTTAAAGGCGAGGTAGATCTCCGGAAGAATCCTGTCCACCGTACTAGTGATGATATATTAGGTATAGTCAAGGATCTAGAAGTAATCTATGGAAAGAGCCTTGGCAATCAATCTGTTCCAAATGACGCTACTGGACACACGCCCATGTGAAAGAAGAGATCTATATTTTGGGAGCTACCCTATTGGAAAGTCCTAGAGGTCCTCTCTTTAATCGACGTGATGCACGTGACGAAAAATCTTTGCGTGAACTTTCTAGGCTTCCTGGGAGTGTATGGGAAGACAAAAGATACAGCGGAAGCACGACAGGACCAATAACAAATGAAAGATCCACACAACATGCATCGAGAGAATGAGACAGATAAAGGACATCGTCCTGCCAGCTATGCTCTTACCAAAGCAGAGAAGAGAATACTTTTTGAATGCCTGAGCAGTATGAAGGCCCCGTCTGGCTTGTCATTGAATATAAAGGGAATAATAAATATGGCAGAGAAAAAATTCCAGAACCTGAATTCTCATGACTGCCACGTGATTATGACACAATTTCTTCCGATTGCATTGGGGGGTCTTCTACCGAAAAATGTTCGAATACCCATTGTGAAGCTATGTGCATTACTCAATGCAATTTCTCATAAGGTAATGTAGCACCCTGGGTAAAACCACTACCAGAAAATCGCTCATGTGTGTGCATCATGACTGCATGCTCATGTCATCATGGCACCTTGCATTTGAGCACCGTCATGTCATCATGCATATGTTTGCCAAAACTATTTTATAAAAGCCTACCTTTGTTTTCTACATATCCCCTTCTTTGTTTCAAATTTTAAACCTTGGTCATGCGGATATTTTGTTTTGTATAAACGATTTACAAAAAAAATTTAAACATAAAATAAAATAAAAACCCAAATTATTTTATGGGGGAGACAGACAGCCGGCCAGGCCCAAAGGCCTAACTAGAGTCCACCTACGACTCCAGTAAAAGAATCCCTAAAGATCTACCCTTCCCAAACCCTATCCTCAAACCCTAGCCACCTAACCTACCCTAGTCCACCCCACCGCCACCATCCACCACACCACACAACCCCCACACACATAAATCCTAACCTAATCGGTGCCGCACTCAGCAGCCGCCGCAGTGACCGACACACACGACCCACCCCGCATGCACTCCTCCCTGTAGGCTGTAGCGAACTGAACCCACATCCTCGGTCCCCTTCTCGTACGCATCCTGGCCCCTCTCTCTCCCCATACGCGTTTTCCTACTCCAGGCCACCGACCCCCTCCAGAGAGATCCCCTGGCCCCACCCCAACGCTCCTCTCCCGATTTCTCCTCTCCTCCCGCGATCCCCGTCTCTCTTTGGACCGAGTCACCCCGCTATCCTTTCCTTGTCCGCCGCCGCCTGGCCTCCCTCCCCAAAAATCTTGATGCGCGCCCACCTCCTCCCTCCTTCGTTGATCGCTGCCGCCAGCGGCACGAGCACTGACGCCCCCCATTGCCGGCCCCGCTCGTCGCCCAGCGGGCGTCGTCGGCCTTGACCTTCAGCGCCTAGCGGCCTCCTTCGGCACCACCCGTTCGCCCTCCTCGGCTTGAGATCACTGGCCGCCACCAAGTCCGTCCGCCACCGCTTCCTTCAGCCCCTGCCGGCAACCTCCACCGCTCCGAGTCCCTAGCACCACCGCCAGACGTCCTTGCCGCCGCTTCCCCCATCGAGCGTGTGTAGCCTGGGCCCCTTCTAGCCGTGTATCTAGCCCCGTGCCGTGACCGCCTCCCTCGCCAAGCTCTCCCCACCTCCGGCCATAGCCACGTTGCCATGGTCGTATTGCCCCTACCTGCGTCTGCCCGACAGTTATTGGCCACCGCTTCTAGGTCGCCCGACCCTCCCCGCTTTTTCCGTGATGGGTCTGGTGTTGCTGATTGGTGGATGTGCTTCCGGGCACGACATCCTATATGGATGTCTCTCGTTGAGTTCTCAGAAATGTGCCTATGTTAGTTTTTGTGTGATGCGGTGAGGTTGTTATGGTGATACGCGCACTGCCTCCGGTGCCAACATGACGAGAGACAAACCAGGAACCGCCTATAGGGACACTCGGATGACCGACCAGAACGCCAACAAGTCATCAAGTTTTCCCCGTCGACAAGACCGTCTAGATGACGATGTTTCTGAATAATGTACATGGAGTACCCCGAAGACCTCGACGCCGTTTCCGAGTTCTTCACCGGTGTATAAGGAGAAACCTCAAGCCCTGTGACCCCAAACACCAAGATATCCTTCATGGAAACCCCAATGCCTCCAGCACGGAGCACCGAGGACGCTCTCACTGAAACCGAAGACCCCTGTTCCCCGGATCCGAAGACCCAAACCCGAACACCCCCGAACCAAGATCTTCGGACCAATGTGTGACCCCTTTTTACGAGCCCTATTTTATAAATTTACATCTATATAAATTGTTGCATATCAAATTGTACAATCTTGAATACATATTTCACGGGTCTGGGTTGTATAGTCGATTCACCTCATAATTAAATATGAAAACCATATGCGGGCTTTTCTTGTCTTATATTGACTCCATTTAAATTTGTATAGCGAACCGTCATGTTTTGCCCTGTTAATACAACATATATATTGTGAGGTATCTAAACAACATAACTCACCTAATTAATTGTCGGGACCCCGGTTCCGCTTAATATTGTCTAATTGCATTGCACCTTTGCTATGCCATACATCATACATGCATCATGCTTGTTCTTCTTCCAAAGTATTAAATAGTGCATCCGGTATTTATTCTAGTGTTTTCTTTTTTACGGGTTAGACCTATGAGTTTATGCGAGTGTTGACCTGATCTTCGGATGAAACTTCGACAGTGTTTTCATGCGAGCATTCTCCCCATTTCTACCTATTTTGCGTTTATAGTATTTACTTCCTCTTGTTGATCTATCGCTATCTGTGTTGCGATGCTATAGATTCTGTGCCCCTTTATATTTCCCTACAGCCCCTATATTGCCATGGACACATCCTATTACCTATTGTTTGGTAGATAGTAGGCCTTGTGAGTCGTAGTTACTTGCACAGTTGTTGCTTCGCGTTGTCGATGTTCCACACTTGTTGGAGAAATGCCTCATGCTTAATGTTGGAGATGATCATGGCTTTAATTATAGTTTAATAACTAATATTCAAAGTAGCTAAATAATGCAGATGCATCGGTAGGCAATAGATGTTATTTGGTTTTTAACCGTCCACTTGTGTCCCGTAGGACCCTGAGTACTTGATACCTGTTCCTTGACTATTCGCACTATCCGCATGTGGGAACATGAATCCCCTTAGCGAGAGATTGAATCATATCTTATTTCTTGGGGCCACAAACTATATTGGGATTTTATTACTATCATGTACATATGCCATGTTTACTGCTTTATTTACTACGGTTGCTCGTGGAGAGCGTTTACTAATGTACTGTTTAGGTAAGTGGAATGTTTTCGTGGTATCGACAAGCCCAGTCACACTTTCGGGTTCCCAGTCGTTTACAGCCATTG
The DNA here is from genome assembly GCA_023614405.1 of Avena insularis. Classification (NCBI taxonomy): domain Eukaryota; kingdom Viridiplantae; phylum Streptophyta; class Magnoliopsida; order Poales; family Poaceae; genus Avena; species Avena insularis. The sequence continues at coordinate 257,208,179 of CM042693.1, read as the reverse complement.
CAACAAACCTCTAGGTCCGTCTCGGAGCCGACCAACTTCGTCACGGGTAGCTTGGTGGGGTGCCCCCCTGAAATATTATATGAATCTTGTGATTGCTTTGTCGTGATGCCTTGTTGGGTTTTCATTTGGTTTTTCCAAGGTTGATCGTGCGTGTGTTGCTATTTGTGCCTCCTGCAGGGTAAATCTTTTTGAAAGCCGTGTCCACAGTTATGGACGACTTGGAGCACAGTGTCTCGATCATAGACAACTATAACTAAAGTAGTGCTATAAATTTGACTTTGACATGTCTAGTAATCAGTTTCACTAAAATGGAATGACTAATAAAAATACCAACAACTGCTGGATTTGGGATGTCTCATGCTATTGGTATCTGACTAGTAAGTATTGCAACTACAACGGAAAGGTTAAATAAAACTGCCCACTGCTTATGATATCAAGATGACTCATGCTATCTAAATCTTGCTAGTAAGTGCTATAACTATAATGGAATGAATAAAACTGCTAATTGTGTGAGTTTCTCGGTTTGACTTCCTCATTTGGTCTTGAGGGGGAAACACCAGGATGGGTATGTTTGGTGTTAGAATCAGGTTTGATCCGAATAGGTCTTTCTTATCCCTCTCTAATAGCCATCAGTTGAATTGAGTCTCTATAGGATGTTTAGTGCATGTTGCGCTGCCACTTCAGCCCACTATACATATGTAGGCGAGGACTGCCGAATTCTAAGGCTCGCTGTGTACTGGCCTCAGTACTGACCGCTCTCTTTTTCCTTTGCCCTTTCTCAGCACCCCTTTTGTTTAAGCAGGTTTTGAGATCGACGTCATTAGCAAGGTTATCCTTCTGGCTTGTCCTGGGCAGGGTTATGGACGCCATTGATTATTCTTCAGGGCTCTTAGCCTAATTTGTATCTTGTCTATACTCGGACGTTGTATCGTTTTCAAGGTGATTTGGATCTGTGTACTGTATATATGTATTCTTGACTAATGGAGTCGTGTTGTATATATCTGTTCTATGGGCTCCATCGTGGACTAATGTGTAATGGTATTACTTCGTTTTCGACCCACATGAAAGTGCCTAGTGGGCACCTTTGAATTGTTTCTATGCGGGTTTGGCGGAATCACTAAGACATGCATAGGGCCGATCTAAGGGTGTTATAGGTAATCGATCTAGAAATTGTACCAAGATTACAGAATGATGTGTTCCATTGTCTTGTTAGTTTTGAGTTGGTGTTCCCAACATCCTTCTTCAATATTATTACGCATCTCCTACTTCACCTAGTCGAAGAGATTGACATTCTTGGTCATGTATTTCTATACAATATGTTCCCTTTGAGAGGTTTATGGGAGTCTTAAAGAAATATGTCCATAACCATGATAGGCTAGAAGGAAGCATCTCCAAGGGCTATGGAACAGAGGAGTTTATTGAGTTTTGTGTTGACTTTATTCCTAACCTTAAGCCGATTGGTGTTCCTCAATCGTGGAACGAGGGGAGACTAAGTGGAAAAGGCATGCTAGGAAAGAAAGCAATAATATATAGAGACGAACATTCTTTCACGCAAGCACACTATATAGTTCTACAAAGTTCCATCTTGGTGTATCCTTATATCAATGAACACAAGAATGTTTTACGCTACAAACACCCGGGGCAGTTTGACGATTCGATTACACGTGCACACATGATGACTTTTGGTGGTTGGTTGCAAACACATCTCATGAATAACTCCACTATTGGAGATCAGCTGTACTTGTTGGACATGACACCATCTTTGACTGTATTGAATTTCCAAGGGTACGAGATAAATGAGAATACAGTTTACACAATCTCCCAAGATAAAAAGAGTACCAACCAAAATAGTGGTGTCCGCATTGATGCAACAAACATGAATGGAAAAAATGACACATATTATGGTTACATAGAAGAGATATGGTAACTTGACTACGAACCTTGTTTTAAGGTCCCTTTGTTTCGGTGCAAATGGGTCAAGCTGACAGGAGGAGGGGTTGAGGTAGACAAGAAGTACGGAATGAAAATAGTGGATCTCAACAATCTTGGGTACACAGATGAACCATTCGTCCTATCCAATGATGTGGATCAGGTTTTTATGTGAAGGACATGTCTACCAAACTGAAAAAAGGAAAAATAATCAAACAAATACATCATACAATGAGAAAAGCACCACATATTTCTTTCAGGGAAAATAAACATCGTGGGAGTGGAGGACAAGACAGACATGTTGAAATATTATAATAAGTTTGATGAAATTCCTCCCTTCACAGTGAACACTGACCCAAGCATCGTGTTAAATGATGAAATACTCCATGGTTACGGCCATCGCGATCATAAGCAAGGCATTTTAGGAAACTAGTGACTATATGTATTCTGAATTTTTCCTTTGGTGGTTTTTGAGATGTAAATATGTATTCTGAAACTTTCATTGGATCTCTGAAGAAACATCATATTGTGAGTCTAAGTTTTTTCAAAAAATCATGAGCATTAGATCTTGTACTTGTAGTTCAAACCTGACCCACTTCCTTCTGATTCGGCAGACATTTGTCTTTTTCACCTGGGGTGGATGGAAAGGTTTGAGATCTCCCGGTTGGGACATCGTTCATTTAAGGTGGTCTAGTATTTTTTTTTAAATGTGGTGGTAGCATTTTGAATTATAATTTTGGTGGTTGCTTCACAAAACCCCCCGTTTTTTGCGCTTGGAAAATGGAAATTGGATTTTCCGTGCTATGAAAAGGAAAACTTCCTCCTGCACATTGTTCGCCATACCATGATGCACATGCATGCACAATATGGTCATAGTATCACAAACTATGCCATGATTCTATCCATAACATTGGTCATTTGGACCGAAAGCCTTGAAACCTCGAACATGATAGGTCATTTTGTGAAGGTTTTTTTGAGACATAATCAATATACCAAGTTTGGTATTTTTCCTTGCAACTATTTCACATAATATTGTAGGGTTCGTAGCATGGAAAGCAAAAAAATTCTATCACATGAACACACAAAACCAAGATCCAATCTATGGCAAAGCCAAGATCTAATCTACGAGATCAGTGCAATGAGATTGTAGATAACTAACCCTCGTAGATCCAAAGCGTTTAACGAGATCAGATTCTCGTGGTTGATATAGTCAATCACTTGTTGATCTCAAGATCATGTAGACGATCCTTCTGGCGCCACGTTCCAGCAGCGCTTCCGCAATCGGTCACACGTACGGTAGTCGATGAATACCTTCCTCTCCCTTGTTCTAGCAGGGCAGCAGAGGTTGTAGATCTCCTCGGAATCCCAACAGCACGATGGTGTGGTGTTGGTGGTGGAGAAGAGATTACTGCAGGGCTTCGCCTAAGCCGGAGCAGCTATATGGAGGAGAGAGGGGAGGCACCGACGGCTAGGGTTTGGGGTGAGGGAGTAGGGGCACCCCCACCCCTCCTTATATGGGTGGAGGGGCAGCGGCCAGGGTTCCTAGCCCTGGCCGAGTCCACCCCCAACTCCCCTTGGCCGGAGGCAATGGAGAGGGAAAACTTTTCCCTCAAGGTTTCCTTTCCTTCCTCCACTAGGACTTTGACTTTCAAACTAGGATTTGACTTTTCAAACTAGGATTTAACTATTCAAAGTAGAGTTTGTTTCTCTCTTCCTTATCCTCGGTCGACTTGACCTAGGGTTCCATGCACCTATCCCATTAGGGTATGGTGCATTCCATGTACCCCCTCCCGGGGTGGTGGACTGTAACATCCCAAAAATACCAAACTTATATCATCAAACACTAATCATCAAGATTAGGGTTAACAAAAACTTTTCTAACTAAACCCATAAATGCATGCATATGTGTATGCATAGTTTTTGAATTTCTTTAAAACCACTTTGTTTGTGTGATCCATTGCATGTAAAATGTTTCTTAGATGAAATAAACATCATCTAAAACATTTCCCACACTTTTCCTAAAAACAAGTAAATTAAAACAAATATATTAAGTGAATGGTCATTTTGACCAATTTAACTCTCATGCCTACTTTGGCTGCCTCAAACTTTCAGAACCTAACAAATTTTTTTTTGGATCTTTGCACCCCTTGAATGTACTCATGACAGAGTATCAAGGCCCACTTTGTGATCATCTAGAAACTTTCAAATGCATAGTTTAAATGATATTTCAAAATTGAATCTTCTTCATATGGGAAGATCCCACTTTTTCTAAACCCACTCAAACAAGCTCAACTTTCAAAACCCAAGCATCTGTAGACTCACCAGAACCAATCTAGCAAACCCACCAAAAATCATTTCAAAATTCAAAACTTGATTTCATGCGGCCATTTCATCAAACAGGTTGCAGACACAAATCAAACAACACCTCAAACACTATAGTGTGCAGTAAATTTGGCCTAACTTGTTCCCTAGTTAGCTCACACATAGCTCAGTAGATCATCTAGAAAGATTAGCCCAGCACTAGCACCCCTGTGAGCTTGCCATTGCCATTAATGGTGAACAGCCGAGCACACCCATGTCACCCCATTGTGGACAGCAAGCTAGGAGAAGCAGCAAGCCTAGCCAGCATGTCTAGAAGACAGCCCACCGTCCACCGCCACTCACTGTCCCAGCCGCAAGCGTTGCCAAGCCATGGACCACGCGCACAAGCCGCGCCCAGACCATGCCGAGCGTGCGCCAGAGCGCCACCCTCGACCATCACCCACAGACCGCGCACCGCCCTCACCGCTTGCACACACGATCGCAACCGACCCAGGAGACCGCCAGACATCCCCGTTTGCCGCCCCGTGCCATACAGCCACCGCCTGCCGTCGAAGACGCCGCCTCTGCCGCGCAGAGCACCGCCCGTTCCAGACCAAACCACACCGCCCCATGCCTCGCGACCATGTCGTTGAGCATCGCCAGGAGACACAGCACCGTCCCCTACCCTTGCCCATGCCTTTAGCCGCCTGTAACGTCGCCCCCGACGAGCTCACCGTGCGCCCCGACGGTCCCCTCGCTCGACTATAAATAGAGGCCACCCCCGCACGAATTCATCACACCATCTCACTCCCCTCTCCTCACTGACCGTGCCACACCATTCTCAGAGCAAGGCGAGCACCACCTCGCCTGAATTTCACTGGAGCCTGCCGCTGCCGGAGAAGAAAGGAGCCAGCGATTGGAGCCACCCCAGGAACTGCCGCGACCACCCCTGAGTTCGCCGTCGTCGACTTTGTCGTTCGCCCGCCTCGCCGACCCTCGCCCGTACCCCGGTGAGCCCCCAGCACCCCTCACTGGCCACGCTAGGTTTCGTTCTCGCCGGAGCTGTCTCGCGTCGATGATGACCCACAGCCGTTGGATTAGAACTAGATCGAACGATCCACGTTGCCCCATACCGCTTCGCCCAGCCCCGTGTCACTGACGAGTGGGGACACCCACTTACGCAGCCTGCGGGAGCACTGCGCTTAGCAGGCCGGCCCGTTAGAATTTCTCGCGCAGCCCAGCAATTCAAATTAAATCCTTTTCTATTTCATTTCAAACACACTTTTGTACCCAACTTCAAAAATCAACCCAGATAGATTCAGTGCACCAATTTGAATGAAACCAATTTTGTTGGAAAGGTCTGTGAATGCTTAATCCAAGCCCGTTGGATTCAAGTCATTTGGATCTGTAGATCACCCTTGATAAAAATGACAAGGCATAAGCTTTTCTGCATTCAAACATTTTTCAAATTTAAACCATAAAAGCTTTTGAGTTGATTCCAACTCTCAAAAATCACATTTAACCATACCTTTCAGAATCTATAAAAATATATAGGTTTACTTGCAGAAATAATGTTCAAGTAATAAAAGAATGCTACATAAGCATTTCTAGCCACTTTAATTAATTAAAATAAAAGGGTAAAACCTTATTAAATTGTGACACCACTTTAAATCACATTCCCATGGACTACAATATGAGGTGATGACATGTGTCAACATGATACCATGTTTAGTTTGGAGAATATTAAATCTTAAGTAGTTTTTCAATGAGTAGAAATTACTTTTCTAAAAATAAAAAGATTTAAACCAAGCCTTAACCTTGTAATGTTAGAGATGATGTTAGATCATCTATAGGACCCTTGTGTGTGATGATTGCAAGTAGTTAAGTATTGTTTGGTGATTGTGTACCTCCTATTTATTCATAGACGTTAGTACCGACCAAGGATACGAGGAGGAAGGAGGATACTACGAAGAGGAAGCCGAGGAGAACTTCAACCACTGCTCTGCACAAGGCAAGCTAACACTTGCAAGATACCCTACCTATGCAAGTTACCCCTTGCAAGATTACCCATTTGATAAACAAATCCTAGTTTTACTTGCGAACTTCTTACTTTATTTCTTTATCAAAGCTTACTTAGAGTTTACTTAAGTGACTGGTAGATTGTGGAAAGTGTTGAAGGTTGCATAAAGAGCATAAAATTTGGCCTAGGACAGAAACCTTGATATCAGTCTAAGATATAAGGTTGGACTTAGTAAAACTCCATTAGTTACCACCCCTCATTAGTACTACCCCCACCTATAGATGCTAGTGCTAAGCATAAAACTTGATCAACTTTAGATGGGAATCCTTGGTGGAAAAATTGTTATGAAAACCTTGGAATGATGGATCATTCTATTGAAATGTTTTGGACATGTGTTTCCAAACACTTGATGATTTTGGTAATGAAAATGTTGAGGCATGAGCCTTAGCCCTTTATAAAAATGATGGTTGTCTAGATGCGATACCATTCCAATTTTATCGTACAACCACAATACCCAAATATTGGGTAGGGCTTGACTGGAAACTTATATTCCTTAGTATTAGTTCCCTCACGGCCAAGGTCTGAGCTGAGGCTACCTTGTGAAGATTGTCCACCTGTGTAGTACCCAAGATGACAGTGAGTCATGGTTATACTAGGGCGTGTAAATGAAAGGTTAGGATTGATTATCCGCATACTGAGTATGGTGAATTCAGGATTTGTTCCTGACGGATGTATCAAATGTTGTGGTGAAAGTGTACAATCTCTGCAGAGTGTCAAACTATTCGAATAGCCGCGTCCGCGGTTATGGACAGTTGGATTGGCCATACTGTTCCCCGTCAGACTTTTCAAAATGACTTGTGAACTGAATTGAGACTTTGACTTGACCACAACAGAGTTGTGACCTGAGTTACAAGATCCCACTTAGGAGTTATAAAATTTTGACTAGCTTTAGAACTTAGTAGAGATAAACCTGGCTTTTGCAAAACAACCCTAGAGCCTAGTGTCCTATTATCCAAAAACCCCTTACCTGTTAGTATTAGTTTGCGAGTACTTAAAGAGTACTCATGGCTTTGTCCCTGGCTATTCCCATGGCCAGACTATGAAGAGGAGTATCTGGAGGATGGACCCCAGGAAGGTTACGACAACTAGGATCATCTCCCATCGTCGGATTGCCTGTGACCCGAAGATGGAGCTTACGCCCTCGCTACCGTTATTATTACGTATTCCGCTGCTTGAAGTTGTATTAAGAACTGGATCATGAGATCCCTATTTGTGTAAGAACTTATGTATCGTTGTAATGGATGAAGTACTATGGTATCCAATTCTGTTATATCTCACAAAAATGGTAATCCTGGGATTGCGATGTATGGCATAACAGGCATCTAGGATTGAAAAATCCGGGTGTTGACAAGTTGGTATCAGAGCCATCCTGACCATAGGAGACCCTAGTTAGGTTGGACGTTGAACCAAAAACTTACTTTCAAAACCAAAGAAAACAAATATTTACAAAAACCTATTCTCTTTCTTATCTCTTTAATTCTTTCATAAAACTTCATGTTCCTCAAAATCTCTTGCAAAATACATAAATTTTTTACACACTTGATCACTCTGCTAATCTACTCATCCTCTATTTTTATAGATGGACGTGAAGTACAGCAAGTTTTATCAGTGGGGAATGGAGGAGACCTTATCTTTGAGAGGGATCTAGATCAGCTTTCGGAACTTCTGGAGCGTCCACACCCCGAGTTCTTCGGAGCTCAGCTCAATGATCAAGGAGGAGAAGATCTGCAGTGGCTAATTGTTGCAAGTCTCCAAGGAAAGATTGAACCTCCCACTGCGGAAGGAATTCAGTTTACCTTAAGAGAGAACAACTGGCTCGATGGACTTGCCAGAGCAATGCAGGAATCTCTCTCCCGTCTATGTGGGCAGAGCATCAATTAGATCAAGGGTACTCGCTTTGAGTTTTTCCCAACACGTGATGCAAATGGACAACCCCTGGAAGCCCCATACCACCCCGAGCTGAAGACTCAATTGGACCACCTTAGCTTCATGATGTATGATCGTCAGCGGGAGTTGGACAACTGTCGTGACTATTGCAACCACAAGTCTGCCATCATCAAGACGAAGGATCAGACCATAGCCATGCTAGCAAAGAACCGCAAGTCTCATCGCCGTCAACTCGACAAGAAGGTGCGCATTATTTCCCGTCTTCGCCATCGCATCTCATCTCTGGAGGAGACCATCCACGAGAGAGACATGCAGTTAGAGGAAAGGGAGAATGCCGGAGAGGATCTTCGTGGAGACCCTTACTCTTATCTCAGCGATGACGATGATTTTCTGGAGGATCAGGCCATGGACTTCTTCACCGATGAGGATGATTTCGCCTTCATCGATGATAATGAAGATGATGAAGCCACAGACTCCAAGGAGTAGTAGCACTGAGAACTAGCATAGTGAATAGTAGTCGGTCCCACTGTATCGTAGTTTCCAGAATGGTTCTTAAAACCATCTGTTTTCCTTTGCTGTGGTGTGTGTTGTATCGAGTGATTGAATGAATGAAAAAGCAAGTTGCTAGAAAAATCTGAGTCAAACCTTTAAAAACTTTTCAAAGACCCCAAACCTTAGAAAAATTCCATCTTTTCTCACGATTTATCTAAATCTTTAGATGCCACGTGGAGGAAGTGGTTCAGCCCCAGATCCGATGTTGCAGATTCTGCAAATGTTGACCTCTGACCACGAAGCTGAAAGAGCGGAACGTCAAGCCAACCTAGCCACTCTGCAACAGATAGCCCAGCTAGCCCACAACAACCAAGGCCACGGAAATCAGGACCACCACGGATCTAAGCTCAAGAATTTCCAGAATACCAACCCACCCGTTTTCACCAAGTCAGAAGAACCCCTAGACGCCGATGATTGGCTGCAAACCATGGAAAACAACCTAGAAGTCGCAGGAGTGGAAGCCAACGAGAAAGTCCTGTTCGCCACCCATTATTTAGCCGGAGATGCCAGGGCATGGTGGAATAGTGTTCGTGCCATGACCGGAGGCCAGATGATGACCTGGGAGGAATTCAAGGTCAAGTTTAGCAGAACCCATGTGCCACCAGGTTTGATCAAGAGAATGAGAGACGAGTTCAGAGAGTTGAAGCAAGGAAGGATGACTGTAGTGGAATACCGTGACAAATTTTTGTCATTAGCTAGGTATGCCCCGGACGAAATAGACACCGAAGCCAAGAAGAAAGAAAGATTCCTGAATGGTCTGCATGACGAGATGCAGACGGTGTTAGTCAATATCCCCTTTGCCGATATTGAAGCCCTTGTCGATTCAGCCATCCAGATGGAAGGAAAGATCAACCAAGCCAATGAGAACCGCAAGCGTCGCATGATGCATCAACCCGGAACCCATCAGACCCCAAAGTATCGCCCCAACCCATCTCCAGGATTTGCCCTAAGAACCAATAGACCCCCTATGACCCGTCCTACCTACCCCAACCGTGGAAACCCTAGACCCGGAGGAAATCACACTAACCCCGGCAACTCTAGGAATTTCACCCGTGCCCCACCCAAGTTCAACACCAACAATGCTACCGCCAATCCCAACACTGCCCCGAGGACTGGAAGCAATGTTGTGCTGCATAATAAGGACAGTCACAAGTGGCCTGTTATGACTGTGGAATTAAAGGCCACTATTCCAACGAGTGCCCCAACAAGAAGAATTCTACAGCACCCAATACCAACGTCCCAGCTCAGCAGCAGCGTCGTGTCCAGCCAGGAAGGAGATTTTCCCCAGGAAATTCACTCAACCGCAATGGCCGTCTTTTTCTCATGCATGCTGAAGAAGCTCAGGAAGCGCTAGACGTCGTGCTGGGTATGTTTTCTGTTAATTCAGTACTTGCAAGAGTGTTGTTTGATTCTGGTGCATCGCATTCGTTTGTCACCAAAGAATTTGTCGGCACTAGTAAAATTCAACCAGCCAAATTGAAGCATGTGATGATTGTACAAATTCCCGGATCAACCACCAAGGCTAGGCAAATTTGCAAAGCCGTCCCTATCCGAATCCATGGAATAAATTTTTATGCTAACCTAATTGTACTCGGAACCAAAGGTTTGGAAGTAGTACTAGGAATGGATTGGATGTCCAAACATAAGGGATTGATTGACTGTGCCAAGAAAGCCATCACCATGACCAGTACCACCGGAATATCAGTCGAGCATATATCGAAAACCTTACCTCGCCAATTCAAGTGTAACAAGAGTCTAGCCCAACCTACCATTGACCAAGTCCAGATAGTATGTGAATACCCAGATGTATTTCCAGATGTTTTGCCCGGTATGCCCCCATATCGAGATATCGAGTTTATCATCGAACTAATCCCAGGAACAGGACCCATAGCCCAGAGACCCTATAGTATGAACCCATCAGAACTAGAAGAACTGAAGAAGCAACTGGATTCCATGCTGGAAATCGGATTGATTCAACCAAGTGCGTCCCCATGGAGATCACCTGTCTTGTTTGTGGACAAGAAGGATGGAGGTAACCGTCTGTGTACGGATTATCGGAAGTTGAATGATGTCACCATCAAGAACAAGTATCCCTTGCCCAAGATAGAAGATTTGTTTGATCAGTTGACCAGTGCCCAGGTGTTTTCTAAGATTGATCTTAGAGCTGGCTATCATCAACTCAAAATTCGTGCAGAGGATATTCCAAAGACTGCCTTTACCACCAGATATGGATTGTACGAGTATACAGTCATGTCTTTTGGATTAACCAATGCCCCCGCTTATTTCATGAATCTCATGAATAAGATTTTTATGGACTTCCTGGATAAGTTTGTCATTGTTTTCATCAATGACATTCTGATTTATTCCAAATCAGAAAAAGAACATGAGCTACACCTAAGGACCATTCTTGGAACCCTTAGAGAGCATCGGCTGTATGCAAAGTTTAGCAAATGTGAATTCTGGTTACAGGAAGTAGGATTCCTCGGTCACATTGTATCAGCCGGAGGAATTGCCGTTGACCCTGCCAAAGTGAAAGATGTAGAAGATTGGCAAGCCCCAACCACTCAAACCCAAGTTCGTGCTTTTCTCGGATTGGCGGGATATTACCGCAAATTCGTAGAAGGATTATCGAGTATCGCTCGACCTATGACCCAATTGCTGAAGAAGGACAAGAAGTTTGAATGGACAGACAAGTCTGAAGCGAGTTTTCAAGAACTCAAGAGGAGATTGATATCGGCCCCAATCTTAATCATGCCGGATATCACGAAGCCCTTCGATGTGTATTGTGACGCATCCAAGATTGGTCTCGGATGTGTGCTAATGCAAGAAGGCAAAGTTATATCTTATCTATCTCGGCAATTGAAGCAACACGAGCAAAACTACCCAACCCATGACCTCGAACTCGCAGCCGTAGTTCTAGCCCTAAAGACATGGAGACATTACCTGATGGGAAATCGTTGTGAGATTTATTTGGATCACAAGAGCCTAAAGTACATATTCACTCAGAAGGAGTTGAATATGAGGCAGAGAAGATGGATTGAGCTAATCAAGGATTATGACCTGGACATTCACTATCACCCTGGTAAAGCCAATGTGGTAGCCGATGCCCTTAGCAGATTGCCGTGCCGCTTGAACTCCATGATTTTGAAGGAGCAACCAAGTCTGCACAAGGAGATGGAAGATTTTCGAATAGAATTAGTAAGTGAAGGATTTTTGGCTAGCATAGAACTTCAGGCCACTTTGATCAGTCAGATTAAAGAAGCGCAGAAGGGAAATGCTAGTATTGACGGAATCAAGCGTCGTATCGGTACAGGCAAAGTACCCGGATTCACCGAGGACGAAGAAGGAGTTTTGTGGTACAAAGGACGCCTTTGTGTACCATCAGATTCGGAGTTGAAAGAAGTTATCTTGAAGGAGGCTCATGATACTCTTTATTCTATCCATCCCGGAGGAACGAAGATGTATCAAGATTTGAAAGAGCAATTTTGGTGGCATAAGTTGAAGAGAGAAATCGGAAGCTATATCGCCAAGTGTGATATATGTCAGCGAGTCAAGGCAGGACATCAAAGACCAGCTGGATTGTTGCAACCTTTGCAAATTCCGGAATGGAAATGGGATTCTGTAGGAATGGACTTTATCACTGGACTACCTACTTCTAGTAGGGGAAATGACTCTATCTGGGTCATAGTGGACAGGTTGTCCAAAGTCGCCCATTTCTTGCCCGTCAAAACCACCTATCAGAGTTCGAAGCTAGCCAAGTTGTACATCGCTAGAATCGTTAGTTTGCACGGAGTCCCCAAGAACATTGTATCGGATCGAGGAACTCAGTTTACCTCGAGATTCTGGAAGAAAGTCCAAGAAGGTTTAGGAACCCGCCTAGATTTCAGTACCGCGTATCACCCTCAGACCGATGGACAAACGGAGCGAGTAAATCAAATACTCGAAGATATGCTGAGAGCATGTGTGTTAGAATATGGATCCAAATGGGAAGACTGTCTGCCTTTTGCAGAATTTTCTTACAACAGTAGTTACTAAGCCAGTTTGCAAATGGCCCCATTTGAATTCATGTACGGAACAAAGTGTCGCACCCCTTTGAACTGGTCGGAAGTAGGAGAGAGTCAGATCTTCGGACCCGACATCCTACGAGAAGCAAAAGAGAAGGTTCACAAGATTCGTGAGCATCTCAAGACCGCCCAATCCCGATAGAAGAGTTATGCCGACAAGAGACGTCGAGACCTCACCTTCAACATCGGAGATTTTGTTTATCTGAAAGTGTCGCCATTGAAGGGAATGCAGCATTTCCAACTCAAGGGAAAGTTAGCCCCCAGATATATCGGACCTTTCAAAATTTTGAACCGTCGAGGAGAAGTATCTTATCAACTGGAACTACCTGAAGAGATGTCAGCTGTGCACAACGTGTTCCATATCTCATTACTTCGCAAATGTCTCGAACTCCCCGAGAAGACCAAAGTGTTCAAGAATATCGATCATCGGACCATAGAGATCAATGATGACCTGACCTATCCCGAAGTACCCATCCGTATATTGGAAGAAGCCTTTCGAACTACCCGAACACGAAGCATCAAGTTTCTCAAGATTCAGTGGAGCAACCACACGGAAGAGGAAGCTACACAGGGCCTTGAAGATCACATCAGAACGGAGTTTCCCGATCTCTTCAAATCCTAGGTAATCTTTTCGTCCTTTTTCAAATCTCGGGACGAGATTTTGTTTAAGGGGGGAAGGTTTGTAACATCCCAAAAATACCAAACTTAGATCATCAAACACTAATCATCAAGATTAGGGTTAACGAAAACTTTTCTAACTAAACCCATAAATGCATGCATATGTGTATGCATAGTTTTTGAATTTCTTTAAAACCACTTTGTTTGTGTGATCCATTGCTTGTAAAATGTTTCTTAGATGAAATAAACATCATCTAAAACATTTCCCACACTTTTCCTAAAAACAAGTAAATTAAAACAAATATATTAAGTGAATGGTCATTTTGACCAATTTAACTCTCATGCCTACTTTGGTTGCCTCAAACTTTCAGAACCTAACAGAAAATTTTCTGGATCTTTGCACCCCTTGAATGTACTCATGACAGAGTATCAAGGCCCACTTTGTGATCATCCAGAAACTTTCAAATGCATAGTTTAAATGACATTTTAAAATTGAATCTTCTTCATATGGGAAGATCCCACTTTTTCGAAACCCACTCAAACAAGCTCAACTTTCAAAACCCAAGCATCTGCAGACTCACCAGAACCAATCTAGCAAACCCACCAAAAATCATTTCAAAATTCAAAACTTGATTTCATGCGGCCATTTCATCAAACAGGTTGCAGACACAAATCAAACAAGACCTCAAACACTATAGTGTGCAGTAAATTTGGCCTAACTTGTTCCCTAGTTAGCTCACACATAGCTCAGTAGATCATCTAGAAAGACTAGCCCAGCACTAGCACCCCTGTGAGCTTGCCATTGCCATTAATGGTGAACAGCCGAGCACACCCATGTCACCCCATTGTGGACAGCAAGCTAGGAGCAGCAGCAAGCCTAGCCAGCATGTCTAGGAGACAGCCCACCGTCCACCACCACTCACTGTCCTAGCCGCAAGCGTTGCCAAGCCATGGACCACGCGCACAAGCCGCGCCCAGACCATGCCGAGCGTGCGCCAGAGCGCCACCCTCGACCATCACCCACAGACCGCGCGCCGCCCTCACCTCTTGCACACACGATCGCCACCGACCCAGGAGACCGCCAGACATCCCCGTTTGCCGCCCCGTGCCATACAGCCACCACCCGCCGTCGAAGACGCCGCCTCTGCCGCGCAGAGCACCGCTCGTTCTAGACCAAACCACACCGCCCCATGCCTCGCGACCATATCGTTGAGCATCGCCAGGAGACACAGCACCATCCCCTACCCTTGCCCATGCCTTTAGCCGCCTGTAACGTCGCCCCCGACAAGCTCACCGTGCGCCCCGACGGTCCCCTCGCTCGACTATAAATAGAGGCCACCCCCGCACGAATTCATCACACCATCTCACTCCCCTCTCCCCAATGACCGTGCCACACCATTCTCAGAGCAAGGCGAGCACCACCTCGCCGGAATTTCACTGGAGCCTGCCGCTGCCGGAGAAGAAAGGAGCCAGCGATTGGAGCCACCCCAGGAGCTGCCGCGACCACCCCTGAGTTCGCCGTCGTCGACTTCATCGTTCGCCCGCCTCGCCGACCCTTGCCCGTACCCCGGTGAGCCCCCAGCACCCCTCACTGGCCGCGCTAGGTTTCGTTCTCGCCGGAGCTGTCTCGCGTCGATGATGACCCACAACCGTTGGATTAAAACTAGATCGAACGATCCACGTTGCCCCATACCGCTTCGCCCAGCCCCGTGTCACTGACGAGTGGGAACACCCACTTATGCAGCCCGCGGGAGCACTGCGCTTAGCAGGCCGGCCCGTTAGAATTTCCCGTGCAGCCCAGCAATTCAAATTAAATCTTTTTCTATTTCATTTCAAACACACTTCTGTACCCAACTTCAAAAATCAACCCAGATAGATTCAGTGCACCAATTTGAATGAAACCAATTTTGTTGGAAAGGTCTGTGAATGCTTAATCCAAGCCCGTTGGATTCAAGTCATTTGGATCTGTAGATCACCCTTGATAAAAATGACAAGGCAGAAGCTTTTATGCATTCAAACATTTTTCAAATTTAAACCATAAAAGCTTTTGAGTTGATTCCAACTCTCAAAAATCACATTTAACCATACCTTTCAGAATCTATAAAAATATATAGGTTTACTTGCAGAAATAATGTTCAAGTAATAAAATAATGCTACATAAGCATTTCTAGCCACTTTAATTAATTAAAATAAAAGGGTAAAACCTTATTAAATTGTGACACCACTTTAAATCACATTCCCATGGACTACAATATGAGGTGATGACATGTGTCAACATGATACCATGTTTAGTTTGGAGAATATTAAATCTTAAGTAGTTTTTCAATGAGTAGAAATTACTTTTCTAAAAATAAAAAGATTTAAACCAAGCCTAAACCTTGTAATGTTAGAGATGATGTTAGATCATCTATAGGACCCTTGTGTGTGATGATTGCAAGTAGTTAAGTATTGTTTGGTGATTGTGTACCTCGTATTTATTCATAGACGTTAGTACCGACCAAGGATACGAGGAGGAAGGAGGATACTACGAAGAGGAAGCCGAGGAGAACTTCAACCACTGCTCTGCACAAGGCAAGCTAACACTTGCAAGATACCCTACCTATGCAAGTTACCCCTTGCAAGATTACCCATTTGATAAACAAATCCTAGTTTTACTTGCGAACTTCTTACTTTATTTCTTTATCAAAGCTTACTTAGAGTTTACTTAAGTGACTGGTAGATTGTGGAAAGTGTTGAAGGTTGCATAAAGAGCATAAAATTTGGCCTAGGACAGAAACCTTGATATCAGTCTAAGATATAAGGTTGGACTTAGTAAAACTCCATTAGTTACCACCCCTCATTAGTACTACCCCCCACCTGTAGATGCTAGTGCTAAGCATAAAACTTGATCAACTTTAGATGGATATCCTTGGTGGAAAAATGGTTATGAAAACCTTGGAATGATTGATCATTCTATTGAAATGTTTTGGACATGTGTTTCCAAACACTTGATGATTTTGGTAATGAAAATGTTGAGGCATGAGCCTTAGCCCTTTATAAAAATGATGGTTGTTTGGATGCGATACCATTCCAATTTTATCGTACAACCACAATACCCGAATATTGGGTAGGGCTTGACTGGAAACTTATATTCCTTAGTATTAGTTCCCTCACGGCCAAGGTCTGAGCTGAGGCTACCTTGTGAAGATTGTCCACCTGTGTAGTACCCAAGATGACAGTGAGTCGTGGTTGGGAGGCCAAACTCACAGGAGAGGTGCTTATACTAGGGCGTGTAAATGAAAGGTTAGGATTGATTATCCGCATACTGAGTATGGTGAATTCAGGATTTGTTCCTGACGGATGTATCGAATGTTGTGGTGAAAGTGTACAATCTCTGCAGAGTGTCAAACTATTGAATAGCGCGTCATGATTATGGATAGTTGGAGTGGCCATACTGTTCCCCCGTCAGACTTTTCAAAATGACTTGTGAACTGAATTGAGACTTTGACTTGACCACAACAGAGTTGTGACCTGAGTTACAAGATCCCACTTAGGAGTTATAAAATTTTGACTAGCTTTAGAACTTAGTAGAGATAAACCTGGCTTTTGCAAAACAACCCTAGAGCCTAGTGTCCTATTATACAAAAAATCCTTACCTGTTAGTATTAGTTTGCGAGTACTTAAAGAGTACTCATGGCTTTGTCCCTGGCTATTCCTATGGCCAGACTATGAAGAGGAGTATCTGGAGGATGGACCCCAGGAAGGTTACGATAACTAGGATCATCTCCCATCGTCAGCATTGCATGTGACCCCGAAGATGGAGCTTCGCCTATGCTACCGTTATTATTACGTATTCCGCTGCTTGAAGTTGTATTAAGAACTGGACCATGAGATCCCTATTTGTGTAAGAACTTATGTATCGTTGTAATGGATGAAGTACTATGGTATCCAATTCTGTTATGTCTCGCAAAAATGGTAATCCTGGGATTGCGATGTATGGCATAACAGGCATCTAGGATTGAAAAATCCGGGTGTTGACATGGACCTTCTAGAATATTCTATAAGCTTCCGGTCAAAACATCGAAAACATATCCGAACCCTGGAAATTGACTTATGAATCTTATTCTCCGGACCATTCCGGATCTCCTTGTGATGTCCTGGATCCAATACAAGACTCCGAACAACATTCGGTCTCCAACTCATATTCCATATCTACTAAACAACATCAAATTCTTAAGTGTGTCTCCCTACGGTTCGTGAACTATGCAGACATGATCGAGACACCTCTCTGATCAATAACCATTAGTGGGATCTGGAAATCCATTATGGCTCCCACATATTTTTACGATGACTTTGTGATCGAATGAACCATTTTACATACGATACCAATTCCCTTTGTCTCGCGATAGTTTACTTATACGAGGTTATGATCGTCGGTATCTCAATACTAGTTCAACCTCGTTACCAATAAGTACTCTTTACTCGTTCCGTGATATGACATCCCTCGTGACCTAGTCACATGCTTGCAATCCAATTGGATGACATTCCACCGAGAGGTCCTAGAGTATATCTATTCATCATATGGATGAACAAATCCCACTCTTGATCCATGTGCTTCAACACATACTTTCAGAATACTCAATGCCACCTTTATAACCACCTAGTTGCGAAGCGGCGTTTGATGTCATCAAAGTATCCATCCGATGATGGTTATTAACATTATATCATGGTTGAAGGATTAGGTTACTATGTATTTAAAAGCTTATAGCAAACAAACTTTAAATGACTTGATCTTATGCTACGCTTAACTATAGGAGTGTCTCCATCACATCATTCTTCTAATGATATGACATTGTTATTAATAACATCCAATGTCCATGATCAGTAAACCATGCTCATCTATTAATCAACAAGCTAGTTTAATAAGAGGCCTACTAGGGACTCTTTTATGTTTACAAAACACACAAGTATTAATTTTTCCTTTTAATTGATGCGGCTCAGATCACTATAGATCTTTGTTGGGAAACCCCAAGAGGAAGGTATGGTGAGTAAAACAATAAGTTTTCCCTCAGTAAGAAACCAAGGATATCAAACCAGTAGGAGGAAGGAAATGACTCAAAGGTGTTGCTAGCAACTTGGAAACCTGCACAACACAAACTCAAGGCTTTGCCCCAACGAACGGTGAGGTTGTCAATCTCACCAGTTTGCTAAAAACAAAGGATTAAACGTATGGCGTGGAAGGTAATGGTGGCTTGTATAAAGTAAACAGTAACAATGGAAGATGTATCAATGGTAAAGATTGGACCGGGGGTCCACATTTCACTATAGGTGTTCTACTTAAGATAAACAACATAACATGCCGGGTAAACAAATTACAGCGGGGCAATTGACATGACAGAGCAAGGCATAACAATGCAATACTAGACATTCATGATCCTATGAGATTCGATTGGACATTACAACAATATACATAGACCGCCATCCAACTGCATCTATGACTAGTAATCCACCTTCTGGTTATCATCCGGACCCCCTCCAGTATTAAGTTGCAAGCAACGGATAACTGCTTTAAGCAATGTGTGTAAAGTAAACAATACAACTATTCAATGAACAAAAGATAATTGTTTTCTCCCTAGTAGCAAAAACACATCTACAACCTTAGAGATTTCTGTCACTTCCCCAGATTAAATAGAGGCATGAACCCACTATCAAGCATAAATACTCCCTCTTGGAGTCACTAGCATCTACTTGGCCAAGATAGCTACTAGAAACGGAGAGCATGCGAGATCTCAAACAACACAGACATGATAGAATTAATGAGATAAAACCATTAACCAATCTGACATAGTAATTTCAATATCCATCGGATCCCTGCAAACACAACATGTATGATTATAAATAGATGATCCTGATCATTGATGTCTATGCACTTCTATTCTTGTAGACAGTTGTTGGGCCTCCAAGTGTAGAGGTTTGTAGAACAGCAACAAGTTTCCCTTAAGTGGATCACCCAAGGTATATCGAACTCAGGGAGGAAGTGGTCAAAGGTATCCCTATCAAGCAACTCTGCAATTGTCACATCCCAAATTTTTGATTTGGTTATGCATATCATTCATATCATCGCATCATACTTTTCTATGCAAAACCGTCGATTGAAAAGAATCAGCGAAACGCTATTTTCTAAACCCTATTCTATTTTGCTACGAGGCTCCTACGGGAGGCTTTAGTAGGACTAGCGTTGTCCACCCTTGTAGCCTAGTGGTTTCGCTCAACCCTTGACCCTAGATTGTTCTCCTCGATTTTACAAAACCGTAGGAGCAAGAATCGCTCGATTCGGAGCTCGTACGGAAAAGTTATCGCCGTCTTATGAAAAGTTAGAAAAACGGGCCGAAAATCGGGCCGATTTTTCCGAGTCCTTTTCCAATTGCGCGCCGTATTCACGTAGGACCCCACGAGGGGGCCCCACATAAGAGGCACCCGGCTGCCTCGGGAACCGCACCCCACCTGGCCACCTCGATACCCGCGCCAGCAGCCTCGGGAACCGCACCCCGCGCGCCGCCTGGAGCCCGCGATCGCCGCCGCCTCCTCCTCGTTTTCCGCGCCACCGCCGGCCGCCAAGACCCCGCCGCCGTCGCCGTTCCCCACCGCCGCCAGGTACCCCCGCCGACCCCGCCTCAAGGCTTGCCGCCGCTACCGCCTTCGCCCGCACCCGCGCCGCCGCTTCGCCGCCCTCGCCTCCACCACGCGCGCCGCGCCTTACACGCCGCCGCCTTCGCCGTATCGCCGCCGCTAAGCCGCCGCCTTGCTGCTGCTGCGCTGCGCCGCTAGCTGCTGCTGTGCTGGCCGCTTGCGCTGCATGCTGCTGCCGCCGCAGCCGCCTCGTGCCACGCAGCGCGCACACACACGCACGCGCACACACGCATGCACGCGTGTCGCCTCACGCGTCTTGCGTCGCGCCGTTCGTCCGTGCCGTGCCACACCGCCATCGCCGCCGCACGCGCCGTCGCCGTGTTGTTGACCGCCCCGTACTACGCGCTGATCGTTTCCCCTACCGCGCAGGTAACCATCGTCGCCGGAACCGATCGCCGCACCGTCCGGAGTTCGTTTCGCCGTTTGTCTCCGGTAAGCCTGCAGCCACCGTCAGATTTCAGATCAGTGGTTCAGATCAGCAGTTGACCGGTCAGACTCAGGCGTTGACTAGTCAGATGCCCAGTCAGCGTCCAGTCAGCAGACGCGTTGACCAGTCAACAGACACAGTTGACAGGTTATTTTCGTTAATCGATTTAGTTGGCAGATTTCGGTAGAAACTTGTAAATTGCGTAGAAATTAAACCGCTTGGCCAAAATTTGCAAATAAAATATGGGTAGGTTCAGTAAGTCGTGTAGAATCTTGCTGTACCTTTGGTTCAGACTTTTGCAGCAAGATTTAATACAGTTTAATCAATTAGGTTAATGACCTTTTCGGAGTAATTAATTCGTAGAAAAAGATCCGTAGCTCCAAAAATCGCGTATGATATGTCCCTGGATTCATGGAACGAGGGGAATTCATCGTGAATTAAAAAGATAGGCTTACAGTAAAAACTTTTGCAGAAACTGTCTAGTGGCTTTCTGCAGTGTTTTAATTACTCGGGGAGTTTTATAATTCCTTTTTGAGTAATTCCAATTGGTACTGTTTCTAATCAGCGATGCCTATGCGGTAGTATTTTCCCAAGATTTTACAAATAATATACTACCGGTAGCGAATTATTTGAGTTCTAGCTCTAGTTTTGGGCGTTACTATTTGCGTAATAGTTTTCCTAGCGCTAAAACTATTTTCCATGCATGCAATCAGTAGTATTATTGATTAGGATTACGGGGTGCAGCTGTAGCACCAATTGGCTTGCCTTGCATACCTTCATACATCATCTTTGTTGCATATGCTTGTGGATTGTTTGTTTATGATTGCAATTGTATCGTGTAGATTGTGACGAGTGCAACGCTTGCTCGTGTGTGGATTGTTCTTCCGACCGCTACAACCAAGGAAAGTAGATGCTACTTTATTCATGATATCGTCCTACTATTTTGTATGCATTGTCGTATATTTTGTAGATGCATGTGTAGGATGATACTATCGCTATGCTATGTCCTATTATGTGGTAGGGCCTTCCTTGTAGATGAACCATCGTTGGTAGATGTGCTTAGCCATGCTATGTTGAACGAGGGCTGGGTTACATCATTGAGACTTGTTTCTAAAAGTATTGGTTTGTGAAAACTAAAACAACTTAATCAATGAATCCCCTGGGTGTGATGGTATTGATAAATTTTGGTGGTTTCATTGCGGAAAGGGACCCAGGTATCAAGAGAGAATGATTGGCTTCTTTATTTGGTAGCTTACGTGTACAACCATGTGCCAATAATGAAATGGACGGTTGGTTGGACTTAGTAGGTTGTGGTAACCCGAACCCGCGTATCTAGAGATGTAGAATTTTGGTAGGTTGGACCGGTGCGCGTCGGGATTGGGGTGCTGCTTCCCGAACAGTCTTTTCTTGGACTTCTCCCTATCATCACCCAAAATGAGAGTGATGGTACGAGCTGGGCTGGCCAAGTCACATGGGTAAAGTGTACTAACCCCTGCAGGGTGTATAATCTAATCGATTAGCCGTGTCCCCGGTTATGGACAACTGAGTTGCTTGATATTGATTCCATGACATGTTTCTCGCTCATTCTAATTTCATAATTGCTTTAATATTGTTGGGTTAACTTAATTGGGATCTTTTCAAAGAAAATCAAAAACTTTTTATGAAAGTAGGACAAATGTATTTGCAAATGCAAGCCAGACACAGCTCCACTTGCCAAACATGCATGTAGATGTTAGTACTATTGCCTCCATTACTAGCTCTACTTGCCATACATTCCATGTATTGACCCTTCGGGGCTGCTACGTTTCATGTTGCAGGTTATTCCGATTCTGAGTAATCGATATAGGCCACGGTACTCCACTCGACACTTGTTCACTTGTGGGCAATTTGAAGAATGGAGGATTTACTTTATTTATGTTGCTACCTGAATAATTTGAGCTAGCCTTGGGCTAAGCTTTTATTGTAATAATGGTACTCTGGATCTTTGCTATTTATGATACACGGATATTTTGCTATGTTATTCATCTTATTCTATTGTGGGCCAATGAACCGATCCAGGGATTGGCATGTCACATAGAAGCCACGGTCTTTTCAGAACCGGGGTGTTATAGGATGGTATCAGAGCCCGTGTGTCGACTGTAGGATCGTGACCTAGGATTGGATTAGGAAGCCTTAGATTTATTAAAGCCTATATTAACTCTGTCTTTCATCTTATGCCTTTCACCCTCGTAAATTCTTACCATATGTTATTCTTACACTTTCCTCTTTTACTTGATAGATGGGAGAAGTCAGGACTGAGTATGCCACCATGGAGTCACCAAGGCCCTTTGCAAGGCAGTTAGCTCAGCTCTCGCAGTCATTGGGATTGCCACTGCCCATGTTCAAGGGAAGAAGGTTGTACACCTATGGATATGGAGAGGATGCATGGGAGATCACTACCTTCATATTCAGAGATGCCGCCTTGCCAAACCCAGTGCATTTGATCTACACCAAGACCTACTGCAACTGGGGACTTGGTATCAACTTGGCCATATATGAAGCCCTGTCTCGCTAGTGCCATAATGTCCGACACCTACTGCCAGCAGATTCACCCTACCGTGACTATGGGAGGCGTGATGAAGATGGGCACATTGTGGTTACCCCTGGCGACAGGAACAACATGCCGCCCCGTTGAAGGCACATAGAGGACATGGAAAGGGAGAATGGAGCTCTAGCTGAGAAGGTGAGGATGATAAAGGAGATTGCAGACTTTGCTAGCAACGGTATGGTGGTCCAAGGACAGGAGATTGACACCCTGCATGAAGCTGTGGGAGTTCTGGAGAATGCCCTGATAGCCAGAGATGCAACCATAGCTCATCTTCATGGTACCGTGCAGGAGAACACCCAGAACATACAACAGTTGCAGGGGACCGTCCAGGAAAGGGATCAAACTATTGAAGCTATGACAGCCCAGATTGCCGCTCTCCAAGCACAGCTGAATCCACCCTCTGATGATGACAATGGAGATGATGGCAACAATGGGGATGATGATGACAATGGGAACGATGATGATGATGAGGACGAGGATGATGATGATGGAGACGATGATGGTGGAGGAGATGAAGCTGTTGCAGTTGCAGCTGAGAGTGAAGAAGAAGAGGAGGATCCAGAAGAGGTGGAGTTTGAGATCTCAAGTGATGATTCCGGAGAGGTGTACACTCCTCCGCCATGGTTGTACCACCGCCAAGGCCAACGCATGACAGCAAGGACCTACCGCAACCTCTTCAAGAAGTAGATAGAAGTCCACCAATTAGTCCTCGTTAGGTAAATTCGTTAGGATTAGTCTCGATCGATGTGAAACTTAATTACTGTTAGTTTAAGAGTGTTTAGTTGCTTATTTGTGTACTCCAATATCCTAGGAATTATTTGTGCAAAATTTTATGAAAAAGTTATGGCAAGTTTGGTTAACATCTGTGTTATTTTCGCTGCAGTTTTTCTGCTGATACAGCAGTACTGTACGATTTTTCATATTTTTCTGGTAACTCGGAAAAATCTGAAAACAATTGGGCTGATGCGAAACTCTCTGTACTATATGTGCAAAAATCAGCTAAATTTTCTAACGAGTCTAAGTCAGGCGGAAAAATTCGCGAACGCTGCTGGACTGTTCTGGCAGATTGCTGTTTTTGTTGCTTAGTTGATCAACTGTTTAGTTAACCATTGCCAACTCTTGTAAAACTATTTCAGTAGGTATATACTGCTAGGATAACCCCTGGAATGTTGCTGGATCGCTTGTTTGTTGATGTGTTGCTTGCTTGTGATTGTCTGCCATTGTTTGTTGTTGAATGATCATATGCATGGGTAGAATCCTATTATCGTAGTTGATTCTTTCTAAACTTACCTGTGCTGAACCGCAGATGCCTCCCCGCCGTCAACCCACTGAGTTGGAGCAACTCATGGCAGCTCAGGCACAGCTTACCCAAGTGATGACTCAGTTCATGGCAAATCAGAATAACAACAATGGAAACAATCAGCCTCAGGGAGATGCTCTCACCAGATTTCTGAGGTTAAGGCCAGCTAAGTTCTCTACTGCAACGGAACCAATGGTTGCTCTCGACTGGTTGCGTTCAGTCAACAAGGATCTGGTAACTGTCGGATGCACTGATGCTGAGAAGGTGAGATTTGTCGCGCACTTGCTGGAGGGACCAGCCGCTTCTTGGTGGGACACTTTTCAGATCACCCACCCGCTGGATACTGTGACATGGGCAATGTTTGAGAAAGGTTTTAGGACCAACCACGTGTCTTCAGGAGTTCTGAGCCTGAAGAGGAAGGAGTTCCGCAACTTGCGCCAAACCAATCGCATCGTGGCCGAGTACATTGAGGAGTTCAACAACTTGTCCCGTTATGCACCTGAGGATGTTGACACTGATGCAAAAAGGAGGGAGAGATTCCTGGATGGCCTCAGTGATGAGCTTTCAGTACAGCTACTGGTGGTTTATTGCCCCAATTTCCAGGAGCTTATGGACAAGGCCAGGATCTTGGAAGGGAAGCACAAACAGGTGGAAAACCGCAAGAGAAAGAGTAGCAATCACCACTCTGGTTCACATCACAAGTCTCGCACTTCATATGATGGATACTCCAAGCATGGAGGGAGTGACCATGGGAGCCATGACTGCCACCACCATGGAGGCGATGGGCATCGTCATGACAACCATAGGAGCAGCCACCACAGCCACAAGGGAGGACACTCTCACCACTCTGGAGGACACGGTGGACATGACCGCAACCGTGATCGCAACTTTGTGAAGAAGGATCTGAGTGAGGTGACATGCTTCAAGTGTAAACAGAAGGGACACTATACTGACAACTGTCCGGAGAGGAAGGGACCGAAGCCAACCAACAACGAGAAGGCCACAGTGAACCACATGAATGTGGAGGAGATCCCAGATGAGCCTGACCTTGTGATTGGTAAGTTTCCAATCAACACTCACCCTGCACTTATACTATTCGATACTGGTGCATCGCATTCATTCATATCAAGGGCATTTGTGGACAAGTATAAGTTACCTACTGAGTCTATAAAAAGGTCTATTAGAGTGAGTTCACCTGGAGGAGATATGATAGCTAGCGCGGGATGCCGCGATTTAACTGTGAGGATTGGAACACACAACTTCAGTGCACATTTGGTAGTGTTGGACTCACAGGGGTTAGATGTCATTCTGGGTATGGATTGGATGTCTATGCATGGGGGACACATAGATTGTGCACAGCGAGCTGTTTCACTCAAAACCCCGGATGGTAAGAGGATTAGATTCAAGTCGGCTGTACGACCAGGAAGGTGTAAGTTGAATTCTCTTAAGGGGGTTAGCATGGATACTGTGCCAGTGATTAGGGATTACCCCGACGTGTTTCCGGAAGAGCTGCCAGGTATGCCACCTGACAGGGAAGTAGAGTTTCTTATCGACCTGATGCCGGGAACAGGACCTATAGCAAAGAGACCATATAAGATGGATGTGGATGAGCTGAAGGAATTGAAGAAACAGCTGAAAGAGCAGTTGGACAAGGGATTCATTCAGCCTAGTTCGTCGTCATGGGGTGCACCTGTTCTGTTTGTGGAGAAGAAAGACAGCACCAAGAGATTAGTGGTGGACTACCGCTCGCTGAATGAAGTAACCATCAAGAACAAGTACCCTCTACCGAACATAAATGATTTGTTTGATCAACTGGAAGGAGCGAAGGTGTTCAGCAAGATTGATCTGCGATCAGGCTACTTCCAATTGAAGATCCGGGAGGAGGACGTACCAAAAACCGCCTTCACCACTAGGTATGGTCTATATGAATATAAGGTTATGTCTTTTGGACTAACGAATGCCCCGGCATATTTCATGACCATGATGAATAAGGTATTTATGGAGTACCTAGACAAGTTCGTGGTGGTGTTTATTGATGACATACTGATATATTCCAAAGATGATGCTGAGCATGAGAAACATCTGCGACTGATTATGGAGAAGCTGAGGGAACACCAGCTGTATGCCAAATTCAGCAAGTGTGAATTCTGGCTTAAAACCGTTGGGTTTCTTGGACACGTAGTGTCAGGAGAAGGAGTCGCTGTTGATCCAAGCAAAGTGACTGCAGTAACTGAGTGGGAAGCACCCAAGAATGCGGGAGAGATTCGAAGCTTTTTGGGACTTGCTGGATACTACAGGAGGTTCATTGAAAACTTTTCCAAGATTGCTAAGCCGATGACTGAACTTCTGAAGAAGGAGAGGAAGTTTGAATGGTCAGACGTATGTGAGGCCAGCTTTCAGGAACTGAAGCGTCGACTAGTGACCGCGCCTGTTCTGTGTTTACCAGACCTTCAGAAGGATTTCCAAGTGTACTGCGATGCCTCTCGACAGGGACTTGGGAGTGTGCTGATGCAAGATGGGAGAGTGGTGTCATATGCCTCGCGACAACTCAAGCACCATGAGCGGAATTACCCCACACACGACTTGGAGTTAGCATCAGTGGTTCGTGCGCTCAAGGTATGGAGGCATTACTTAATGGGAAAACACTGTGATGTGTACACCGACCACAAGAGCCTGAAGTACATATTTACACAGAAGGAACTGAACATGAGGCAAAGGAGATGGTTGGAACTTATCAAGGACTATGATATGAATCTGCAATACCACCCAGGAAAGGCCAACGTAGTAGCAGATGCTCTGAGCCAGAAGGTTTATGCCAATGGATTGACAATTGGTGAATTGCCTGAGGATTTGTGCAAGCAATTCAAGGACCTTAGATTGGAGGTAGTATCTAAAGGATACTTGGCAACAATGGAAGTTCAACCAACGCTACAGGGCAGAATCAGGAAGGCTCAAGTGGGAGACAAAGAGATAGATGAAGTAAAGGAAAAGATGAAGGAGGGTCGAGCAAGGGAATTCCGCGAGGATGAGTAAGGAACCTTGTGGTATGGAGATCGTTTGTGCGTTCCCAACGATCTGGAGATAAGGAAGTTGATTCTGCAGGAAGCTCATGACTCGCCGTATTCCATACATCCGGGCAATACGAAGATGTATATGGACCTAAAGGACAGATTCTGGTGGAACAACATGAAGGGGGACATCGCAGAGCACATTGCCCTATGTGATGTATGTAGCCGAGTAAAGGCGGAACACCAGAAGCCAGCAGGACTGCTACAGCCATTGCCCGTGCTGGATTGGAAGTGGGATAGAGTGGGAATGGATTTTATCACAGGATTGCCCAGGACCAGGTCAGGATATGACTCTATTTGGGTAGTGGTCGACCATTTAACCAAGGTAGCCCACTTTATACCGGTGAAGACGACCTATACGAGTGCAAAGTTGGCCAAGATTTACATGGACAGGATTGTGTGCCTACACGGAGTTCCCAAGAGTATAGTATCTGATAGAGGCACCCAATTTACCTCACACTTCTGGCGCCAGCTGCACAAGTCACTTGGGACTAGATTGGAGTTTAGCATAGCGTTTCACCCACAGACTGATGGATAGACCGAGAGGGTGAATCAGATTCTGGAGGACATGCTAAGAGCTTGCGCTTTGGCTCATGGTTCTAGTTGGGATGAGAATTTGCCATATGCTAAGTTTTCCTACAATATCAGCTATCAAACCAGCATCAAGACGTCACCGTTCGATGTACTATATGGGAAACGGTGCCGGACTCCGTTGCTATGGGATGGAGTAGGAGAACATCAGTTGTTTGGACCTGATTTGATCAAGGACGCTAAGGAGAAGGTCGCCTTGATTAGGGACAGGCTGAAGGTAGCACAATCAAGGCAGAAGAGCTACGCCAACGCCAAACGCAAGGAAGTGGTGTACGAGATAGGTGATAGAGCATACCTCAGAGTGTCGCCACTTCGTGGGATCAAGATATTTGGAATTAAGGGTAAGCTGGCACCTCGGTTTATTGGACCGTATCGGGTCTTAGCACGCAAAGGAGAAGTTGCTTATCAGTTGGAGTTGCCAGAAGCTCTATCCGCTGTTCACAATGTGTTCCACGTATCCCAGCTGAAGAAGTGCCATCTGGAGATGGTGGATACACCATTGAGAGACACTGTACCGCTAGAGGAGGTTCAGCTTGAGAACGACTTGACCTATGAGGAGAAGCCGGTCAAGATTCTGGAGACAGCGGAGACGACTACCCGTACCAAGACAATCAAGTTTTGCAAGGTACAGTGGAGCCACCACACCGAAGAGGAAGCCACTTGGGAGCGTGAGGATGACATCCAAGAGGACTATCCACACATATTTGCTAGCCGCGCCGAATCTCGAGGACGAGATTCATCTTAAGGGGGTTAGTCTTGTCACATCCCAAATTTTTGATTTGGTTCTGCATATTATTCATATCATCGCATCATACTTTTCCATGCAAAACCGTCGATTGAAAAGAATCGGCGAAACGCTATTTTCTAAACCCTATTCTATTTTGCTACGAGGCTCCTGCGGGAGGCTTTAGTAGGACTAGCATTGTCCACCCTTGTAGCCTAGTGGTTTCGCTCAACCCTTGACCCTAGATTGTTCTCCTCGATTTTACAAAACCGTAGGAGCAAGAATCGCTCGATTCGGAGCTCGTACGGAAAAGTTATCGCCGTCTTATGAAAAGTTAGAAAAACGGGCCGAAAATCGGGCCGATTTTTTCGAGTCCTTTTCCAATTGCGCGCCGTATTCGCGTAGGACCCCACGAGGGGGCCCGACATAAGAGGCACCCGGCTACCTCGGGAACCGCACCCCACCTGGCCGCCTCGATACTCGCGCCAGTAGCCTCGGGAACCGCACCCCGCGCGCCGCCTGGAGCCTGCGATCGCCGCCGCCTCCTCCTTGTTTTCCGCGCCGCCGCCGGCCGCCAAGACCCCGCCGCCGTCGCCCCCTCGCCGCCAGTACCCGCCGACCCGCCTCCCGTGCCGCCGCCCAGCCGCCTCGCGCCGCCGCACCCCGCCGCCGCGCTGCCGCCGCCCTGCGCCTCCACCCGCGCCACACGCTACGCCACGCCGCCTTCACAGCAGGCGCTAAGCCGCCGCCTCGCCGCTGCTGCGCTGCGCCACTAGCTGCTGCTGCGCTGGCCGCTTGCGCTGCATGCTGCTGCCGCCGCAGCCGCCTCGCGCCACGCAGCGCGCACACATGCATGCACGCGTGTCGCCTCACGCGTCTTGCGTCGCGCCGTTCGTCCGTGCCGTGGCACACCGCCATCGCCTCCACACGCGCCGTCACCGTGTTGTTGACCGCCCCGTACTACGCGCTGATCGTTTCCCCTACCGCGCAGGTAACCGTCGTCGCCAGAACCGATCGCCGCACCGTCCGGAGTTCGTTTCGCTGTTTGTCTCCGGTAAGCCTGCAACCACCGTCAGATTTCAGATCAGTGGTTCAGATCATCCGTTGACCGGTCAGACTCAGGCGTTGACTATTCAGACGCCCAGTCAGCAGACACAGTTGACTGGTTATTTTCGTTAATCGATTTAGTTGGCAGATTTCGGTAGAAACTTGTAAATTGCGTAGAAATTAAACCCCTTGGCCAAAATTGGCAAATAAAATATGGGTAGGTTCAGTAAGTCGTGTAGAATCTTGCTGTACCTTTGGTTCAGAATTTTGCAGCAAGATTTAGTACAGTTTAATCAATTAGGTTAATGGCCTTTTCGGAGTAATTAATTCGTAGAAAAAGATCCGTAGCTTTAAAAATCGCGTATGATATGTCCCTGGATTCAGTGGAACGAGGGGAATCTCATCGTGAATTAAAAAGATAGGCTTACAGTAAAAACTTCTGCAGAAACTGTCTAGTGGCTTTCTGCAGTGTTTTAATTACTCAGGGAGTTTTATAATTCCTTTTTGAGTAATTCCAATTGGTACTGTTTCTAATCAGCGATGCCTATGCGGTAGTATTTTCCCAAGATTTTACAAATAGTATACTACCGGTAGTAAATTATTTGAGTTCTACCTCTAGTTTTGGGCGTTACTATTTGCGTAATAGTTTTCCTAGCGCTAAAACTATTTTCCATGCATGCAATCAGTAGTATTATTGATTAGGATTACGGGGTGCAGCTGTAGCACCAATTCGCTTGCCTTGCATACCTTCATGCATCATCTTTGTTGCATATGCTTGTGGATTGTTTGTTTATGATTGCAATTGTATCGTGTAGATTGTGACGAGTGCAACGCTTGCTCGTGTGTGGATTGTTCTTCCGACCGCTACAACCAAGGCAAGTAGATGCTACTTTGTTCATGATATCGTCCTACTATTTTCTATGCATTGTCGTGTATTTTGTAGATGCATGTGTAGGATGATACTATCGCTATGCTATGTCCTATTATGTGGTAGGGTCTTCCTTGTAGATGAACCACCGTTGGTAGATGTGCTTAGCCATGCTATGTTGAACGAGGGCTGGGTTACATCATTGAGACTTGTTTCTAAAAGTATTGGTTCGTGAAAACTAAAACAACTTAATCAATGAATCCCCTGGGTGTGATGGTATTGATAAATTTTAGTGGTTTCATTGCGGAAAGGCACCCAGGTATCAAGAGAGAATGATTGGCTTCTTTATTTGGTAGCTTACGTGTACAACCATGTGCCAATAATGAAATGGACGGTTGGTTGGACTTAGTAGGTTGTGGTAACCCGAACCCGCGTATCCAGAGATGTAGAATTTTGGTAGGTTGGACCGGTGCGCGTCGGGATTGCGGTGCTGCTTTCCGAACAGTCTCTTCTTGGACTTCTCCCTATCATCACCGAAAATGAGAGTGATGGTACGAGCTGGGCTGGCCAAGTCACATGGGTAAAGTGTACTAACCCCTGCAGGGTGTATAATCTAATCGATTAGCCGTGTCCCCGGTTATGGACAACTGAGTTGCTTGATATTGATTCCATGACATGTTTCTCGCTCATTCTAATTTCATAATTGCTTTAATATTGTTGGGTTAACTTAATTGGGACCTTTTCAAAGAAAATCAAAAATTGTTTATGAAAGTAGGACAAATGTATTTGCAAATGCAAGCCAGACACGGCTCCAATTGCCAAATATGCATGTAGATGTGAGTACTATTGTCTCCATTACTAGCTCTACTTGCCATACATTCCATGTATTGACCCTTCGGGGCTGCTACGTTTCATGTTGCAGGTTATTCCGATTCTGAGTAATCGATATAGGCCACGGTACTCCACTCGGCACTTGTTCACTTATGGGCAATTTGAAGAATGGAGGATTTACTTTATTTATGTTGCTACCTGAATAATTTGAGCTAGCCTTGGGCTAAGCTTTTATTGTAATAATGGTACTCTGGATCTTCGCTATTTATGATACACGGATATTTTTCTATGTTATTCATCTTATTCTATTGTGGGCCAATGAACCGATCCAGGGATTGGCATGTCACATAGAAGCCACGGTCTTTTCAGAACCGGGGTGTTACAGCAATCAAGATACAAGAAGTCTCTTGTGTCCCCAACACACCCAATACACTTGTCAGGTGTATAGGTGCACTAGTTCGGCGAAGAGATAGTGAAATACAAGTGGTATGGATGATTATAAGTGGTAACGGTGCCAGAAAAGAGCTTCTAGCGGGGAGGAAACGAGTAAAGGCAAAAATATGGAAGCAAGCAAACATGTAACAGATCTACTACAATGGTGTCTCCATGCTTAGAAACAAGGCCTAGGGATCATACTTTCACTAGTGAACACTCTCAATAAATATATTCTCTTCGTGATGCTACCCTGAACTACTCTCCGGTTGGACACTCTAATCCATGGTAGGGCTATAATAGCACTCCTCAAAGTCCGCCTTCCCCATCTAGATAACCCCACACTATCACCTTGAGCGCTAGATGGTTCCAACAAACACCACCATTTCATAAAGACATCCAACTCAAAATATACTCATGATAAATATTTGTAATCTCTAGCCTAAGTGCCACCACGGTGTGCACGCTATCACTTTGACACACGTAGGGAGAGCAGAGACCTATTGAAGCACTTGAGTATTTATATAGACACTAGCCTAAGTGCCACCATGGTATGCACACTATCACTTTCACACATGTGGGGAGAGCCAGAGATCTATTAAAGCACTTGAGTAGCAGAGAAGATCTACTTGATTACAAAGCTCATGATCACAATATGATCATGCATAGAGAGAGATGAACACATAGGTACCGGTAGAGCCTTTAGCCTTAAGGAAGAACTAATCTCTCCTCATCATGGGAATCAACAATGGTGATAAAGATGGCGATGGAGATCGATGGATATGGCTCCGGAGGCACTTCCCCGTCCCCGGAAGGTGCCGGAACAAAGACTTTTGTCCCCTGAATCGCCCCTTCGGTGGCGGCGGCGCTGTGGGACTTTTTCGTGGATTTCTGCCCGTGTTAGGGTTTACATCCCGAGGAGACGTATATATAGGCGAAAGGGCAAGGTTGGTGGAGCCTTGAGGGGCCCACACCTAGGGGTGGCACGGGTCCCCCTGTCCCCCCTTTGTCTGTCCTTCTGGCTTCGTGTTCGCTCCGGAAAAATAGTAACTTTGTATTTTGTCCCGTCCAATTCCAAGAATATTCATTTTTTAGCTTTTCTGAAACCAAAAACAGCAGAAAACAGGCAACTAACACTGTGGCATCTTGTCAATAGGTTAGTTCCAGAAAGTGTATAAAAATACCTCAAAGTGTAAACAAAGCATAAAACGAATGATACAAAACAAGCATGGAGCATAAAAATTATAGATATGTTTACGACGTATCAAGCATCCCCAAGCTTAACTCATGCTCGTACTCGAGTAGGTAAGTGATAAAAAGAATAATTTTTGAGGTGACATGCACCATCAAATCATAAAGTGGTACCACAAGTCAAAAACTAAATGATCATAGAGTTTAAGGTGACTGGTTCATAGTCATAACATGGTGTGAGCATGTGCCAAGTCAACCCAAACAAAGCATCAAAGGAGAATACCACAATATTATGCTTTTGTATGCTAAAACAACGCATGATTCTTTCAAGGCATATTAATCAATCTCAATAGTTTGGAACAAGTCATGCTACAGCAATAATCACTAAGCATAAGGTCAAAACAACATCTAGCATGACATGATAAAGTCTAAGTCACAGTCATAGCAAGCTCCCTTTTGTACTACTAAAGCAAGAACTTCCTACTCTTTTCCAACACCAATCGACTTATTTGAAACAACTCACAAACATAATAATCAATAAAGACAAGTGAGCAAGTCTCACAAATCCACAAAGAAGAACTAAAAAGTTCTAAGCTGAAAGCACAAGAAAACTAAAGCTAAACACAGTGCTAGCAAAAGTGAACACTCACAAAACAATAAGAGTGAAAACTAGAGTGTTCTAGGCAATGAAAACAAAGTGTGTCTCTCTCCAAAATAAGTGTGCTGGGATCCAACCAACTTATTCAAGCAAACAAAAACTAAAAACAAAAACAAAGACGCTCCAAGAACATCACAACTGTGCATGAAAAAATAAAAAACGAAGTGTCTAGAAAGACCTGAGATTTTTATTGATGAAGAAGGGGATGCCTTGGGCATCCCCAAGCTTTGATGCTTGTACCTCTTGAATATTTCTTGGGGTGACACGGGGTGGCATCCCCAAGCTTGATATTTTTTCCATTCTTCATCTCATTACATCATTCTTCCCTTACACCTGAAAATTTTCCTTCATACAAAACTTCACACAATCTTCATTAGCAACATTAGTGCATTCAAAAGTAATAAACCTTTGGGTTTAGTTTTAAAAAGAAAATTTTTACTGAAGACACAAGATATTGTAGCAATTCCCTCAAAAAGCTCAATTTACCAAAAAGAACTCAAAAGGAAATCGATAAAGAGGCAAATGCAAATAATGGCAGAAATCTGTCAAAATAGACCAGTAGGTAAAAACCGATTTTTTCGAAGACCTTATTTTGCTCAAATCAAGAAGTGCTGAACTAGCGAAAGTTAGCTAACAACCTGAGGGATTAATTCAGAAAATTACAGATCAATCTGACATACAGAGATTTTTCATGAATTTTTACAGTGAAGCACAAAAATCTGTTTCGGGACAGCAACTTCTCCAAATCTTACTTCTCTTCTCATTAGAGGTTAATTCTTGGCACAAAAATCAAACAAAAAGTATAAGGAGAGGTTATTACAGAAGTAATAACTTCGAAGACTCAAGAAAACTATTGGGTTATCTCCCAAAAAGTACTTTTCTTTAACGCCTTTAAGTTAGGCTTGATAATTTGAGAAGATGCTCACATAAGAAATATGAATTGAAGTAAAAGAGAGCATCAAGAATAAAATTCAAAACACTTTTAAGTCTAACCCACTTCCTATGAAAAATAATCTTGTAAAGCAACAAGTCATCAAAGCACAAAGCAACAAGCATAGGAAAGCAAAACAAGTGCAACTTCAAGATTTTCAACATAAAGAGGGGAAACTTAATATTGTTGAGATACATAAAGCCATGTTTCCCTCTCTCATAATAACTTCTAGTAGCAACATGAAAAAAATTAATAATATAACTATCACATAAAACATTCTTATCATGAGCCACATGCATAAAATGATTATTACTCTCCACATAAGCATAGTCATTCTTATTAATTGTAGTGGGAGAAAATTCAACAAAATAGATATCATTAATATTCTCATCACCATAATCATCAAATATAGGAGGCATATTGTAATCATAATTAATTTTCTCCTCAATAGTCGGTGGAATGAAAATATCATATTCATCATTGTAATCTCATACATTCGAGGTATATTATCATCATAAGCAATAGAATAGCTATCTTCCAAAGTGTGTTCATTTGTAAACATATCATCGTTGGAAGAAACATGGATAGTACTAATAGTATAACAATTATTAATATCATCATTTTTAGAATTGGTACCAAAGAGATTTTCAATATAAAAAGTAGTGCGATTTTCCCAATTATGATCACTACTATAGGTAACAGGCATAGGAACATCATCTAGTTCAGACAAATCAGCAAAAACTATAATAGGAGCAACATGCTTAGGGGAAGATACCGTTTCCTCTCTCCTTTTACTACTCCTCTTTTTCTTCTTCTTCTTCTTCTTCTTCTTCTTCTTGTTTTTCTTCTCCTCTTTAGGAGGGAGAGGCTTGAAAGGAAGATTCTTCACATACCTTGGTTTATTGTTAGATACAATAGGAGAAACTTTGGAAGATTCCTCCTTTTCACTAATAAGAACAAAACACATATCAGTCCTGTCATATTTTGGTAAAATATCATCTTTTACAATATTTTGTATGTAAGTATTTGCATGGAAATTATCAACACAATAAAGATAACAACCATGTAGGACGTTATTCATATCAAAAGCACTCATGTCTACTAAAGAAGTTTTTCTTGATAACTCTTCACACCCCAAAAACAATTTAAGTTCATCATGTTGATTATTAGTTATCGCATTATAACAATACAAACTTGCAATACTCATTGGATTAGAAAGGTTATTATTATGGCCTGAGCATTGAAAATTTAAATGACCCACTTCATAGCAGAGTTCACAAATAAAAGGATAGAGTGCACAATTTTTTTACCAAGATCATTTAGAGCCTTATACCATGTTCTGGTTTTTTCATTATAGTGTGTGATACAATATTCTTCTTCGATTTGATTCTTCTCACAAGGTCTGTGCATTCCACAAAAATTAACATGCTTATCAGAAATAGTACTTTCAGAAGTTTGAGCATGTTTATTGCAATCATTAATAACATTTTCATTTTCCATGCAAGTGTCTTTAAAAGGTTCATGATACATGTCCCATTTTTTTTAGTATCATTAATATGGGAAGCAATGGTTCTACAACAATCAACAAGAATTCGAGGATCAAGACCATATCTATCACTAAGCTCTTGAAAATCAGCAGTTTCGGCAAAAGACTTAATGCAATCATACTCATAGTTTATACCTGGTTCTTTACCTTTGTCATTATCCCAATCTTCAGTATTTCTTTGAATTGTTTCAAGAAGATCCCACTTAGCTTTGACCTCCTTACTTGTGAAGGATCCCTCTAAACAGGTATCTAGATATTCCTTGTAATGTCCTGAAAGCCTTGCATAAAAATTATTAATAATAATATTACTGGGGAGCTCATGAATGGGACATTTGAGCATTAGTGACTTTAATCTCCCCCAAGCTTGGGCAATGCTTTCTCCATCTTGATGGTGAAAATTATAAATATAATTCCTATCTTTATGGATTTCATGAGGAGGATAAAATTTGGAGTAAAAGAGAGATTCAAGTTCCTTCCATTCCAAATGATTAGGGTCATCTAGTGACTTATACCATTCCCTTGCTTTGTCCCTAGGTGATAAAGAGAATAGCTTCCTCTTAACCTGGTCCATTGAAATACCTGCACACTTGAACAACTCGCATAATTCATGGATAAAAAACAAATGATCACCAGGATGGACAGTTCCATCCCCTAAATAATAGTTATCCATAACATGATCAACAATTTTTGTAGGTATTTTAAAAGGGACACTTTCAGTATGTGGCTTTAAAATATCACAAGCATCATTAGAATTACCACATATGGGAGATAAAGTATCATCAGAGCAAATTTTCTTCCCTAAAGCTGGGGAACTAAAAAGATCTCTTTCATAAAAACTAGCTTCCCCAAGCTTAGAAGTTTCCATAGAATTAGCAATAATGGTGTTCAAAGAATTCATACTAATAACATTGCTATTAGCATGCAAATAAAGTTCCATATGTTTTTTAATTTTCTCTTCAAACACTTCATGTCCTAACTCAAGATAAACACTATAAAGCTCTCTAATTTTTTTGTTGTTTTCCATTAAACCTAACTAGTGAAAACAAGAAACAAAAAGACAAAATTGCAGAATCTAAAGGAATAACTTCGAGCAGTCACACCGGAGGATGTGAGTACCTTCTACCTTACCTCCCCGGCAACAGCGCCAGAAAAGAGCTTGATGTCTACGCACTTCTATTCTTGTAGACAATTGTTGGGCCTCCAAGTGCAGAGGTTTGTAGAATAGCAGCAAGTTTCCCTTAAGTGGATCACCCAAGGTATATCGAACTCAGGGAGGAAGTGGTCAAAGGTATCCCTATCAAGCAACTCTGCAATCAAGATACAAGAAGTCTCTTGTGACCCCAACACACCCAATACACTTGTCAGGTGTATAGGTGCACTAGTTCGACGAAGATATAGTGAAATACAAGTGGTATGAATGATTATAAGTGGTAACGGTGCCAGAAAAGAGCTTCTGACGGGGAGGAAAATACTAAAGGCAAAAAGATGGAAGCAAGCAAACATGTAACATATCTAGTTGTAAATGGTGTTTCAATTCTTAGAAACAAGGCCTAGGGATCATACTTTCACTAGTGAACACTCTCAATAAATATATTCTCTTCATGATGCTACCCTGAACTACTCTCCGGTTGGACACTCTAATCCATGGTAGGGATATAACAAAACTCCTCAAAGTCCGCCTTACCCATCTAGATAACCCCACACTGTCACCTTGAGCGCTAGATGGTTCCAACAAATACCATAATTTCATAGACATCCAACTCAAAATATACTCATGATAAATATTTGTAATCTCTAGCCTAAGTGCCACTACGGTGTGCACGCTGTCACTTTCACACGTAGGGAGAGCAGAGATCTATTGAAGCACTTGAGTATTTATATAGACTCTAGCCTAAGTGCCACCACAGTATGCATGCTGTCACTTTCACACACGTGGGGAGAGCTAGAGATCTATTAAAGCACTTGAGTAGCAGAGCAGATCTACTTGATTACAAAGCTCATGATCACAATATGATCATGCATAGAGAGAGAGATGAACACATAGCTACCGGTAGAGCCCTTAGCCTTGAGGAAGAACTACTCCCTCCTCATCATGGGAATCAGCAACGGTGATGAAGATGGCGATGGAGATCGATGGAGATGGCTCCTGGGGCACTTCCCTGTCCCGGCAGGGTGCCGGAACAAAGACTTTTGTCCCCCGAATCGCCCCTTTGGTGGCGGTGCTGTGGGACTTTTTCATGGATTTCCACCCGTGTTAGGGTTTACATCCTGAGGAGACGTATATATAGGCGAAAGGGCAAGGTCGGTGGAGCCTCGAGGGGCCCACACCTAGGGCTGGCGTGGCCAGGGGGGACCTGCACCACCCTAGGGTGTGGCCACCTCTTGGCCCCCTTCGCCAGTCCTTCTGGCTCTGTGTTCGCTACAGAAAAATAGTAACTTTGGCTTTTGTCCCGTCCAATTCCAAGAATATTCATTTTTTAGCTTTTTTGAAACCAAAAATAGCAGATAACATGCAACTGGTACCGTGGCATCTTGTCAATAGGTTAGTTCCAGAAAGTGTATAAAAATACCTCAAAGATCTAAACAAATGATACAAAACAAGCATGGAGCATCAAAAATTATAGATACGTTTACGACATATCAATCATGAACGGAGCTCACAAGATCTAAACATGGTAGCACAAAGGAGGAGAAACAACCATCTAGCTACTTTATGGACCCATTGTCCAATGTGGAACTACTCACGCATCATGCCGGAGGATGGCATGGTGATGAAGAAGGCCTCCGGGATGACCTCTCCCTTCCGGCAGGGTGCCGGGAAGAGCTTCAGATCCCCCCGATCTAGGAACGATGGTGGCAGCGACTACGGACTGTTTCGTGGAGATCTGATTGGATACTTAGGGTTTTGGTATCGGGGGCTTCTTATAGGTGAAGGGGGATACCGAGGGGATGCCCGAGGCGGCCACACCCCCCATGCGCGGGCCAGGCCTAGCCACACGGACAGGGGGTGTGGGCCCCTCGTGGCCCTCCTCCGTCTCGTCTTCTGGCTCTGTGTTCTCCTCGGTGAAATATTGACTTTGGCTTTTGTCCCGTCCAATTCCAAGAATATTCATTTTCTGGCTTTTCTAGAACAAAAAAAACAGAAAACAGGAAACTGGCACCGTGGCATCTTGTTAATAGGTTAGTCCCAGAAAACATATAAAAACACCTCAAAGTATAGACAAAGCAAAGCAAAGTGGACACTAAGCAAGCATGGAACATAAAAAATTATAGATACGTATACGACCTATCAAGCATCCCCAAGCTTAACTCCTGCTCGTCCTCAAGTAGGTAAATGATAAAAATAATAATTTTTGAGGTGACATGCACCATCACAATCAAGATCAAACCTTTTGCAAGCACTGAAAGCGGGGATCAAAGTACTCTAAATATGAGCATGAAAGATGAATTTCTACAATAAGGCATAGCAACTATGCTACAACATGAAAGGATACAAACAAAGATTCATGAATAACAATGCATTGAAAGACGTTTGTTTGTTTCACATATAGAAAACATAGCATAGTGGCATTCAGCTTGTCCCTCATGGAGTAGCAAAACATAAATGCATAGGACACCTTCAAAGTTCATAAGGGTGACTAGATACAAATAGTTCAAGAACAAGCAATATAAAAAATATGAGTCAATCAATAAGTTCTGGGATAATGCACATAGAACTAAGAATGGCAACTATGCTCACTTAATTGGTGCCTAAGGATAGAAGGTGGAGACTCAATATAAAAGTGGAAGAAAGGCCCTTCATAAAGGGAAGCAGGGATTTCAAGTCTCATAAAGAGCTTCAAAAATTATGGTACTTGTTAGATTTCAGCTCCCATTGCCCCTATCATAAGCATCTTGAAGTGATTAAGTTTAAAGTGAACAAAATATGGAGTATATGCTTGACAAAGTATAAGTTGGCAATCTCACGTCCCTTGAGTACGAGGGCCGCTCCTCATGCTACTCAACTTTAGTCACCGGTATGTTCTTGTCATAGTAAGTACATGTGTATCATAGAGAACCGCCAACGGGGTACCCCTTGCCCCATGATACAGGAGCTATCCCATATCAAAATGACAAGGCAAGCAGACAATGAGCATCTCAGCAATCTTCTTATTTACCAGGGGAAAATGGTGCTTTTTTCTCTCTTTCCTGTTTTCTCATCTCTTTTTTTCAATCTCTTTTTTCTGTCTCTCTTTTTTTATAATAAAAATGCTTCATATATTGCTCACTATGGTGATGCTACAAGTTTCGACCATGATTAGGCATGGCTTAGGCTAGCAGCCCAGGCGTTTCTCTAACACACATATATAACTCCATGGACTTACAAGCTCCCCTTTCATTTCACACCGATGACATCCATAAACAAAAGATCATGATATCAACTGGGTACAATGTACATGTGCCATGTTGAAAGCCTTCCCCGTGACATCACGGTTCTGCTAATTCCAACGTATAAGTGCAAGCATATACAACATACATGACACAATGGTTCAAGTTTATTAGGGGCAAGAAAAATAAAGTGTGCCATCAAGTTTGTGATAGCTTTAATCACTAACTTTCACATAACAAGTTTAATTTGTAAGATAGATAAAACAAGAATATACTTGGAATGGTGTAACACACAATGCATAGGAATTTATAGTGGACACTTTGGAATAACTTGGTTTCTTGGGAGTTGGATGCATGAGTAGAGCTTACTCAATACAAGTGGAGGCTATCAAAAGACTGGGAGCGACCAACTAAGAGAGCAATAATGGCCATAATCATGCAGAGCGACAAAACATTACTAATCGAAGCATAAAGTGGTATCACAAGTCAAAAACTAAATGATCATAGAGGATAAGTTCACTGGTTCATAGTCATAACATGGTATGAGCATGTGCCAAGTCAACCCAAACAAAGCATCAAAGGAGAATACCACAATACTATGCTTTTGTATGCTAAAACAACGCATAATTCTTTCAAGGAACATTAAGAAATCCTAATTGTTTGGAACAAGTCATGCTACAACAATAATCACTAAGCATAAGGTCAAAACAACAACTAGCATGACATGATAAAGTCTAAGTCATAGTCAAAGCAAGCTCCTTCTTGTACTACTAAAGCAAGAACTTCCTACTCCTTTCCAACACCAATCAACTTATTTGAAACAACACAGTGAAAGCGGGGGTCCAACTACTTTATTCAAGCAAACTAAGCAAATGAAAACTAAGACTCTCCAAGAACAACGCAACTGTGCATGAAAAAAAACGAAGTGTCTAGAAAGACCTGAGATTTTTATTGATGAAGAAGGGGATGCCCAAGGCATCCCCAAGCTTTGACGCTTGTACCTCTTGAATATTTCTTGGGGTGACATGGAGTGGCATCCCCAATCTTGAGCTTTTGTCCATTCTTCATCTCATTACATCATTCTTCCCTTACACCTGAAAATTTTCCTTCATACAAAGCTTCACACAATCTTCATTAGCAACGTTAGTGCGTTCAAAAGATAATAGACCTTTGGGTTTAGTTTCAAAACAGCAAAAATTTCACTAAAAACACAAGAAAGTTCAATTTTCCCAAAGATAACTCAAAAATAAATCAATAAAGAGGCAAATGCAAATAATGGCAGAAATCTATCAAAATAGACCAGCAGGTGAAACCTAATTTTTTCGAAGACCTTCTGTTGTTAAATCAAAAAGTATTGAACTAACGAAAGTTACCTAACAACCTGGGGGATTTATTCAGAAAATTACAGCTCAATCCGACTTACAGAGATTTTTCAAGAATTTGTACAGTGGAGCACAAAAATCTGTTTCGGGATAGCAACTCCCCAAATCTTACTTCCCTCTCATTAGAGTTTACTCTTGGCACAAAAATCAAACAAAAAGGATAAGTAGAGGTTATTACAGAAGTAATAATTTCCAAGACTCAAGAAAACTATTGAGTTATCTCCCAAGAAGTACTTTTCTTTAACGCCTTTAAGTTAGGCACAAGAAGTAAGAATCAAGTATTTTCAAATGAAGAAGCATTAAGATCAATACTCGAAATTTCTTCAACTAGGAAAGGTATATCATTCAAATGAGTTCTAGAGGATACTTTCTCAACTCTCTTGGGTTCACTACTTTCATCAAATGGGTTTTCAGGAACAATCCAAACAAAATTCTTCTCTAGGGCTTCATGCATTCCTACAATTTTAAAAGGTATGGGTATTTTAATTTCCTCTCCATTGGGTTTGGTTTTATCCAACTTTTCTAATGTACCCATAACATCTACACATGATCCTAGCATATTAAAATGATCAAAGACCTTTTTGGCTTCCTTAGCAACATCATTGAACTCTTTTAGCAAAGTTTCTAGGATAAAATCTCTCTTTTCAACATCCTCCACTTCTTTTAGTTTAAGAAATATTATTTGCATCATGGGATTAAGGTTAACAAACCTAGCCTCCAACATGTGAACTAAAGAAGCTGCAGCTATTTCATAATTGGGAGCAAGTCCTGTTAAGGATATATCCTCAATATCCTCATGTTTGCTAATATCATTAAAGAATTCTTCAATATTTTCTTTCCCAATTATAGAGCCACTACCTATTGTAAGGTCTTTTAGGGTGAACTTAGGGATCAACATGGTGAGATAGAGCAAGGTGACAACTATAGGAAGAACTAATTTTTTGTGTTTTTGATAAGAAAAAGCAAACCAAACGAAACTAATTTTTTTGTAATTTTTGATAGAAAGAAGCAAAAAAATAAAGCAAAAGAAACTAAGCAAAACAAAAAAAAAGTAAAGAGAAAGGTTGTGAAGGACTCCCCTTGTGAAGCCGTCCTTAGCCTCCCTAGCAACGGTGCCAGAAAATGTCTTGATGCGGCTCAGATCACTGTAGAGCTTCGTTGGGAAACCCCAAGTGGAAGGTATGATGAGTAAAACAATAAGTTTTCCCTCAGTAAGAAACCAAGGTTATTGAACCAGTAGGAGGAAGGAAACGATTCAAAGGTGTTGCTAGCAACTTGGAAACCTGCACAACACAAACTCAAGACTTTGCCCCAACGAATAGTGAGGTTGTCAATCTCACCGGTTTGCTGAAAACAAAGGATTAAACGTATGGTGTGAAAGGTAATGGTGGCTTGCAGAAAGTAAACAGTAACAGTGGAATATGTATCAATGGTAAAGATTGTACCGGGGTCCACAGTTTTCTAGAGGACTTCTCCTTAAGATAAACAACATAACATGCTGGGTAAACAAATTACAGCGGGGCAATTGACAGGACAGAGCAAGGCATAACAATGCAATACTAGACATTCATGATCCTATGAGATTTGATTGAACATTACAACAATATACATAGACCGCCATCCAACTGCATCTATGGCTAGTAATCCACCTTCAGGTTATCATTCGAACCCCCTCCAATATTAAGTTGCAAGCAACGGATAACTGCTTTAAGAAATGTGTGTAAAGTAAACAATACAATTGTTCCATGAAAAAAAGATCGTTGTTTTCTCCCTAGTGGCAACAAAACATCTACAACCTTACAGATTTATGTCACTTCTCCATATTAAATAGAGGCATGAACCCACTATCGAGCATAAATACTCCCTCTTGGAGTCACTAGCATCTACTTGGCCAAGATAGCTACTAGAAACGAAGAGCATGCAAGATCTCAAACAACACAGACATGATAGGATCAATAAGATAAAACCATTAACTAATCTGATATAGTAATCTCAATATCCATCGGATCCCTGCAAACACAACATGCATGATTACAAATAGATGATCTTTATCATGAACGGGGATCACAAGATCTAAACATGGTAGCACAAAGGAGGAGAAACAACCATCTAGCTACTGTATGGACCCGTAGTCCAAGGTGGAACTACTCACGCATCATACCGGAGGCTGGAATGGTAATGAAGAAGGCCTCTGGGATGATCTCTCCCCTCCGGTAGGGTGCCGGGAAGAGCTTCAGACCCCCCCCGATCTAGGGATGATGGTGGTGGCGGAT
Source organism: Avena insularis (assembly GCA_023614405.1). Lineage (NCBI taxonomy): Eukaryota > Viridiplantae > Streptophyta > Magnoliopsida > Poales > Poaceae > Avena > Avena insularis. The sequence continues at coordinate 257,163,855 of CM042693.1, read as the reverse complement.
ACGAACTGTTTCATGGAGATCTGATAAGATACTTAGGGTTTTGGTATCGGGGGCTTCTTATAGGCGAAGAGGGCAACCGAGGGGGTGCCCTAGGCAGCCGCACCCCCAGGTGCAGCCAGGGGTGTGGGCCCCTCGTGTCCCTCCTCCATCTCGTCTTCTGGCTCTGTGTTCTCCTCGGTGAAATATTCACTTTGGCTTTTGTCCCGTCCAATTCCGAGAATATTCATTTTCTGGCTTTTCTGAAACCAAAAACAATAGAAAACAGGAAACTGGCATTGTGGCATCTTGTTAATAGGTTAGTCTCAGAAAATGTATAAAAATACCTCAAAGTGTAGAAAAAGTAAAGCAAAGTGGATACTAAACAAGCATGGAACATCAAAAATTATAGATACGTTTACGACGTATCATTAATACAATTATAGCATGGGATGTAAACATTTATCACAACATAAAGATATGATAATTACCATTTTATTATTGCATCTTGGGCATATCTCCAACAGTCTCCCACTTGCACTAGAGTCAATAATCTAGTTTTCGAAAAAATTGTGCATTCAACACCTATGGCTTCCCAGTGTTGTATATACACGATTGCTAGTGGTTAACTAATCTTCGGATCTGACACTTTCAGGTCCGTGTGTAATTGCATGTCACTGCGTATCTACGCATCACTCATTCTCCAATGAGATGGCATTGTATAAATTTGGTCCTTTGGTGAGACCTTTAGTTCCTTTGGGATTAAACCATGTCGATAAAATTGTTGTACAATATATCTTCATAGTACTAGCCCGCTGTGAACCACACCTTGTTTGATAACAAACAACTTGACACAAATGCCCTCTTTTGCTGCTACAATAACAGTCATATACTTATCCTTTTGTTATAGTATCTGTCACAATGTTTTAACTTTGGAACTCATCCAAATTCGTAATGGAATCTCCTTTCCATTACATTGTGCCACCCATAGTTTAAATTCAGATAAACTTAATTTGTATCTTGTGAAAAAACCATTTTCAATGTAATACTTTACAATGAACTATCTATCTATTTATCACCTCTACAAAAATAACATATTCTTACTTCTTCCAAAGATCATAAGAATATCCTTACTATGGTCCAATGATCATCTTATGAATCATTCTGGTATATGAACATAACATTTAGAGCATAGGACATATATGGATGTGTACATATCATGGTATGATTAATCAAAATATTCTTGTGATTTCACTCACCAAGTGTTGATACACTTGAATCTTGATTCAATCCTTTCCATGCGACAAGAACCTTTCCTGTAGTTTCTATATTGAACTATTTTAATATCTCATCTATGTACTCTTGGCACAACCATATTAGCGTCTCAATCTATCCATATAGATATTGATGCCAAATATTCAGGTTTTGCCTAAGTCTTTCATCGAGATGAAATTCTTAACTTGTGTCAATAAAAGATACATCATTTCCAATCAACAATATGTATTTAACATAATGTATTATAAATATGTCTTTAACATAATGTATTATAAATATGTCTTAATGCTCCCACTTAATTTCTTTCAAATGCAAGCATCTTCATTGTCTCTAATGAAATTAAACCTTTTAACAGTTTCATCATGATGAAGATCCCAACTCCGTGATGCTTACTTCAACCATGGAAGTTTGCATGCTCTTTTAGAATCCTTTGAAATAACAAAACCCTTTGGATCGTGTCATGTACATGTCCTAGGTAACCATTCTATTAGAAGAACCTTGTTTTGTTTATTCTACTACCATATAATAAAATTATATGCAGTGGTTGCCAGATTAATCCATCCAGACTAAATATCGCTATGAAACATCAAATCTTGTCATAGTCAACCTTTTGAATGTTGTCATAAACTTTTTTTCCAACATGTCAACTATTTGATACGTAGTAAACGTATCTATAATTTTTGATGCTCCATGCTTGTTTTATATCATTTGTCTTATGTTTTGTCTACACTTTGAGGTATTTTCATACACTTTCTGGAACTAACCTATTGACAAGATGCCACAGTGCCAGTTGCCTGTTTTTTGCTATTTTTGGTTTTAGAAAAGCTAAAAAATGAATATTCTCGGAATTGGACGGGGCAAAATCCAATCTCCCTACTTTTTCGGAGCAATACGGAAACGCGAAGAAGAGACAGAGTAGGGCACCAGGGTGAGCACACCCTAGGGTGGTGTGGGCCCACCCTGGCGCGCGCCACCACCAGGTGTGGGCCACCCTGGTAGCCACCGATGTCCCCCTTTCTCCTATAAGAAGCCCTCGAGGTAAAAACCCTAGATGAACCGGCATACATCCACGAAAAGTTCCGCAGCGCCGCCACCACTGAAGGGGAGATTCGGGGGACAGAAGTATCTGTTCCGGCACCCCGCCGAGACGTGGAAGTGCCCCCAGAGCCATCCCCTTCGATCTCCACCACCATCTCCATCGATCTCCATCGCCGTTGTTGATTCCCATGATAAGGAGAGAGTAGATCTTCCTCGAGGCTAAGGGTGTCATGGTGTTGCCGACGAGTATGCCATGGAGGGGTCCTCATAGTGCGTGTTTAGAGACGTGGGGTAAGGCGGACGGTTGACGGGTACGAGGTAACACATCTTACCCAGGTTCAGATCCCACGATGGTGGCGGAATCCTACTCCTGCTATAAATCACTATAATGGCAATACGCTGAGTTACAGGGATTGGTTCGCTGTGCGAGGTATGAGTTAATTGGTTTCCCTAAAGGCTCCCATAGGTCCGGCTTATATAGTCGCCAAATACTAGGGTTACAGGGAAAGTCCTAGCCGGACAGGTTACAGAGTCCTACACAATATACAATCAGTCTAACGTGTCTTGCACTCCAAAGCTTTGGGTACGTCGGTGACTCCTCCGTAGCCTCCCTTTATCCAGCATGGACCTCCCTTCTGGATCCATCTAACTGGGCCGCCCAGTAGGCCGTAGTCCTTGCTACTAACTATGGGCCACCCGGGTTATCCGGACAGGAGACATGCTATGAGGATACCCATATAGCATATCCCCAACAGTAGCCCCCGGAGAACTCCGAGATCTTGCGCCGTCTTGCCTCTTCAAGTTAAATGCTCCCTCTAGATGGATGTCAGCAAATCGTCAAGCAATATCTTGTAGTCCTCCCAAGATCCCTGCAATGTTCTCCGTCTTCAACTTGTAAGTCAGATAAATGCCGAATCTTCCATCATACTCTTCTCGTAGCCGGACTAGATCCATCCATGCCGTAATCTTCCGATGGGATGGTTCACCTGCCCGTGTCAGCTAGGGCGACGTAGACATAGGTCAGCGATACCTCGTAACTCACACATGCAGAGAACACAATCATGTCCATTTTTTCCGCGCGAAGGATATACAAACCGTTGGCGGCGGCGGTTGGGAACATGGAGAAATTTCTACGCACGCGCACACATGAGATGTCCACGTGGCAACCATTCGATCACTTTGCACGAATCTTGACGCTAGGGTTATAAATTACAACTGTGGTGGATTTTTACTTTTCACCTCATTCTCCTCTGGCGTAATCGTCTTCCTTACGTGAGCATCTCCTCGAGCCCTCCGCGCACACACGAAAAACCCTAATCCTCCCAATCTCCCAGTCACCTCTCTCCCTTTTCAATGGCGAGCAACATCTCTAATCCATCCATGACAGCGACGAACAAGGCCGCGGCGAAGCCGGCGAGCTCCGTCCATGTGCCCCCAGAGGGTCTGGTGCTGCCAAAGTCCGCGGTGGTGGAGTCCACTAGTAGCGACCATAACCCAGCAGCGCTGGAGCTGCTGGAGGAAGATGGCGACTCCCATAAGGGGGATTGGCGTGGCTTTGACATCACCAACAACGATATCAAAGAGCTGCTCGTCGAAGTCTAACTCCCCGTGATGGCGGGGCTTGTCTGGCGGGCGACGCCGGCCGGCGAGGTCACCCCTTCTCCCCAAGTCAGACAGAAGGTGTACCTCAAAGCACAATTGGTACGCGGTGTCTGCCTCCCCATCTCTGACTTCTTCCTTGCTATCCTCAAACATTAACGGATTTAACCTTAGAACCTTTCCCCCAATAGCATCCTCGCGCTTAGCAATTATGCGGCGCTTTGTGAGGGTTACCTAGGAATTAGGCCTAGGTTAGACTTGTTCATCTACTTCTTTATCGTAAAAAGGGAAGCCGGAGTGAGCAAGGAAAAGCTTAGGAACTGCGGAACGATTAGTTTTAAGATCCGGCCTGGCCGGTGATTCCCCGACATCGTCGACCACGAGTCTTGCAAGAACTGGCAGCGATCGTACTTCTATGGCCCAGATATCCCTCTGGCTGACCGAGAAGACATGTACCTGGACTTCGTCGATGGATCCGCTGCCGAAGCCCCGACAAGGAGGTCCCAGGCCACCCTTCCCTCCGACAATGATGCTTCCCGCGCCATAAGGCGGATAGAGTGGTTCGTAGAGACGGGTCTGACCGGGTTGGACCTGGCCATGTGCTGGTTCATCAGGCGGATCTAGCCTCTGCAGCATCGCACGAAGCTGATGCATGAATATACCAAGGATAGGAAGGATAGCCTTCGCATCTCCATGGACAACTTCTCAAGCGACTCCGTCAAGCTCCGCCTCAAGGACATCATCAAAGTGAAGGATAGGAAGCGTGTCTTCACCATCACCTACGACATGTTCGAGGAGGGAAGTGCCCAGAGGTACCTGTTTATTTTCTGTGTATGACATATACTCTAGTTCTTCCGTCTAGCCATTATCATCTCATCTAACTTAACAGCTTAAAAGTCTAGAGGAGGATAGCATGGCTGTCCAAATCTATGACCCCAAGATGAAGGAAGTCACCATCGTGTCCGACGATGATGTCCTGCTGGTGCGAAAGCGGAAGAGCTCCACCTCTGACATTGCTGACGGAGGCAAGAAGAAGAAGACAGAGGGTGGAGCCTCCAAGAAGACTACCGCCGCCGTGGAGGTGGAGAAGAGAAATATTACCGAGATCCCTTTTACCAAAGCACCCACTGTTGTGTAAGTCTCTCATCCTCCGACATTGTCCATTTTTTCATCCTATTCCTGTACTTATACTTTTGCACGTTTCAGGAAGAAGGCCAGTATTAGTTTGAAGAATACCTCCAAAACATCGGGGACTTCTAAAAACATTAGAGACATGTTGCACCGAGATGTGTTGCACCAAGTATCTCCCGCCATCACCCCTACCACTCCTAGCGTCCAGCCTGCCACCGCTCCGACAAGATCTCTGGCTAAGGACGCATCTGGACCTTCCGCCATGGAAGTGGACCCAGGAGTCTCCGTGGATCTTGTCCTTATCAATGAGCAGGCGACGCAAGAGAGTACTGCTTCCAAAATGGCTGAAGCTCCGGCTAAGGATGCCATCGGTAGTAGTAAGGAAATGGTGGTAGGCGGAACTTCTATCGAAGGCGGCGCCTCTGCACCTAGGATATCCACAGAGCTTCCGAAGATATTCTACCTGGCGCTTACGCCGAGTAGCTCCACTTTGGCTCCTGGTGCAGCGCTAACATCTCCGACTTGTGGTCTTGAGGAGCTCCTCAAGCAATCTGATATCCTGCGAGGAAATAGCCATTCCTTCAGCAAGATATTTGCCGAGAGCGCCACCAATCTCAAGATCATCGCACTTGTAAGTTGTATTTTCCTTTTGCATTTCATATGAGTATCCCACTGTAGCCCCCGAGGATTTAGACGGAAAACCATAAGTCTTTGCATCTGAATGCTCTAAGAGTGACTAAGCTAGAAAACTTCTCACTGTAGCCCCCAAGTATTTAGTTTGAATGAATTATTCCGACTAGATACTTTCAAAGTAGCATACGCAGTGTTTGTAAACTTCAATATTGTAGCCCCCCAATATTCTAGGTGAAAACTGAATTAGTTCTGACTAGATGCTTAAATAAAGACTAAGCATACTTACTGAATTAAAAAATCGTACTGTAGCCCCCAATCTTCTAGTTGAAAACTGAATTAGTTCCGACTAGATGCTTAAAGAAATACTAAGTATTATGCCGAATTCAAAACTCTCACCGTAGCCCCCAAGCCTCTAGGTGGATATTTATCCGGCTAGATGCTCTAAGAAACTAAGTGATTATGATCTTATTTCCACAAAACGAGAATGCTCGGAGAGGTGTCACCAACGAGAAGTTCCACATGATGCTCGCGGAGTTGGAAGCTGAAAAGGGTAAAACTGCCTTCTTGAAGGAACAAATCACCAAGAGCAAGAGTCTATTTTTCCTTTCATTTTCGTACTCCGACTTGGTCTTGTGCCGTCACTCTTCGACTACTCACTATGTACTATTCTTTTTATCCGACTTGCAGAAACCGTCGCCAAGGCCAAGGACATTATTGAGCAGTCCAAGCACATTGAGTTGCTGGATAGCAAAAACAAGATCCTTAAGCAGGAGAGGACTGATACCTTGAATATGCATGAGGAATCCATGGCGGCGTTGCAGGAGTCTGCCAACACGGAGATTAACTTCTTGAAGGAGGAGATTGCGATGCTCAAGGAGCAGAAGAAAGCTGCCGATGAGCAAAATCAGCACAATCTTGAAGCATACAAGATCCTCCGACAAGAACGAGATTCCATAGCGGAGATGCTCCAGCAAGCCGAGGCGAGCATATTTGGTAAGTGATTCTCCGTCTTGTACTTCTGTAAGTTAGGTACTTTGAACTTTGTGTTACTGAACTCATGTGCTCCTTTGTCGGAAATGCAGCTCATATTGGCTTAACCAAGTCGCATCCTCCGCCAAAGGAATGCATGGTCCTCGGCGGCAACTTCATCAGCACTGCCGTTAAGCAAGCCAAGGAGATCGCCAAGCCTCTCAATATCAACATCAAGGCGGTGGACTCCGTGATGAAGTACTCGCTGATCTTGCGTCAAGCCCCCGAGCGTATCGTAAGCTAGAAATCTTCATGTACCCGGGATGGCGCAAGGATGGCGCTGGAAATGGTCAAGGCTCACTACGAGAATGCCTACATGGCCATGGTAACCTCAGGTCTCCCTGACGTAGACGATGAAGGCCATAAGATTGAAAACAAGGCTATCTGGTCATCGTTCGGAGGCTTTGACACTAGGGTCGCCGAGTTGGTAGATCACAACGTCTTCATGCCTCTAGAGATCATTGACGGTGACCATCAAAGCTCCTCCGAGTCCCTCAGGACCACTCACTTCGAAGATGATGGCTCTCCTGCTGCCGACGATGTTGCATCAAAGTCTCCTGCGCCAGAGGATTGAAAAAACACTTTGTAATATTTATTTCCTCTGGTTTGGTGTATGTGGAAAAACTACTATGTTAGCTTAAGGCGGAAAAACAATAGTTGTAATTTCCTGCTACTCAAGTACTGGTTCCAGCATGTAAATATTTTTTAAGCAATTGCTGGATTATCCATTACTCTGGTTTTTATGCTTGACCTTTCATGAGTCGGAACACTCGTAGTCGGAACCATGTGCTCAGGTGATGATGCCCAATGGCACCGTCCAAAACCTAAGCACAAAATCGCTGACAACAAGTTCCAAAAGTCACTACACCAGAATCCACATAAAAACAACAAAGAACGTGTAGACCAAAAAACTTAAGCTAACGCCCGTAGGCGGAATTTTCACAAGTGCAAATGCAAAGCTTGCTCATAAAGGTTTTATACGATCCAAAAATGAACACTAAAGGAGGTAAAAGACTCAGAAATATGAGTGAGCCAGAGAGCTTTATTTCATTGATCATATAAGAGGTACACGATAGATAAAAAATATGCTAAGTGTAAAAAGGACATAGCTGTGCTATGTTCCATGGCCAATCAAGCTCCGAGTAGTCATCATCCAGGTCACGTCGCTTACGCTTATGATCATTGCTGGGTCTATCCTCAAGTTCACGATTGTCAACGAGGTAGTAAGACCCATTGAGCAGCGTCTTGCTTATGATGAACGGTCCTTCCCATGGCGGGGATAATTTGTGTGACTTCTTCTGCTTAAGTCGGAGTACCAGATCCCCCTCTTTAAATGAGCGATGCCGAACGCGGCGACTATGGTAGCTGTGTAGGTTCTGATGGTAGATGGCGTATCTTTGGCATGCCAAAACACGCTCTTCCTCGAGAAGGTCCACATCTAGGCGTCTGGATTCTTTAGCGTCATCTTCGTCATAGGCGGCAACTCTTGGTGAATCGTGAAGGATGTGGGAAGACAGGATGGCTTCTGCTCCATATACCATGAAGTAAGGGGTGTAGCCGGTAGATCTGTTGGGTGTAGTTCGTAAACTCCATAGAACAGATGGTAATTCCTCCGCTCAGGCTCCATCTGCTCTATGTAGCGATGCCTCAAGACGTGGCTTGATTCCCTGCAGAATTAATCCACTGGCTCGCTCAACTTGGCCATTGGACTGTGGGTGTGCCACAGACACTAGGTCAAGTCGGATTCCCTTCTCCCAACAATAAGCTTCCACTTCTCCGAGTGACAAGTTGCTACCGTTGTCAGTGATAATGTTATGTGGGAGACCAAATCTCACCACTAGATCCCGGACAAACCTAAGGGCAGTTGCCCCATCGAGCTTTCTAATGGGTTTAGCTTCTATCCATTTGGTGAATTTATCAACTGCTACTAGCAGATGTGTAAACCCACATGGTGCCGTCTGTAATGGACGAACCATGTCTAGCCCCCAGACTACAAACGACTAAGTTATTGGTATTGTTTGCAATTATTCAGCTGGAACATGGGGTTATCGGGCATAGTACTGGCATCCCATGCATGTCTCAACCAGCTTGTCGGCGTCCGCCTTCACGGTCAGCCAGTAGAGAATCCTTGCCGGAAGGCTTTGGAGACCAACGATCGAGGAGCGGCGTGATGCCCGCAATCTCCAAGATGGATCTCATGAAGGATATCAATACCTTCTTGCTAGGAAACATACTTAAGGTATACACCAGTGGTGCTTCTTTTGTAGAGTTGTCCATTGATTATGGTATAGCCCTTTGCTCGACGTACTATTTGTCGACTTTCGACCTCGTCGATGGGCAAAGTTCCGTGTACGAGATATTCCATGAACGGTATTGTCCAAGCCAGAAGGGACCTTTGTCACTGTGTGAACGAAAGAGTCAACTCTGTCCGGTTTCTCGGTGTCTGCTCCCTTCATGGATGGTGTCCGTAGATGTTCCAAGAAAACGCCGGGTGAAATTTGCTTGCACCCTGATCCAAGTTTTGACAGTAGATCAGCCGCCTCGTTTTGCTCCCTAGGCACATACTTGACTTCGTAGAACCCCTTGGCTATCTCATTCACTTCATATTGATATGCCGCCATCATAGGGTTCTACGCGTTCCAGGTGCCAGCCACCTGCTGGGCAACCAAGTCGGAATCTCCACAGCAAACTATGCGCTTGATGCCAATATCCTTGGCTACGCGTAGTCCGTGAATGAGTGCTTCATACTCCGCCATGTTGTTTGTAGCCTCGAAGTGGATCTACAGAACGTAGTGTAGCTTTTCCCCGGTTGGTGACTGTAACAGTACACCAGCCCCCTAGCCATTGAGTAGCTTTGATCCGTCAAAGTGCATCACCCAGTATTCTGGCTCCAGCATAGGGGTAGCATCTGGCATCTCCGTCCAATCTGCGATAAAATCCGCCAAGGCTTGTGACTTGATAGCGTCACGTCTCTTGTAGGTGATCTCGAAGGCGACAAGTTCAATGCCCCACTTCGCGACCCTTCCTGTAGCATCGCTGTTGTTGATGATGTCGGACAATGGAGATTTTCTCACAACTGTGATAGGGTGCTCTTGGAAGTAGTGCCTTAGCTTCCAAGAAGCAAGGAACACTCCATAAGCTATCTTCTGGTAGTGCGGTTAACGCTACTTGGACTCCGTCAAGACCTCGCTTACATAGTAAACTGGTCGTTGAACTTCGTACTCATAGCCTGGTTCTTTCCGCTCTACCACGACGACGATTCTGATTACCCGATTGGTGGCCCCATGTAAATTAACATAGGCTCCATAGGCTCGAGTGCTGCAAGGATAGGCACCGAGGATAGTATCTCCGTTAGCTGCTTCAATGTTGCATCTGCCTCATCTGTCCACGTAAATTTGTCCGCCTTCTTCAGCAACTTGTACAACGGCAGAACCTTCTCTCCAAGTCGGTTGACGAACCGACTAACTGCTACAAAGCAGCCTATTAGCCGATGTATGTCCTTCAGACATGTCGGACGGTTTATGTTTAGGATGGCCTTGATCTTCTCCGGGTTGACCTTGATTCCACGCTGGGAAACAATGAATCCCAACAATTTGCCGGCTGGAACCCCGAAGACGCAATTCTTAGGGTTAAGCATCATGTTGTATTTCTAGAGATTATCAAAGGTTTCTTTTAAGTCAGAGATTAAGTTGTTTGGCTTTTTAGACATCACCGCTATATCGTCCACATAGGCGTGAATGTTCCGACCAATTTGATCGTGTAGGCAACGCTGCATTGTCTGCTGGTATGTAGCACCTGCGTTTTTTAGACCAAAGGGCATCGTGACATAGCAAAACGTGTCGTAAGGTGTGGTGAACAAACTGGCCAATTGGTCTGACTTCCTCATCTTAATTTGGTGGTATCTTGAGTATGCATTGAGAAAACACAAAAGCTCCGAGCCAGTCGTCGAGTCAATGACTTGGTCAATGCGAGGAAAAGCAAACGGATCTTTGGGACACGCTTTGTTCAAGCCGGTGTAATCAACGCACATTCTTAATTCTTTGGTTCCCTTTTTGGGGACAAGTACAGGATTGGCCACCCATCGGGTGTGAAGGACTTCTCGGATATAACTAGCCTTATGTAACCTAGCTATCTCTTTGCCTATGGCGCGTCTCTTCTCGTCTCCGAAGCTTCGTAGAGGTTGTTTCACCGGTTTGCATTTTGCATCAATATTCAAGCTGTGCTCGGCAAGTTCCCTAGGTACACGTTTCATGTCGGCAGGTTGCCAGGCAAAGATGTCCCTATTCTCATGGAGGAACTCGACGAGCGCTCTTTCCTATTTGGGATCCAGGTTCGTCCCAATGGCGGTGGTCTTGGAGGCATCGCCTACCACAAGTTCCACCGGCTTGGTTTTGATGGCAGCCTTGAATGCTGGGGCAGAGTCAGAGATTTGCTTCTTCAACGCCGGCATCTCCGAGGCATCGACCTTGCTCTGGATCTCCTTGAATTCTTCGCTGTAGAGGACATCTTTTGCAAAGGCTGCTTCTCCAATCTCGTAGTCCCTTGCCTTGGTAAAGCTTCCGGATACGATGATGACACCGTTTGGTCCGGGTATCTTGAGATTGTTGTAGACGAAGCATGGCTTGGCCATGAAGGCGTGGAAGATGTCGCGTATGAATATGACATGGTACACGCTCTTGAAGGGGACCACCTCGAAGGTCATGCGTTCTTGGCGGTAATTATTAACATCTCCAAAAGCTGCCTGAAGTGTGATGCACCCAAGGGACCGAGCCTCCCGACCAGGAACTACGCCATGGAAGATGGTGCTGGTACGCCTTAGGTTAGCCTCCGTCAAGGTCATCTTGTTCATTGTATCTAGGTACATGATGTTGATGCTGCTTCCACTATCCACCATACATTTGGTGAACTCATTGCCGTCAATCAAGGGGTTGATGACCATGGCGTACTGGTTCTCCGTAGGGATGAGGTCTGGGTGATCCTTCCTGTCCCAAGTAATTGGAATCTCCGACCAGTGCAGGTACTGGGGGACTGGGGGTAGAGTAGCCATTAGTATCCTCATAGAGGTTTTCTGTTGTCGGATAGTGGGGGTGCCAAGGAAAGTGCAGAAAATGGCCGCCTTCTTCTCGAAGGGGTTCTTTCCCTTGCCATTGCTCTTGGCGGCGTGCTTGGGGTCAACATCCTCATCCATGTCACTTGAATCCTTGGATTCCTCTTCCTTCTTCTTCCCCTTGATCTTGCCTCGCGGTCTGTTTTTTCCGACTTTGCTTGTATCCGGACTCCGGGTCCTTCTTGAGATCGTTGACGAACTTGCAATGGCGATTGTTGTGAGTGGCTTTGCCGTTGGCATCGAGGTGTACAAGGCATGGCATGTCAAGTTACTCCTCGTACGTTTGGGGAACGCGGAGCGCTGCCGAGGTAGTTTCACTACCGCGCTGCTACCCACGACCACCCCCCCGTCCTCGGCCACGCTGTCCGCCATCACCGCGTCCTGCAAAAGTCATGGCGACCATGTCGGAGGTTTGATTTTGTTATGGCGGGCTCTTCCGCTTGGTGCTGCTATTCCTCCTAGCTTGAGTTGGAACGGTCGTTGTCGGCAGGAGCCGCGAGCATCGTCGTTGGTAGCTGCGAACTCACTAGCCAGCTGGATCATCTAGTTGAGATCTAGCCGGTGATTGTCCTACAAATGCTTCAACTTATGTCGGAGAAACGTACCTTTCTCCAACCCATCGATTAAGGCGGCCATGGCGGTCTGGGCGTGCACTCCTGCGCAGGAATTCTTCATGTCCAGCCAGCGAGAGAGGTATGCGCGAGATGACTCGTCTTTCTCCTGCACGCATCGTTGTAGATCGCCAATAGTACAGGGACGCTTATACGTACCCTCGAAGTTCTTGGTGAATGCTTCTTGCATGTCCAACCAATTGCAGATGGACTTCTCCGACAAGTCATCGATCCATTATCGGGTCATGCCTGCCAGCATCAGCGGGAGGTACATGACGGTGACGTTGGGGTTACCCCCAGCGATCTCCACCGCGTTGCCGTAATCCTGCAACCACGTAGATGCGGTTTGGCGGTGCCGTCATAGGGCTTGATGGTATTGTCAATCTGGAAACCCTTGGGGTAATTTGCGGTCCGTATTACAGGTCCAAAGCAATGTGGTCCCAAGTATTGTCCTTCCCGGGCCTCGTGAATCTTGTCCAAGCGTGAACGTGCGTCATACGGCTCCGGGCTTGATCTTTTCTTCTTCCCGCCAGGGGAAGGGCTGCGTGAACGACGCGGGCCTCCTCCGCCATGGTGGCTGTTGGGGGCGACGGAGGCGGAGGTGGCGGTGGGTTATCCTTCTTTTTGTTACCCTCCTGCGACGCCTCACGCTTGTCGCGGTTGCTTGTCGGACGCGGAGGGTCATGACGCGACCTGCTCTTGTGTCCTTGGTTGCGCTCTCCATCATGACGGGTCTGCTCCGCGTTGTCGCAGATGACGATGCTGCTCTGCCTTGGTGGAGGCATGTCCATACGACGGTCAGCCTTGGGGTCTTCGCGGTGTCCGGGAGACCGGGGCGATGGAGATGGGCGACGAGGATGAGCCTTACCTCCATGGTCGGAGGATATGGGGATAGCGTCCTTCCTGTTGCATGCATACCTCCGCATTTGTTCTGATGAACCCGTCTGGGACCTGACATCATGAGGAGATCGATCCCTTGGCGGCTTAGGTTGGCTAGACTGGCAAAACGCTGGGTCAGACTCAAGCCTCTGAGAGGTGGCCTTTTCCTGCTATTTCACTGCCTTGGCGAAAAGGTCATAGACCTGGTCCACATCCACGGGTGATCTATCCTTCTCCAGAAGGGTCTTGGCAATGGTGAGGTTGAGAAGAGGGGTGGGCATCACCTGCCTGCCTTCGCTGTCAATGTATGGCTTTGCTTGTGGTGGCTTCGAGGGGGCCCATCCTAGGTTTCTCCATACACCTGACGTGAGCCGGAGCTTTCTTAGCCTTATGCTGCTGCAGCAGAGTCTTGTACTCGGCCTCCATGGCTCTAGCTTTCTCTATTGACTTCTGTGCGTTGGCCAGAACTCGATCCAGCTTAGCACCTTGCTCCGCGATGGCCCGCACTTCCTCCAGCACCTGCTGGCGCTTCTCATCAAGCTGGACTATGTTCCGTATATGGGCCACGGTCATGGGCTCGATGAGTAGGTTGTCGTACATCTCTCGATGAGCTGGATTGACTTGCGCAGCAGCAGACGTAGATGCCGGAGGCGGCGGGTTTGCGGTGTTGTTGTTGCTCGGACCGGTGCCGAGTTCTTGCGACTGCTGCACTGGGTTATGCGGAGGGGCATGACCTTTGCGCGATCATTGTTGGTAGCAACAGGTGGTCCCTTCCCATTGTCTAGCGCTATAGGCGGAGATTGTCCGGGTTGATCTTCATCCATCGCCGTCCCAATGGCGACGAACACCTCTCGGGATGTGACGGTGTTGTTGGCCTGCTCGTCGCATTTGTAATCCTCCTCCATCTCCTGCATAGCAGAGTCCAGCTCCTCCGGGCAGAAATCTATCTCCTCCGAGTCAGTGCTGATGTCGGCGTAGAACGCGTCAAGCACGGAGTCAGAGGGTGCCGAGGATTCCTCGATGATGGGCGGTGGTGGTACGACAGCAACGATGATGACTGGTGGTGGTGGTGCAGCTGAAGTGACGATAACCTGAGGCGGCGGTGGCGGTGGCTGAGGCGGAGGGGCGCCGTCAAGGATCACGAGTGATGTCTGAGCTGCCTCCTCGGCCTACGCGTAGTTGTTGACGGTGTTCACCATGCTTTCAAAAGTGAGGTGTCCTAAAGCCTGCTGCCGCCTTAGCGTATGTCGGAGAAGCGTACCTTGGTCCAGTCCTTCCACAAAGTGATACATGGCATCATCATTGGGGTAATGTGCCAGATCAGCCCGTATACGGAGCCACCTGGAACGGTAATCGCGAGGGTTTTCACCATATCTCTAAACGCAACGTGCCAGATAGAAGATGGTCACCACTTCGACGAACTTGGATCTCTGCTGTCTAGACGCACGGGCGAAGCCGGCGTACTTGCAGCGATCTTCCACCGTTATATCTGCAAGAGGGGCAGTTTGGGTGGGCCTTGAATTTTTTCGATCTTTGTCGGCAAACTCCAAAGAGAAATCCAACATCGATCCTTCCGCGAACGTATCCTGCCCATAGGCGGTCTGTGCGGGTCTTGACGTCCCTCCGACTCCCAGGGAACTAGTGCCCGAGTCGGTTTCGCTGATGAAGAGGTGGATGTCTCCGATGGGGACGATCGAGCAGCGGGTAGGGTTCGTCTTCGCCGGGATCTAGAACTCGTCGGGAGGGACGATCAGAACGTTGTCGTAGAAGAGAACGCGACCGATGGCTATGGTTTCACCGATTCCCGCGAAGATCTTGGACCTCGCCCGCCGTAGAGCCTAAAGCGCCTCTTGTCCCATGGTGGGCGCCAACTGTCGTGGTATTGCCGACGAGTACACCATGGAGGGGTCCTCATAGTGCGTGTTTAGAGACGTGGGGTAAGGCGGACGGTTGACGGGTACGAGGTAACACATCTTACCCAGGTTTAGATCCCACGACGGTGGCGGAATCCTACTCCTGCTATAATTCACTATAATGGCAATACGCCGAGTTACAGGGATCGGTTCGCTGTGCGAGATATGAGTTAATTGGTTTCCCTAAAGGCTCCCATAGGTCCGGCTTATATAGTCGCCAGATCCTAGGGTTACAGGGAAAGTCCTAGCCAGACAGGTTACAGAGTCCTACACAATATACAATCAGTCTAATGTGTCTTGCACTCCAAAGCTCCGGGTACGTCGGTGACTCCTCCGTATCCTTTCTTTATCCCGCATGGGCCTCCCTTCTGGATACATCTAACTGGGCCGCCCAGCAGGCCACAGGCCTTGCTACCAACTGTGGGCCACCCGGGTTATCCGGACAGGAGACATGCTATGAGGATACCCATATAGCATATCCCCAACAAAGGGCTCTACCGGTAGCTATGTGTTCATCTCTCTCTCTATGCATGATCATATTATGATCATGAGATTTGTAATCAAGTAGATCTACTCTGCTACTCAAGTGCTTTAATAGATCTCTGGCTCACCCCATGTATGTGAAAGTGACAGCGTGCATACCGTGGTGGCACTTAGGCAAGAGTTTACATAAATACTCAAGTGCTTCCATAGATCTCTGCTCTCCCCACATGTGTGAAAGTGACAGCATGCACACCGTGTGGCACTTAGGCTAGAGATTACATAAATACTTGTCATGAGTTATATTTGGAGTTGGTTGTCTCTATGAAATTGTCGTGTTTGAAGGAACCATGTAGCGCTCAAGGTAACAGTGTGGGGTTATCTAGATGGGGATTGCAAACTTTAAGGAGTGCTTTTGTAGCCCTACCATGGATTAGAGTTATCCAACCGGAGAATAGTTAAGAGTAGTATCATGAAGAGAAGATATTTATATGAGAGTGTTCACTAGTGAAAGTATGATCCCTAGGACTTGTTTCTAAGCATTGAAACACCATTTACAACTAGATATGTTGCATGTTTGTTTGCTTCCATCTTTGTTTCAGATTGCCTTTAGTCTCTTCCTCCTGTCAAGCTCTTTTCTGGCACCATTGTCTTATAATCATCCATACTACTTATATTTTACTATCTCTTCGCGGAACTAGTGCACCTATACACCTGACAAGTGTATTGGGTGTGTTGGGGACACAAGAGACTTCTTGTATCTTGATTGCAGGGTTGCTTGAGAGGGATACCTTTGACCACTTCCTCCCTGAGTTCGATAAACCTTGGGTGATCGACTTAAGGGAAACTTGTTGCTGATCTACAAACCTCTGGACTTGGAGGACCAACAACTGTCAACAAGAATAGAAGTGCGTAGACATCAAGCTCTTTTCTGGCGTCATTGCCGGGTAGGTAAGGTAAAAGGTACTCACATCCTCTTGGTGTGTGAGTTCTCAAAGTTATTTCCTTTAGATTCTACAATTTTATCATTTTGTTTCTTGTTTTCACTATTTAGGCTTAATAGGAAACAACAACAAAATTATAGAGCTTTATAGTATTTATCTTGAGTTAGGACATGAAGTGTTTGAAGATAAAATTAAAAAACCTATGGAACTTTATTTGCATGCTAATGGCAATGTAATTAGTATGAATTCTTTGAACACCATTATTGCTAATGCTATGTAAAAGTCTAAACTTGGGAAGCTAGTTTTTATGAAAATGATCTTTTTAGTTCCTCAGCTTTGGAAGATAGCTATTCTATTGCTTATGATGATACCAAACCTCCAATATATGATGATTACAATGATGAATATGATATTTTAAGTCCATCTACTATTGAGGATAAAATTAATTGTGATTACAATATGCCTCCTATATTTGATGATTATGGTGATGAGAATAATAATGATAGCTATTTTGTTGAATTTGCTCCCACTACAATTAATAAGAATGACTATGCTTATGTGGAGAGTAATAATTATTATATGCATGTGGCTCACAATAAGAATGTTTTATGCGATAGTTATATTGTTAATTTTATTCATGATGCTACTGAAAGTTATGATGAGAGAGGGAAACATGGTTTTATGTATCTCAACAATATTAAATTTCCCCTCTTTATGTTGAAAATCTTGAAGTTGCACTTGTTTTGCTTTCCTATGCTTGTTGCTTTGTAATTTCATGACTTTTTTCTTTACAAGATTCCTATGCACAGGAAGTGGGTTAGACTTAAATGTTGTTTTGAATTTTCTTCTTTATGCTCTCTTTTACTTCAATTCATATTTCTTATGTGAGCACCTTCTCAAACTACCAAGCCTAACTTAAACGCGTTAAATAAAAGTACTTCTTGGGAGATAACCCAATAGTTTTATTGAGTCTTGGAAGTTATTACTTCTGTAATAACATCTCCTTATCCTTTTTGTCTGATTTTTTGTGCCAATAATAACCTCTAATGAGAGAGAAGTAAGATTTGGGGAAGTTGCTATCCCGAAACAGATTTTTGTGCTTCACTGTAAAAATTCGTGAAAATTTTCTATATGTTGAATTGAGCTGTAACTTTATGAATAAATCCCCCAGGTTGTTAGCTAACTTTCTTTAGTTCAACACTTTTTGATTTGAGAAACAGAAGGTCTTCAAACAAATCGGTTCTTACCTGCTGGTCTGTTTTGACAGATTTCTGCCATTATTTGCATTTGCCTCTTTATCGATTACTTTTTGGGTTCTCTTTGGTAAATTGAGATTTTTTAAGGAATTGATATATTATATTATGTCTTTAATGAAAGTTTTACTTGTGTTGAGACTGAACCCAAAGGCTTATTATCTTGAATACACTAATGTTGCTAATGAAGATTGTGTGAAGTTTTGTATGAAGGAAATTTTCAAGTGTAGGGGAAGAATGGTGTGATGAGATGAAGAATGGACAAAAGATCAAGCTTGGTGATGACACCCCGTGACACTCCAAGAAATATTCAAGAGGTACAAGCGTTAAATCTTAGGGATGCCCAAGGCATCCCCTTCTTTATCAATAAAAATCTCAGGTTTTCTTTCAAGACACTTTATTTTTATTGCTTCATGCACTATTGTGTTGTTCTTGGAGCGTCTTTGTTTTTTTAGTTTTTGTTTGTTTAGTTTGCTGCAATAAGTTGGTTGGATATCGGCACACTTCTTTTGTAGAGAGACACACTCTGTTTTCATTGCCTAGAACACTCTAGTTTTCACTCTTATTATTCTACGAGTGTTCTCTTTTGATAGCACTGCGTTTAGCTTTAGTTTTCTTTTGCTTTCAGCTTGGAAATTTTTAGTTCTTATTTGTGAATTTGTGATACATGCTCATTGATCTTTATTGTTATTATCTTTGTGAGTTGTTTCAAATAAGTCGATTGGTGTTGGAAAAGAGTAGAAAGTTTCATGCTTATAGTGGTACAAAAGGAAGCTTGTTTTGACTGTGGTTTAGACTTTATCATGGCATGTTAGATGTTGCTTTGACCATATTCTTAGTGATTATTGCTGTAGCATGACTTTTTCCAAACAATTAAGATTGCTTAATGTTGCTTGAAAGAATCATGCGTTGTTTTAGCATACAAAAGCATAATATTGTGGTATTCTCCTTTGATGCTTTGTTTGGGTTGACTTGGCACATGCTTACACCATGTTATGACTATGAACCATTCACCCTAGCCTCTATGATCATTTAGTTTTTGACTTGTGATACCACTTTATGCTTTAGTTGATAATGTTTTGTCGCTCTGCATGATTATGGCCATTATTTCTCTCTTAGTTGGTCGCTCCCAGTATTTTGCTAGCCTCCACTTGTATTGAGTAATATCTACTCATGCATCCAACTCCCAAGAAACCAAGTTATTCCAAAGTGTCCACTATAAATTCCTATGCATGTTACGTTACACCATTCCAAGTATATTCTTGTTTTATCTATCTTCCAAATTAAAATTGTTATGTGAAAATTAGTGATTAAAGCTCTCACAAACTTGATGGCACACTTCATTTTTCTTGCCCCTAATAAACATGAACCATTGTGTCATCTATGTTGTATATGGTTGCACTTATAAGTTGGGAATTAGCAGAACCGTGCTGTCATGGGGAATGCTTTCAACACTTGTAAATATCTACCCAATTGATATGATGCTCTTTTGTTTATGGATGTCATCGGTGTGAAATAAAAGGGGATGTCACATCCCAAGATTTTCCAAATCTTGTAATGAGAAAAATAATTGAATAAAATAAAACTTTGTTTGATTTTCAGAGTGAGAAGAAACTTTTTGAATCCAATTGGAAACCTTCAAACCAATTTGGGTCAAATAAATCCTATAGAGATTTAAAAAGATAAACATTTAATAAAGGAAAATAAAATATTTTGGAATTACTATTTTGGATCTTTTAAATAAAAGGATTTGGTTTTCAAAAGAAATAGAAGTTTTATAAATAAAGATTATTTTATAAAGCCAAATTAAACCTTGGCCAAAGCTTATGAAATAAAATGCTTTGTTTTGATAAAAATAGTAAAGGTTTATTTAAAAATAAATTAATAAGGATTTAATATCCAAGTTTTTATAAATAAAGGCTTTACTATTCCAAAACATCAAAACTTATTTATTTAAAATAAGTTTTTCAAGTATTTTATATTCTCAAACAAAACCTACTGATTTGGTTTTAAAAATATTTAGATTTCAAAAGAGGCTTTTAAATAAATCAAATCCTATTTAACAATGGTCTATTTATTTAATTAATAATGGACCCTAAAATAAAATTATTTTGGTTTTGTAATTTTGGTTTATGTTACTGAACAGAACAAATTCAAAGTTTCAAAGTATAGTGATTGTTTGAATTGATTTGAGTGTTGTTTGTTTGTTTGAAATTCAAAACAGAATTTTGAATCAGAAAAAGAAAAACATTCAGGATAGAAAAAATGGGATCTGGTAGACCCAACCCAGCAGCCCAACAAGGCCCAGAACCAGCCCAGCTCCCCTCCCCGAAGAAAAAACGATTCGCACTCAGATTCTAACCCAAACAGACGCTGACCGGTGGCCCTCTTCTCCCTCTCATTCCTCGCTGACAGCAGGGACCCACGCAGCCAGCACATCTTCTTCCTCCTCGCCCTGACGACGCCCTGCCGTTGCTGCAAATTACACCGATGTTGAATACGCATTGAATCCGCGACCGTTACTCGCCATGACCTCGCCCATTTAACCGCCTGCGTCTCCTCCTCCTTTCCCCTCACACGCCCCTCTCTCTCTGCCCCGAGGCTGCCTCAATTTGGCTTGGCAATCCCTCTGTTCCGACGATGCTCCGGTGCAAATTCCGGCGACTCAGCGCCGCCCCTTGTCTCATTGATCACGCACCCACACTCCCCACCTCCTGGCGCATCTGTCCGTGCCTCTCGTTCAACTGCGGGCGCCCCAGAGCATCACCTTCGACAAACTCTGACCTCGCCGCCGTCTGTCTCGTCTCCGTCGAGCTCCTCCGGTAAGTCCAGACTGCCCCAAGCCTTCTCCTTCACGCTCGCGTCATCTCTGTGATCTCCTGCATCTAACCACACCCTCTGTTTGCCTCCTCATGATCGACAGCGTCGCCTCCGACCACGAACAGAACCAACCGTCGCCAGACCCTACTCTGGCGAGAGATTAAGCCCACTCCAGTGCGCCCCTCCGTCTGCAACCAGCACGTTGAGCTTCACCACATCCTTACGATCTCGGTGAGCATACTCCCCTCCCTTCTAGCTTCCTGTATCGCCGGTGCCGCCATCGCCTGACCGTCGCCGCCGTCTGCCGCCGCCTTCGGTCGGCACGCGTGAGCCGTTAGATCTTAATCCTGTGGCATAGATAGGACGACTTAAGCGAACCGGTATGGGAGCATCTAAACCGTGCGATCTATTTAGATCCAACGCGCCACAGAGCCGATCCGGCCGAACCGGTACCAACCAGTAGCGTTGCAACGCGTGGCCAGTTTTTTGTTTACAACAGATTTGAGTTGCAAATTGAAATCCCTATAACTTTTGATCCACACGTCCAAAAATTCCAAATTTGATATCATTGGAATCAGTGGAGCAAGCCCTAGCCAACCATACCTTTTTTTTAGCAAATATTATCTATTAGATTGTTTGTTTTTGCAGAAACATTTGTATGCTTGTTTAGATCAGAAAAATTGCTCAAAAATGTTTTTGAGATTGAAACCTTGGAAAATTGGTTAGTTGTGAACTTAATGACCCTAGGAACCAACCCATGGTTTTGAAAATGAATTTGGTGAAGTTTAGGATGGAAAACTTGATTTAACCCATTTCTAGCCAAATAAAAATAATGGTTTTGTTATGAAAATGATTTTGGAGTAAAAATTTTGGGGAAAATGTTTTGGACCAAACCTACTGACCATAAACACCAAGTTTTGAGAAACAAAAACTTATTTAGTAAACCACTTAAAGTTGTTGCTTTGATAAAAATGTTTTCCACCACATAAAATAATGAATGGATTTAAAAATGGTTTATGGATAAAACCCTTTTGCAAATGACTTTGCCATTTTGGTAAATGACCACTTTGGACCTTACAAAGTTTAGAAGCCTAGTGGAGACCATCTTTGCAAATATAACCATCCCTTGCATGCTTACATGCATGACTTAGATCCCATTGTTTTATGTGTGTGAAATTGTTTGATTGATTATTTGTTTAGAATGCTACTTGATTTTGTGTCTGCTTGATTGACTTGTAGTGAAGATAGAAAAGTGTGAGACTAGCAAGATCAAGGAGTGAACCAACATTCCCTACCAAAAGGCAAGTTACACTATCATCTAAAGTCCTACTATTTTCATTATACTTAGTGGATTTTGAAACATGCATGAAAATAATTTTATACATATGCTATGCTAAATCCTAATAGGATACCCTATACATTCCTTAGTGAAAACAAATGTAGTTGTTACATGCTTAGCCATGCTTTATTTTGAAAAGAGATACATGTTGAGATTTTATGAAGTTGAGAAAAGGACTTGTGATTTTTTATATAATAAAACAAGGACTGAATGAACCACCTGGGTGGCCAAGGATACTTTGAGTTTTGGAGAAGGTGGCAACAAAAGGAACCATGTCTATGGCAATATCTTTGTGTTGGGCTCCAAAAGAAACCACCCAGGAAACTTAGAGATTGAACATGTTTCTCCAATTGTGGCTTTCGTGTGCAACCACATGCTATTATGGCTCTGGCTTAGTCAACTACATTGGGAAGACCCATGCATTGTCTTCAGTTTACTGGACATGGGGACCTGGAATCCTACATGGGTGCTGAAGACAAGCTAGCAATGGTGTATGGGAGGACCCATTGGAAAGACTTCGTCACATTCTCAATCTGCCAGTACTCCATCTTGGTGAGCACTAATCCAGTGGCCACTGGTGGCAACAAGATGGGATTGTGACATGTGGGTAAAGTGTACTACTTCTGCAGAAGATAATAAAATCTAAGTACTTAGCCGTGTCCCCGGTTATGGACAATACTGAGCAACTAAAGTTTCAAGCTATGGGAAATCTCGACATTCCAATTTCTCAAACAAAAACTTGATGCACTTGGGGGTACGAAGGAGATCAAGAGATTTGATAAAACTTGATGCACTTGGGGGTACCAAGGAACTCAAGAGATTTGATAAAACTTGATGCACTTGGGGTTACCAAGGAGCTCAAGAGATTTTGTTGAAAACTTGATACACTTGGGGTTACCAAGGTGTGCAAGGAGATTTTTGTTAACAACTTAAACACTTGGGCTTTGCCAAGGGATTTTCAAAGATTTGATCAAAGATAAAAACCATTTTGAAAGATAGGATAAATTATTGCTTTATGCAAATGAGCCTTAAACCCTTCTTAGCCAAAAATGCATGTAATGGTAGAATCCACTTACATTCAACATAGAAGTGAAACTTGCCAATACTATTCCAAAATATTGACCCTTGTGGCTGTAACTTGTAATGTTGCAGGGTTGATTGATTTTAGTGAAGATTGATTGATTAGGATTACAAAGTCTACAACCAACATGTCTTCCAGTGGCACTTTGAAGAGAAGGACCCCATGCTTATAGTTTTTCCGCTGCAATGTAATGTAATAGCCAAATGAACTATGAAAAGATGTAATAAAATTATGTTATTCCTGGTTATAAAGTTATATTATGACCTTTGTTTCTTGATATTACATCTAAACTGTGAATGCTAGCTATTGATCCAGGGACTAGCATTGTAAACACAGGGGACACCACCTTATGTTAATAAAGGTTGGGACACTCCCTCTTACAGATGGTATCATAGCATTGTGTTGCCTGTAGGATTTGTAAACCTAGGATTGGAAAAAAAACCTTAGAAAAATAGGAGTTGTATTTGTTCCAAAAACTTATTTACAAACAATCTTGTAAACTCTTTCCTCAACCATTTTGGTTTCAACTCTACATCTCTCCTATTTCAAACTTGATGGAAAAACCTACCCCATGGCCCAAGACTTCACCATGTGCAAAGGACTTCTTCAACATTTTCAACTCTAATGACTTCGACTTCTTCAACTCTAATGACTTCAACTTCTTCAACTCTAATGACTTCAACATCTTCAGCATGTTCACCAAGGACTTCCAACTTGGATATCACTAAGGACTACACGTGAGACAAGGAAATCTTGCTCAAGATTTAGAGACTGAGGGAATGCAAAAGTTAGAAGGAGCCCACATCACTTGAAGCTTTGAGACCAAGGAGTTTTTCCAAGGAAACCATGACCTCATGTAAAGAAGAAGCAACCAGGAAAAGATGGAAAGATCACAAGTAAACCCTATAGATGGACCACCATATTTTAGTTAAGTCAAACCACACCATCCTATGTGGTGTAACAAAAATATTTTGTTGCCTAAGTATATGCTTGAACTTTGTTGTTTGAGTGAAAAGTTGTTTGGGAATGTTTGCACATTGTTTGAGTGAATTGTGATGTGTGTGATTAGAATTGATTCCTTAGAAATATCTTGCCTATTCTAATCTTCCTTCAACCCAAACAGATGACTACTCCAAGAGACTCCAACCTCAAGGTTGATGACACCAACACCAACCAAGAGGACAACATGAAAGAGCTCATAGCAACCCAACACCAGTTGAACCAAGTGACAGCTCAATTCATAGCTAACACTAGTGGAGAAGATCCAACATTACAAGGATTTTTGGAAACTCAAGGCCAACTGATGCTTAAGGTGACTGATCAAATGATCAAAATGGAAGAAAACTATTCTAAGAAAGTTTATGACAACAAGGATGACAGAAATGTTATTCTAGATGGAGCCCCAGCTTGCACTATTTGTGGAGACAAGGATCATACTTCCAAGGAGCATGGAGATCAATGCCCCAACTGTGAAGAGAAAAATCCTGTTGGACAATGTCCCACCTCCCAAGCTACTTGCTACCTATGTGAAGGAAACAATCATACTCCTATCCAATGCCCCATTTATTCCATTGTTGAACAAAGGAAACAAGGTGGAGTGCAACAAATGATTGCAAACCATCCAGAAGGATCCAAGTCTACCAAGAAAGTTGATGACAAAGGAAAAGGACCACTTATACCTCCAAACAAGACAACCCAGTTCAAAGGACCAAAGAAACCCAAAAAGCAAAAGAAGGACAAGAGCCATGTGCAATGTCATAAATGTAAGGAAATGGGACACTATTCCAGTGAATGCCCAGAGAACAAGAAGAATAAAGGGATTGTCCAAGTGGTGTGCAACAACTGCAAAGAGCTAGGCCATTATGTAGCAACTTGTCCACAAGAGCCACGTAAAGAACTCAAGGACATCAACTGTTTCAATTGCAAGAACCCAGGACATTATGCAAGCAACTGTCCAGAAAAGATGAAGAACAAGTTGAACAAGCCTATGGAGAAACTCAACCTTGGCCCATGAGTCAAGCATGGAAACTAAGGACACAATGCAAATGTTTTCCTAGAGAAGCCTTCCCAGGATCCCAAGAAGGACAATATGTAATTTTTGTCTGAAAATTTTTAAGGGTGGTAGTACCCTAGTTGTTTTGAGCCTACTTGTAACTCTAGCCTTCCCAAATCTCGGGACGAGATTTATTTTAAGGGTGGTAGCCTGTCACATCCCAAGATTTTCCAAATCTTGTAATGGGAAAAAAAATTGAATAAAATAAAACTTTGTTTGATTTTCAGAGTGAGAAGAAACTTTTTGAATCCAATTGGAAACCTTCAAACCAATTTGGGTCAAATAAATCCTAAAGAGATTTAAAAAGATAAACATTTAATAAAGGAAAATAAAATATTTTGGAATTACTATTTTCTATCTTTTAAATAAAAGGATTTGGTTTTCAAAAGAAATAGAAGTTTTATAAATAAAGATTATTTTATAAATCCAAATTAAACCTTGGCCAAAGCTTATGAAATAAAATGCTTTGTTTTGATAAAAATAGTAAAGGTTTATTTAAAAATAAATTAATAAGGATTTAATATCCAAGTTTTTATTAATAAAGGCTTTACTATTCCAAAACATCAAAACTTATTTATTTAAAATAAGTTTTTCAAGTATTTTATATTCTCAAACAAAACCTACTGATTTGGTTTTAAAAATATTTAGATTTCAAAAGAGGCTTTTAAATAAATCAAATCCTATTTAACAATGGTCTATTTATTTAATTAATAATGGACCCTAAAATAAAATTATTATTTTGGTTTTGGAATTTTGGTTTATGTTACTGAACAGAACCAAATTCAAAGTTTCAAAGTATAGTGATTGTTTGAATTGATTTGAGTGTTGTTTGTTTGTTTGAAATTCAAAACAGAATTTTGAATCAGAAAAAGAAAAACATTTAGGATAGAAAAAAATGGGATCTGGTCGACCCAACCCAGTAGCCCAACAAGGCCCAGAACCAGCCCAGCTCCCCTCCCCGAAGAAAAAACGATTCGCACTCAGATTCTAACCCAAACAGACGCTGACCGGTGGCCCTCTTCTCCCTCTCATTCCTCGCTGACAGCAGGGACCCACGCAGCCAGCACATCTTCTTCCTCCTCGCGCTGACGACGCCCTGCCGTTGCTGCAAATTACGCCGGCGTTGAATATGCATTGAATCCGCGACCGTTACTCGCCGTGACCTCGCCCATTTAACCGCCTGCGTCTCCTCCTCCTTTCCCCTCACACGCCCCTCTCTCTCTGCCCCGAGGCTGCCTCAATTTGGCTTGGCACTCCCTCTGTTCCGACGATGCTCCAGTGCAAATTCCGGCGACTCAGCGCTGCCCCTTGTTTCATTGATCACGCACCCACACTCCCCACCTCCTGGCGCGTCTGTCCGTGCCTCTCGTTCAACTGCGGGCGCCCCAAAGCATCACCTTCGACAAACTCTGACCTCGTCGCCGTCTGTCTCGTCTCCGTCGAGCTCCTCCGGTAAGTCCAGACCGCCCCAAGCCTTCTCCTTCACGCTCGCGTCATCTCCGTGATCTCCTGCATCTGACCACACCCTCTGTTTGCCTCCTCGTGATCGACAGCGTCGCCTCCGACCTCGAACAGAACCACCCGTCGCCAGACCCTACTCCGGCGAGAGATTAAGCCCACTCCAGTGCGCCCCTCCGTCTGCAACCAACACGTTGAGCTTCACCACATCCTTACGATCTCGGTGAGCATACTCCCCTCCCTTCTAGCTTCCTGTATCGCCGTGCAGCGCCGCCAGCTTCTGGTCAAGCACGCGTGAGCCGTTAGATCTTAATCCTGTGGCGTAGATAGGACGACTTAAGCGAACCGGTATGGGAGCATCTAAACCGTGCGATCTATTTAGATCCAACACGCCACAGAGCCGATCCGGCCGAACCGGTACCAACCAGTAGCGTTGCGACGCGTGGCCAGTTTTTTGTTTAAAACAGATTTTAAAACAGATTTGAGTTGCAAATTGAAATCCCTATAACTTTTGATCCACATGTCCAAAAATTGCAAATTTGATATCATTGGAATCAGTGGAGCAAGCCCTAGCCAACCATACCTTTTGTTTAGCAAATAGTATCTGGTAGATTGTTTGTTTTTGCAGAAACATTTGTATGCTTGTTTAGATCAGAAAAATTTCTCAAAAATGTTTTTGAGATTAAAACCTTGGCAAATTGGTTTGTTGTGAACTTAATGACCCTAGGAACCAACCCATGGTTTTGAAAATGAATTTGGTGAAGTTTAGGATGGAAAACTTGATTTAACCCATTTCTAGCCAAATAAAAATAATGGTTTTGTTATGAAAATGATTTTGGAGTAAAAACTTTGGGGAAAATGTTTTGGACCAAACCTACTGACCATAAACATCAAGTTTTGAGAAAAACAACTTATTTAGTAAACCACTTAAAGTTGTTGCTTTGATAAAAATGTTTTCCACCACATAAAATAATGAATGGATTTAAAAATGGTTTATGGATAAAACCCTTTTGCAAATGACTTTGCCATTTTGGTAAATGACCACTTTGGACCTTACAAAGTTTAGAAGCCTAGTGGATACCATCTTTGCAAATAGAACCATCCCTTGCATGCTTACATGCATGACTTAGATCCCATTGTTTTATGTGTGTGAAATTGTTTGATTGATTATTTGTTTAGAATGCTACTTGATTTTGTGTCTGCTTGATTGACTTGTAGTGAAGATAGAAAAGTGTGAGACTAGCAAGATCAAGGAGTGAACCAACATTCCCTACCAAAAGGCAAGTTACACTATCATCTAAAGTCCTACTATTTTCATTATACTTAGTGGATTTTGAAACATGCATGAAAATAATTTTATACATATGCTATGCTAAATCCTAATAGGATACCCTATACATTCCTTAGTGAAAGCAAATGTAGTTGTTACATGCTTAGCCATGCTTTATTTTGAAAAGAGATACATGTTGAGATTTTATGAAGTTGAGAAAAGGACTTGTGATTTTTTATATAATAAAACAAGGACTCAATGAACCACCTGGGTGGCCAAGGATACTTTGAGTTTTGGAGAAGGTGGCAACAAAAGGAACCATGTCTATGGCAATCTCTTTGTGTTGGGCTCCAAAAGAAACCACCCAGGAAACTTAGAGATTGAACATGTTTCTCCAATTGTGGCTTTCGTGTGCAACCACATGCTATTATGGCTCTGGCTTAGTCAACTACATTGGGAAGAGCCATGCATTGTCTTCAGTTTACTGGACATGGGGACCTGGAATCCTACATGGGTGCTAAAGACAAGCTAGCAATGGTGTATGGGAGGACCCATTGGAAAGACTTCGTCACATTCTCAATCTGCCAGTACTCCATCTTGGTGAGCACTCATCCGGTGGCCACTGGTGGCAACAAGATGGGATTGTGACATGTGGGTAAAGTGTACTACTTCTGTAGAAGATAATAAAATCTAAGTACTTAGCCGTGTCCCCGGTTATGGACAATACTGAGCAACTAAAGTTTGAAGCTATGGGAAATCTCGACATTCCAATTTCTCAAACAAAAACTTGATGCACTTGGGGGTACCAAGGAGATCAAGAGATTTGATATAACTTGATGCACTTGGGGGTACCAAGGAACTCGAGAGATTTGATAAAACTTGATGCACTTGGGGTTACCAAGGAGCTCAAGAGATTTTGTTGAAAACTTGATACACTTGGGGTTACCAAGGTGTGCAAGGAGATTTTTGTTAACAACTTAAACACTTGGGCTTTGCCAAGGGATTTTCAAAGATTTGATCAAAGATAAAAACCATTTTGAAAGATAGGATAAATTATTGCTTTATGCAAATGAGCCTTAAACCCTTCTTAGCCAAAAATGCATGTAATGGTAGAATCCGCTTACATTCAACATAGAAGTGAAACTTGCCAATACTATTCCAAAGTATTGACCCTTGTGGCTGTAACTTGTAATGTTGCAGGGTTGATTGATTTTAGTGAAGATTGATTGATTAGGATTACAAAGTCTACAACCAACATGTCTTCCTGTGGCACTTTGAAGATGAAAGACCCCATGCTTATAGTTTTTCCGCTGCAATGTAATGTAATAGCCAAATGAACTATGAAAAGATGTAATAAAATTATGTTATTCCTGGTTATAAAGTTATATTATGACCTTTGTTTCTTGATATTACATCTAAACTGTGAATGCTAGCTATTGATCCAGGGACTAGCATTGTAAACACAGGGGACACCACCTTATGTTAATAAAGGTTGGGACACTCCCTCTTACAGGGGAGCTTGTAAGTCCATGGAGTTATGTATGTGTGTTAGAGAAACGCCTGGGTCGCTAGCCTAAGCCATGCCTAATCATGGTGGAAACTTGCATCATCACCATAGTGAGAAATCTATGAAGCATTCTTCTTATAAAAAAAGATACTGAGAAAAATAAAAAAAGGGATGAGAAAAGAGGAAAGAGAGAAAAAAGCACCATTTTCCCATGGTAAATAAGAAGATTGCTGAGATGCTCATTGTCTGCTTGCCTTGTCATTTTGATATGGGATATCTCCTGTGTCATGGGGCAAGGGGTACCCCGTTAGCGGTTCTCTATGATACACATGTACTTACTATGACAAGAACATACCAGGACATGACAAGAACATACCGGGACATGTAACTAAAGTTGAGTAGCATGAGGAGCGGCCCTCGTACTCAAGGGACATGATATTGCCAACTTATACTTTGTCAAGCATATACTCCATAT
The DNA here is from genome assembly GCA_023614405.1 of Avena insularis. Taxonomy (NCBI): domain Eukaryota; kingdom Viridiplantae; phylum Streptophyta; class Magnoliopsida; order Poales; family Poaceae; genus Avena; species Avena insularis. The sequence continues at coordinate 257,133,984 of CM042693.1, read as the reverse complement.
TTTTTTCACTTTAACCTTAATCACTTCAAGATTCTTATGATAGGGGCAATGAGAGCTGAAAGTTAACAAGTGCCATAATTTTTGGAAGCTCTTTATGAAACTTGAAATCCCTGCTTCCCTTTGAAGGGACTTTCTTCCACTTTTATATTGAGTCTCCACCTTCTATCCTTAGGTACCAATTAAGAAAGCATAGTCGCCATTCTTAGATTTATGTGCATTTTCCCAAAACTTACTGATTGATTCATATTGTTGATATTTCTTGTTCTTAAACTATTTGTATCTAGTCACCCTTATGAACTTTGAAGGTTTCCTATGCATTTATGTTTTGCTACTCCATGAGGGACAAGTTGAATGCCACTATGCTATGTTTTCTATATGTGAAACAAACAAAGTATTACAATGCATATTTATCCATGATCTTTTGTTTGTGTTACCTTTCATTGTACAACTTAGTTGCTATGTCTTATTGTTAGAACTACATCTTTCATGCTCATGTTTAGAGTACTTTGATCCCAGATTTCAATGCTTTGCAAATATTTTGATCAAGATTGTGATGGTGCATGTCACCTCAAAAATTATTATTTTTATCACTTACCTACTCGAGGACGAGCAGGAGTTAAGCTTGAGGATGCTTGATACGTCGTAAACGTATCTATAATTTTTTATGCTCCATGCTTGTTCTATATCATTTGTCTTATGTTTTGTCTACACTTTGAGGTATTTTTATACACTTTCTAGAACTAACCTATTAACAAGATGCCATAGTGCCAGTTGCCTGTTTTCTGTTGTTTTTGGTTTCAGAAAAGATAAAAAATGAATATTCTCGGAATTGGACAGGACAAAAGTCAATCTCCCTATTTTTCCCGGAGCAATACGGAAACGTGAAGCAGAGACGGAGTAGGGCACCAGGGTGGGCACACTCTTGGGTGGCGCGGGCCCTCCCTGGCCACGCCACCACCAGGTGTGAGACACCTTGGCGGCCACCGACGCCACCGAAGGGGAGATTCGGGGGGCAGAAGTATCTGTTCCGGCACCATGTCGAGACGGGGAAGTGCCCAGAGCCATCTCCTTCGATCTCCACCACCATCTCCATCGATCTCCATCACCATATCCATCGCTGTTGCTGATTCCCATGATGAGGAGGTAGTAGTTCTTCCTCGAGGCTATGGGCTCTACCGGTAGCTATGTGTTCATCTCTCTCTATGCATGATCATATTGTGATCATGAGCTTTGTAATCAAGTAGATCTACTCTGCTACTCAAGTGCTTTAATAGATCTCCGGCTCTCCCCACGTGTGTGAAAGTGACAGCGTGCATATCGTGGTGGCACTTAGGCTAGAGTTTACATAAATAATCAAGTGCTTCAATAGATCTCTACTCTCCCCACGTGTGTGAAAGTGACAGCGTGCACACCGTGTGGCACTTAGGCTAGAGATTACATAAATACTAGTCATGAGTTATATTTGGAGTTGGTTGTCTCTATGAAATTGTGGTGTTTGAAGGAACCATCTAGCGCTCAAGGTGATAGCGTGGGATTATCTAGATGGGGATTGCAAACTTTAAGGAGTGCTTTTGTAGCCCTAGCGTGGATTAGAGTTATCCAACCGGAGAGTATTAAGAGTAGTATCATGAATAGAATATATTTATATGAGAGTGTTCACTAGTGAAAGTATGATCCCTAGGCCTTGTTTCTAAGCATTGAAACACCGTTTACAACTAGATTTGTTGCATGTTTGCTTGCTTCCATCTTTGTTTCAGATTGCCTTTAGTCTCTTCCTCCCGTCAAGCTCTTTTCTGGCACCGTTGTCTTATAATCATACATACTACTTATATTTTACTATCTCTTCGCCGAACTAGTGCACCTATACACCTGACAAGTGTATTGGACGTGTTGGGGACACAAGAGACTTCTTGTATCTTGATTGCAGGGTTGCTTGAGAGGGATACCTTTGACCACTTCCTCCCTGAGTTCGATAAACCTTGGGTGATCCGCTTAAGGGAAACTTGCTGCTGATCTACAAACCTCTGCACTTGTAGGCCTAACAACTGTCTACAAGAACAGAAGTGCGTAGACATCACTATTTCATAGATGTGAAACATCCATGTCTATTTATAGATCCAAATACGACCGATAGGTTTTACACCTTTCCGGAGAGGGTCTTCCAAGTTCAAAAACTTGATTTTTCGTGTATGGAAATATCACGGATTTTATGGCTTTAAGCCATTTGACAGAGTTAGGGCCCATCAATGCTTATTTGTATGTAGTCGGTTCATTATTGTTAAACAACAATGATATAACTCTCAAATCTTGGTATTTGATTGTTTACCCGACCTACTTGGTTCAATAGTAACTTAGACCTTTGTGACCACAACCTTTGAGGTACATGAGCCATGAGCATTGTTGCTGCCTCTGGGACACTTTCCGGTGCTGCGCAACTCAGCACATATTTGCTAAAGTTCATTAACCTTATCAAAGTTCTATTGTCCTCCCACTTAACTTTTCACGAAAAATCCCTTCTCAAGAAACTTGACATTCTAAGCAACAAAAACTTTTGTCTTTGGTGTTATGGAGGAATACCAAATGGTTACTCGAAATAACCTACAAAGACATGCTCATCCTACTTTATTTGTAAACATTTTACTTATGCCTAGCATACCAATTTTTAAGAAAAGACAACTTGGGTTTAATCCCAAACTATAACTTATATGGTGTCATTTCAACGGATCATGATGGAGCTCTTTTTAGTGTAAAAGCGGTAATCACTAAAGCTTTAATCTTTAAAATATAATGGCATATTTATAAATTACACCTTTGATCTTACCATGTCAAACAAGGTTTCGTAACATATCTCGAACACTCCTTACTACTATGGTGTTTTCAGGAAACATAAATCTATGAAACGATTCCTCAAATCTTAGATATTTTTCTAAACTTTGTAACTCAAATATCTTCCTTTATGATCCAATCATAAACTCTTTATTTTCTTGTTATAATGATTTTCCACTTCATCTTGAAAGTCTTCAAACATTTTTAAATGTTTCACACTTCTTCCTCATTAAGTAAATATACACATATATTCACTCAAATTTTTGGAGAAAGCATATGAAGTTGAAATCCATCGCTCATGACTTCACATAATGGGCTACGTACATCAATATGTATAAATTCCAATAAGTTAATTGTTCGTTCTTCTTTGGCCTTGAACAGTTTCAATTATCTCTAGGAAAGTCTCACAAGTGTCATTTGATCAAAATCAAAAGACTCCAAAATTCCATCAACATGTAGTTTCTTCATGTTTTCTTTCCAATATAATTTAAACGGCGATATCACTTCATAAGTGATCTTTCAATCATTTGTCTTGCGAAATTTTAGCATTAGCTCTTATGAATGTGATATCTCCAACTAGATTTGTAAATCATCCATCTATTATGGAATACGGAAATTATTTGAACAACCTTTTGTTCTCATAATACCTGATTAAAACAAATCTTGAAGGCAAACTTTGATGTCAATGAAAAACACAACAACACTTTATCTATTTTTTATGAACATCATCATATATTCTTTTGCTAGTTAATTAGGCCATTGTAGTTCATGAATTGTGTTGTTTCTCGTGAAAATTCACACCAACCAATTCGGTATCCAATACCCAAGAACCACATTGTTTAACAAGCAAATAATACAACCATAACATGTATATCATTTATATACCTAAGTTGGACAATTTCCAACTTTCCTTTTTCTGCCAAATATTTCTAAGATTCTCTTTCAGCATTTCTTTTTCTTTTAAAAGAATCAATTAACATCAATAGTGACGCCATACATATGACACATAGTCCAAAGCGTGTATAGTCAAATACTAATATCTTTGGCCTTGCACTTTGAAGTAGATCACCATCATCAAATGCTTGGCGTTTTTTTGAATTCCATTCTTTAATAATCTTTTAGTGTAGTAAACATTTTATTTACATCTTATATCCATCCTCATCATGGAAATTTTCATGATCAAGCTACTTTAGCTTATAACGTTGAATCGCGAGTATAATGTTGCTCTCCAAAACCTTTTTGAGGTTTAGGACGTCTAGCATCTCCAACCTTTGCAAATTCTCATCAAATATGGGAACTCAAATTTTTGCCATATTATACTCTATCATGTTGCAACCAAAACATCATTTCAGATATCGCAATACCTTCCACACATGATGGTTTCTGAAACAATTCTTTTAGCTCCTAGATAACCTTGATATTAAAACAATCTTTTGAATATCAAGAATCATGGAGGCAAACATGATACTTAGATACTAACACTGGAATTGTTACTCTTGATTTAATATTGATTATCAAACTTCACGGAGTAAACAGAGCTTACTGAAAGTTTGCAATGGGACTTTTAAAATTTAAATTGATACTCAAAACAATACGATACCAGTTCATAAAGTAACTATCCAGAATTCTATAGTTCTATTATCTCAATTATAACTAAGCGTAAGGTGGTGAACGAATGCCAATGACTATAAAAATTATGCAAATTCACTTTGATTTAATTTATGATAAATTGTGTTCAACTTTAATCATATTATTTTGAACTCCCACTTAAAACAACATCCCTTGAGTCATTTTGGTGATTACATGAAGCAAACCCACTACACCAAGTTTGATCATCACGAGAGATGATGTAGCTTCAAAGGCAAACAATCAACATGTTCATCATATCATCCATATGACTCGTGATTTACCTTTCGGTATTCCGTGTTTCGAGACCATGTATGTACATGCTAGGATCATCAAGGTTAACCTTAGTATCCACATGTGCAATCTGGCTTCCACCCGTTGTATGCACACGTAGAATCTATCACACCTGATCATCACGTGATGCTTTGAAATGACGAGTCTTATCAATGGTGCCTACTAAGGACAAACACTTTATTACTTGATATTTAGTGAGAGGGATCATCTTATAATGCTATCGTCGCGATCTAAGCAATACAGGATGCATAAAAAGAATTAACATCACATGCAGTTCATAATATGTGATACGATATGACCTTTCTTCTTGTGCCTTTGATCTCCATCTCCAAATCACGAAGAGGATCTCCATAATCACCAGTGCGGCATCAAGGTCAATGGCGTCGCTTCATGGTTGTCCATCACCAACAGCAATTATTAAAACTACTTGGAACAAAGCTATTACATGATGAATAGATACGCAGGTCTTAACAAATTTAAAGACAACCATAAGGCTCCTGCCGGTTGCCAACTTACAATAAGGATCATTGCATACATCATATATAATTGCAATCACATCATGGCCATATCACATCACAACACAAGACCTGCAAAAACAAGTTAGATGCCTCTAATTTTCTTTCCATGTTTTACGTGGTTGGGGCTTTCGAATAAGAACCGTTCTAACTTACGAACATGAACCACAATGTTGATACAAGTATTGTCAAGTGCCCGTTGTAAATTGAATCTTCACTATGGTGGGAGAGACAAACACCCGCAAAGCCACTTGTGCAATGCAAGTTGCACATTAAGCGTGGAGCAAGTCTCATGTACGATGACATGTAAGGTTTTCCCGGGACGCTTCATCCCACCATCCCACAAGATGAAAAGTACACAAAAAGCAAACGACAACAAAAGAATAAATGCCCATAAAACCATTGTGTTCTACTCGTGCAATAGATCTACACATAGAGTCGGCTCTGATACCACTGCAGGGTTCGTAGCATGGAAAACAAAAAAAAATCTATAGCATGAACACACAAAACCAAGATCCAATCTATGGCAAAGCCAAGATCTATTCTACAAGATTAGTGCAATGAGATTTTAGAGTACTAACCCTCATAGATCCAAAGCGTTTAACAAGATCAGATTCTCGTGGTTGATGTAGTCAATCACTTGTCTATCTCAAGATCGTGTAGACTATCCTTCTGTCGCCATGTTCCAGCAGCGCTTCCGCAGTCGGTCACACGTACGGTAGTCGATAAAGACCTTCCTCTCCCTTGTTCCAGTAGGTCAGCGGAGGTTGTAGATCTCCTCAGAATCCAAATAGCACGACGGTGTGGTTGTGTTGGAGAAGAGATTACTGCAGGGCTTCACCTAAGACGGAGCAGCTGTATGGAGGAGAGGGGGAGGCGTCGGTGGCTAGGATTTGGGGTGAGGGAGTAGGGGCACCCCCACCCCTCCTTATATGGGTGGAGGGGTGGCGGCCAGGGTTCCTAGCCCTGGCCGAGTCCACCCCTAACTCCCCTTGGCCGGTGGCAATGGAGAGGGAAAGGGAAACCTTTTCCCTCAAGGTTTCCTTTCCTTCCTCCACTAGGACATTGACTTTCAAACTAGGATTTGACTATTAAAACTAGAGTTTTTTCTATATTCCTTATCCTTGGCTGACTTGACCTAGGGTTCCATGTGCCTAGCCCATTAGGTTATGGTGCATTCCAAGTACCCCCTCCCGGGGTGGTGGACCTTTCAGAATATTCTAGAAGCTTCCGGTCAAAACACCGAAAACATATCCGAACCCCAAAAATTGACTTTCCTTATATGAATATTATTCTCCAGACCATTCCGGATCTCATCGTGATGTCCTGGACCCAATCCGAGACTCCGAACAACATTCAGTCTCCAAATCATATTCCATATCTACTAAAGAACATCAAATACATAAGTGTGTCTCCCTACGGTTCGTGAACTATGCAGACATGATAGAGACACCTCTCCAATCAATAACCATTAGTGGGATTTGGAAATCCATTATAGCTTCCACATATTTCTATGATGACTTTGTGATCGAATGAACCATTTTACATATGATACCAGTTCCCTTTGTCTCGCGATACTTTACTTATTCGAGGTTTTGATCGTCAGTATCTCTATACCTAGTTCAACCTTGTTACCGACAAGTACTCTTTACTCTTTTCGTGATATTACATCCCTCGTGACCTAGTCACATGCTTGCAAGCCAATTGGATGACATTCCACCGAGAGGTCCTAGAGTATATCTATTTGTCATATGGATGGACAAATCCCACTCTTGATCCATGTGATTCAACACATACTTTTAGAATACTCAATGCCACCTTTATAACCACCTAGTAACAAAGCAGTGTTTGATGTCATCAAAGTATCCATCCGGTGATGGTGATTAACATGATCTCATGGTCGAAGGATTAGGTTACTATGTATTTAAAAGCTTATAGCAAACAAACTTTCAATGACTTGATCTTATGCTACGCTTAACTATAGGACTGTGTCCATCACATCATTCTTATAATGATATGACCTTGTTATTAATAACATCCAATGTCCATGATCAAGAAACCATGATCATCTATTAATCAACAAGCTAGTTTAACAAGAGGCTTACTAGGGACTCTTTTATGTTTACAAAACACACAAGTATTAATGTTTCCTGTTAATACAATTATAGCATGGGATGTAAAAATTTATCACAAACATAAAGACATGATAATAACCATTTTATTATTGCCTATTGGGCATATCTCTAATAAATATGACACCACACGAAGGATTTACATTGTTCGGACCGTCTTTGAATTTCTTATGCCCGTTTCAAAAATTTCATGTTTCAAACTATGGTAAAAACTTTGTGCATGAAGATAGGGGATGATCCTCGTGGAAACTTCATTGGATCTATGAAGAAACATCATATTGTGAGTCTAAAAATGATTTTTTTTGAAAGATAGGGGGTGCAGTTGGCGCGCGCCCTCTATGCTGCTCCCAAAAACCCTTTAGTCCCGGGTCGTGGCATGACCCGGGTCGAAAGGTCCAACCTTTACTCCCGGTTTATTACTCGACCCAGCACTAAAGGACCTCTAGTCCCTGATCATTCCACGACCCGGGACTAAAGGCCCTTCCCCTTATAACGCGCGCAGCCTTCTCCCCCAAATCCCTATCTCATTCTCTTCTATGTTTTGCAGGGAGGCGCCCTCGACGACGACGCAAGCGACAAAGCTTCCCGATTCTCCGTCGCCGTCCACACCTTCGTAGGACTCTCTACGGTCGCCGTGCGCTCCTCCCCCTCTCCGCCCGCCACCTCATCCAACCGCCGCTACACGTAGTCCCCCTCTCCGGTCACGCTGCCACCTCCAACCACCGCCGCTTGTCCTCCCCACAAGGTAAGCCCCGGTCTTGATTTCCTATCCCCTATCCAATAGCGATTAGGGTTAGGCAGCATCGGTGGCAGCAACTATGGGGTGGCTACGGGGCGGCATCGGCGACGGCCACTACGGGGCGGCTACGGGGCAGCATTGGCGGCGGCCACTACCGGGAGGCTACGGGCCGGCGAGCCATGCCGGCGGCGGTGCCGGCCACTACGGGCGAGCAGGCCGGGTTGGCGCCATCACCCGGAACTAGCGAGCTAGGCGCGAGCAGAGAGGGGATTGGGGCATTTTTTCTAGTAATTTTTTTAGATATTATCTTATTATGTATATATATTGTGTATGCATACAAAAGGAAGTAAAGAAATTGAAGTATTTTTATTGTGTATATGTATATATTATTAGTGTAATATATAGTGTATATGTTTTTATTATGTATATAGTGTAATATATTTTTATTATGTATATAGTGTAATATATTTTATATACATTACGTATTATTGTACAGTGTATGCATACAAAAGGAAGTATTCTAAGGGAAGCTACTTGAGAAATTGGAGGGTAGAGCACCGGTGCATCATAGGTGGTAGTGATATCGTTAAATCCTATCGATAGTTGGAGGAGAAAAAATAATTTTGTCTTCTTACAAGTATAGGTAATATTATGTAGATATATTTTTAATTTTCACATTTTGTCATGTTGGAATATACAACAAGAATAGAAACCTGAGAGCCGTGGCAATGCACGGGCATTCAACTAGTTATTATATAGTGCATGGACGATTGACGGGCGCGGCAACACACACCATATAGGTTTCTTTAACTCCGTGGAGGCAACCATTTTGCGCAATGTCCTTAATTTATTAGCGCTTTGCTATGTTTATCGCATTGAAATAACTAGCAATAAGTCTTTGCAAAAAGTATGGAGTGCGACGAAGTTTAAGAAGGGATAATGGAGGGTATGATAGCCTATAATGACCCCTTGGTTTATCTGAACGACTCCAGTGAGGGAGTGGAGGAGGATCTCGAGTGAAGGGATGACTCCGGTGAGGGAAGACAAGATACCTATGACCGAAGAGACGGCTCTGTTGAAGGAACCTTGACTACAAATTCCGGCGAGGTATATAGGTTAAGCCGATGCTACTAGATGCATTAATTGATTTGTGATGTATTTATGATTCTTTCTTCCAGATCGAAGCAATCTTCTGAAACCAAACGAGGCCCGGCAAAAAAGCTGGCCCCCGATGCTAGGTTCGTGATCGAAGAAGTCGCTTCTGATGGCGCCCCGATTTCTCCCGGGCACAATGCAAGAACATTTGTAAATCAATGCATAGTTGTTGTGAGGGACATCGCCCCGATCACCATTCGAGAATAGAATAATCCAAAGGAGGATGGAGTTAGTTATGTCGACGATAGATGCAAAGATATGATTTGGACTACACTCATGAAAAATTTCACCCTACCACCTGAGGTGGATCCACGAAACAAAGTTATAGAGCCAAAAATCAAGATGTGGTTAAAAGACTACAAGAAAAGATTTTACAAGTAGTATGTCATGGATAAAAAGCCTCTCAAGTTTAAAGGAGCGAATGAAAAGATAAGAGATCATTGGGATGAATTTCTGATGTACAAGAAATCAGATGAAGCTAAGAAAAATGCTACGCTGAAGAAATATCACCATGTTTTGGGGACATGTGGATATAAGGGTGCATGGCCTAAGTGGGAGAAAGCTGAGAATGAACTGATTGCTAAAGAGATCCTTTCAAAGACATTGGAGTGAGCCGAACAGACAAAGTTTTGGTTCTACGGGCATGGGGGGAGTTGGACCCAAAAACAAGGAAGTGTGTTTTTAACAAAAAAAACATCTTGCAACACCTTATGGAGCCTTTAAAATGCAATGGAGGACATGCGGGAGGGGAAGTTCCATCCCGATAGAGAGAACGACGAGATGACATGCGCCCTTGGGAATAACAAACACAAAGGGCGAACAAGAGGCACTAAAGGATCCATTCTATGAAAGCTCGGGTTTCCCGTCGAAAGGAAGAAATATCCTGATAGAAGCCATCAGATAAGAAAGGATAGAGAGACAGATCGGATGCAGCAGATAGAATAAACACTAAAGAGGAAGCATGAGCAAATAAATGCACTTAGCCAACAAGCTACATGCCCATCTCAGCGGAAGGACGAACATGCTACCGGCGCACCATCTCGGTGGAAAAGCAATGTGGCTTCCACGGAGCACCCGGCTGATAATTTGACGATGGTTTCCACGGAGCACCCAGCTGATGATCTGACGATGGCTCCTCGCTACCCCTTCGATGATATCATAGAGCCAGCAATATGTGACCTACATGTGAAAGTTGTGAACATATCCATGAAGGTGGCGGTCGGCTTTGCCTTACCTTCTGGACCTAGACAAACTTACCATTGCTCTCCGATTCCAGATGGCTACGCTGTTGTCAAGGTGGATGAAGTTATAAGCGGATTTGACCAGCTGAAGCTTGACTTCCCTGCAGGTGAAGGGGATCTGAATGAACTGGGAGAAGCCAGGAAAAGCACTATTCTATGGAGAAAGGCTCCACCGTGTCAGCAGACTCCCTCGCCTCCGCCGCATCAGCAGTCTCCACTGCCTCCGATGTGTCAGAAGTCTCCACCGCCTCCGCCGTGTCAGCAGTCTCCGTCCCAGTTGCAAAAGCAGAAGAGCACCGCCGTTATGGCGGCTAGTACTACAGCCGCGAAGAAATCCTCAGCAGGTACAAAGAAGAAACACAAGGTGGCTCCTGCCAAGTTACCTTATGAAATGACTGAAGAAGAAAACAAAGCGGTTGTGGATAAATATGTGAAACAACAGCTTGTACCAAAATGGACCCCGCCAAAGTAGTTTATAGCACTGAAAATGGTGAAACACTTTGTGGACATGCTTGAAAGTAAAAGGCCAGATTATCTGCCAACAGACTATGACCGTTCTATTATGAAGTCACATCTGTAGCGGTAGAGAAGTAGTGGTGGAAGCAGGAAAACAATTCCCCAGCTCGGAGAACAGAAAAATCAATTATGCGCCCCGCTCAAAGTGTTTTCTGATGATTATGATCCAGAGGTTGCACGACTATGCGCACTAACGGCTAGAGATGATCATTCTTTTCCCATGGCTGAATTATCATACAAATACGAGTACGGAAAGCCTCTCATCAGACCTGAGGAAGTCCCGCATATGCAAACACAAATGCGAAAATTGCATCAGTGGTATATCGAAGCCTCAAAGGAAGGGAAGATCATGATCATAGCGGCAATTAGAGATGAGCATTACTTCCATGTAAAAGACGATATACACATTGACTTTTCAGAATTATTTCAGTTATTCAATGAAGACGCCCTCAAAATCTCTCGTCAGTTGCTATTGTTTGTAAGTGACAAATATCTCATCAATTGCTCGTTCATTACTTGTATAATTATCCTTACTATAATATTTTTTATGCTATTATGCAGACTGATTCTCGAATGCAAAAGAGGATAAATCTATGACATTGGGTTCATTGACCCAAATAACATTCATTAATATATGGTAAAAAATAGCGCCAAGGACATAGAGGATTACTTGGTAAAGTTTTTACTGCAACAACAAACCAAAATGGAAATACTATTTCCTTATAACTTTGAGTGAGTGTTACTGTCTTCTACACATTCGATTTCGTTTACTCGATGTTAAGTGTAATTGATTAGTTATGCATGTGCAAGTTACACTTTATTTGCTAATCATTTAAGTTGACACGAAAAAGTACTTGTGATGGACTCGAAAAGTAAAGACCCTGAGAGATGGTCGGACCTGGTTTATATGCTCCAGAGGTAATTTTAATCATTGTCGCACTATATCGTCATATTTCGTTCATTTCTTGATATCAAGTACTTAATAACTCATTTACTCATTTTATTTGTCGGGCAGGGTTTGGAAACAGTTCATCAAGGCTGCTAGGGATGAATGGAAAGAGGTGTTGGCATTTCCATAACTCAATGTAAGTAGTACTATAGCTAGGTCCGCGTATCTCTTTGATTCTTGTTTCAATACCGTTACCATGCATGATTACTATTTTGATTGAACTCTATTCTCGTGAAGTGTTTGAGGCAGGCAGATGGGGATAATTTATGTGGATACTACGTTTGCGAGTACATTCACCAGATGACCTATGATCTTGGAAGATTTTCAATGCATTTCAAGTGTTGGCACCACATCCTAGTCTATGATTTAAGATTTTTTTACTTAAATAGGCACTTGGGGCTCAGTGTAGCATTACTAATAACCCTATAAAGAGCGGTAGGCTATTCTAAGAATAAAATAGAAATCTCGTTGCTAAGTCTGAAAGCAAGTCAATCATATCTAGACATGTTCGTCCATCCATGTATTATGCACCAATTGGTCCTGCACATGTCTGATCATGCATCTATCCATTAGTAGAAAACAGGCCTTTTGTCTAGGCCATTAGTCCTGGTTGTGGCTGGGGCCGGGACTAATGGCCCGCATCGGACGGCCCGAGCCACCTCAAACCATAGGTCCCAGCCCGTTAGACGCCATTAGCCCCGGTGTGACATACAAACTAGGACTAAAGGGTCTGGGGCCTGCCGCTCGCTGCGGGCACCCCCTTTAGTCCTGGTTTGTATCTCAAACCGGAACTAGTGGTCTAGCCCTATATATATCGCACAACCCCCTCCCCCTCTCAACTGTTTTTTTCCTGGTGGGAGAGGTGGTGTTGTGCTATTTTTTTTCTTGTTCATATGCACTAGAGGTGTTCGGTGAAATTCCCATTAGCGCGATGCGACTTTAGGTCACACAAGACAGACATTATATGAGGTGTCCGAGAAACACTTAAGTTTTCTCATCTTTGTTTCCAAGTGTAATAAAAGGTTAGCAACTATTTTCTTGTTTAGACTGCGTGGTTCTAATTTTAGCATAGTGATTGCGTTTGATATATATTTGTATGATACAGATGAGCTATCCATGGATGTACGGTGACCGATGCTCTGCCGCTTTCAGAGAAGGCGTGTGTTCTTTTCGACTTGTGGCCGAGGAGAACAAGCGGCGGGATGGTTTTATGTGTTGTCCATGTGTTGACTGTAGGAATGAGAAGGCTCACACTTCCGCAAGAGTCATTCAGAGCCACCTGCTTCGTTCTGGTTTTATGTCCGGCTATAATGTTTGGACTAAACGCAGAGAAAGAGGGGTTGTGATGGAAGACGGCGATGAAGAAGAGAACGGTGATGAAAACTACCGATCTATGTTCCCTGAATACGTTGATACCACAATGGAAGACAATGAAGAAGAAGGAGGTGAAGAACGGGAACCAGACCGGTCCGCTGATGATCTTGGTCGGGTCATTTCTGATGCAAAGCGAGACTGCGACATAGAAAAGGAGAGGTTGCGATTCTAGCATATGTTACGGGACCACAACAAATTGTTGTATCCAACTTGTGAAGATGGCCAGAAGAAGCTGGGTAGCACACTAGAATTGTTGAAGTGGAAGGCAGAGACCGGTGTGACTGACTCGGGATTTGAGAAGTTACTGGTACTCATGAAGAAGTTGCTTCCAAGAAATAACGAATTTTCCGCCAGTACGTATGAAGCAAAGAAGCTCGTCTGCCCTCTAGGATTAGATGTGCAGAAGATACATGCGTGCCCTAATGACTGCATCCTCTACCACAGTGAGAAGTACGAGAATTTGGATAAATGTCCGGTATGCACTGCATTGCGGTATAAGATCAGAAAAGATGACCCTGGTGATGTTGATGGCGAGCCACCCAGGAAGAGGGTTCCTGCCAAGGTGATGTCGTATGCTCCTATAATACCACGATTGAAATGTTTGTTAAGAAACATGCAAGAATGTAAGAACGTAAGAAAGACGGGATATTGAGGCACCCCGCTGATGGTTGGCAGTGGAGAAAAATCGAGAGAGACTTCCCGGAATTTGCTGGTGACGCAAAGAACTTATGGTTTGGTCTAAGTATAGATGGCATGAATCCTTTTGGGGAGCTGAGCTGTAGTCACAGCACCTGGCCCGTGACTCTATGTATCTACAACCTTCCTCCTTGGTTGTGCATAAAGCGGAAGTTCATTATGATGCCAGTGATCATCCAAGGCCCGAAGCAACCCGGCAAGGACATTGATATGTACCTAAGGCCATTAGTTGATGAACTTTTACAGTTGTGGGCTGAACCAGGTTTACGTGTGTGGGATGAGCACAAACAGGAGCCATTCGACCTATGAGCGTTGTTGTTCATAACCATCAATGATTGGCCTGCTCTTAGTAACATCTCGTGACGCATTTAACAAGGGATATAATGCATGCACACACTGTTTAGATGAGACTGAAAGTATATATCTGGATAAATCTAGGAAGAATGTGCACCCATACAATCGTCGTTTTCTTCCGCCCAAACATTCCTTAAGGAAAAAAAGGCAAGCATTTCGATGGCGAGGCAGATTACCGAAGAAGCCTGACCCCCGTAATGGTGCTGATGTATTTGGTATGGTCAAGAATTTAAATGTAATATTTGGAAAGGGTCCCAGAGGACAACCTGTTCCGAAAGACGCCGACGGACACGCACCCATGTGGAAGAAGAAATCTATATTTTGGGAGCTACCCTATTGGGAAGTCCATGAGGTCCGCTCTGCAATCGACGTGATGCACCTGACGAAGAATCTTTGCGTGAATATTCTAGGCTTCTTGGGCTTGTATGGGATGTCAAAAGATACACCAGATGCATGGGAGGACCAGCAACGTCATAAAGGACGAGACGGCAAGCATTCAGTGCAGTTTCAAGGGCCTGCTAGCTACGCTCTTACCAAGGAAGAGAAGGAAATCTTTTTTGAAGTCCTTTTCAGTATCAAGGTCCCATCTAGCTTCTCGTCTAACATAAAGGGAATAGTAAATATGAAAGAGAAAAAATTCCAAAACCTAAAGTCCCATGACTGCCACGTGCTTATGACGCAATTGCTTCCGGTTGCATTGAGGGCGATTCTACCGAAAAATGTTTGACTGGCCATTGTGAAGGTATGTGCATTCCTTAATGCAATTTCTCAGAAGGTAATCGATCTATAATATCTATCAGTGTTATAGATTGAAGTGGTCCAATGTCGTTTCATCTTCGAGTTGTTGTACCCTCCATCTTTCTTTAATATTATGACGCACCTCCTAGTTCACCTAGTCAAAGAGATTAGAATTCTCGGTCCTGTGTTTCTACACAATATGTTCCCCTTCAAGAGGTTCATGGGAGTCTTAAAGAAATATGTTCATAACCGTGCTAGGCCAGAAGGAAGCATCTCCAAGGGCTATGGAACAGAGGAGGTCATTGAGTTTTGTGTTGACTTTCTTCCTGACCTTAAGCCAATTGGTGTTCCTGGATCTCGGTATAAGGGGAGGCTGACTGGAAAAGGCACACTAGGAAGGAAAGCAATGGTATGTATGGACGGGGAGTCTTTCAATAAAGCACACTACACAGTTTTACAAATTTCCACCTTGGTGGCTCCGTTTATCGAGAAACACAAGATTATTGTATGCTCGGAAAACCCGGGGAAGCCCTACTCCTGGATTAAAGTGGAACACGAGGACACTTTCCAAAGTTGGTTGCAGACACATCTCATGAATAACAACACTGTTGGAGATCATTTGTACTGGTTGGCACGGTTACCAACTTCGACTATATGTACTTTCCAAGGGTACGAGATAAATGGTAATACATTTTACACGATCGCCCAAGATAAAAAGATCACCAACCAAAACAGTGGTGTCCGCTTTGATGCAACAAATGACAATGGGAAGAAGGACACATATTATGGGTACAAACGGAGATATGGGAACTTGAGTATGGACCTACTTTTAAGGCCCCTTTGTTTCGGTGCAAATGGGTCAAGATGATAAGAGGCGGGGTACATGTAGACAAAAAGTATGGCATGACTGTAGAGGTCCCAACCTTTAATAAGGTAGAGATCCCTGTGTTTACAATGCTAGTCCCTAGATCAATAGCTAGCATCCACAGTTAAGATGTAATATCAAGAAACAAAGGTCATAGTACAACTTTATAACCAGGAATAAAATAATTCATTACATCTTACATAGATCATTTGGCTATCTCATTACAATGCATCAGAAATAACTATATAGCATGGAGTCCTTCATCTTCATAGTGCCACAGGCAATCATCTTGGTTGTAGACTTGTAATCCTAATCAACACACTTCATTAACATCAAACAAACCAACAATATTATAAGTTACAGCCACAAGGGTCAATACATTTGAATTGTATTGGCAAGTTTCACTACTATGTAGAAGTAAGTGGATCCTATCAATACATGCATATTTGGCTAAGTAGGGTTTAGGCTCATTTGCAGAAAGCAATATGGTTTTATCCTATCTTTTCAAAATAGTTTTGATCTTTTGTCAATCTTTCTGAACTTCTTGGAAAACTCCAAGTGTTTCTAATCCCTTGTTGACACCATCAAGTTTTACTTTGAGAAATTGGAATGTCGAGATCTTCCATAGCTTCAGGCCTTAGTTGCTCAGAGTTGTCCGTAACCGGGGACACGGCTAAGTACATAGAATTTGTTCTTCTGCAGAAGTTGTACACTTTACCCACATGACACAATCTCGTCTTGTTGCCACCAGTGGCCACTGGTTGAGTACACACCAAATGGAGTACTGGCAGATCAAGAATATGACAAAGTCTTTCCATAGAAGTCCTCCCAATACACAATGCTAGCTTTTCTACCAGGCACCAATGTAAGGATATATTTCCAATACACAAATCTAGTTAACCTAAAGATGCCAATGCAAGGGTCTTCCACTATGTAGTTGACTAAGCCAGAGCCCATTTATCATGTGGCTATACACGGAAGCCACTGTACGAGAAACATGTTCAATCTCTAAGTCCCTGGGTGGTTTTCTTCTAGTGCACATACAAAAACATAGCCATATAAACATGGTTCCCTTTGTTGCCACCTTGTCCAAAAATTGAGTATCCTCTTTCCACCCAGGTGGTCCAAAAATTGAGTATCCTCTTTCCAACCATATAAACATATATTTTTTCAACACTTCATACAATCATATCATGTATTCCATCCCAAGTCTATAGCGTGGCTAAGCATACTACTACTATGAGGTTTTCACTAAGGAAGATGGATTTCCTAATAGGACATAGCATAGCATAGTAATATAGTAGCCCTATCATGCATACTACAAAAATACCACTAAGTGTAGTGAAAATAGTAGGACATGGATGATAGTGTCACTTGCCTTTTTAGTAGAGAGTATTGGTTCACTCCTTGATCTTGCAAATATCACACTCTTCTATTTTCACTACAATTCAATCAAGCAAGCACATATTCAAACTAGCATTCAAACAATTCACCATATAAAACAATAAGATCAAGCAATGCATGCAAGCATGCAAAAGATTGTTTTATTTGGAGAAGTGGTTTCTAGTAGGCTCTAAACATTTTAAATCTCCTATTGGTCATTTACAAAAGTGGTAAAACCATTTAAATTCAAGTTAGTGAAGATGGCCATTTAAATCATTTTGTTTGCTAGAAGTGATTTAAACCAAAGTAATATTTTGTAGTTTTTAGCCAAATATATTCTTTAAGCACAAATGTTAGTGTTTATGTTTAAAGGGTTTAATATTAATCCATTTGCAAAAGGTTTCACCTAAATTCCATTTTCAAATCAAAACAATATTTTTATTTGCTAGAAATGCTTTTAGCAAAGTGATAATTTACTATGGTTCATCAAATATATCTTTAAATCGTAAAACTTTGTGTTTAGGGTCAGAGAGTTTAAATCAAACCACTTTCCAAAGGTTTTAGTCAAAAAGCATTTTTAAACCTAGATCAATATTTTTATTTATCTAGAAATGTTTTTATTCAAAGATTTATTTCCCAAGTGTCACCAAATATACTTTTAAATCTACAAGTTGGTTTGTATGGTCAGTAGGTTTAAAGCAATCCATTTACAAAAGATTTTACCCTAAAAACATTTTTAGAATAAATTTTATACTCAAAATAAGCCTAAATATGTTTCTACATAAACAACTAATTTTACAGAAGCAAAATACTAAAAAAAGTGCATGGTTGGAAAGGTTTTGTTTTCCTGATTCCAATGATATAAAATTTGTAAAATTTGGACGTGTAGATTAAAAGTTATGAATTTTGCAAGTTTGAATATCTAATAGATATATTTCTGTTTTTAAATCAAAACACTAACCACGTGGCGTAATCCTACTGGTGCGTACCGGTTCGTGAGGATTGCGCTATGTGGATCGTTGGATCTAAATTAGATCATGCAGCACTGATCAAAACTTACCCCTTCGTCTAAATCTATTCTTAGCCAGACGATTCAGATCTGACGGCTACCAGTGCATCTGCCAGGAACTGGCGGCGCTCGACGATGGCGCGCGGCAGCGCGGCTCTGTCAGTGATGCTTCCGACGAACTAGGAAGCGAGATAAGGAACGGAGATGCTTACCATGCTCACATGGTTGCAGTGAAGATCAAGGTGGCCTCAGCTACTCGAGGGGCGCACGGGAGCAATGGCTATTGCTCGCCGGAGTTCGTGGCGTCGTCGGGTTTGTCTGTTCGTTGTCGGAGGCGAGGTTGCAGGCCAAGCCAAAGCAAAAGAACGACGCAGTTAGATGCGTGCAAGGATGCTGAACGCGTGGCTAGTAACCAGAGAGGAGGGGGCAGCTTGTTCTTACGGGGAAAGGTCGCCGGAGAAGTGGCAGACGACGGCGGCGTTCAGAGGTGGTCCTTGCCGACGTTCTGAAGCACGCACGAGCGTGTGAGTGGTACTGGGAGAAGCACAAGAAAATGGGGAGCAGGCTCGTGTGTACTGGGAGGCAAGGGGAGGATCTACGTCGCCGGAATCGGCCGGAGTTGCTCGTCGAAGACAGTGTGTTCGCAAGTCAAATTTGTGCAGCCTGGTGGCGGAGGGGAAGGGGAGAGTGAGGGGAAAGGTAGAGGGGAGGTAGGCGCATTTATCTTGCATGATGGCTGGGCGAATTAAACCTGTATCAATGCGAATTTCAAGCATGAATTTATGCGAAAACGCAGAGACGAATCGGGAGGGGTCTGGGTTGAAGACGATGACAGGGCAGTGTGGGGTCCAGCGGTCAGCGAAGTGAGTGG
Organism: Avena insularis; assembly: GCA_023614405.1. Lineage (NCBI taxonomy): Eukaryota > Viridiplantae > Streptophyta > Magnoliopsida > Poales > Poaceae > Avena > Avena insularis. The sequence goes on along the minus strand of CM042693.1, from coordinate 257,114,701 downwards.
GGTTAGGTGGGGTCCACTATTCAGTGACTTCTTGGTGTCTTTGCTAGGTGAAAACGTTTGGAGAGGGAAGGAGTGGGTTAAGCTTCTGGTCTTTGTTAGTGGGTTGGTCCTTTCCCTTTTTTTCCTTCCTAGTCCTTTTTCTTTTTCTATTTTGATTTTCTATTTTCAAATTCAAGCTCTTATTTGAATCAGATTTATAAATCTTTTCAAAACTTTTCAGTAGTTTTCTATACTCTTTTAAATGAGTTTCAAAGTCCATTTTAGAATAATTTATTTTATTCCTTCATGGTTTGTTATTTATTTAAAAAGACACTTGTCTTTATTTCAAATAAAATTTTAAATATGTTTTCAAACTATATTTGAATTCTAATTTTTTTTACCAAACCCTTTTTAGTAGGTTTAATTATCCTTTTAGTGCAAAATATTTCACTTTGAATTATTATTTAAAATACCTTAATAAGATTTATATTTAAATTGGGAATTGTCTTTATTTAAATAAAATTGGATAATAATCAATCCTTATGATTTAAATAATTCTTTACTCTTTTTATTAATCAATAAACTTTCATATTATTTGTTTGGCCAAGCTTTAATTTGATTTTTTTAAATATTCCTTATTTATTTATTTCTTCCTTTGCCTTATAAAATCCATATCTTTTTATTTAAAGATCCAAAATTGGTGATTCCAATTTGTATAATTTTATTTAATATTTGTTTATCTTTTTAAATCCCCTTAGGATTTATTTGCTCAAGATTTGGCATGGATTTTAGATAGGTCTTTATTAGCTTTGGAAATTAATTACTTTTATCTTAATAAATTCCTAAGTTTTTATCTATGACTCTAAATTGAGTGAAACCAATTTCTATGGTTTTATAATATTCTTATTTATCATTCATCATCATTTATAAATGTTTGTTGACAAATTTTTATATGGATCAAATCCATAATCTTAGAGAGATCTTGGAAATGAATTATTCCATTAGGGTTTTAGGGTTCTGGTTTAACTTTTCCAAGGGTTTAAATTTCAAGATACATTCATTGATGAATGCATTTCACTTGATAGAAATTTGTTTGATTCCCTTTTCATTCAAAGTTTGTTCAAGATGGGTTTTGATGTTTCCATTTGGAATTAAAAAGTTTCTTTTCACCCTAAATTTCAACAATTATTTATTTTGTTTATTTATTTTTCACATTTCAAAATTTGGAAAATTTTGGGATGTGACAGGCTACCACCCTTAAAAGAAATCTCGTCCCGAGATTTAGGAAGGCTAGAGGTTACAAGTTGGCTTGAAGACAACTAGGGTACTACCACCCTTAAAAGAAAGTCTTATAGGGTTACATTGATGGTTCACTTGACTAAGGGTTCAATAATTGATATCCAAACAAGGAATCTTTATTTGAATCAACTGAGTTAACTAATTCCTAACATCCACATCATCTAATTCTTCAAGGGTACCATACATGTCAATGTGGTTCACATGTCCTTTCTGGGCCACATTGGAGTCATTTCCATTGGAGTTTCTAGCATCCTTTTTATTTTTCTTCTCTGGACAGTCTGATGCATAGTGTCCAAGTTCCTTACAATTATAGCACTGCAACTGGCTAATATCTTTCTGCCTGGATTTTCCATGTTGATTCTGACCAAGGTCATCTCCATTGTCAGTATCATTCCCATTATTATCACTTCCATTGTTGTTGTGGTGATGCTGATGTGGTCCATAATCTTCATTGCTCTTTTTGTATGAACGCTTCTTTTGTGATGATCCTGAGTGATACTTGAGTTTATGCTTCCACTTTCTGTTCTCAACTTGATTCATCTTGTTTTCCAGGATGGTGGCTTTGTCACAGAGTGATTCATAAGTTGGTACATAGGCAACAGACAGCTGCAGGTTCAAATCATCATTAAGTCCTTCGAGGAATTTATCGTTCCTCTTAGCATATGTATCAACTTCATCCGGTGCATAGCATGCCAGATTGTTGAACTCTTCAATATATTCAGCCACACTGAGGTGACGGTATTTCACATTGTGGAACTCCTTTTTCTTCAAGTTCATCACTCCAGATGAGATGTGAGCTGTACAGAAACCATCCTCAAAAATAGCCCAAGTCACATCCTCAAGGGGAGTGGTGATCTGAAAGTTGTCCCACCATGTTGTTGCTGGCCCTTCAAGCAGATATGCTGCAAACCTAACTTTTTCTTCGTCGGTGCGTAACAAATCACTAAGTCCTTGTTCACCGACGTAACCAGTCATTGGCTACCATTGGATCAGTTGTTCCAGAACCTTGCAGGACTTAGTTTCGTAAACCTGGTGAGCATGTCAAGTGCTGGAGGATTCTGATTGTTGTTGTTATTATTGTTGTTTCGATTCTGATTTTGCATAAGCTGCGCCATCATCTGCATCATTTGATCTTGAGATGTCATCAAGCTGCATCTCGGAGTGAGGTTGTTGTTGTTTTGGTTGGGGTTGGCACGACGAGGAGGCATCTGTTGGTTTGATAGGGTAAGTAATGATAGATAGACCTAAAGAAGTTCTAACACACAACCCAAAACAATCAAGTTCAAACAAACAATCATCAAGCAACTATTCACTTAACAACTTATGAGCTTACTCATGAGTTGAAGGAAACAACAAGTTTTCTTGAAACATTCCACCTAGTATAGTCATACCTCATAGGTCAATATGATCCATACAATAATATGATATCAATGTTTTTGGTAGGCATTCTAATGTCTCTTGGTTCTCACTTGTAGTCCTTAGTGATGTCTAAGTTGAAGTCCTTGGTGAAACTAAAGTTGAAGTCATTGGTCATGGTGGAGTCTTTGTCCATCAAGTTGAAAAGGAAGAGATGTAGTATCAAAACCAAAAAGGCTGAGGAAAGGGTTTATAAGATTGTTTGTAAATAAGTTTTGGAACAAATACAACTCCTATTTTTCTAAGGGGTTTTGTCCAATCCTAGGTTTACAATCCTACAGGAAACACAGTGCTCTTATACCATCTGTAGAGGACCCAACCTTTAATAAGGTAGAGATCCATGTGTTTACAATGCTAGTCCCTGGATCAAAGGCTAGCATCCATAGTTAAGATGTAATATCAAGAAATAAAAGTCATAGTACAACATTATACCAAAGAATAAAATAATTCATTACATCTTACATAGCTCATTTGGCTATCTCATTACAATGCAGTAGAAATAACTATATAGCATGGAGTCCTTCATCTTCAAAGTGCCACAGGAAATCATGTTGGTTGTAGACTTGTAATCCTAATCAACACACTTCACTAACATCAAACAAACCAGCAACATTATAAGTTACAGCCACAAGGGTCAATACATTTGAATTGTATTGGCAAGTTTCACTACTATGTAGAAGTAAGTGGATCCTATAAATACATGCATATTTGGCTAAGTAGGGTTTAGGCTCATTTGCAGAAAGCAATATGGTTTTATCCTATCTTTTCAAAAGAGTTTTGATCTTTTGTCAATATTTCTGAACTTCTTGTAAAACTCCAAGTGTTTCTAATCCCTTGTTGACACCATCAAGTTTTACTTTGAGAAATTGGAATGTCGAGATCTTCCATAGCGTCACGCCTTAGTTGCTCAGAGTTGTCCGTAACCGGGGACACGGCTAAGTACTTAGAATTTGTTCTTCTGCAGAAGTTGTACACTTTACCCACATGACACAATCTCGTCTTGTTGCCACCAGTGGCCACTGGTTGAGTACACACCAAATGGAGTACCGGTAGATCGAGAATGTGAGAAAGTCTTTCCATAGAAGTCCTCCCAATACACAATGCTAGCTTGTCTACCAGGCACCAATGTAAGGATATATTTCCAATACACAATTCTAGTTAACCTGAAGATGCCATTGCAAGGGTCTTACACTATGTAGTTGACTAAGCCAGAGCCCATTTAGCATGTGGCTGTACACGGAAGCCACTGTATGAGAAACATGTTCAATCTCTAACTCCCTGGGCGGTTTTCTTCTAGTGCACATACAAAAACATAGCCATATAAACATGGTTCCCTTTGTTGCCACCTTGTCCAAAAATTGAGTATCCTCTTTCCACCCAGGTGGTTCATTGAGTACTTGTTTTATTATATAAAACATATATTTTTCCAACACTTCATATAATCATATCATGTATTCCATCCCAAGTCTATAGCATGGCTAAGCATACTACTACTATGAGGTTTTCACTAAGGAAGATGGATTTCCTAATAGGACATAGCATAGCATAGTAATATAGTAGCCCTATCATGCATACTACAAAATACCACTAAGTGTAGTGAAAATAGTAGGACATGTATGATAGTGTCACTTGTCTTTTTAGTAGAGAGTATTGGTTCACTCCTTGATCTTGCAAATATCACACTCTTCTATTTTCACTACAATTCAATCAAGCAAGCACATATTCAAACTAGCATTCAAAACAATTCACCATATAAAACAATAAGATCAAGCAATGCATGCAAGCATGCAAAAGATTGTTTTATTTGGAGAAGTGGTTTCTAGTAGGCTCTAAACATTTTAAAGCTCCTATTGGTCATTTACAAAAGTGGTAAAACCATTTAAATTCAAGTTAGTGAAGATGGCCATTTAAATCATTTTGTTTGCTAGAAGTGATTTAAACCAAAGTAATATTTTTTAGTTTTTAGCCAAATATATTGTTTAAGCACAAATGTTAGTGTTTATGGTTAAAGGGTTTAATATTAATCCATTTGCAAAAGGTTTCACCTAAATTCCATTTTTGAATCAAAACAATATTTTTATTTGCTAGAAATGCTTTTAGCAAAGTGATAATTTACTATGGTTCATCAAATATATTTTTAAATCCTAAAACTTGGTATTTAGGGTCAGAGAGTTTAAATCAAACCACTTTCCAAAGGTTTTAGTCAAAAAGCATTTTTAAACCTAGATCAATATTTTTATTTATCTAGAAATGTTTTTATTCAAAGATTTATTTCCCAAGTGTCACCAAATATACTTTTAAATCTACAAGTTGGTTTATATGGTCAGTAGGTTCAAAACAATCCATTTACAAAAAAATTTACCCTAAAAACATTTTTAGAATAAATTTTATACTCAAAATAAGCCTAAATATGTTTTTGCATAAACAACCAATTTTACAGAAGCAAAATACTAAACAAAGTGCATGGTTGGAAAGGTTTTGTTTTCCTGATTCCAATGATATAAAATTTGCAAAATTTGGACGTGTAGATTAAAAGTTATGAATTTTGCAAGTTTGAATATCTAATAGATATATTTCTGTTTTTAAATCAAAACACTAACCACGTGGCGTAATCCTACTGGTGCGTACCGGTTCGTGAGGATTGCGCTCTGTGGATCGTTGGATCTAAATTAGATCATGCAGCACTGATCAAAACTTACCCCTTCGTCTAAATCTATTCTTAGCCAGACGATTCAGATCTGACGGCTACCAGTGCATCTGCCAGAATCAAGGCTGGCGATGGCGCAGCGCTGCTCACGATGATGCTCCGACGAACTAGGAAGCGAGATAAGGAACGGAGATGCTTACCATGCTCGCATGGTTGCAGTGAAGATCAAGGTGGCCTCAGCTACTCGAGGGGCGCACGGGAGCAATGGCTATTGCTCGCCGGAGTTCGTGGCGTCGTCGGGTTTGTCTGTTCGTTGTCGGAGGCGAGGTTGCAGGCCAAGCCAAAGCAAAAGAACGACGCAGTTAGATGCGTGCAAGGATGCTGAACGCGTGGCTAGTAACCAGAGAGGAGGGGGCAGCTTGTTCTTACGGGGAAAGGTCGCCGGAGAAGTGGCAGACGACGGCGGCGTTCAGAGGTGGTCCTTGCCGACGTTCTGAAGCGCGCACGAGCGTGTGAGTGGTACTGGGAGAAGCACAAGAAAATGGGGAGCAGGCTCGTGTGTACTGGGAGGCAAGGGGAGGATCTACGTCGCCGGAATCGGCCGGAGTTGCTCGTCGAAGACAGTGTGTTCGCAAGTCAAATTTGTGCAGCCTGGTGGCGGAGGGGAAGGGGAGAGTGAGGGGAAAGGTAGAGGGGAGGTAGGCGCATTTATCTTGCATGATGGCTGGGCGAATTAAACCTGTATCAATGCGAATTTCAAGCCGCGAATTTATGCCAGAAACGGCAGAGACGAACTGGGGGAGGGGTCTGCGGGTTGAAGATGATGATAGGGCAGTGGGGGGTCCAGCGGTCAGCGAAGTGAGTGGGGGTTAGGTGGGGTCCACTATTCAGTGACTTTGCGGGTGTGCTGCTAGGTGAAAAACGTTTCGGGGAGAGGGGAAGGAGTGGGTTGCGCTTCTGGTCTTTGTTAGTGGGTTGGTCCTTTCCCTTTTTTTCCTTCCTAGTCCTTTTTCTTTTTCTATTTTGATTTTCTATTTTCAAATTCAAGCTCTTATTTGAATCAGATTTATAAATCTTTTCAAAACTTTTCAGTAGTTTTCTATACTCTTTTAAATGAGTTTCAAAGTCCATTTTAGAATAATTTATTTTATTCCTTCATGGTTTGTTATTTATTTAAAAAGACACTTGTCTTTATTTCAAATAAAATTTTAAATATGTTTTCAAACTATATTTGAATTCTAATTTTTTTTACCAAACCCTTTTCAGTAGGTTTAATTATCCTTTTAGTGCAAAATAATTCACTTTGAATTATTATTTAAAATACCTTAATAAGATTTATATTTAAATTGGGAATTGTCTTTATTTAAATAAAATTGGATAATAATCAATCCTTATGATTTAAATAATTCTTTACTCTTTTTATTAATCAATAAACTTTCATATTATTTGTTTGGCCAAGCTTTAATTTGATTTTTTTAAATATTCCTTATTTATTTATTTCTTCCTTTGCCTTATAAAATCCATATCTTTTTATTTAAAGATCCAAAATTGGTGATTCCAATTTGTATAATTTTATTTAATATTTGTTTATCTTTTTAAATCCCCTTAGGATTTATTTGCTCAAGATTTGGCATGGATTTTAGATAGGTCTTTATTAGCTTTGGAAATTAATTACTTTTATCTTAATAAATTCCTAAGTTTTTATCTATGACTCTAAATTGAGTGAAACCAATTTCTATGGTTTTATAATATTCTTATTTATCATTCATCATCATTTATAAATGTTTGTTGACAAATTTTTATATGGATCAAATCCATAATCTTAGAGAGATCTTGGAAATGAATTATTCCATTAGGGTTTTAGGGTTCTGGTTTAACTTTTCCAAGGGTTTAAATTTCAAGATACATTCATTGATGAATGCATTTCACTTGATAGAAATTTGTTTGATTCCCTTTTCATTCAAAGTTTGTTCAAGATGGGTTTTGATGTTTCCATTTGGAATTAAAAAGTTTCTTTTCACCCTAAATTTCAACAATTATTTATTTTGTTTATTTATTTTTCACATTTCAAAATTTGGAAAATTTTGGGATGTGACAGGCTACCACCCTTAAAAGAAATCTCGTCCCGAGATTTAGGAAGGCTAGAGGTTACAAGTTGGCTTGAAGACAACTAGGGTACTACCACCCTTAAAAGAAAGTCTTATAGGGTTACATTGATGGTTCACTTGACTAAGGGTTCAATAATTGATATCCAAACAAGGAATCTTTATTTGAATCAACTGAGTTAACTAATTCCTAACATCCACATCATCTAATTCTTCAAGGGTACCATACATGTCAATGTGGTTCACATGTCCTTTCTGGGCCACATTGGAGTCATTTCCATTGGAGTTTCTAGCATCCTTTTTATTTTTCTTCTCTGGACAGTCTGATGCATAGTGTCCAAGTTCCTTACAATTATAGCACTGCAACTGGCTAATATCTTTCTGCCTGGATTTTCCATGTTGATTCTGACCAAGGTCATCTCCATTGTCAGTATCATTCCCATTATTATCACTTCCATTGTTGTTGTGGTGATGCTGATGTGGTCCATAATCTTCATTGCTCTTTTTGTATGAACGCTTCTTTTGTGATGATCCTGAGTGATACTTGAGTTTATGCTTCCACTTTCTGTTCTCAACTTGATTCATCTTGTTTTCCAGGATGGTGGCTTTGTCACAGAGTGATTCATAAGTTGGTACATAGGCAACAGACAGCTGCAGGTTCAAATCATCATTAAGTCCTTCGAGGAATTTATCGTTCCTCTTAGCATATGTATCAACTTCATCCGGTGCATAGCATGCCAGATTGTTGAACTCTTCAATATATTCAGCCACACTGAGGTGACGGTATTTCACATTGTGGAACTCCTTTTTCTTCAAGTTCATCACTCCAGATGAGATGAGTGACATGTAAACCATCCTCAAAAATAGCCCAAGTCACATCCTCAAGGGGAGTGGTGATCTGAAAGTTGTCCCACCATGTTGTTGCTGGCCCTTCAAGCAGATATGCTGCAAACCTAACTTTTTCTTCGTCGGTGCAGCCAACAGTCACTAAGTCCTTGTTCACCGAACGTAACCAGTCATTGGCTACCATTGGATCAGTTGTTCCAGAGAACCTTGCAGGACTTAGTTTCAGAAACCTGGTGAGCATGTCAAGTGCTGGAGGATTATTCTGATTGTTGTTGTTATTGTTATTGTTGTTCTGATTCTGATTTTGCATAAGCTGCGCCATCATCTGCATCATTTGATCTTGAGATGTCATCAACTGCTGCATCTCGGGAGTGAGGTTGTTGTTGTTTTGGTTGGGGTTGGCACGACGAGGAGGCATCTGTTGGTTTGATAGGGTAAGTAATGATAGATAGACCTAAAGAAGTTCTAACACACAACCCAAAACAATCAAGTTCAAACAAACAATCATCAAGCAACTATTCACTTAACAACTTATGAGCTTACTCATGAGTTGAAGGAAACAACAAGTTTTCTTGAAACATTCCACCTAGTATAGTCATACCTCATAGGTCAATATGATCCATACAATAATATGATATCAATGTTTTTGGTAGGCATTCTAATGTCTCTTGGTTCTCACTTGTAGTCCTTAGTGATGTCTAAGTTGAAGTCCTTGGTGAAACTAAAGTTGAAGTCATTGGTCATGGTGGAGGCTTTGTCCATCAAGTTGAAAAAGGAAGAGATGTAGAATCAAAACCAAAAAGGATGAGGAAGGAGTTTACAAGGTTGTTTGTAAATAAGTTTTGGAACAAATACAACTCCTAATTTTCTAAGGGGTTTTGTCCAATCCTAGGTTTACAATCCTACAGGAAACACAGTGCTCTTATACCATCTGTAGAGGACCCAACCTTTAATAAGGTAGAGATCCCTGTGTTTACAATGCTAGTCCCTGGATCAAAGGCTAGCATCCATAGTTAAGATGTAATATCAAGAAACAAAAGTCATAGTACAACATTATACCAAAGAATAAAATAATTCATTACATCTTACATAGCTCATTTGGCTATCTCATTACAATGCAGTAGAAATAACTATATAGCATGGAGTCCTTCATCTTCAAAGTGCCACAGGAAATCATGTTGGTTGTAGACTTGTAATCCTAATCAACACACTTCACTAACATCAAACAAACCAGCAACATTATAAGTTACAGCCACAAGGGTCAATACATTTGAATTGTATTGGCAAGTTTCACTACTATGTAGAAGTAAGTGGATCCTATCAATACATGCATATTTGGCTAAGTAGGGTTTAGGCTCATTTGCAGAAAGCAATATGGTTTTATCCTATCTTTTCAAAAGAGTTTTGATCTTTTGTCAATATTTCTGAACTTCTTGGAAAACTCCAAGTGTTTCTAATCCCTTGTTGACACCATCAAGTTTTACTTTGAGAAATTGGAATGTCGAGATCTTCCATAGCGTCACGCCTTAGTTGCTCAGAGTTGTCCGTAACCGGGGACACGGCTAAGTACTTAGAATTTGTTCTTCTGCAGAAGTTGTACACTTTACCCACATGACACAATCTCGTCTTGTTGCCACCAGTGGCCACTGGTTGAGTACACACCAAATGGAGTACCGGTAGATCGAGAATGTGAGAAAGTCTTTCCATAGAAGTCCTCCCAATACACAATGCTAGCTTGTCTACCAGGCACCAATGTAAGGATATATTTCCAATACACAATTCTAGTTAACCTGAAGATGCCATTGCAAGGGTCTTACACTATGTAGTTGACTAAGCCAGAGCCCATTTAGCATGTGGCTGTACACGGAAGCCACTGTATGAGAAACATGTTCAATCTCTAACTCCCTGGGCGGTTTTCTTCTAGTGCACATACAAAAACATAGCCATATAAACATGGTTCCCTTTGTTGCCACCTTGTCCAAAAATTGAGTATCCTCTTTCCACCCAGGTGGTTCATTGAGTACTTGTTTTATTATATAAAACATATATTTTTCCAACACTTCATATAATCATATCATGTATTCCATCCCAAGTCTATAGCATGGCTAAGCATACTACTACTATGAGGTTTTCACTAAGGAAGATGGATTTCCTAATAGGACATAGCATAGCATAGTAATATAGTAGCCCTATCATGCATACTACAAAATACCACTAAGTGTAGTGAAAATAGTAGGACATGTATGATAGTGTCACTTGTCTTTTTAGTAGAGAGTATTGGTTCACTCCTTGATCTTGCAAATATCACACTCTTCTATTTTCACTACAATTCAATCAAGCAAGCACATATTCAAACTAGCATTCAAAACAATTCACCATATAAAACAATAAGATCAAGCAATGCATGCAAGCATGCAAAAGATTGTTTTATTTGGAGAAGTGGTTTCTAGTAGGCTCTAAACATTTTAAAGCTCCTATTGGTCATTTACAAAAGTGGTAAAACCATTTAAATTCAAGTTAGTGAAGATGGCCATTTAAATCATTTTGTTTGCTAGAAGTGATTTAAACCAAAGTAATATTTTTTAGTTTTTAGCCAAATATATTGTTTAAGCACAAATGTTAGTGTTTATGGTTAAAGGGTTTAATATTAATCCATTTGCAAAAGGTTTCACCTAAATTCCATTTTTGAATCAAAACAATATTTTATTTGCTAGAAATGCTTTTAGCAAAGTGATAATTTACTATGGTTCATCAAATATATTTTTAAATCCTAAAACTTGGTATTTAGGGTCAGAGAGTTTAAATCAAACCACTTTCCAAAGGTTTTAGTCAAAAAGCATTTTTAAACCTAGATCAATATTTTTATTTATCTAGAAATGTTTTTATTCAAAGATTTATTTCCCAAGTGTCACCAAATATACTTTTAAATCTACAAGTTGGTTTATATGGTCAGTAGGTTCAAAACAATCCATTTACAAAAAAATTTACCCTAAAAACATTTTTAGAATAAATTTTATACTCAAAATAAGCCTAAATATGTTTTTGCATAAACAACCAATTTTACAGAAGCAAAATACTAAACAAAGTGCATGGTTGGAAAGGTTTTGTTTTCCTGATTCCAATGATATAAAATTTGCAAAATTTGGACGTGTAGATTAAAAGTTATGAATTTTGCAAGTTTGAATATCTAATAGATACATTTCTGTTTTTAAATCAAAACACTGACCACGTGGCGTAATCCTACTAGTGCGTACCGGTTCATGCGGATTGCGCTCTGTGGATCGTTGGATCTAAATTAGATCGTGCGCCACTGATCAAAACTTACCCCTTCGTCTAAATCTATTCTTAGCCAGACGATTCAGATCTGACGGCTACCAATGCATCTGCCAGGAACTGGCGGCGCTCGACGGTGGCGCGCGGCAGCGCGGCTCTGTTAGTGATGCTGCCGACGAACTAGGAAGCGAGAGAAGGAACGGATATGATTATCGTGCTCGCATGGTTGCAATGAAGATCAAGGTGGCCTCAGCTACTCGAGGGGCGCACGGGAGTAGTGGCTATTGCTCGCCGGAGTTCGTGGCATCGTCGGGTCCTTCTATTCGTTGTCACAGGCGAGGTTGCAGGCCAAGCCAAAGCAAAAGAACGACGCAGTTAGATGCGCGCAAGGATGCTGAACGCGTGGCTAGTAACCAGAGAGGAGGGGGCAGCTTGTTCTTACGAGGAAAGGTCGCCGGAGAAGTGGCAGACGATGGCGGCGTTCGGAGGTGGTCCTTGCCGACGTTCTGAAGCGCGCGAGAGCATGTGAGTGGTACTGGGAGAAGCACAAGAAAATGGGGAACAGGCTCGTGTGTACTTGGAGGCAAGGGGAGGATCTACGTCACCGGAATCGGCCGGAGTTGCTCGTCGGAGACAGTGTGTTCGCAAGTCAAATTTGTGCAGCCTGGTGGCGGAGGGGAAAGGGAGAGTAAGGGGAAAGGTAGAGGGGAGGTATGTGCATTTATCTTGCGTGATGGCTGGGCGACTTAAACTTGTATCAATGCGAATTTCAAGCCTCGAATTTATGCCAGAAACGGCAGAGACGAACTGGGGGCGGGGTCTGCGGGTTGAAGATGATGATAGGGCTGTGTGGGGTCTAGCGGTCAGCGAAGTGAGTGGGGGTTAGTTGGGGTCCAGTATTCAGTGACTTTGCGGGTGTGTTGCTAGGTGAAAAACGTTTCGGGGAGAGGGGAAGGAGTGGGCTGCGCTGCTGGGATTTGTTAGTGGGTTGGTCCTTTCCCTTTTTTTCCTTCCTGATCCTTTTTCTTTTTCTATTTTGATTTTCTGTTTTCAAATACAAACTCTTATTTGAATCAGATTTATAAATCTTTTCAAAACTTTTCAGTAGTTTTCTATACTGTTTTAAATGGGTTTCAAAGTCCAATTTAGAATAATTTATTTTATTCCTTCATGGTTTGTTATTTATTTAAAAAGACACTTGTCTTTATTTCAAATAAAATTTTAAATATGTTTTCAAACTCTATTTGAATTCTAATTTTTTTACCAAACCCTTTTCAGTAGGTTTAATTATCCTTTTAGTGCAAAATAACACTTTGAATTATTATTTAAAATACCTTAATAAGATTTATATTTAAATTGGGAATTGTCTTTATTTAATTAAAATTGGATAATAATCAATCCTTATGATTTAAATAATTCTTTACTCTTTTTATTAATCAATAAACTTTAATATTATTTTTTTGGCCAAGATTTAATTTGATTTTTTAAATATTCCTTATTTATTTATTTCTTCCATTGCCGTATAAAATCCATATCTTTTTATTTACAGCTCCAAAATTGGTGATTCCAATTTGTATAATTTTATTTAATATTTGTTTATCTTTTTAAATCCCCTTACGATTTATTTGCTCAAGATTTGTCATGGATTTTAGATAGGGATTTATCAGCTTTGGAAATTAATTCCTTTTATCTTAATAAATTCCTAAGTTTTTATCTATGACTCTAAATTGAGTGAAACCAATTTCTATGGTTTTATAATATTCTTATTTATCATTCTTGGTCATTTATAAATGTTTGTTGACAAATTTTTATATGGATCAAATCCATAATCTTAGAGAGATCTTGGAAACTAATTATTCTATTAGCGTTTTAGGGTTCTGGTTTAACTTTTCCAAGGGTTTAAATTTCAAGATACATTCATTGATGAATGCATTTCACTTGATAGAAATTTGTTTGATTCCCTTTTCATTCAAATTTTGTTCAAGATGGGTTTTGATGTTTCCATTTGGAATTAAAAAGTTTATTTTCACCCTAAATTTCAATAATTATTTATTTTGTTTATTTATTTTTCACATTTCAAAATTTTGAAAATTTTGGGATGTGAAAATGACAACAGTGGATCTCAACAATCTTGCGTACATGGAAAAACCATTTGTCCTAGCCAACAATGTGGCTTAGGTTTTCTATGTGAAGGACATGTCTGTGAAACTGAGAAAAAGAAATCAACAAAAGAATACATCGTCTGATGAGCCAAAGCGCCACATAGTTCTTTCAAGGAAAAGAAACATCGTGGGAGTTGATGACAAGACAGATATGTCAAAAGATTATAATAAGTTTCATGAAATCCCTCCCTTCAAAGTGAAAACTGACCCAAGCCTCCCGTTAAATGATGAAGATTCTCCATGGCAATGGCGGAGAAGAAAACCACAACACTAGATAGGGATGTTGGTGATCTATGTAATATATTAAACCTTTTATGTAATCTTATTATGAATCATATTGTGTGTCAAACATTTTACCCAGATCCACATGCATGCAACATTGGTCATTTTGAAACTAATACATCTTGCTCAATCAAACTGGACGACGACTCCCAGTGCCTAAGCCGCGGGACGTGAAAACCCAAAGAGACGAAACCATCACATAAGCATAGCTCGGGTGAGATCCTTGAAGAATCTGCCAGGTATCGTCGACCCTGGTGTCCAACGCATCCATATAGTGATGGACGTGCTCGTCCTCCTCCCTGACACGACGTCGTACAACCTCCTTGATGCAGGAGCGCTTTGTTGGGAACCCCAAGAGCAAGGTGTGAAGCAGCACAGCAGCAAGTTTTCCCTTAGTAAGAAACCGAGGTTATCGAACCAGTAGGAGGAAGGAAACGTCACACAGGTGTTGTAAGCAACGCAGAGACCTGCAAAACACGAACTCAAGACTTTGCCCCCAACGAATCAGTGAGGTTGTCAAGCTCACCGGTTTGGTGTAATAAAGGATTAAACGTATGGTGTGGAAGGTAATGATTTGCAGCAAGTAAACAGGTAACAGTGGAAGATGTATTAATGGTAAAAATTGGACCGGGGTCCATAGTTCACTAGAGGTGCTCTCCTCAGATAAACAACATGGAATGAAGGGTAAACAAATTACAGGGGCAGGCATGTGAACTGAGAAAGGCATAACAATGCAATACCAGACAAAAAGATCCTATGAGATTTGATTGGTCAATACAACAATATACATAGAGCGCCATCCAACTGCATCTATGACTAGAAGTCCACCTTCGGGTTATCATCCGAACCCCCTCAAGATTAAGTTGCAAGCAACAGACAACTGCTTTAAGCAAAGTGTTTAAGGTAAACAATCCACTTGTTCCATGAACAAGAGACCGTTGTTTTCTCCCTAGTGGCAAAAACACATCTGCAACCGAAGAGATTTCTATCACTTCCCTTGGAAACTAGAGGCATGAACCCACTATCGTGCATAAATACCTGTTGGGAATATGCCCTAGAGGAAATCATGTATGATGATATTTCCCATTGTATTCATAAAGATATTAAGTAGTCCTTGTATAAACATCTGATGTGTATCAGTGAATATGTGATTCGGTTGTGGAACTATGCATTCATGTTGTTTGTACTAAATATCCTTGGTCATTGAGGTTGTGCTGGACACACAACTTAGACCAATATGAAATTTGGCTTGATGACTCGGTTCCACTTGTCATGGGCATGGAGATGCTATTCCAACTTACACAGATTCGGCTATAGAGTTTAGCGATTCAGATTGACCCATATTGAGGTACAGCGAACAAGTTGTCATTTGTATATGTCAATCAATGTAATCCTTAGACCTGAGGTTATTGCATAATCCGAGTTCAGGATCACCGACTTAGGTTCTATCAAACGCTGATCCGTAACTAGGCAGTTATAAAGGCAGAGTTCGGGTCGACTGAGAATCAAGCTGCGTGATGTGAATAACCAAGATGGGATTTTGCCCCTCCACTTGGAGAGATATTCTCTGGGACCTCTCGTGAGATATGATTCGGAAAGCATGGCCATGCACGACTCGGTTAAGTGTTAACTGAGACGATCGACTAAGAGTTAGTCGGGTGAATCACTTATCTCGGATCGAGAAGAGAGTCGGACTATTTAAGGGATGACATATATTAGCCTATAGTCTGACAAGGTATATCGTGAGGCAAAAGGGACTCGGACGCAAGTCGCATTGGAAAGGCAAGTCGTCATGACTCTTTGGTACTTGGGAGTCGGCATGTTCTGCTAGGAGCCGCTACCGACTGATCGATTGAGAGTCGGACTCCAATCGTGTCCAAGTAGCCATGAGCCTGTGGGGTCACACACTTAAGAGCGGGAGCAAGTTCGGATTGGATCTGAACCGGTAATCTGGTTGGGTTGGACCCAAGCCGGATTAGGACTGAGTTAGTGAGTTGGACTCATGGTGAGTAAGTGTTATATGGGCTATAGTGAGTGGGCCATGAGAGTGGAGCCCACGTTCACTCCCTATATAGTGGAGCACTGTAACCCAGAAAGGTTAATCGTTGATCGGTTAGGTCATTCCATGTGTTGGAAACCCTAGCTCCACAACAGTCCTGCCGTCGATACGAACCTAGCAGTTCGCCGCCGGTGCTCCTCCTTGCACGTGTGGATACCAACAGAGGTGTTGTACGATCAGGACCAGCACGATCGGATCATAAAGGACTGCACTGCATCAACTAACGCGCTTCATCAGTAATCCGCAACTATGTGTCTAGTGGTAAACCTAATGGCCTTCTACCTCAGCTGGATCTTGGGATCACCACGTTAGAGGAAAATTTTTGTTTTATCTCCGCGTGGCCCAATAGTGGTACCAGAGCGATAGCTTCTGGTTTTAGGCTCGAGATCTCGCATATGTGATATGCGGTTGGCTATAGATGAGATCTATGTGATGTTTTGGTGGTCGATCTATAAGATAGATCGGTTTTGTACGAGGTTGATTGGATCAACTGTACTCGGGGAATGGTAGATCTGATTTCCGTGATCATACTGCTGAAGTCGTGGAAAGACATACCCCTACCGGTCGGCTTCCGCCATCGGGGTAGACTGTGACACGTAAATCCAGAGGCGGTGATCGAAGATCAAAAAGTTTGATCGAATCGGAACAATGCTCGGAATCTTTGTCTGGATCGTAGATGCGATCTACGTTTTCGGAAAAATCGCCGGGCGCTGCCTGCACCCGCGAGGGGCACTGCCCCTTCGATCCCCGCCCGCTATCCGGCTAGCGGGACCGCCGGCTTCACCCTGTCGTAGCGCCTTAGATGTCGTTGCGAGTTTCACATCGCCGGTAGATATTGTATCTGTGCATAACTTGTTTTTTGCAGGAAGTTTTGAATGGTATGGTTCATGTGCATGTGATGTATGTGTGTAATCCATACGTGATCTGCGAATCATGATTTTTGTCAGCCGGCTGGAGCCTAGGTGTTGTCATTTATATTGTATAACGACCTGCGTGTCGGATTCTCCATGTAATTTACTTTACTAAGCTAGTGTAGCTGTTTGGAGAACCCGGATGGCATGCAAGGTGATGTACAAGTCGACGACATGGTGTAAGACGGCAAGTGACAAGAGTTGGCACGGGTCGGATTACAGGCTTTGTGGAGATGGAGATCGCCATGAAGGGAGCCATACCATTTCACATTATAATTGCTTTATTTTGTGTTATTGTTATGTCTCTGTTTTACCTCTATTAGATAGTCGGTAAAATGTAATCCCTCAAAGAAGGTCTAGTCGGTTTTCCCGCCAGTGTTTGCACCATCACAAGTCGGACATTTTTGGTAGCGGGCTCATAAAATTGAGGTGCTGCCAATTCTTTCCGACTAGGTGGGTTCAAGTAGTAATCTTACTGCGGAAACACTCGGTAATCTAGACGGGTCTATCACAATGGTTGTGGGGCTCGGGGAAAAGTCGTACGGGAGCCGGGGCATGTGATGCCACCCGTCCAACAAGAGTCGTATGAGATACGATTGACAAGGAGTTGTCTACCTAGATCACTTGGCGGCTAGCGGTGATGCTAAAGCTCACTAGCCGACTTGCTTATTTAGGATCCTGAATCACTATGCAACCATTGGAGGGGTGTTGGTTCTAGTGGGAGCATAAAATATTAAAGTATTTAATATGCTTGCTCTTTTATGAATACATGTCTTAAGTGTTTTGCATATTTTCTGTTGTAGATCATGGCACCAAGTAGCAGTCACTCTCAGATATCCGGTTTTGCATTGAGAACTATCCTTGAGAAAGATAAACTGAATGACACTAATTTTACCAACTGGTATCGAAATCTGAGAATTGTTCTCAAACAAGAAAAGAAGGACCATGTCCTAGACAACCCACTTCCAGATGAGCCGAATGAGAATGCGACTGTCGCTGCCACCAATGCCTACCGTCGGGCTAAGGATGAGTCCACGGATATTAGTTGTCTTATGCTTTCTCACATGGAACCGGACTTGCAAAAGCAGTTTGAGCATGTTGAGGCCTACGATATGATCGAAAGCCTCAAAAGTATGTTCCGGGCTCAGGCGGAGACTGAGAGGTATCAAGTCTCTCAGGCTTTGCTGAGTTGCAAGCTTAAGGATGGTGATCCACTGAGTCCGCATGTGATCAAAATGGTTGGTTACGTGCAGTCTTTGGAGTGGATTGGCTACCCCACTAGCGAAGAGTTCGCTACGGATATAATTCTGAACTCTCTTCCTAGTGCATATGGGTAGTTCGAACTACCACATGCATGGTATGGATAAGAAGCTCACTGAATTGCATGGGATGCTCAAGCAGGAAGAGGCGGATCTCAAGAAGGGCACCAGTCAAGTGTTGATGGTGCAGAATAAGGCTAATTTCAAGAAGAGTTCTTGGACTAAGAAGAAGGCTAAGTCAGGAGGAAAGCAGGCTCAGGACCCGGTCCCAAGCGCTTCCTCAGGGACTAAGCCATCTCCTTCAGCCAGATCCACTTGCTTCTATTGCAAAGCGGATGGCCACTAGAAGAGGATCTGCAACAAGTATTTGGCCAACAAAGCCAAGAGTGGAGGTATGACTTCCGACTCAGGTACACTTGTTTGCAATGTTATAGACATATATCTTGCTGATGCACCTAATAGTTCGTGGGCATATGATACCGGATCAGTTATTCACATATGCAACTCGTTGTAGGGACTAGTAAGAACTAGGAGCGTAGCAAGAGGCGAGGTTGATATTCGAGACGGCAACAAAGCAAGAGTTTCTACGCTGGAAGTCGGCACGATGCAACTTCATTTACCTTCCGGATTCATTATGGAACTGAATAATTGTTATTATGTTCCAGTGCTCAGTCGAAACATTATTTCTACTTCATGTTTGATGAGGCAAGGCTATGAGTCGAATATCAAGAATAATGCTTGTTATTTGTATTTGAATGATATGTTTCACGGCTTTGCACCCGTCCAGGACGGGTTACTTATTTTGAATCTTGATGGTGAGTCGGTTTGTAACATAAATGTTAAATGGTTGAAACCAAATGATCTGAATATGACTTACTTTTGGCACTATCAGCTTGGTCATATAAGTTGGAAACGCATGAAGAAGCTCCATGATGATGGACTCCTAACTTCGTTCGACTTGGAGTCATTCGAGACATGTGAATCTTGCCTACTCGGCAAAATGACCAAGACACCTTTTGCAAAGAGTTGCGAAAGGGCGTCCGACTTGTTGGGACTAGTACATAGTGATGTATGTGGACCAATGAGCACGACATCCAGGGGTGGTTATGAGTACTTCATTACCTTCACTAATGATTTGAGTAGGTATGGATATATCTACTTGATGAAACATAAGTCGGAAGCCTTTGAAAAGTTCAAAGAATTCCAGAATAAAGCACAGAATCAACTCGGCAAGAAAATAAAGTTTCTTCGGTCGGACCGAGGAGGCGAGTACATGAGCCATGAGTTTGATGACCATCTGAAAATTTGTGGAATAGTTCCTCAACTTACTCCGCCAGGAACGCCACAAAGGAATGGTGTTTCGGAAAGGCGGAATCGGACCTTGTTGGACATGGTACGATCAATGATGAGTCGGACAGATCTGCCTTACCATTTTGGGGTTATTGTTTAGAAATAGCGGCGTTCACACTAAACAGAGTACCATCAAAGTCGGTAGAGAAGACACCGCATGAGATGTGGACATGCAAAAGGCCGAGTTTGTCTTTTCTTAAGATTTGGGGTTGTGAAGCATTTGTCAAGCGACTTCAGTCGTACAAGCTTACAGCCAAGTCGGATAAGTGTATTTTCATGGGGTATCTAAGGGAAACCTTGGGTTACTACTTCTACAACCGAGAAGAGGGCAAAGTGTTTGTCGCTCGGGACGGTGTCTTCCTTGAGAAAGAGTTTCTCAGTTGGGGAGTCAGTGGGAGCACGGTGCAGCTCGAATAAATTCGAGAGCAACCGGCTAGTAGCGAGTCGGAAAAAACCTTGGAGGTTGAGCCGGTCGTGGTAGCTGAGCCAGCAGCAGCACCTGTACTACGAAGATCGGCGAGATTACGAAGTGTTCGTGATGTGTTACTGTTAGACAGTGATGAGACAACAAATTATTCAGAAGCGATGGTGGGATCTGATTCCGAGTCATGGCTTCGAGCCATGAGATCCGAGTTAAAGTCCATGGATGAAAATCAAGTTTGGAACTTGGTTGACCTGCCAGACGGTGTAAGACCCATCGAGTGTAAATGGGTCTTTAAGAAGAAAACTGATATGGATGGAAATGTTTCTGTCTATAAAGCACGCCTTGTCGTAAAGGGGTTCCGACAAGTTCAAGGAGTTGATTACGACGAGACTTTCTCGCCTGTAGCGATGCTTAAATCAGTTCGGATACTATTAGCTATAGCAGCCTATTTCGACTATGAGATATGGCAGATGGATGTCAAAACGGCTTTCCTTAACGGAAATTTAACCGAGGACGTGTATATGATACAGACCGAGGGTTTTGTCGATCCGTCTAATGCTGACAAGGTATGCAAACTTCAGAAATCTATTTATGGGTTGAAGCAAGCATCTCGGAGTTGGAATATTCGCTTTGATGAGGTAGTCAAATCGTTTGGCTTCATCAAGAGTGATCATGATTCTTGTTTGTACAAGAAGTTTACTGGGAACAAAGTAAACTTTCTAATCTTATATGTGGATGACATATTACTGATTGGAAATAATGTCCAGATGTTGCAAGAAACCAAGGAATCATTCTAAAGGAGTTTCTCAATGAAAGACTTGGGTGAGGCAACATACATCCTCGGAATCCCGAATCTATAGAGATAGATCAAGGAGGCTCATTGGATCGAGTCAGAGTACTTATTTGGACAAAGTGTTGAAGAAGTTCAACATGGAATCGTCTAAGAAGGGGTTCTTACCGATGTCCCATGGTGTAAAACTTAGCAAGACTCAGTGTCCTTCGACAATAGATGAGCAAAGTCAGATGAGTGTGATTCTGTATGCTTCTGCAGTCGGATCCATCATGTATGCCATGATTTGTACTAGGCCGGATGTTTCATATGCTCTAAGTGTTGTGAGCAGATACCAGGCTGATCCTGGAGAAATCCACTGGACAGCGGCTAAAAATATCCTAAAGTACTTGAGAAGGACTAAGGATATGTTTTTGGTTTATGGTGGTGAGGATGAACTCAGTGTAAAGGGTTACATGGATGCGAGTTATCTTACCGACTGTGATGATTCTCGTTCGCAATCCGGATACGTGTTTATTATAAACGGAAGTGATGTGAGCTAGAAGAGTTCCAAGCAAGAGACTGTGTCTGCATCTACAACAAAGGCTAAGTATATTGCCGTCTCAGAGGCAGCAAAGGAAGTTGTTTGGATGAGGAATTTCCTCATGGATCTTGGTGTGGTTCAGGACTCGTCCAATCCGTTAGACGTGTATTGTGACAACAATGGTGCTATTGCACAAGCAAAGGAACCTAGACAACACCAGAAGAAAAAGCAAATACTCATGCGGTACCACCTGATTCGCCAGTTCGTGGATCGGGGTGATATCAAGTTATGCAAGGTACACACGGATGCAAATATTGCGGATCCGTTGACAAAGCCGTTACCCCAGCCGAAGCATGAGGCGCACCTGAGAGCCATGGGAATTAGATGCCTAGACATGTGATGTCGGAAGATTGACTCTAGTGCAAGTGGGAGACTGTTGGGAATATGCCCTAGAGGCAATCATGTATGATGATATTTCCCATTGTATTCATAAAAATATTCTGTAGTCTTTGTATAAACATCTGATGTCTATCATTGAATATGTGATTCGGTTGTGGAATGCATTCATGTTGTTTGTACTAAATATCCTTGGTCATTGAGGTTGTGCTGGACACACAACTTAGACCAATGTGAAAGTTGGCTTGATGACTCGGTTCCACTTGTCATGGGCATGGAGATGCTATTCCAACTTACACATATTCGGCTAAAGAGTTTAGCGATTCGGATTGACCCATATTGAGGTACAGCGAACAAGTTGTCATTTGTATATCTCAATCAATGTAATCCTTAGACCTGAGGTTATTGCATAATCCGAGTTGAGGATCACCGACTTAGGTTCTGTCAAACGTTGATCCGTAACTAGGCAGTTATAAAGGCAGAGTTCGGGTCAACTGGGAATCAAGCTGCGTGATGTGAATAACCAAGATGGGATTTTGCCCCTCCACTTGGAGAGATATTCTCTAGGCCCTCTCGTGAGATATGATTCGGAAATCATGGCCATGCACGACTCGGTTAAGTGTTAACCGAGGCGATCGACTAAGAGTTAGTCGGGTGAATCACTTATTTCGGATCGAGAAGAGAGTCGGGCTATTTAAGGGATGACATATATTCGCCTATAGTCTGACAAGGTATATCGTAAGGCAAAAGGGACTCGGACGCAAGTCGCATTGGAAAGGCAAGTCTTCATGACTCTTTGGTACTTGGGAGTCGGCATGTTCTGCTAGGAGCCGCTACCGACTGATCGATTGAGAGTCGGACTCCAATCGTGTCCAAGTAGCCATGAGTCTGCGGGGTCACACACTTAAGAGCGGGAGAAAGTTTGGATTGGATCTGAACCGGTAATCTGGTTGGGTTGGACCCAAGCCGGATTAGGACTGAGTTAGTGAGTTGGACTCGTGGTGACTAAGTGTTATATGGGCTTTAGTGAATGGGCCACGAGAGTGGAGCCCACGTTCACTCCCTATATAGTGGAGCACCGTAACCCAGAAAGGTTAATCGTTGATCAGTTAGGTCATTCCATGTGTTGGAAACCCTAGCTCCACAACAGTCCTACCATCGATACGAACCTAGCAGTTCGCCGCCAGTGCTCCTCCTTGCACGTGTGGATACCAGCAGAGGTGTTGTACGATCAGCACCAGGACGATCGGATCGCAAAGGACTGCACTGCATCAACTGATGCGCTTCATCAATAATCCGCAACTACGCGTCTAGTGGTAAACCTCGTGGCTTTCTACCTCAGCTGGATCTTGGGATCACCACGTTAGAGGAAAAAAAATATCTCCGCGTGGCCCAACAATACCCCCTCTTGGAGTTACGAGCAAATACTTGGCCAAGATAGCTACTAACAACAGAGAGCACGCAAGATCACAAACAACACAGACATGATAGTATCAAATAGACAAAACCATTAATCAATCTGACATAGTAATCTCAATATCCATCGGATCCCCGCAAACACAACATGCATGATTACAAATAGATTAGATCTTGATCATGAACAGAGCTCACAAGATCTATACATGAAAGCACAAGGAGGAGATACAACCATCTGGCTACTACATGGACCCATAGTCCAAGGTGGAACTACTCACGCATCATACCGGAGAAGAAGTCCTCCGAGATGATCTCCCCTCCGGCAGGGTGCCGGGAAGAACTTCAGATCCCCCCCCCCCCGATCTAGGGACGACGGTGGCGGCGGCTACAGAAGGTTTCTGCATCAGGAGCTTCTTATAGGCGAAGAGACGAGGCTGGGAGGCGGCCAGGGGGCCCACACCCTACCCAGGCACGGGTGGTCCCACCCGCGCCTAGGGGGTGTGGCGGCCCTGGTTTTCCTCTCCGTCTCCCCTCTGGACTTTGTGTCTCCCACGGTAAAATATTGACTTTGGCTTTTGTCCCGTCCAATTTTGAGAATATTGATTTTCTGCCTTTCTGGAACCAAAAAATAGAAGAAAACAGGCAACTGGCACTGTGGCAACTTGTTAATAGGTTAGTTCCAGAAAAGATATAAAAACACCTCAAAGTATAGACAGAGCAAAGCAAAGTAGATACTAAACAAGCATGGAGCATCAAAAATTATAGGTACGTTTCCGACGTATCAAGCATCCCCAAGCTTAACTCATGCTAGTCCTCGAGTAGGTAAGTGATAAAAAGAATAATTTTTGAGGTGACATGCACCATCAAAATCAAGATCAAACCATTTGCAAGCATTGAAAGCTAGGATCAAAGAACTCTAAACATGTGCATGAAAGATGGAGTTCTAACAATAGGACATAGTAACTATGCATGCAACAAGAAAGGCTAAAAACAAAGATCATGAATAACATGCATTGAAAATGTTTGTTTGTTTCACATACAGAAAACACGGCATAGTGGCAATCAGCTTGTCCCTCATGGAGTAGCAAATAGATGCATATGACACCTTCAAAGTTCACAAGGGTGACTAGAAACAAGTAGCATAAGAACAAGTAATATCACAATATGCATCAATCAATAAGCTTTGGAACACTACACACAGGATGACAACTATGCTCTCTTAATGGTGCCTAAAGGTAGAAGGTGGAGACTCAAGTAATGGTGGAAGAAAAGCCTTTTGTAAAGGAAGCAGGGATTTCAAGTTTCAAAAAGAGCTTCCAAAAATTATGGTACTTGTTAGCTTTCAGCCCTCATTGCCCCTATCATAAGCATCTTGAAGTGATTAAGGTTAAAGTGAATAAACTAGGGAGTATATGCTTGACAAAGTATAAGTTGGCAATCTCAAGTCCCTTGAATGTGAGGGCCACACCTCATGATACTCAACTTCAGGCCCAAGTAAGTTCTTGTCATTGTAAGTATTTGCATATCATTGAGAACCGCCAATGGGGTACCCCTTGCACATGGTACAGGAGCTTTCACATAACCAAAATGACAAGGCAAGCATACAATGAGCATCTCAGCAATCTTTTTATTTACTATATGTATAGCTTTTTATTGAGTATGCTTCATATATAGCTCATTATGGTGATGCTGCAAGTTTCCACCATGATTAGGCATGGCTTAGGCTAGCGGCCCAGGCGTTTCTCTAACACAGAATACAAACTCCATGGACTTACAAGTTCCCTTTTTATTTCACACCGATGACATCCACAGACAAAAGAGCATGATATCAACTGAGTACAAAGTACAAGTGCAATGTTGAAAACGTTCCCCATGACAACATGGTTCTGCTAATTCCAACATATAAGTGCAAGAATATACAACATAGTGCCACAATGGTTCAAGTTTATTAGGGTCAAAGAATATAAAGTGTGCATCAAGTTTGTGAGGGCTTTAATCACTAAGTTTTCACATAACAAAATAGTTTTTAATTGGAAGATAGCTGAAAACAAGAATATACTTGGAATGGTGTAACACACCATGCATAGGAGTTTATAGTGGACACTTTGGAATAACTTTGTTTCTTGGGAGTTGGAAGCATGAGTAGAGCTTACGCATACAAGTGGAGGCTAGCAAAAGACTGGGAGCAACCAACTAAGAGAGCAATAATGGCCATAATCATGCAGAGCAACAAAGCATTACTAATCAAAGCATAGAGTGGTACTACAAGTCAAGGACTAAATGATCATAGAGGCTATGGTGACTTGATCATAGTCATAACATGGTGTGAGCATGTGCCAAGTCAACCCAAACAAAGCATCAAAGGAGAATACCACAATACTATGATTTTGCATGCTAAAACAACGCATGATTATTTCAAGGCACACTAAGAAATCCCAATTGTTTGGAACAAGACATGCTACAGCAATAATCACTAATCTTAAGGTCAAAACAACACATAGCATGTCATGCTAAAGTCTAAGTCACAGTTAATGCAAGCTCCTCTTGCACTTTCAAGCGGGAACTTCCTACTCCTTTCCAACACCAAGCAACTTATTTGAAACAACACAGCGAGAACGGGGGTCCAAACTACTTTATTCAAGAAAACTAAATAACTAAGCAAACCAAGCGAAAACTAAGATGCTCCAAGAACAACACAACATGTGCATGAAATAATAAAAACGAAGTGTCTAGACAGACCTGAGCTTTTTATTGATGAAGAAGGGGATGCCTTGGGCATCCCCAAGCTTTGACGCTTATACCTCTTGGATATTTCTTGGGGTGACACCGGGTGGCATCCCCAAGATTGAGCTTTTGTCCATTCTTCATCTCATTACATCATTCTTTCTCTACACGTGAAATTTTTCCTTCATACAACACTTCACACAATCTTCATTAACAACATTAGTGTAATCAAAAGATAATAGACCTTTAGGCAAAGCTTTGGAACAGAAAGACATTTCACTAAAAACATAATAATCTGTAGCAACACCTTCAAAAATATCAATCCACAAAAGAGAACTCAAAAAGGAATCAATAAGAAGCAAATGCAAATAATGGCAGAAATCTGTCAAAACAGACCAGCAGATAGAAACCGATTTTTTCGATTCTGTTGCTCAAATCAAAAAGTGTTGAACAAACGAAAGTTACCTAACATACTTGGGGATTTATACGTAAATTTTCAGCTCAATCCGAGTTACAGAGACTCCTCACGAATTTTTATGGTGGAGGACAGAAATCTGTTTCGGGACAGCAACTCCCCAAATCTTACTTCCCTCTCATTAGAGGTCATTCTTGGCACAAAAAGCAAACAAAACGGATAAGGAGAGGTCATTACATAAGTAATAACTTCCAAGACTCAGGGAAACTCTTGGGTTATCTCCCAACAAGTACTTTTCTTTAACACCTTTAAGTTAGGCTTGATAGTTTGAGAAGATGCTCACATAAGAATATGAATTAAATTAAAAGAGAGCATGAAGAAGAAAATTCAGAACACATTTAAGTCTAACCCACTTCCTATGCATAGGAATCTTGTATGCAAATAAATTAACAAAGAACAAAGTGACAGGCATAGGAAGATGAAACAAGAGTAATTTCAAAATTTTCAGCACATAGAGAGGTGTTTCAGTACTATGAAAACTTCTAAAACCATATTTTCCTCTCTCATAATAATTTTCAGTAGCCTCATGAATAAACTCAACAATATAAATGTCACATAAAGCATGCTTTTCATGATCTACAAACACATAATTTCTATCAAGCTCAAAAATAGTGGGATTAAAACCTTCACAGGTTTTACCCAAAGTAGATATTTCAAAAGGATCCACAGGAACATAATATTCATCCTTCTTTTGTAAGCATGGGGGACAATCAAATAATGTAAGGGATAAATAGTTACTCTCATTAGAAGTTAGACATGGGTAGATCCATTCTTCCTCCCCTTGACCATCACTCTCCTCCTCTTTTTCATCTAATGAGCTTTCAGTTTCAGCAATTTCTTCTTCCATAGGCTCTTGCAAGGCATTAGTCTCTTCCAAATGTGGAAAGCACCTATTAAAATATTCAAGAATATAGCCATTTTATTCCTTGTAATTATCAAAGCAAAATTTAAGTATCTCAAAAACCTCATGTTCATAAGGTGCATCATCAGTATTTTCAAGCAAACTAGCAAGTTGAAATGCACAATTGAAAGCAATAAATTCTTCAATTTGTTCCACCTCATAAAAGTCATAAATTCCTTTAACATAAGAGGATATGGTAACATTATCATTATACTCACATTGAAAAGGGAGGTGTTTATACCTCCTAAAGCAACAAGCTTTATCAAAGCAATAAGTAACATTATAAGTAGAGCACACCTCTCTAGCAATAGTATTCAACTTATCAATTTGTTCCCATAAGTGCTTCCCTTTTTGTGACAAACGGTGTTCCTTATAATAATACTTTTATTCTTCCGTGAACCCACCTTGCCAATAAGAACTAGTTTCAAAGAAACCATCCATTGATAGAAAGCATGACCAAGCAAGGCAATAACAGACCAGCAACTAGAGCAGGAACTAATTTTTTTGTGTTTTTAATAAAGAAAGCAAACCAAACTAAACTAAATTTTTTTGGAGATTTTGAAAAGAGGCAAACAAAACCAAGCAAAAGAAACTAAGCAAACTAAAAACAAATTAAAGATAAAGGAAGTGGAGGACTCCCCTTGTGAAGACGTCCTTAGCCTCCCCGGCAACGGCGACAAAAAGACTTGATGCAGCGCTGAGTTGATGTAGGAGTGCTTCATTGGGAACCCCAAGAGCAAGGTGTGAAGCAGCACAGCAGCAAGTTTTCCTTCAGTAAGAAACCGAGGTTATCGAACCAGTAGGAGGAACGAAATGTCACACAGGTGTTGTAAGCAACGCGGAGACCTGCACAACAAAAACTCAAGACTTTGCCCCAACAAATCAGTGAGGTTGTCAAGCTCACCGGTTTGCTGTAACAAAGGATTAAACGTATGGTGTGGAAGGTAATGGTTTGCAGCAAGTAAACAGGTAACAGTGGAAGATGTATCAATGGTAAAGATTGGACCGGGGTCCATAGTTCACTAGAGGTGCTCTCCTTAGATAAACAACATGGCATGAAGGGTAAACAAATTACAGCAGCGCAATTAACAGGAACTGAGGAAGGCATAACAATGCAATACCAGACAAAAAGATCCTATGAGATTCGATTAGGCAATATAAAAATATACATAGACCGCCATCCAACTGCATCTATGACTAAAAGTCCACCTTCAGGTTATCATCCGAACCCCCTCTAGTATTAAGTTGCAAGCAACAGACAACTGCTTTAAGCAAATTGTGTAAGGTAAGCAATCCACTTGTTCCATGAACAAGAGACCGTTGTTTTCTCCCTAGTGGCAACAGCACATCTAAAACCGAAGAGATTTCTGTCACTTCCCTTGGAAACAAGAGGCATGAACCCACTATCGAGCATAAATACCCCCTCTTGGAGTCACTAGCAACTACTTGGCCCAGATAGCTAACGGAGAGCATGCAAGATCACAACAACACAGACATGATAGTATCAAATAGACAAAACCATTAATCAATCTGACATAGTAATCTCAATATCCATCGGATCTCCGCAAACACAACATGCATGATTACAAATAGTTTAGATCTTGATCATGAATGGAGCTCACAAGATCTATACATGAAAGCACAAGGAGGAGATACAACCATCTGGCTACTACATGGAACCATAGTCCAAGGTGGAACTACTCACGCATCATACCGGAAAAGAAGGCCTCCGGGATGATCTCCCCTCCTGCAGGGTGCCGGGAAGAACTTTAGATCCCCCCGATCTAGGGATGACGGTGGCAGTGGCTACAGAAGGTTTCGTGGAGTTTTGATCGGGTCCTAGGGTTTCTGCATCGGGGGCTTCTTATAGGCGAAGAGGTGATGCTAGGAGACGGCCAGGGGCTCACACCCTACCTAGGCACGGAGTGGGCCCACCCGCGCCTAGGGGGTGTGGCGGCCGTGGTTCGCCTCTTCGTCTCCCCTCTAGACTTCATGTCGCCCATAGTAAAATACTGACTTTGGCTTTTGTCCCGTCCAATTCCGAGAATATTGATTTTCTGTCTTTTTGGAACCAAAAACTGAAGAAAACAGGCAACTGGCATTGTGGCAACTTGTTAATAGGTTAGTTCCAGAAAAGCAAAGTAGATACTAAACAAGAATGAAGCATCAAAAATTATAGATACGTTTCTGACGTATCACTCCTCGGTCGCCGGCTCCCTCTGCACCCTTCCTGGACCAGGCGACCTCTACCAAAGAAGCTCCAGGTCGACGACGACACCCGGATTCCTCACCAAGCTACGCGTACCAGAAGGTAGCACCATCCAGTGCCAGCCCGGTGGAGCCCAGTACTCCATCGTTGCCGCCGAGTCGACTACGTGGATGCGGGATGGGCATCCTAAAGTAGGCGGCGAGGAATGTGTGTATGTGTGGGTGGCCATGATGCTCGCCCTATAAATAGAGGGAATAGGCGGGCAAGATGGATCGGGCAGCCTATAAATAGAGGGAAAGGCCTATAAATAGAGAGTTCATCTTTAGTCTCGGTTGAAGAAACCAACCGCGACTGAAGGGATTGCGGCATGCTAGGCCAGGCAGCACTAATGATAGGGGTGAGTGTCGACATTATGTCGTGCGGCTTGTACCTTGTCCCGGATGGTGTCGCCAACCGGGACTAAAGCTGAACCTTTAGTCCTAGTTGGAGACATCAACAGGGACAAAACACGAGTGAGCACTAATAATAGGGGTGAGTGTCGACATCATGTCGTGAGTGTCGACACTATGTCGAACTGCTTGTCTATAAATAGGCATCCTTGTGAGTCCAGTCCTCCAGCCAGTTTGAGGCATCTCCAAGATGGTTTTCGAGAGCAGGGACACCACTACGACCAGTTTCAGGGAGATGCAGCCGGATCCCGGTCCTCCGACATCTCCAATAAACTAGTCATAGAGGCACTCCCTAATATGTGAAATTAGTTAGCTCCCAGGAGTATTGATCTAGTTAGAGAATTTGCATGCTGCAAGATGGTGTGCGAGAGCAGGGAAACCACTACGGCCAGCTTGAGGGATATGCCGCCGGAGCCCAGTCCTCTGGCATGTCCCTTAAGTTGGTCATAGAGGCACTCCCTAATATGTGACCACACGCATTTGGAGATCAGATCTTAATGGTAAGTACGAATCGGGACAATATCTTCATAGTTCGGGAAAGTCGTTCTATGAATCGGGACTAAAGGCCCCCCCTTTAGTCCTGGTCTAGCCACAAAATAGGACTAACACACTCAAGATGGTTTGCGGACAACACTATGCAGTCCCGGTCCAGCCACAAACCAGTACTAACACTCAATACATTTATTAATATTAAAAAACCGAGACTACGGAATCGGGGCTAAATACCCCCTTTAGTCATGCTCATATCTAGCCCTATAGTACTCAGCTTCAGGGTCGTCTTCGTCTTTGTCGTCATCATCGTGGTCATTGCTAGGCGCACGCGGCTAGATACTCATCCCAGCCATGCCATATTATGGGGGCACCTGCCACTCCGGCCTCGGATTCATGACGCGTGGGGGAGGGGGATCCCGGATGACGACGCCTCTACACCCGCGACCTTCACCACCGCCACCCTTCTTATGGCTCTATGGCGGCTGTGGGTACCGCGAGCGAGGATGGTCTCTCCCGGCGATGTAGCGCATCACGCCGATGATAGTCCGGTTCGCCCACCACAGGCGGCGGCCGGCTTCGTTGTGGTTCAACGGTGGAGGGCCGTCACCCTCGTACCTGGCGAGCTCCCTTTCTTGACGGTTGGCAAAGAAGGCATTCCAGGTGTCATAATTGTTGGGATCCCACTTGGGATCCATCCACTGTTCTAGCATGAGCTCGTGGTAGAAGTGGTTTGTGATGGCCGTCTGGCGTGCGGAACCTTGAGGGACAGGAGGGACAAGAACCCCTCCAGCGCTCAGCATCTAGCCGGCAGGCGGCCGGTAGCCTGGTGGGCAAGGGTAGCTAGAGGCGCATAGCGCCTCGGTCTCCTCGAGGGTCAGAATGGCCCAGTAGGCGCTGTCCATTTTTGTAAGAGAGGAAGGTGTGGATGTGTGCATAACCATGGCGCGTCAGCCTATACATAGATGGAAAGGGCGGGAAAACATGGCAGGAAGCGGTGGGAAATGGCGGGAAATATCTTTAGTCCCGGTTAGTGGCTACAACCAGGACTAAAAGCTCGGTTAAGAGAAAAGGGCGGGAAGCGGTGGCAAATGGCGGAAAATATCTTTTGTCCCTGTTAGTGGATACAACCGGGACTAAAGCTTATTCAGAAAATGGATTTGGATTACTTATTCAAATTCGAGCACTTTTCATCTTGAAAGTTTAGTGAGATTCAAAAATATGCAAAATATAATTAATGCATTAATAACTTGATAATGGCAAAATGGTTAATATTGGACTAGTTAAAATAATAATTTTTGTAAACAGAACATGGATTTGGATTACTTATTCAAATTTAAGCACTTTCCTTTTTGAAAGTTTAGTGAGATTCAAAAATATTCAAAAATAATAGTTAATGCATTTTTAAATTGATAATGGCAAAATGGTTAATAATTTGACTATTTAAAATAATTATTTTATAAAATAAAAAATGTATTTGGATTACTATTCAAATTTAAGCACTTTTCATGTTGAAATTTTTCCAAAATTCATAAGTATGCAAAAAATGTATAATTTAAATGTTTTAAATGATATATTCAAAAATTTGAAGAAGAAAAAGCACAGTGCAAATTTGAGCCTTTAGTCCCGGCCCAGGTAACCAGCCGAGACTAAAGGGTCTGGCCCAGCTTGCGCCGATGAAAAGCCCCTCCCCCCCTTCTAGTCCAGATGCGTGGCACCAGCCGGGACTAGAGACCCCCTTTAGTCACGGTTGGTGCCACGCACCGGGACTAAAGGGGGGTATAAAAAGGGCCCTTCTCCCCCGTGTGTTCCACGTACCGGGAGATTTGGAGGCCAGACGACGAACAGTGCCGCCAGGCTACCCGTTTCTCCGACGACGAGCAAGACCTTGCTGCCGCGCCTCCTCCGTGCCGGCCGCCTGCCCCACCACCGAGCCTCACGCCCGATGCCTCACCTGCCGACCCATCTCCTCCACCAGCGCACCTCCGGCCATCGCTTTTCTCCACCAGCTGCCATCGCTTGATGCGATTTAGGATTTTGTTAGTGCTAGGATTATTGTAGGATTTTGTTAGTGTTTAGGATATTGTTAGTGTTTAGGATTTTTTTAGTGTAGGATGATTATTATTAGTGTAGGATTTTGTTAGTGTAGGATTTTGTTAGTGTTTAGGATGATTATTATTAGTGTAGGATTTTGTTAGTGTAGGATGATTATTATTAGTGTAGGATTTTGTTAGTGTTTAGGATGATTATTATTAGTGTAGGATTTTGTTAGTGTAGGATATTTGTTAGTGTTTAGGATTATTATTAGTGTAGGATGATTATGATATAGTGTAGGATTTTTTATATAGTGTAGGATTATTTTTTTATATAGTGTAGGATTATTTTTTTATATAGTGTAGGATTATTATTAGTGTATTAGTGTAGGATTTTATTATATAGTGTAGGATTATGATATAGTGTAGGATTATGATATAGTGTAGGATTTTTTATATAGTGTAGAATTATTATTTCTAGGGTATGAGATATATTATAATATTGTAAGTTTTTTATTGTAATATAATAGTGTAATATAGTATTTTTATTGTAATATTGTAAGACCCTCTTTGTAATCAGAGTTAGGGTTAGGGTTAGGGTGTTGGTGCTCGGTGGTGAGCGGAGTTAGGGTTAGGGTGGTGGTTATCGCGGGAAGCCGTAGTCGCCCGCCTCTCCCGCAACCACCATCACTGGCACCGGCCACCGCCACTGCACCTCCGGGTTTAGGTTTTAGGGTTTATTTGTTATGTTCAAATAAATATTGTGTGCATTTTGCAGGAACTATGGATCCACCTAGTCCAATCCGCAGAGACCTAGATTAAGAACACTTTCTAGAGGATATGATTCATGATGCCGATGAGGGATCTCCCTCGAGGTATCTGAACTCATCCAGTGAGGGAGAGGAGATCAACTAACGAGAGGTAGAAGCCCATGGACGCGTATATATATCATGTCCGATGATCACTAGATGTACCTAGTTGTATATATATTATATTAACAAATGTTTCTTCTCTTAGGCCTCTATATCGAGCAAAAAAACAAAGCGCGGCCCAGCCAAAAAGCGCGGTTCCTTGTTTGCAGTGACGGGATAAAGGTACCCAGGAGTGCATGGCTAAAATTGGTGCAAGAGATTAAAGATGGAATAAAAAAGTTTCATCCTGATAAAAAGAAAGACTTGCTGACCTTGGTCCTCGAGAATCGCGAACACGGAGGACGAGTCCGAGGCCTTGACTCTAGTTTCACGTGGGAGACTGGGTTTCCTAAGGACCAAGGTACTTATAGAAGTCGAGCAAGAGCAAAGCAGCGACGGGGGGAGGAGGAGGGAGACAAGTTCAACCAGCTGCTAGCAAGACTTGACAAGTAGCAGCAGATCGACGAACTTAGAGGAGTAGCGCGCTTGCAAGATCCTCCACTCGATATTACCGTCAATCCATCTCAGCGGAGAAGCAGCGTGGCTGACTCGGAGGTCCCATCTGACAATGCACTCTATATAGATGGCGGTCCCGGCTACCCCGTGGATGGAATTAAGGAGCAAATATCTTGTGAATTTCATCATAAGTTGAAGAACATGTCTGTGAAGGTGGTGGTCGGATCTGCTTTACCTTGTCCGCCTAACGCACGTTGGCATGGCCGTGAGATTCCACCTGGCTATGCTAAAGTCGGGGTGGATCAAATCGTAAAGGAGTGGGAGTCAATGGATCTTGACATCCCTAGACCTGAAGGTGAGAGCACACTCGGAGAAGTACTTGGTGGTATCATTCTATGGGACAAGAACAACATACGGTTTCCAGGCTCGGCCCCAAAGCCACACCGCCTCCGAGTCGTCGCAGGTCTCCTTCACCTCCATCACGTCCAAGAAGCCTACCCCATGATGACTACGACCACCACATCCCGAGTCCATCTCGATCTCCACCGCAGGTTCAGCAGTCTTCGCTGCCCGCTAAGGACAATAAGCGGAAGCGTGCTCCGTCAGTGAGTACTAAAAGACACGGCAGCCCAAAACGGAAAATGTCGCCCCTCCCAACAGTGCCTCATAAGAATCTTCCCATCAGACCTTACGATTGTATTGATGCGGAAACTTCAACGATAGCGAAGGCCGAAGTGGCGGCGCATTTTGAAAAGAAGAAACCCGAGCCCGCTCCGGTATACACTGAGAAGCAAAAGACATATGGAATTGATTTTTTGAACACAAAATCGCAATATTAGTTGCACCATAAGCCAGATGACTATCTACGCACACTTCAGAAAGAAGTGACGAAGAGCAAATCAAGCAAATCAAGTGCAAGCAGTAAAAAATCAGCAAGTACAGGTGCAAGCGGGAGCAAAACAGCAATCAGTAAAAAATGAGACATTCCCCTTCTCAAACAACAGGCCAAACAAACGA
This sequence comes from Avena insularis, assembly GCA_023614405.1. Classification (NCBI taxonomy): domain Eukaryota; kingdom Viridiplantae; phylum Streptophyta; class Magnoliopsida; order Poales; family Poaceae; genus Avena; species Avena insularis. Next base: position 257,079,900 of record CM042693.1, on the reverse strand, counting down.
TCGCACCCCTCAAGGTGTTTTCAGAAAACGTTCCCCTTCTTGCACAACAGCCACTAGATATGTCAGTAGCTGCGGAGTTGGCGGCCAGCGTGGAAATTAGTATTAATGAACTGTTAGGCCCCCAACTCGACCTTCTACCCAAGGCTGGTGTAGTCCGTAGATATGTCGAAGGTGAGCATTTGGTCAGCAAAGAGAGGCTGAAAGAACTGCCAACACAAATGCAGAATCTCTATCAATGGTACTCGGCGGTCATAAAGCAGGGAAGAATAATGATCGTCCCACGTGAGTACTACTTCAGACCCGAAGAGGTCCATATTGAGTTTCCAAAACTGTTCCAGTTATACCATATCGATGCCCTGGACAAATCCATCTCAGCTGCTATTGTCTATAAGTTGTTGAATTCATTGGCTACATGTTCAGTTTTTCAGTTGTTCAGTTCAGTACATGTAATTATTCTTATTATGCAGAATAAAGATACTGGAATATAAAAGAAGAAAAATCTATAATGTTGGGTTTATTGACCCAGATAAAGTACGTATAAACACGCTAACATCAAACCCCGAGGAGACGGAGGAAAACATTCTAAGGTTTCTAATGGAGCAACATTTCTCTGACCACATACTGTTTCCTTACAATTTCAAATAAGGGTCTTCCTCTGGTGTACACATTCACTTTTGATTAGTCGATGCTAAGTGTAATTGATGAGTTACTGATGTATATATAAATGTTTGCAGCTTCCACTGGGTTCTGCTAGACATTTAACTTGATAAGGGAAGAGTTGATGTTATGGACCCATCAAAGAGAAACCTGGAAGATTTCCGCAGCATGCAGGACATGCTCCAGAAGTAAGTTTCGCGATATATCGGCTTGTTTCGTTGATTTCTTGAGATATCAGATAATAAATAAACCATTCATTCATTTTCTTCGTCGGGCAGGGTTTGGGTCCGATTCAAGCGCGAGGTTACGGGTGTATTTAGTGAGAAGCTGAGGTTTAAGACGGTCTCGGTAAGTAGCACGTGATATGTCCGTGCATCTCTTTACTTCTAGTTTCAATACAATAATGATGTTAGAATATTATTTTGATTGAATTCTACTCTCGTAAAGTGCGCGAGGCAGCCACAGGGGTCAAATCTATGTGGATTCTATGTTTTCGAGTTCATTCGCATGTTTACCACCGAGCACAATGATTATAGAGTCGACGTAAGCAATGCATTCACACCATCATTTTATTGTTGTCATCTTTTGTTATCATGATTGATATTTATATTGATCTCCTTTCTCTTATATATAGTTCAAGAGAATGCGGGATCAAATACTACCAGAGCAACGCATACTAGCAATTGCGGAGGAGCTGGCGGGATTTATTTTTAAAGAGATCATAGACGATGCCGGAGAATTTAGTGTGAATAGGCGCTACTGATCTCCATATAATCGAACAGACGGACTCCAGTCCCGGTATTTGTGATCTCCATGTAACTATGAAAATTGTATATATTTGTATACTCGATATCGTAATACAAGTTATCTTATATATGCACGAACGTGTATGATATGTGGTGGCGTAGAAATATTCAAAAACTATTTTGAAATGAAATATAAATAAATAAAACAATACAAAATGAATTCTCTGCCGTGACACGAAAATGACACAAAATGCTGTCACGACAGAGAACCACTAGTCCAAGGTAATGCTCTACCGCGGCAGAGAAAAGCCATAAAATGCTGCCGCGGCAGAGACCCACTAGTCCTGGTCCTTAACACCAACCCAGACTAGTGGGGGTGCACCCTGAGCGCGCCACGACAGCCACATGGACATCCACTAGTCCTGACTGGTAACTGGACCGGGACTAGTGGACGGACCTCTAGTCCCGCTTGGTTAGTCCCGGTGTCAAAACCGAGACTACAGGCCCTTACGGCCCGGGACTAGAGGCCCTGTTTCCACTAGTGATGGCTATTGTAATCAATAACTTGACTATAGCTGGTAGATATTCCTCCAGTAGTGTTGGACAGTCTCCACACCTTTTTCCGCACTGGTATCCCTCGACGAAACGTCGTACGCCTTCTGCAGATACATTTTGTAGGTATCCACGTGCAGGAATTTCTCATACATCAACCCAACACAACTCGTTTTTCCGCGTCTAGTATTTCTTAGGTGACTGACCATGGACAGCTTTTCAGATGCCCACTGGTTCAGTAGCCACCGATCTTCCCCCTCCTCTCCTACGATTGACATTTGTAGTGAAGAAACTCTCGTAAAATGCAAACTGCAAAATATGAGCATGAGCACATGCAGAGATTAGTGCCTGGTTAGAGCTTAATGTTTGTGTCCACCGAATCAATCGACCTCCCAACTCTTCACACAGACGACATCTCCCCAAGCCAGTAGCACGGTTGTTCCTGATGTGTTAAAGCCTGTTGCATAGTTCAGAATAAATTGTCGAGTGTATGAGCCTGTTCGTACCTCAACGTAGCTAGATTTTGTTTACTTTCATCAGTCTAGTTATCGCCAAGATTTAGGGATCGTGGGATGGCACGATGTAGGCCTGATCCTGGCGATCGTAGTGGTCAGCGCACGCAGTGCGTCACGGGATGGCGTGACAGGTAAGCACGGTTGTAGCTGCCGTTTTTCAGTTAGCGTTTTAAGTGGATCTTCAGAGTCCATAAATAAAGAGATACGGAGAAAAGGTCACACGTTGCACACGACGCAAAATTCCCATGTATCGTGTTTTCTCTATTCTCTGAAACTCACACTATCACCATTGCTAGCAATCCTAGCAACTGCAAGTGGTATCAGAGCCTTGGGCTTTGGTGATCATGGTAGGAACACCACCCGCCGCGGCGGCGGCAGGCGATGTTGAGGCGAGAGCGGCGGCGTAACAGGCGGGCCATGCATCAGACGGGTCAGTGTCCCTGGTGCGCAGGCGTTCACTTAGCCGTGGGTGAAGCCAAAGGCGGCATGGTGACGGTGATATCGTGGTGCGAGAGGTCATCCAAGAAGGAGGCGGAAGACGAGGAGGCAGCGGTGTCGTGACGTTTCCCACCTTCACGCGCACGAACTACTCCGAGTGGGCCGTCCTGATGCGTGTGAAGCTTCAGGGGCGGGACTCTATGTAGCCATCGATCCCGGCCTAGAAACAAGGAGGCCGTCAGGAACGGCGTGCCCTCGGTGCAATACTGGGTCGGTGCCGCCAGAGATGGTCCCGGTTCTCGCCGCGAAGGACAACGCCAGGGAGGCTTGGGAGGCGATTAAGGCCATGCGTGTCGGTGTGAGCCGCATTCGTGAGGCGCGGCGGCAGAAATTGCGGAAAGACTTCGAGAATCTCGCTTTCAAGAGCGGGGAATCGATCGAGGATTTTACGCTCCATCTCTCCACCATCGTCAACGAGTTGCAGTCGCTCGGGAACATGACCTACACCAAGCTTGTGGAAGTGCAGAAGTTCCTTCGGGTGGTGCTTCCCAGGTATGCGCAGATGGCCTGCTCGATTGAAACTTTGCTTGGCCTTTCAACCATGTCTCTGGAGGAACTGAGCAGACGCATGGCGGCCTCGGAGGGGCGCGGCGAGCCGGAGGCAGATGCGGGCGGACGACTACTTCTCACTAAGGAGGAATGGCGTGCTCGCAGTGAGGGCCATGTGTTCGGAGAAGGATCCTCTGGTGGTGGCGAAAAGGGAAAGCAAAAGGGAAAAGCCGACAAGCCAAGACCGTATGGTGGCGGCAGCAGCGGACAAGCAAAGGGCAAAGGCAACGCCCCTCCTCACCGAAAGGGCGAGTGTCGCTATTGCGGCATCAAGGTCCACTAGGCCAAGGAGTGCCGCAAGAAGGAACGTGATCAGCGGGAGAAGGGCAACGAAGCTCACATCGCTCAGGCAAAGGGCGACCAACCCGACACGCTCCTCGCCATGAGTGTCGTGGAAGTTAGTGACTCCACGAGGCCAGATCCGCGTGCGACAGAGCATGCCCAGGGCACGCACGGTGCGTCGCAAGCTGGAATAGGGCACGCACTAACCACGCTCGGCGTGGCTGCCACCCAATATGTCTTCCTCAACAAAGAAAGAGTCGTGCCTACTCCCACTAACGGAAAGCGGCGGTTCTTCGACTCAGGCGCCAGTAATCACATGACTGGCTGTCGCGAGATGCTCACAGAGCTCGACGAAACCATTCACGACACTGTCAAGTTTGGGGACGGATCACTCGTCCAGATATATGGACGTGGCATCGCTCTATTCAATGGGAACGGAGGAGAACACCACGCGCTCACGAGTGTGTACTTCGTCCCCAAGCTGCGCACTAACATAGTGAGCTTGGGGCAACTGGATGAGGTGGGTTGCAAGTCCATCATTGGCGGAGGTGAACTGTGGATGTTCGATCGGCAACACAAGCTGCTGGCCAGGGTGAAAAGAGAAAGCAACCGCTTATACCCAGTGCAATTCGACCTAGCATCTCCTATTTGTGTACTCACAGCAGCAAACGAGAAGGTGGCCTGGCGATGGCATGCCCGCTTCGGGCATTTGCATTTTCGAGCTCTCCACGAGATGGGGGCAAAGGGGATGGCACATGGCATACCAGTTGTTGATCACCTTGAAAAGTTCTATAATGGCTTATCTCTCGGGAAGATGACACGCACACCCTTCCCACGCGCCTCTACATATAGGTCACGGCATGCGCTCGACCTCGTCCACGGTGATTTATGTGGTCCAATCACTCTAGCGACAACAAGCGGGAACAAGTATTTTCTGCTGATTGTTGATGATTTCAGTATATACATGTGGCTCGAGGTGCTGAAGAGAAAGGATGAAGCATTCTGCTACTTCAGGAAAATCAAAGCACTTGCTAAAACTGACGGCCAAGTGAAGCTGAGAGCATTCAGAACTGATCGTGGCGGCGAATTCAACTCCACAGAATTCGCGCGATTCTACGAAGAGGCAGGCATCAAAAGGAATACCACAGCACCGTACTCTTCCCAGCCGAACGGTGTTGTGGAGAGGCGCAATCACACGGTGGTTGAGATGGCGTGCAGCTTGATGAAAAGCATGGATGTACCAGCCACCTTCTGGGCAGAGGCAGTGAAGACTGCGGTTCACATTATCAATAGATCACCAACGTGCAGCCTTAAGGGGGTGACACCGTATGAGGCGTGGCGAGGCAAGAAGCCCAAGGAGCCTGGCACACATGAATATCGTCGGCCCCGGCTTAACGAAGATGTCAGACCGTGCGCGAACTAGCGTGTTCATTGGTTATGAGGATGGGGCGAAAGCATGAAGGGTTTCGCAGCATAGTAAATCAAAATTTTCTACGGAAGCGAACAGAGGGAAAGCCAAGATCTAATCTAGGAGATGCAAACAACGAGAGAGATTGGATTAGATCTTCATACCCTTGAAGATTCGCACAGCGGAACGTTCGTCGGAACGTGGGTGATGTAGTCGTACTCGCTTCTCCTCCTCGCGATCCGATCCGATCCAGCACCACAAGTGGCGGTGCCTCCGTGAGATGCACACGTGTGGCACCTCGACGTCTCCTCCTTCCTCGGACCAGCAAGTATGGTGGAGAGATAGATTGGATCTACAACACGACGGCGTGGTGTATATGGTGGAGAATTTCTGCAGGTGGCTTGCCCACAAACAGTCGGGAGGGAGAGAGGAGGGCAGCAGGCAACTAGGGTTTGGAGAAAGGTGTAGGTTGGGGGAGGCGCACCAGCCCTCTATATATAGAGGGGGGGTGCGGCCAGCCCTGGCCCATCCTCCAAGCCTATCTCTAGTTTAAACGATTTAAACTCTCCCTTCTAGAAACCCTATCTTATCTCTAGTTTAAACGATTTAAACTTATCTAGGATCGGCTGGGCCCTATGGGGCCTTGTGACCCTGGACCAATGCGGCCAGGACACTCCCTCATAGGCCCATGCCCCCTCCCGGAAGGTGGGGCCACGTTGGCCCCCTTCCGGAAGGTTCTAGAAGCTTCCGGTACAATACCGATTAATCCGGAACAATTCCGAACTCCAAAACTGCTTTGCCTTATATGAATCTTATTCTCCGGACCATTCCGGAACCTCTCGTGATGTCCCGGATCCCATCCGAGACTCCGAACAAAAATTCATAAAACAATTATCCAATCTATCCTAGCGTCGAGACACGTTAAGTGTGTGACCCTGCGGGTTCGAGAATATGCGACATGATCTTCTATCAATAATCAACAGCGGGTGCAGGCACCCATATTGACTCACACATTCATCGATGATCATATCGGATGAACCACGATGCCAGGATTCAATCAATCCCATATATATATTCCCTTCGTCTCGCGATATTTTACTTGCGAGATTCGATCGTCGGTATCGCCATACCTAGTTCAATCTCGTTCACAACAATTACTTTACTCGTTCCGTAATCCGATATCACTTTGTGATTAACTCCTTAACCACATGCTTGCAAGCGGTGTTGATATCGATTACCGAGTGGGCCCGAAGTATATCTCTCCGACTTGGGAGGGACAAATCCCATCTCGATAGATACAACCCAACAGATACTTTCCGATTACCTAAGAGACACCTTTATGATCACCCTCTCATAGGATGACGTTTGATGACCTCAAAGCTTTCCGATACCAGGAGTTGTATTATCTCATGGTCTAAGGAATACAATATTTGACATAAGAAAAACTTCGCAAAGACGAACACGATGACACGATCTAATTGCTTCGCTTAGTTTGGGTCTGTCCACCATATCATTCTCCCAATGATATGGTCTCATTATCAATTGACAACTCATGTCTATGGTTAGGAAACCTTAACCATCATTGATCAATGAGCTAGTCCATAGAGGCGTACTAGGGACACGGTGTTGTTCACAAACCACACAAGTATTAAAGTTTCCGCTTAATACAATTCTAGCATGGAATATAAACTTTATCATGAACAAGAATTATAATAATAACATCTTTATTATTTCCTCTAGGTCATAATTACAACTGTCTCCCACTTTCACTAGAGTCAATAATATAGTTTACATCTGGCAACAATCTCACACCCATGGCATCGAGGTGCTGATCATGTTTTACGTGGAAGAGGTTTAGTCAATGGATCTGCGACATTCGGATATGTATGTACTTTGCTAATCTTGGATCTCCATCGCTATATAATCTCGGATTATATGAAACTTAGTTGATATGCTTGGTCTTTGGATGATATCTTGGTTCCTTAGCGAGTGCTATGGCGCGGTGTTGTCACACAATATCTCCAGTGGGTCAATGCACTTGGAACCACGCCAAGCTCGATGATGAAGTTTGATCCAAACTCCTTCACTTGACGCTGCGGCAGCCATGTATTCCGCTTCAGAGATCCCGCGATCACGCTTTGCTTGCTTCTCCGACTCACAGCTCCTCCATTCAAAATATACACGTATCACATGAGATTTAGAATCATCCTTGTCGTGTCGAAACTAGCATCGACGTAACCTTTTCTGACGAGCTGTTCATCACCCCCATAGACTAAGAACATTTCTTTAGTCCTATTTAGGTACCTTAGGATGTTCTTCACGGCTGTCCAAAGGTTCCACTCTGGATCACTTTGATATCTCGTCAAACTAAGAGCATTGGACACATCCGGTCTAGTACACAGCATGGCATACATGATGGAACCTATGGCCGAGGCATAAGGCACTTTGCTCATAGCTTCCCTATCATTTATCGTAGCTGGACACTTAGCCTTCCTCAATATCTTACCTGACAACATAGGCACTGAATCTTTCAATGCCTTATCCATTCTGAACCTTTTCAGAACTTTGTCTAGGTATGTACTCTGGCTTAAAGCTATCAGGCGTCTTTGTCTATCTCTATAGATCTTGATGCCCAATATATAAGCAGCTTCACCTAGGTCTTTCATTGAAAAACACTTGTTCAAATAACTCTTCACATCGTTAAGCATGTTGATGTCATTTCCAATAATCAATATGTCATCCACATATAGTACCGTAAGCGCCACCGAAGCTCCCACTCACTTTCTTGTAGATGCAAGCTTCGTAGCAATTTGGAACAAATCCAAAGCTCTTGATCACTTGATCAAAACGAAGGTTCCAACTCCGAGATGCTTGCTTCAGTCCATAAATGGAACGCTGAAGTTTGCATACTTTATCAGCATCCTTAGGATCGACAAAACCTTCGGGTTGCATCATATACAACTCTTCATCAATGTTGCCATTGAGGAAAGCAGTCTTGACATCCATTTACCATATTTCATAATCATGAAACGCAGCAATTGCTAATAAAATCCGAATGGACTTAAACATCGCTACGGGAGAGAAAGTCTCATCGTAGTCAACACCTTGAACTTGTCAAAAACCTTTCGCAACAAGCCATGCTTTATAGACGGTAACATTACCATCTACGTCCGTTTTCTTCTTGAAGATCCATTTGCACTCAACGGCCTTTCGGTCACTAGGAGGGTCCACCAAAGTCCACCATTGTTTTCGCTCATGGATCCCAATTCGTATTTCATGGCTTGTAGCCATTTCTCAGAGTCTGGGCTCATCATCGCTTCCTCATAGTTCGTAGGTTCATTGTCTTCTACTAACAAGACAGTCAAGACAGGGTTGCCGTACCACTCAGGAGGGGCACGCGACCTTGTCGACCTGCGATGTTCAGTAGCAGCATCGTCCGAAGCTTCATGATCCTTGTCATTAGCTTCCTCTATTGTTGGTGCAGGCGGCACTGGAACAATTTCAGGTGCTGCGCTACTCTCCAATTCAAGAGAAGGTTCAATAACCTCGTCTAGCTCTACTTTCCTGCCACTCACTTCTTTCGAGAGAAACTCCTTCTCAAGAAAGGAACCATTCTTTGCGACAAACACTTTGCCTTCGGTTCTGTGATAGAAGGTATACCCAATAGTTTCCTTAGGGTATCCTATGAAGACGCATTTCTCCGCTTTGGGTTCGAGCTTGTCGGGCATCAACTTCTTGACGTAAGCTTCGCATCCCCAAACTTTAAGAAACGACAACTTAGGTTTAGCACCAAACCACAGTTCATACGGTGTCGTCTCAACGGATTTAGATGGAGCCCTATTTAAAGTGAATGCAGCGGTTTCTAATGCATAACCCCAAAATGATAACAGCAAATCAGTAAGAGAGATCATCGATCGGACCATATCTAATAGGGTTCGATTCCGGCGTTCAGACACACCATTGCGCTGTGGTGTTCCGGGTGGCGTGAGTTGTGAAACGATTCCACTTGCTTTGAGATGCGTGAGAAAATCATAACTTAAATATTCTCCCCCACGGTCGGATCGTAGAAACTTAATCTTTCTGTTACGATGGTTCTCCACTTCATTCTGAAATTCTTTGAACTTTTCAAACGTTTCAGATTTATGTTTCATTAAATAGATATACCCATATCTACTTAAGTCATCGGTAAAAGTGAGAAAATAGCGATATCCACCGCGCGTCGAAACACTCATCGGTCCGCATACATCGGTATGTATGATTTCCAACAAGTTCGTTGCTCGCTCCATCATACCGGAGAACGGGGTTTTGATCATCTTGCCCATGAGGCATGGTTCGCATGTGTCAAATGATTCAAAATCAAGAGACTCCAAAAGTCCATCGGAATGGAGTTTCTTCATGCGCTTTACACCAATATGACCTAGACGATTACCACAAATAAGTAGTATTATCACTATCTACTTTGCATCTCTTAGCCTCAATGTTATGGATGTGTGTTTCATCCCTTTCGAGATTTAGAAGAAATAAACCATTCACAAGAGGTGCATGACCATAAAAGATGTTACTCATATAAATAGAACAACCATTATTCTCCGATTTAAATGAATAACCGTCTTGCAATAAACACGATCCAGAAATAATGTTCATGCTCAACGCAGGCACATAATAACATTTATTAAGGTTTAAAACTAATCCCGAAGGTAAAACTAAGGAGAGCATGCCGACGGCCATCACATCAACTCTTGATCCGTTGCCAACGCGCATCGTCACCTCATCCCTCGCAAGCCGCCGTCTATTCCGTAGCTCCTGTTTCGAGTTACAAATATTAGCAACCGAACCAGTATCAAATACCCAGGCACTACAACGAGGGCTAGTAAGGAAAACATCAATAACATGTATATCAAATATACCTTTGATGGTGCCAGCCTTCTTGTCCGCTAAGTACTTCGGACAGTTGCGCTTCCAGTGACCCTTGTCCTTGCAATAGAAGCACTCAGTTTCTGGCTTGGGTCTAGACTTGAGCTTCTTCTCAGCAGGGGCAACGCGTTTGCCGCCTCCTTTCTTGAAGATCTTCTTTGCACCCTTACCTTTCTTAAAGGAGGGCTTGTTGACCATCAACACATGATTATCCTTTTTGATGTCCACCTCCGCAGCCTTCATCTTTGCGAAGAGCTCGGTGATCGTATCAGTGGAACCAATCTGATTATGAGTCACTACAAAACTTTTGTAGCTAGGAGGGAGTGATTGCAGAACCCTGTCAATCTTGAGATCCTCTGAAATCTTGCAGTCTAGTTGCTCAAGGCGTTGAGTGTAGCCCGACATCTTTATGGCGTGCTCACTAACGGAACTCCCTTCCTCCATCTTGCAGTTAAAGAACTTCTCAGAGATCTCATATCTCTCAGAACAGGCCTGAGTCTGGAACATGGTTTTCAACTCTTCGAGAATCTCAAAGGGCCCGGGATAGTTTTCAAAACGATTTTGAAGTTCCGGTTCCATAGCAAACAACATGGTGCTCTTAATCACACCATAATCATCTTTCTTGATCGATAGACAGCTTTCTCATCACCGGTAGCGATTGCGTGAGGGGTTACCTAGCGCTTTCTCAAGGACATAGTCCTTTTGTCCTCTAGACAGAATGATTCTCATATTGCGGAACCAATTGGTGAAGTTAGACCCATTGTTCTTAAGCTTTTCTTTCTCAGCAAAAACGTTGAAGTTGAAGTTGGACTTAGCCATTTGATCTACAATGTTTGCAAGTACAAATTAGACTATGTTCATGATAACTAGTTCAACTTTTAATCAAATTACTAGATGAACTCCCACTAAATTCAACATTCCTCAAGTTGTTTAGTGAACACGATCCAAATTCACCACACATAATCCGATCTTCACGAGAAGAGATGTGGTTTCAATGGTGGACAACAAAGTGTCGATCATATCATTCATATGACTCATGCTTAACCTTTCGGTTCATGTGTTCCGAGGCCATGTCTGTACATGCTAGGCTCGTCAAGTTAGACCCAAGTATTTCCGCGTGTGCAAAACTGGCTTGCACCCATTGTATGTGAACGTAGAGTCTATAGCACCCGATCATCACGTGATGCTTGGACACGACGAACTTTCGCAACGGTGCATACTTGGGGAGAACACAGTTTTTATCTTGATCTTTAAGTGAGGAATCATCTTATAATGCTACCGTCGCGATCTAAGCATAATAAGATACATAAAAGGATAAACATCACATGCATATAACTTTATGTGACATGGTATAGACAATCTTCAAGAATGATCTCCATCTTGTGCGTTAAGCAAGATGATCTCCATCACTTCACCATGATTGCCTCCACCACGAATAGCAACTACAACTATTGCTAACTATTTAGCGATAAAGTAAAGCTATTACATGGCGTATAAGAAGTTGACTCGCAGGTCATACACAATTATAAAGACAACCATATGGATCCTGCCGATTGTGTACTCATCGACATGCAAGTCGTGAAACATTACAAAACATGATCATCGCATACAATATACACATCACATCTTGGGCCATACCATATCACAGAAAACACTCCCTGCAAAAACAAGTTAGACGCCTCTACTTTGTTGTTGCATGTTTTACGTGGCTTATGGGAGTAGATGCTAAGAACGATTCTTACCTACGGAAAGCCACAACGGTGATATTATGGTTGCCAAACTCCGGTGTTAATCCCATGACAACTATAGTGAGAGAAACTGACATCCACCAGCCGCATGTGTGGAACAAGCCACCGCGTCAAGTGCGGAGCCGGTCATGACGACGTCGCGTAAGGTTGGCCTGGACCGCTTCAATCTCACTATCCCGCGCCATAAGAAGAACACAAACAAGAGGCTTGCAACAGAAAACATCAACGCCCGCAACAACCATGTTGCGTTTTACTCGTGAAACACTTCTACGCATAGATCTAGCTCTGATACCACTGAAGGGTTTTGCAGCATAGTAAATCAAAATTTTCTACGGAAGCGAACATAGGGAAAGCCAAGATCTAATCTAGGAGATGCAAACAACGAGAGAGATTGGATTAGATCTTCATACCCTTGAAGATTCGCCTGGAGCGTTAAATCGGAACGTGGGTGATGTAGTCGTACTCGCTTCTCCTCCTCGCGATCTGATCCGATCCAGCACCACAAGTGGCGGTGCCTCCGTGAGATGCACACGTGCGGCACCTCGATGTCTCCTCCTTCCTCGGACCAGCAAGTATGGTGGAGAGATAGATTGGATCTACAACACGACGGCGTGGTGTATATGGTGGAGAATTTCTGCAGCAGGGCTTTGCCCACAAACAGTCGGGAGGGAGAGAGGAGGGCAGCAGGGCAACTAGGGTTTGGAGAAAGGTGTAGGTTGGGGGAGGCGCACCAGCCCTCTATATAGAGGGGGGTGCGTCCAGCCCTTGCCCATCCTCCAAGCCTATCTCTAGTTTAAACGATTTAAACTCTCCCTTCTAGAAACCCTATCTTATCTCTAGTTTAAACGATTTAAACTTATCTAGGATCGGCTGGGCCTATGGGGCCTTGTGCCCCTAGCCCAATGCGGCCAGGACACTCCCTCATAGGCCCATGCCCCCTCCCGGAAGGTGGGGCCACGTTGGCCCCCTTCCGGAAGGTTCTAGAAGCTTCTGGTACAATACCGATTAATCCGGAACAATTCCGAACTCCAAAACTGCCGCCTTATATGAATCTTATTCTCCGGACCATTCCAGAACCTCGTGATGTTCCGGATCCCATCCGAGACTCAACAAAAATTCATAAACCAATTATCCAATCTATCCTAGCGCCGAGACACGTTATGTGTGACCTCGGGTTCGAGAATATCTGAGACATGATCTTCTATCAATAATCAACAGCGAAGTGCAGGCACCCATATTGACTCACACATTCATCGATGATCATATCGGATGAACCACGATGCCAGGATTCAATCAATCCCATATATATATTCCCTTCGTCTCGCGATATTTTACTTGCCCGAGATTCGATCGTCGGTATCGTCATACCTAGTTCAATCTCGTTCACAGCAAGTACTTTACTCGTTCCGTAATCCGATATCACTTTGTGATTAACTCCTTAACCACATGCTTGCAAGCGGTGTTGATATCGATTACCGAGTGGGCCCGAAGTATATCTCTCCGACTTGGGAGGGACAAATCCCATCTCGATACATACAACCCAACAGATACTTTCCGATTACCTGAGAGACACCTTTATGATCACCCTCTCATAGGATGACGTTTGATGACCTCAAAGCTTTCTTCCGATACCAGGGAGTTGTATTATCTCATGGTCTAAGGAATACAATATTTGACATAAGAAAAACTTCGCAAAGACGAACACGATGACACGATCTAATTGCTTCGCTTAGTTTGGGTCTGTCCACCATATCATTCTCCCAATGATATGGTCTCATTATCAATTGACAACTCATGTCTATGGTTAGGAAACCTTAACCATCATTGATCAATGAGCTAGTCCATAGAGGCGTACTAGGGACACGGTGTTGTTCACAAACCACACAAGTATTAAAGTTTCCGCTTAATACAATTCTAGCATGGAATATAAACTTTATCATGAACAAGAATTATAATAATAACATCTTTATTATTGCCTCTAGGGGATAATTCCAACAAAGCATACCGCGTCTTTGATCCAGTGGATAGGAAGCTACACATCACACGTGACGTGGTGTTTGAGGAGGATCGCAAGTGGGACTAGGAAGAAAAGGCAACCATTGACGACATGCGCGAGCCGTTCACTGTCGTGTTCTCTGACGAGACTGAATCTCGATTTGGTGGAGACAGAACATGTAGTTCAAAAAAGCACAGGAGTCCCCGGACCTTCCTACTCCGACACGATCACCATCTGCACTTTCTTCACCGGTTCCAGGGACGGCACTGAGCCCAGCACCTAATGATCCCTCGCCCGAGGCAGTGAAACCAGCGCCACAGGTGTGCCCGACACACCTTATACGCACCCGTGCTCAAGATGGCATATTCATGCTGAACCCCAAGTATACTGGGGAGCTCGATATGGGAAAGGTGTGCATGCTGGCATCAGAGGAGCCAGCTGATGACGGCTCTATTGATGTAGAACCTATTGGGAACCCCGAGAGCAAGGTATGATGAGCACAACAACAAGTTTTCTCTCTGTTGTGAAACCAAGGTTATCGAAATAGTAGGAGAAAGAAACGGCTTCCAACGTGTTGCTAGCAACGTGGAACCTGCACAACACAAACAAAATACTTTGCCCCAACTTACAGTGAGGTTGTCAAGCTCACTAGTTTTGCAGAAAACAAAGGATTAAACGTATAGTGTGGAAGATAGTAATTGCTTGAAAGTAAATAGTAAACAGTACATGGTATATCAATGGGAAGGAATGGACCGGGGTCCACAGTTCACTAGAGGTGTTCTCCATATTAACATGTTGGTTGAACAAATTACAGTTGGGCAATTTACAGATAGAGAATGCATAACAATGCATGTACATAACATGATGATCACTACGAGATTTATTTGTGCATTACAACATAATACATAGACTGTAATCCAACTACATATATGACTAATAATCCACCTCCGGGATATCATTCGAACAACCCTCTGGTATTAAGTTGCAAGCAATAGATAATTGCATTAAGCAAAGTGTGTAAAGTAAACAATACAATTGCCCTTGGACAAAGGATTGTTGTTTTCTCCCTAGTAGCAACAGCACATCTACAACCTTAGAGGTTTCTGTCACTCCCCCATATTACTAGAGGCATGAACCTACTATCGAGCATAAATACTCCCTCTTGGAGTCACAAGAAAATACTTGGCCAAAGTAACTACTAGCAACGGAGAGCATGCAAGATCACAAATAACATAGTCATGATAGAATCAATAATCAATCTTGACGTAGTACTCAATATCCATTGAATCCCAACAAACACAACATATAGGATTACAAATAGATGATCTTGATCATGATAGGTAGCTCACAAGATCTAAACATGATAGCACAAAGAGGAGAAACAACCATTTAGCTACTGCTATGGACCCATAGTCCAAAGATGAACTACTCACGCATCACTCTGGAAGCTGGCATGGTGATAAAGAAGGCCTCCGGGATGATCTCCCCTCTCTGTCAGGCTGCTGGGAAGATATTCAGATCCCTCTCAATCTAGGGACGATGGTGGTGGCGGCTATGGACTTTTTCATGGAATTCTGATCGGGTTTTTAGGGTTTCTGCCTCGGGGATTTATATAGGCGAAGGGACAAGGTCGGTAGACGCCCGAGGGGCCCACACCATAGGGCGGCGCGGCCCAGGGTGGACCTGCGCGGCCCCCTGGTGCGGCTGCCTCGTGGCGCTTCTTTGTCTCTCCTTCCGACTCCGTGTAGTGTCTGGAAAAATAGGAACTTTGGCTTTGGTTTCGTCCAATTCCGAAAATATTTCTTTACTAGATTTTCTTAAACCAAAATTGCAGAAAACAGGAACTGGCACTATGGCATCTTGTTAATAGTTTAGTTCCAGAAAATGTATAAAAATTCCTCAAAGTGTACACATAACATAAGATAGTTGGTACAAAACAAGCATGGAGCATCAAAAATTATAGATACGTTTACGACGTATCAAGCATCCCCAAGCTTAACTCCTGCTCGTCCTCGAGTAGGTAAGTGATAAAAAGAATAATTTTTAGGTGACATGCACCATCACAATCTTGATCAAGGTATTGTAAAGCATTGATCGCTGGGATCAAAGTACTCTAACATAAGCATGAATGATATATTCCCAACAATAAGACATAGCAACTATGTTGCAACATGAAGGTTACACAAACAAAGTTCATGAATAACAATGCATTGAAAGGCATTTGTTTGTTTAACATATAGAAAACATAACATGAGTGGTATTCAGCTTGTCCTTCATGGAATAGCAAAACATAAATGCATAGGACACCTTCAAAGTTCATAAGGGTGACTAGATATAAATAATTTAAGAACAAGCAATACCATAATTATGAATCAATCAACAAGTTTTCGGACAATGCACATTGAACTCAAAATGACAACTATGCTCTCTTAATTGGTGCATAAAGATAGAAGATGGAGACTCAAAAAGTAAAAAAGAAAGGCCCTTCACAGAGGGAAGTAGGGATTTCAAGTTTCATAAAGAGCTTCCAAAAATTATGGTACTTACTAGCTTTGAGCTCTCATTGCCCCTATCATAAGCATCTTGAAGTGATTAAGGTTAAAGTGAGGGCAAATATGAATTGTATGCTTGACAAATTATAAGTTGAGAATCTCACGCCCCTTGAGTACGAGTACCGAACCTCATGCTACTCAACTTTGGTCACAAGCAAGTTCTTGTCATTGTAAGAATATGTGTATCATAGAGAACCGCCAATGGGGTACCCCTTGCCCCATGACACAGGAGCTATCTCATATCAAAATGACAAGGCAACAGACAGTGAGCATCTCAGAAATCTTTTTAATTGCTATTTGCATAGGTTTTTATTGAGGATACTTCATAGAATGCCACTATGGTTTCGCTGTAAGTTTCCACCATGATTAGGCATGCCTTAGGCTAGCCGCCAAGCGTTTCTCTAACACATATACAAACTCCATGGACTTACAAGTTCCCATTTTATTTCACACCGTCGGTATCCATAAACAAAAGAACATGATATCAACTAAATAGAATAAGTGCAATGCTGAAAGTGACAGCATGGTTCTGCTAATTCACAACTTATAACTTGCAAGCATAAAAGCATATAAGACAGTCACAATGTTTCAAGTTTATTAAGTGCAAGAAATAAATTGTGCCTTCAAGTTCGTGAGAGCTTTAATCACTAATTTGCACATAACAAAATTTTAATTTGGAAGAGAAAGAAACACATGAATATACTTGGAATGGTGTAACACACCATGCATATGAATTTATAGTGGACTCTTTGGAATAACTTGGTTTCTTGGGAGTTGGATGCACGAGTAGAACTCATACTCAGTACAGGTGGAGGCTAGCAAAAGACTGGGAGCGACCAACTAAGAGACCAATAATGGCCATAATCATGCAGATCGACAAAACATTATTAATCAAAGCATAAAGTGATATCACAAGTCAAAAACTAAGTTATCATAGAGGCTAAGGTGACTGGTTCATAGTCTTAACATGGTGAACACTCATAGAATAATAAGAGTGAAAACTAGAGTGTTCTAGGCAATGAAGAACTAGGTGTGACTTCTCCAAAATAGGTGTGTTGGGGTCCAACCAACTTATTGCAGCAAACAAAGCAAAATAAAACTAAAAACAAAAACAAAGACGCTCCAAGAACAGCACATTGCGCATGAAGCAATAAAAATATAGTATCTTGAAAGAAGACCTGAGGTTCTTTGTTGATGAAGAGGGGGATTCCTTGGGCATTGATACGTCCATTTTACATTACTATTTTATATCATAATTTGTTGTTATTCATTGATATATTTCATATTAAGAGGTGATACTTATGTTATTTCATCTATTTTGCATGTTGGATGGCTTTTGGAGGATGAACTTCCGGAGTCAGGATTCTGATGGAAAAAGTGGTGTCTAGATGCAATATTCGTGAAGATCGAAAAATTCCAGAAAATAAACAGAAGTTCTTATTTTTTTACAGAAGACGAAGGAAGCCAAAAGGAGAGGCGGATATGGGCTACAAGGGACCCACACCACCCCCTGGCACGGGCCCCCTAGGCCGCGCCACCAGGTGGTGTGGCCAACCTGGCCCACCTCCGGCGTCGCCCTTTCGCCTATATCTTCCCCCCCCCCCCAAAACCCTAATACTTGGTGGGGACCAAAGAAAGATTCCGCCGCCTCGCGGGGCGGAAACTATAGAGAGAGAAAGAGCTCTCTGGCAGGCAGAATTCTGCTAGGGAAATTCCTTCCCGGAGAGGGGAGATCATCGCCATCAACACCGTCATCAAGCTAGACTTCATCGGGATCATCATCATCATCATCCTCACCATCATCTCCACCAGCACCATCATCACCACTCCATCCCGCTGTAACAATTGGGTTGAATCTTGCATAGTTCTTAGGGGAAACTTTCCCGGTGTTGATTACTTTTGTAGTTGATGCTATTGAGTGGAACCATTGAATTATTGTTTATGTTTAGATTGTTACTTATCATTATACCATCTCTGATCTTGATCCATATGATGTCTCGTGAGTAGTTTGTTTAGTTCTTGAGGACATGGGAGAAGTCATGTTGTTAGTAGTGGAATTGTGTTGAAGTAATATTCAATGGTTTGATATTTAAGTTGTGGTGCTATTCTTCTAGTGGTGTCATGTGAACGTCGACTACATGATACTTCACCATTTATGGGCCTAGGGGAATGAATTGTGTATTTGGCTACTAATTGTGGGGTTGCCGGAGTGATAGAAACCTAAACCCCCGTTAGGAAACCTTTGCACAAGGGAGTGTAGGATCTCAGAGTTTAATGTTGTGGTTAGGTTTTTATCTTAATTACTTTCTTGTAGTTGCGGATGCTTGCAAGGGGTTTAATCACAAGTATGTATTAGTCCAAGTAAGGTCGGTACATTAGCATAGGTTCACCCACACAACACTTATCCAACCAAAGAAGATTAATCAACTATATAAAGCGAAAACACTTGACAGTATTCCCATGTGTCCTCGAGAACGTTTGGTCCTCATAAGTAATACAACCGGCTTGTACTTTGTTGAATAAAGGATTGGGCCACTTGCTGCGATTATTGTTGTCTTTATTTACTTGCACTTTATTTCTTTGCATTATCAAAAAACCCTAAAAATTTGTTTGCTAAGTATTTACAGAGAATTCCTGATCCAAACCACTATTCAACACCTTCTGCTCCTCGTTGGGATCGACACTCCTATTTATTGAAAGTACTACGATACACCCCCTATACCTGTGGGTCATCAAGACTATTTTCTGGCGCCGTTGCCGGGGAGTGAAGCGCTATTGAAGAGTGGAACTGGTAAAGGAAATTTCTACTATGAGTATTGCTTTTATTTCTGTTTGTTACTTTGTTTCCAATATGGATAATCCACTTGGTTTCCAATTTGGGAAAGATACTACCACTGCTAGGGTAGTATATGAACCACCACCTGCTGAGATAGATCCTTTTAAGATACCTACAAAAATTGTTGATCGTGTTATGGATAACTATTATTTTGGGGATGGAACTGTCCATCCTGGTGATCACTTGCTTTTTATCCATAAATTATGTGGGTTTTTTAAGTGTGCAGGTATCACAACAGAACAAGTTAAGAAAAAGTTACTCTATATATCATTGAAAGGAAGAGCTGAAGAATGGTATAAGCTATTGAAGAATGGACAATCTATGGAATGGGAGGAAATTGTACCCCTCTTTTATTCTAAATTCTATCCTCCTAGTGAGATTCGTAAAGACCAGAATCAAATATATAACTTTTGGCCTCGTGATGGAGAGAGTACAACCCAAGCTTGGGGGAGATTGAAGTTACTAATGCTCAAATGTCTTATTCATGAGCTCCCTAAAAATATTATTATTAATAATTTTTATGCAAGGCTTTATCTTCATGATAAAGATTTATTAGATGCTTCTTGTGCTGGATCATTCACACGTATGAAAGAAGAAGCTAAATGGGATCTCCTAGACCGTATTCAAGAAAATACTGAAGCATGGGAAAATGACAAAGGAAGAAAGTCAGGTATAAATTATGATTATGAATGCATTAAATCTTTTATAGGAACTGATGACTTTCATAATATTAGTACCGAGTATGGTCTTGATTCTCAAGTTCTTGCAAATTGTTTTAAGTCATTTGCCTCTTATATTGAAATTCCAAAAAAGGAGTGGAACAAGTACCATGCGCCTTATAAAGATATTGTTAATCATGTTCCTGCTCAAAAATACTGAAGTTTGTACTGTTCATCGCATTTTCCTGAACCTTATATTGAGAAAATACCTTTCCCTGCTAAGGTAAAGGAACATTCTATTATAGCTAATGAGGTTAGCAAAAGTACAAAGAAGACCTGAGATTTTTGTTGATGAAGAAGGGGATGCCTTGGGCATCCCCTAGATTTGACGCTTGTACCTCTTGAATATTTCTTAGGGTGACACGGGTGGCATCCCCAAGCTTGAGCTTTTGTCCATACTTCATCTCATCACATCTTATCTCCCTACACTTGAAAACTTCCTTCATACAAAACTTCACACAATCTTTATTAGCAACATTAGTGTATGCAAGATAATAAGCCTTTTGGTTCAGTTTCAACTCAAGTAAATCATCCAATAAAACATAACCTACTGTAGTAATTCCTTTTAAAAGCTCAAGTGATCAAAGAGAACTCAAAAATAAACTGATTAAGAGGCAAACAGACCAGCAGGTAAAGACCGATTTTTTCGAAATTCTTCTGTTGCTCAAATAGAAAAGTGCAAAACTAAAGAAAGTTGGGTAAATACCAGGGGCATGCACACAAAAAAATTCAGATTAGTACGATGTTCCGGGATTTTTCACGATTTTTACAGCGAAGCACGGAAATCTGTTTCAGGACAGCAACTTCCCCAAATCTTACTTCCCTCTCATTAGAGGCTATTCTTGGCACAAAACCCAAACAAAAAGGATAAGGAGAGGTTATTACAGAAGCAATAATAAAAACTTACTGAAATAAAAATTGGGTTATCTCCCAAGAATGTTTTTCTTTAACGCCTTTCAGCTAGGCACAGAAAGCAAGAATCAAGTATTTTCGAATGAAGAAGCATCAACATCAAATTTTGTTCTAATAAGAGAACCAAAAGATAGCTTATTTCTTTTTCTAGGGAAGTGGTCCATACCTTTCTTGAGTGGAAATTGATATTTAATGGTGCCTTCTTTCATATCAATAATGGCACCAACATTTCTAAGAAAGGGTCCTCCCAAAATAATAGGACAAGAAGCATTGCATTCAACATCCAAAACATAGAAATCAATGGGTACAAAGGTATTGTTAACCATAATAAGAACATCATTAATTCTCCCCATGAGTTTCTTTTAGAATTATCATCAATATGGACATCCAAATAACAATCTTCCAATGGTGGTCACATAAAGCATATTATAAATCTTTCTAGGCATAATAGAGGCACCAGCACCAAGGTCACATAAAGCTTTGAAATCAAAATCATTTACTTTCATATTAATGATGGGCTCCCAACCATCTTCTAATTTCCTAGGAATAGAAGCTTCATGTTTCAATTTTTCTTCTTTAATTTTCATGAGAGCATTTGTAATATGTTTTTTAAAAGCCATATTCATAGCACTAGCATTAGGACTTCTAGAAAGCTTTTGCAAGAACATAATTACTTCAGAAATATTACAACCACCAAGATCAAAATCAATATTATCATTCAAGGTAGTAGAACTATTGCCTCCCATATTTCGAAAAATTTCAGCATTTTTATTGGAAAAGGTTCCATTGGGTTTAGGCAATGTTGCAAAAGGAATGGGGACTTTAGGTGGTTTGCTAGCATCAACATTACTAGTGGTGGTAATAGTACAAATTTTATTCATACTATTATTTCTAGCAATTTCATCTTATCTTTCCCACCTAGCATGCAATCCAGCTAACATCCTATCATTTTCATCAATTCTAACTTGAATGTCATTCAAAGTCTTGCTTTATTTAACATCATGATGCATAACCTTTAATTTAAGAAGTTCGACATTGTGGGCAAGGCTATCAACTTTGGAAGCAAGATCATCAATTTTTCCAAGCTTTTCCTCAACAGTTTTATTGAAAGCAGTTTGTTTACTAATAAAATCCTTAAGCATGACTTAAAGTTCAGAGGGTGCAATTCTATTGTTGTTGTAGGAATTTCCATAAGCATTACCATTATTAGAACGGTATGGCCTATAATTATTATTACCATAAGCATTGTTGCTAAAATTATTACTAATAATGAAGTTCACATCAACTTGCTATTCTTGAGCAACCAAAGAGGCTAAGGGAACATTATTTGGATCAATACGAGTTTTTCCACTAACAAGCATAGACATAATAGTATCAATTTTATCACTCAAGGAGGAGGTTTCTTTAACAGAATTTACCTTCTTACCTTATGGAGCTCTCTTAGTGTGCCATTCAGAATAATTAATCATCATATTATCCAGGAGCTTTATTGTAGCACCCAAAGTGATGGTCATAAAGGTACCTCCAGCAGCTGAATCCAATATATTTCTTGAAGAAAATTCAATCCTGCATAAAAGGTTTGGATAATCATCCAAGTAGTCAGTCCATGAGTGGGGCAATTCTTCACTAAAGATTTCATTCTTTCCCAAGATTGAGCAACATGTTCATTATCAAATTGTTTAAATTTCATTATGTCACTTCTCATGGATATAATCTTAGCAGGAGGATAATATTTTCCAATAAAAGCATCTTTGCATTTAATCCAAGAATCAGTACTATTTGTAGGCAAAGATAGCAACCAATCTTTAGCTCTTCCTCTTAAAGAGAAAGGAAACAATTTAAGCTTAAAAATATCTCCATCTACATCCTTATATTTTTGCATCTCACAAAATTCAACAAAATTATTAAGGTGAGCAGCAGCAGCATCAGTACTAGCACCAGAAAATTTCTCTTTCATAACAAGATTCAGCAAAGCAGGTTTAATTTCATAGAAAGTACTTCAGGAACAGGTGGAGCAATTGGTGTGCAAACGAAATCATTGTTGTTTGTGCTAGTGAAGTCACACGACTTAGTGTTTTCAGGAGTATTCATTTTTGCAAGATTAAAGCAAGTCAACAAAAATAGCAACTAAAGTAGGACCTAATTTTTGTGTTTTTGATAAAAAGAAGCAAACCAAACAAAGCTAAAGAAACAAAGCAAAACAAAAACAAACTAAAGAGATTGATAGTGAGAGACTCCCCTTACGGAAATATTCTTCCTCCAGAAAAGCTTTTTGAGGGGGAGGAAGAGATTGCAGCTGTCTTGTATCTCCCGGCAATGGCGCCAAAAAAGCTTGATGACGGCACTATTGATGTAGAACCTGTTGGGACCCCCAAGAGCAAGGTATGATGAGCACAGCAGCAAGTTTTCCCCTAGTTGTGAAACCAAGGTTATCGAACCAGTAGGAGAAAGAAACGGCTTCCAAGGTATTCCTAGCAAGGTGGAACCTGCACAACACAACCAAAATACTTTGCCCCAACTTACAGTGAGGTTGTCAAGCTCACTGGTTTTGCTGAAAACAAAGGATTAAACATATAGTGTGGAAGATAGTAATTTCTTGAAAGTAAATAGTAAACAGTAGATCGTATATCAACGGGAAGGAATGGACCGGGGTCCACAGTTCACTAGAGGTGTTCTCCATATTAACATGTTGGGTTAACAAATTACAGTTGGGCAATTGACAGATAGAGAAAGCATAATAATGCATGTACATGACATGATGATCACTATGAGATTTATTTGGGCATTACAACATAATACATAGACCGTAATCCAACTGCATCTATGACTAATAATCCACCTCCGGGATATCATCCGAACAACCATCGGGTATTAAGTTGCAAGCAACAGATAATTGCATTAAGAAAAGTGTGTAAAGTAAACAATACAATTGCCCTTGGGTAAAGGAGATTCTTCTTTTATCCCTAGTAGAAACAACATATCTACAACCTTAGAGGTTTCTGTCACTCCCCCAGATTACTAGAGGCATTAACCTACTATCGAGCATAAATACTCCCTCTTGGAGTCACAAGAAAATACTTGGCCAGAGTAACTACTAGCAACAGAGAGCATGCAAGATCACAAATAACATAGTCATGATAGAATCAATAATCAATCTTGACGTAGTACTCAATATCCATTGGATCCTAACAAACACAACATGTAGGATTACAAATAGATGATCTTGATCATGATAGGTAGCTCACAAGATCTAAACATAATAGCACAAAGAGGAGAAACGACCATCTAGCTACTGCTATGGACCCATAGTCCAAAGATGAACTACTCACGCATCACTCCGGAGGCTGGCATGGTGATGAAGAAGGCCTCCGGGATGATCTCCCCTCTCTGGCAGGGTGTCGAGAAGAGCTTCAGATCCCTCCCGATCTAGGGACGATGGTGGCGGCGGCTACGGACTTTTTCGTGGAATTCAGATCGGGTGTTCAGGATTTTTGCCTCGTGGGGTTTATATAGGCAAAGGGGCAAGGTCGGTAGACGCCTGAGGGGCCCACACCTTAGGGCGGCGTGGTCCGGAGTGGATCCACGCGGCCCCCTGGTGCGGCTGCCTCGTGGCGCTTCTTCGTCTCTCCTTCGGACTCTATGTAGTGTCTGGAAAAATAGGAACTTTGGCTTTGGTTTTGTCCAATTCCGAGAATATTTCTTTACTAGCTTTTCTGAAACCAAAACAGCAGAAAACGGGAACTGTGGTATCTTGTTAATAGATTAGTTTTAGAAAATGTATAAAAATGCCTCAAAGTGTAGACAAAACATAAGATAGTTTGCACAAAACAAGCATGGAGCATCAAAAATTATATATATGTTTACGACGTATCACCGACGTCAGTCCAGGAAGCACTGGACGATCCGTCATGGTGAGCTGCCATGGAAGAGGAAATGAGGTGCATTGCTGACAATAACACCTGGAGTTTGTCGATGTTGCCACAGGGACATCGGGTGATAGGCTTGAAGTGTGTGTTCAAAGTAAAACATGATCCAGCTAGGAAGATTGTGAAGCACAAGGCTCGCACTGTTGCCAAAGGATATGCTCAGCGTCAAGGCGTAGATTTCGACTAGGTGTTCGCACCGGTGGCGTGGCTCGAGACTGTGCGGATCTTACTGGTCGTTGCTGCTCATAGAGGCTGGACCGTCCATCACATGGACGTGAAGTGTGCATTCCTTGATGGAGAGCTTGCAGAGGAGGTGTACACTCATCAGCCTGAAGGTTTCACCATCGACAACAGTGGTGACAAAGTTCTGAAGCTGCACAAGGCACTGTATGGACTTCGTCAGGCTCCACGTTCCTGGAATGCCAAGCTGGACTCGTCGATGGAATCCTTGGGTTTTACTCGCTACGAACTGGATCATGCCTTGTATAGGCACTCAGATGGAGAAGTTTTCCTAGTGGTTGGAGTCTATGTTGACGATCTCACCATCACGGGGACAAGCCACACAGCCATCACTGCTTTCAAACAACAGATGCAGATCTTGTTCCAGATGAGTGACCACGATGCACTGAGCTACTATCTAGGCATTGAGGTGAGACAAGAGCGGGACAGAATCACCATCTGTCAGTCAAGCTATGCAAAGAAGATTCTGGTGGCAGCAGGCATGTGTGAGTGCAATTCCTGTCATGTGTCAATGGAAAACCGACTCAAACTTGACAAACTCACAGAAGGTGAAGTGATTGACGCAACAGCTTATAGAAGCCTGATCGGTGTCGTGGTGTGGAACACGGCAGTGCCATCGGGGATGGCTAAAGAGGGACACTCGGATGCAATCGGTGGCTCACGCAACGGGTTGGGCACGGTGAACTGCAAACACAGCGACGTACCCAGGTTCGGGGCCCTCTTGGCGAGGTAACACCCCTACTCCTGCAAGATCTACTATATGGGGGGGCGAATGCCCAATACAAGTGCTCCTTGAGCTATCTCCTTAGCTGCTATTGATGGCTAGAAGAAAAAGAAGAAGAAGAAGAAGAAGAAGAAGAAGAGAAGAAGAAGAAAAGGCAAGCTCTCGCTACTATGGATGTTACTTATCTAGAACTCCAGCTCTACCCACCCTTATATACTGGTCGGGGGAGGTAGATTACAATGTGGGTTCTAGGGTTTACTGTTTGGATATGGGTTTACAGGGTAGGGCTGACTGCAGGGTCCCAGCCAGTGGGCCAGGACCCAGTCAGCCCTTCTTTAGCGTCACCCACTTCTTTAGAGGTCACCTGCGCTTCCTTTGTAGCGTCATGCTTGCTTTAACGGTCACCCTGGGCTCCTTTGGTGGTCAGACAACCGCTTTACTTTATCTTTGTTGGGTAGCGCCGGTCAGGGCGGCGTGCCAGCCTGTCTGGTGACGAGAGGCGCCAGAAGCGTACCCCGCAAGGAGCGTCTCCCCCTCTGCGCTCTTCATCGAATCCGAGGACAGCCGGGTGGAAGCGGCCACCCGACCGGTTCTTCTGGCTACCCGGCTAGACGGGCCAGCCGGGAAAGCTTTAAGCCCAGCCGGGCGGGACTAGCCAACCGGCTAGAGTTGTCCTGCTTGACGGCCATGCGGCCTGTATCTTCTGGAGCCGGCCTACTTAGGCCTGGCTTCCCCACCCGGGTGTTATCCCCCCGACAATCGGGAGCCTGCCTTACCTAGTAAACACGAGGCCTGACTTGGCATATGATGTTGGAATTCTCAGCAGATATATGGAGGCCCCTGGCAAGAAACATTGGACAACCCTCAAGCAAGTTCTAAGGTACGTGCGGGGCACCACAGAACTGGGCTGTGTGTTCAAATCCGGAGCTGGTTCAGAGGTTATTACTGGTTACAGTGACAGTGACCTGGCACCTTAGGATTGGTCTTTCTCCTTGGATCAACTGCAGTAACTTGGGCATCACAAAAACAGAGCATAGTGGCACTGTCCAGCTGTGAGGCAGAGTATATTGCAGCCTCTACCGCATCCTGTCAGGCCATATGGTTGAGCAGATTGCTTGGAGAGATGATCGGAGAACAGCCAAGGACGGTGAAACTACATGTGGATAACAAATCGGCGATCGCACTCAGCAAGAATCCTGGGCATCACACCAGGAGCAAGTTCGCTTTCATTTCATCAGAGAGTGTATCGAGAATGGCAAAGTGGATGTTGATCATGTTCGCACTGAAGAACAATTGGCTGATATTCTCACCAAGTCACTTGGGCGCGCAAGGTTCGTGGAGCTGAGGCAAATGCTCGGAGTGATCAAGGTGATTTAGAGCAACAGGTTTAAAAGGGGGTGATTTGATGTGTTAAACCTTGTTGCATAGTTTAGTTTACTGTTTTCTTCAGAGAATAAACTGTCGAGTGTATGAGTCTGTTCGTACCTCGACATGGCTAGATTCTGTTTACTTTCAGTAGTCTAGTTATCGCCAAGATTTAGGGATCGTGGGATGGCGCGATGTAGGCCTAATCGTGGCGATCGTAGTGGTCAGCGCACGCCGTGCGTCACGGGATGGCGTGACCGGTGAACACGGCTGCAGCTGCCGTTTTTCAGTTAGCGTTTTAAGTGGATCTTCAGAGTCCATAAATAAAGAGATAAGAAGAAAAGGTCGCACGCGACGCAAAATTTCCCTGTATCGTGTTTTCTCTTTTCTCCAAAACTCACACTATCACCATTGCTAGCGATCCTAGCAACTACAGTTCCCCTTCTGCCGCAGGGCTCCTCTATCCTCTCTAGCTGCTCTATTTCTACCACGGATTCATCCTGAAAACGAGAAGCGATGACTCAGACGAGCTTTTGCAGACTTGAAACGTTGGTAATAGACCAATGTGACCCTCCAACCGCGCCATTGCCTGCTCTTCTAATTCCCCAACACTGAAAAGGGAAATGATGGAGCTCTTCGCTATGGAAAATTGTGTACTGCAAATGTGCAAACAGAAGAACTGTGCCTGAAGGTCCTAAAGGAAGTGCCCTGAGAACCATCGCCGTGCTTGACAATGACAGAGAATACACCAACGAATCCAACACACAGTGCAGTTACGGTCACCATACAGACAAGTCCTAAAACATCACCTCCATCCGATTTCAGTTTACTCCTTCCGTTTAGCCTTTGCCTAAAGGACATATATTTAGGCGATTTTTAGTGTAGGTCCAGAGCAAATTGAGTGAACATATACACTAAAATATTTCTAGATACATGCGTTTCAAAAAAAAAGCTAAAATATCATATACACCCTCCGTTACAAATTATAAGAGGTTTAGCTTTTTTCCTAAAAGCACACATCTAGTTGACTTCTAGTGTGTAGGTCCAAAGCAAAATGAGGAAACCTACACATTAAAATATGTCTAGATAAATATGTTACAAAAAAAGGCTAAAACATCCTATATTTTGGAAAGGAGGTACAGTAGTATTTTAGAATGGAGGGAGTACTTCAAAGGTCGTCTGATGATGTTCATCATCAGAGAATACACAAATGAACCCAACATACAGTAGATACAATGCTTCTATAATTATGGGTCAGACATAGCAGATAGCATCACGAGCAAGCAAGAGTAGGCGAAATGACGATATGATCATCACATACTAATTTCGACTTATACCCTATAAACTTCCAGAATACTCAATTCTTGCTTCCAATACCTGATACTAATACTAAGGTGAAAAACGAAATCTAGAAAAGATACCACCGCCATGGATTCTTTCCTCCAGGCCACTTCTATATCGAGACAAGTATGAAAATTTACTCCAAAATTACAAGAAGGCAAAACAGTAGAAGAAGAGAAAAACAGATCAACACTAGGTTATTGACATTGATCTGACTAACTCAATATTGCTAAAGTTGCATTTCCTGCTGACAAAAATTGCCTTCAACTTTAGTCAGAAGACTGCTGGTTGCAGCAATGCACTACCAACTATGCTCCTCGACGTCTCCGGTACATCCAGGGCTTTGTCATGCCTCCTCCGATGGAGATAATATCTCCGATTCTTCTGGTGAACTAACATCCTCTGATGCATCTGCAAGTGCCTCAAGCATGTTGAGAACTTCATTAGTATCGTCCAAATAATACTTGGCCTTGCTTGGTTTCTGGCCAACTGTGCAGGCATATAAGGAGGTCTGGGGATCAACAATGCTCCTCTTCATAATATCAGCTATTCCTTCAAACATATCCTCATCTGATCGATCATCACCTATGCAGAGGACAAAATCTGCTTGTCTTTTGTTCTCTGTCAGCATTGATAGGATCTTGTCAGCAACAAATCCTTTGTTTACACCCTGTAATTCGACAGAAGCATATTACAAACTCGGGAAGCAAAGCAAGTAAATGGCTGAATCACAACATATAAAGATGGAACATTAGATGCTACACTGCTGTGGCCTAAAAATCACAGTATATATAATGTTGCTCTTCTAAATCAAGATCTAGTCACAAATAATGAATTGTTAATATCCACATTAATAGGTTCGGTATTTTGCACCTTCTGAGGGACTACCAAGTGGAGAAAAGTAGTACCTGAGGTTTAACTTCTACAATCTGTTGGCCACTCTTCACAGAGACTGGCTCATTGGCAAGAACACTCTCCAGATGATCTAACATTTCCTTTGCTTGTGCAGATCCAAAACCAGGGTCAGCATCTTGGTGGTGCCAGACCAAAGCACTCTCTTTGGTTTCGATATATGATCCGTCAGTTGCTTCTGTATATAGGTTCATTACTGGCTCAGCCATTTGCTTCCATCCAAACTCTGAGCACTGGTTATTTATTTGCCATTGCTCATCTTTGGTCTGCCTGAAAGGACGAGTTATAGAGATCAAACTTGCAGAAGAACCCAATATTTCAGGTCGAATCAACCCCATGAATAATAAGAATAACATAGAACAATCCACAAGTTGCCAGTCAAAGATATATCTGGATTCAACGGTCACAAACAAGAATTTACTGTATGAAAGATTAAAAACTGCTTTGCTTGTTGCCTCCAACTGTTTTTTCAAATTTTCACTGTGCTACTACTTGATTGGGCCACGAGACATACACCCAGTGGTTGCTGCTGAAATAATTTCTACCAACTGATGTTACTACAAGTCGGACTTAAGCGCTAAGCGCACGCTTAAAGCGCCATTAAACACTTAAGCGGCCTGAGCGTTCACCCTCCGCTTAGCGCTCAAGCGCGCTTAAGCGAGCTTAAGCGTCTGCTTCAAATAACACTGACAAGTTCTTCAGTTTCACTCAGTACGCTGTATAGTAGCATATATGAGTATATGAGGTTCTCACACGGTTCATGAAATGGTCAGTACATCCATGGAAAGTAGGGTTCTCCATTACTTTTTCCCGCACAAAAAGGTACATCAACTAAAGATGCATAATTGCTCTCAAAAAAAAAAACTAAAGATGCATAACAGCATAAGCACATAGCTGCAGCCAAATATATTCAAGGGGTACTTTATGATTGTCACAACTTACAAACACGGATCTATTGTGAGAAGCCCTTGTTGTTTAAACTTTCATGAATCAACTTACAAACAGTTAAAGCTTGCACTCATGGCTAACATGAGAGCTATTAGGGTAGAACGTCTCATAACGCTATTCTTGATTGCACCACAAACATATAACATCATCCTCATGTAAGTAATGTCAATATATTATCATATTCTCAACATTTTTAGGTTAACCTACTCATGATCTGGATGATGTTGATGTGGCAATATCTTCCATGTAATGACAGATATACTTTCAGGAACCAACATTCAACAATTAAAATAGATGATGCATGTTTGTGATTTTGCCCAATGAAGGGTCTAAAAGGAATGACAGATAGATATGTGCTGTCCCAGAACTTCAACGGACGTGTAGTCCTATACCACACGAGTTTAAGATCTGACATTTCAAATAGTTGTTCACAGATCGCTCTATGATGTCACTATGCCATAAAATTGTTATTCATCTAAAATATTTTACCAAGATACTCACAAAAAAGTTAAACCCAGGTTTCCTTTTCTTCTGTGAGAGCCTGGAATACGGTTGGTTTTGCATTTCTCCATATTGGAAGTTGGAAACAAATACAAGTAGTAGCAGAAGGAAGAAAGTGAATGCAAGACACATCAAATGATAGTAATGATGATAAAAATACAAAGAAAATTAAATGAGAGCATACCTCATGAAGTAGCCATGTTCAGCTGCGATGCCAAGCTCTGGACAGGAGTTGAACCACTTGTCAAGGCTAGCCTTACCTCTTCCACTTACAATAAAAACAACATTCTTCTTATCAGCACATAGAGCATTCATTATGTTAACAACAGTTTCACTTGGAGTTCGATTGATCGTCGTTTGTGGTACTAGAGTTCCATCATAGTCCAGAAGTATAACCCTGCTGTTTGACTTCTTGTAATCAGCGACAATAGAATCCACAGTAAGCTTTTTGAAGTTGCGGTCTAGAGCAACCACTCTAAATCCAAATCCTAGTCCAATACCCCAGCACCTCCTCCTAAAATGGTCCCTGCAGCTTCTCTCCAAATCATGAATGTAGCTCTTCGACCAATAGGCAACATCATGAGTGCTGACATATCGATAATGTTTCTCATGGCGCAATTGCTTTTCATTATCTGATAAAGCAATGGACTCGTTCATTGCCTCTGCAGTTGTATCGATGTTCCAAGGGTTCACGCGGATCGCGCCACTCAATGATGGCGAGCAACCTATGAATTCTGACACAACTAGCATACTCTTCTTCTTCGGTTCATCACTACGAGAATCATCCTTCTTACGTGGAATCCCCTGCCTACACACAATGTACTCATATGGTATGAGGTTCATCCCATCCCTTACTGCAGTAACAACGACACACTCCGCCACAGTGTAATATGCCATTCTTTCGACACTCGACAGGGTCCTATTAACAAGCTCAACAGGACTATACCCTGGCCGGCCAAACTGTCCATTAATCCTGGTGCAACTTTCCTCAATCTCAGCCTTTAATCCTTCCAGGTCCTTTCCATTACCACCCCTTGGGTTTGCAATCTGCACTAAGACTGCTCGGCCCTGCCATTTTGGGTGTATCTTGAGCATCTGCTCGAACGCATCAATTTTCAGGTTAATCCCCTTGAATATGTCCATATCATCCACACCAAGCAAGACAGTCTTCCCAGCAAACTGCTTCCGGAGCTCTGCAACACGCCGCTCCAGATCAGGCAGCTGGAGCTGCGATTTAAGCTGCGCCATGTTAATCCCAACAGGCATGATCTTTATCCCCACGGTGCGGCCAAAGTAATCGAGCCCAATGTAGCCCCTCTTGGATTGGTACTCGAGTCCGAGCATGCGACTGCAACAGGAGAGGAAATGGCGGGCATAATCGAAGGTATGGAAGCCAATGAGATCGCAGTTGAGCAGCGATTTGAGGATTTCGTCACGGACGGGCAGACTACGGTAGAGCTCTGAGGAAGGGAACGGACTGTGCAGGAAGAATCCAATGCGGAGGCGGTTGAATCGGCGGCGCAGGAAAGAGGGGAGTGCCAGGAGGTGGTAGTCGTGGATCCAGATGTAGTCGTCGTCGGGGTTGAGGACCTCGATGACGCGCTGCGAGAAGAGTTTGTTGGCGAGGACGTAGGCCTCCCAGTTGGAGCGGTCGAAGAGGCCGCGATGGTCGGATGTGAAGGGGAGCATGTAGTGGAAGAGCGGCCAGAGGGTCTGCTTGCAGAAGCCGTGGTAGAAGCGTTCGGAGACGTCCTTGGGGAGGAAGGCCGGGACGCAGCGGAAGCCGTCGAGGAGCGCCTGCGCGACGTCGTCCTGGTCCGCAGCCGGCACATCAGCGCGGAGGGAGCCGACGTAGAGGACCTCCATGTCCTCGGGGAGGCCGTCGCGGAGGTGGAGGAGGAGCGAGTCCTCGTCCCAGGAGAAGTTCCAGCCGCGCCCGTCGGAGCGGCGCTCGCAGCGCACGGGGAGTGTGTTGGCGACGACGATGATGCGGTCGCTGGCGAGAGATGACTGCACGTCCGAGGCGACGCTCCCCGCGCGCTCCTCGTCGAGCTCCGCCAGCGTCCCCGGCGTCGTCAGCGTCCGCTGCATCCGCCTCGCCCGCGGCGGCCGCCCCCCGCCGCCCCCA
The DNA here is from genome assembly GCA_023614405.1 of Avena insularis. Lineage (NCBI taxonomy): Eukaryota > Viridiplantae > Streptophyta > Magnoliopsida > Poales > Poaceae > Avena > Avena insularis. Next base: position 257,046,931 of record CM042693.1, on the reverse strand, counting down.
CTGGAACCCCCATAGTCGAGAGCCGAGAGGTTCCCATTGGCGAGATCGAGCAGGTTGGTGTACGATCGCGAGAACATTATGCGAAGACGACCGGAGCCCTTCTCCGCCTCGATCGGATTGCTGGATCGATCGAATTCAATCTACCTCGCCTCCGGCCCGATCCCCTGCCCCACCTGAGCCCTAGGAGCGGCGCCGGAAGTTGCGGCGTGACGAGGTGGGAGCCCCGGGAGGAGGAGGGCACGGGGGAGGGCGTCGTGCGACAGCAGCTTCTAGAAACGGGGCAGATATTTTATTGGCGGCGAGTGGAAAGCCCGTTACATCTGGGCTGCCCAGCGACCCATCGGACGGACGAGGTCCACGAGGCGACGTGGAAGGCCTATGCCTGCAGCGGGCTGCGGGAATGCCACTACCGATAGATGCCCAAGACGGATGATAAGGTCGGCGCGGCGCGGCGCGGCGCCCACCGGAGCTAGCTCAGACGGAGACGTCTCACTGGCCAGTGGGGCCGACCGGCGGGCTCGAGGTAGTGGGACCGCGAGCAGCTCGGGCTGCGGGAAGCGCGCCTGACACGGACAAAGCAGAACGGCTGTGGGGCCCTTCCGTAGGTGGATGAGAGCAGCCGTGGGCCCGTTGGGGCCATCTTAATCCGGTGTAGATCTGAAAACATGTATAGTGCTCCGGTTCATATTAATTGACTCAAATTTATTTAGATTTAAATAAATCTAGACATTATTTAATATATAGTTTTATTTAAATTTTAATAAATTAAAGTCAATTAATATGGATCGGAGAGAGTAGTATAATCCGAACGTGTTGAGTTTTTGAAATTTAGTATTATTTGGCCACGACCACGATGTCTTTCTATAAAAAAGACAAAAATATTTTACATCAAACTTTTTTCTAAAAATAGAGCATTTAGCTCGAACACCATTTGATATATGCCTTTCATTTTCATCTTTTTAAACACTAGAGAGGCCCCGAAAGGGCCTCGATGCCTCTTAATTAAGTTGTGCATGTGCTGTTAAGCTATGCATAAAACATATCATCGCCTCAAATGGATTTTTATGGAGAAAATGATAAGGAAATTGGGATTCACTGATAGATGGGTATCTCTTATGATGGCTTGTGTGAAATCAGTAAGGTATTAAGTTAGGTTTAACTCTGAAGAAACTGAGATGTTTACTCCTACTAGGGGACTCTGCCAATGAGATCATCTATCCTCATATCTGTTTTTGATATGTGCGGAAGGTCTATCTAGTCTCTTGCTGCATGAAGAAGAAGTTGGTGGTATTGATGGGTTAAGAGTATGCAGGAATGCACCATCAGTCTCTCATTTGCTTTTTACTAATGATTCTCTTATTCTCATAAAAGTAGATATAAATAATACAACTTCCTTGTAGCGAGTATTGGATACCTATTGTATAAATTCGGGACAGTTGGTGAGTCTAGCGAAGTCAAGCATCTACTTCTCCCCAAATACTAATGTGGTAGTTAGAGCTGAAATATGCTAAACTCTCCATATTGATACCGAGGCCCTATCTGATAAGTATCTAGGCCTCCGAACCTTGTTGGGGGCAGATAGAAGTGACTACTTTATTCACTTTGTTGAGCGGATCATCTAGAGGATAAATGGTTGGGAGGAAAAATACCTGTCTATAGGTGGCAAGGAAATTATTTTAAAAGCGGTTGCCCAAGCTATCCTGGTTTATGCTATGTTAGTATTTCAGCTTTCGATTGGGATTTGTAGAATAATGACTGAGGCTATTTCTCAATTCTGGTGGGGAGATGATGAGAACAACAAGAGAATGCACTTGCTGGCATGGTGGAAATTGTATTATCCAAAGAAAGATGGAGGTATGGGGTTTAGAGATTTCCATTCTTTTAACTTGGCTATGCTAGCTAAGCAAGTCCAGAGGCTTATTACTGTTTCTGGATCTCTCTGCGGTAAGGTTCTGCGATCAAATTACTATCCGCACGGGGACATCCTGAAAGTTGGTCCTAAGGGCGGTTCATATTTTACCTGGCAGAGTATATTGGCTGGGCTTTCTACTTTTAAGAGGGGATTTATTTGGAGAGTGGGCAGTGGCGATAAAATCAACATTTATTATGATCCCTGGATCCCATCGAGCATTGATCATCAAATTATATCCCCAAGAGGTAATTCTATACTTACAAAGGTATCTCAACTAATTTGCCCAATATCTGGCCAATGGGATGAACAACTGATGACTGCAAGTGCACAGAATGGATGTAGCTAGTTTCGAAATAAAGATATCGATCCCACAGGGAGCAGGAGTCTGAAGTCTAAGAATTCTTGAAATAAATACTAAAACTAGAAATTCTAAGTAAAGTTCTAAGTGGCAAGATAAAATGTGAGTAATGTGTAAAAGGGTTTTTTTGGTATAAGAGAACAATGCGTAAAGTAAATAAAACTTAATACAAAAAATAAGTATCGCGTATGTAAAAGAGATTTGAAACTTCAGTGGAAGAAAGCGTTCTCAGGGATCGGCGGATACACCACTAGCATTATAAAGGGCTAAGGTAAAGATTATTATCATCGACATTCTTAACTATGTATGTGTGGGAGGAACTCCGTATTTGGACAAAGAGGCAACAAACACTGCTCAAATCATCCTTATAACCACAGCAGACAACAATCAACATCAATTGAATTACCGCGCTATTAAGGGACATAATCCCGCAGGACGTATCCCATGGCATGGATAATGTTTTGTGAGGTTTCTCGATTCCCAAGTTGATACGTAAGGAGTGCCAACAGCTTTATAGTCATTGTAAGTGCTAACATCCCTCCGTCTACCAACAAGTAGTTCTCTACATCAAGTCCCCACAGGAGGAAAATATTGGCGAGGTCGACTTCTCCCAACATCAAGATGTAGACAATCTAACACATGGTCACAACGATGAATATCATAATAAACTTTATCTTATTCCAATCTCATGCTAGGGTTTCTCCATCTCCCAAGAACTAATGATCTACTCAGACATGGAGGCAGACAACATCATAGCAATGGTAATAGAAACGATCATCGATGAATAGTACTTGTATAAATCCACAACTAGTGCAAGAATTACAACAAGATATAGATGGGATGGATGGAGATGTTGATGGTGATGAAGATGCAGTGGTTGATGAAGATGGAGATCGATGCCTTGGCCTCCCAGACCTGTGTAGGGGGAAGATGGATTCATAGGGCAAGTTCCCCCTCCAGATGCCTTCCAGAGGTTAGGTTTCGGCGATTTTTAGGTGTTCTGTATGTCGTCTCCCCGATCCAGTTGCACGGGGTGAAACTCTTTGAGGAGGAGGAGGCGGCGCCAACTATACGGCGGCAACTATACAGCGGCCGCCCGTAGTTGGTCGTCAACTCTTCTGTCTCTGCTTCTCGCTTCGGGTTTTCTTCTGGTATTATTAATATTTTCCAAATAAGCGATTTACGTAGTTTTTGGCTCCTTTTCTCTCCAGTACAACTGCTCCAAGAAGTGTGTCCATCGGATCCATCATCTGATCTGATCCTAGTGAAAATAAACATGAAAAGTGCGTGCGAACACTATAAAATACCAAAATTCTACATCTATAATACAAAATAATAATCTAAAACATGATGCAAATATGCACTCATCAACTTCCCCAAGCTTATACTCTTGATCATCATGAGCAAGTTTAGCTTAATGGATGTGATCCTCATATTCATGAAGCTGGATCGATAAAATAAATGAGGCAGTTGCAGCATGTGTTGATCATAAAGGATACATATAAATAAGTTTCATGAATAGTACCTTACTCAAACCATCCGAATAATATTAGCAGTCTTCCACACCTTATCAATTATCAATTCATAAAAGATTATTCTCAACATGATGTAAAAGTATCTGGTTCAACCGAGTGAGTTAATGAGGTAGTACCAAGTGTTTTTAGGATTAACATATTCACTTGGGATTCAAAATCTCAAACGTCTCTTTGTCTTACTACAATATGGTGGTATATGCCTACTTGCTCTTTGCACATTCGCTCTTTTTCTTCATCTTTCCTTTTTTTCTTTTTCTATATATATTTGTGCTCACACTTCTGTTTAAGTGATGTGCAAAGAAGCTAGCCATATAATTCACTTCATGTAGGAATTTCAAGGTTTAACGATCTCAATTATCAAATTCCAAATATATATGAAGCATCTTTATTACTTGAGTATTCTACCTCAACTTGTTATCACTCTATTTGATAGTACTTATAATTTCTCCTCTGTTCAAGGTTTTCTTTTTCATTTCAATTAATTGTATCATTTCTCCTTTTTGTTTTCAATTAATTAGATCATTAACCTACAATATATTGATCAAATTATCTTTTAAATGTTCTGTTAATACCAATGGTGTGGAAGACTCCTATTGCTATCATCAAGTGCAAGTAAAATCACACTCAAGTCATTCATATTTCCAATAGGACAAACTCAAACTCAATAATGCTCCAAATATTATAATAGACTCAGAATTTCATAATAGGGATCAACTATTTCTGAAGGGAATCTAATGATGCAAACTTTATTTATGATCTCAAACTAATGCAAAACTAGAATAGAAATAAAACTTGTAAGATAGATTACAAGGTCTTAAAGATCTCCCCAAGCTTGGGATCAAGTCAAGCGGGATCAAATAATCCCTTGCGATCATTTGATACCGTTATTTGAAGGTCACTGTGGTGCCATAGCATGTAGAACTGCGGTGCGTAGCTTCTTGTCTGGGGGATAACCCCCGGGTGGGGAAAGCCAGGCCTAAGTAGGCCGGCTCCAGAAGATACAGGCCGCTTGGCCGTCAAGCAGGACAACTCTAGCTGGTTGGCTAGTCCCACCCGGCTCGGCTTAAAGCTTTCCTGTCTGGCCCGTCTAGCCGGGTAGCCAGAATAACCGGCCGGGTGGCCGCTTCCACCCGGCTGGCCTCGGATTCGATGGAGAGCATAGAGGGGGAGACGCTCCTTGCGGGGTATGCTTCTGGCACCTCTCGTCATCAGACAGGCTGGCGCGCTGATGCGGCTCAGATCACTATAGAGCTTCGTTGGGAAACCCCAAGAGGAAGGTACGATGAGCACAGCAGTAAGTTTTCCCTCAGTTATGAAACCAAGGTTATCGAACCAGTAGGAGGAAGGAGACAACTCCAAGGTGTTGCTAACAACTTGGAACCTACACAACACAAACTCAAGACTTTGCCCCAACGTACAGTGAGGTTGTCAATATCACCGGTTTGCTGAAAACAGAGGATTAAATATATAGTGTGGAAGATAATAGTTGCTTGTAGAAAGTAAACGATAACAATAGATGATGTATCAATGATAAAGGAATGGACCAGGGTCCACAGTTCACTAGAGGTGTTCTCCTTAAGATAGATAACATGATGGGTGAACAAATTATATCGGGGCAATTGACGGATTGAGGAATCATAACAATGCATATACTAGACACCATGACTCCTATGAGATTTGATTGGGCATTACAATAATATACATAGACTGTCATCCAACTGCATCTATGACTAATAATCCATCTTCAGGTTATCATCTGAACCCCTTCTAGTATTAAGTTGCAAGCAACGGATAACTGCATTAAGCAATGTGTGTAAAGTAAACAATACAATTGTTCCATGAACAAAAGATTGTTGTTTTGTCCCTAGTAGCAACAACACATCTACAACCTTAGAGATTTCTGTCACTTCCCCAGATTACTAGAGGCATGAACCTACTATCAAGCATAAATTCTCCCTCTTGCAGTCACAAGCATCTACTTGGCCAAGATAGCTACTAGTAACGAAGAGCATGCAAGATCACAAATAACACAAACATGATAGAATCAATAATCAATCTGACATAGTATCTGAATATCCATTGGATCCCCGCAAACACAACATTTATGATTACAAATAGATGATCTTGATCATGAACGGAGCTGACAAGATCTAAACATGATAGCACAAAGGAGGAGAAACAACCATCTAGCTACTGTATGGATCCATAGTCCAAGGTTGAATTACTCACGCATCATACCGAAGGCTGGCATGGTGACGAAGAAGGCCTCCGGTTTGATCTCTCCCCTCCGGCAGGGTGCCGGGTAGAGCTTCAGATCCCCCCGATCTAGGGACGATGGTGGCGGCAGCTATGGACTATTTCGTGGAGATATGATCGGGTGGTTAGGGTTTCTGCATCGGGGTGACTTTATAGGCGAAGAGGCGAGGCAGGTGGCCGCCCGAGGGGCCCACACCAGGTGGCGGCGCCCTCTGGGCCGCGTGTCCCTAGGGTGTGGCCACCTCGTGGCCCCCTTCGGCTGCCCTTCGGTCTTTGTGTTCTCTCCGGTAAAATATTGACTTTGGCTTTTGTCCCGTCCAATTCCGAGAATATTTCCTTACTAGCTTTTCTGAAACCAAAAACATCAGAAAATAGGCAACTGGCACTGTGGCATCTTGTCAATAGGTTAGTTTCGGAAAATGTATAAAAATACCTCAAAGTGTAGACAAAACATAACAAAGTTGATACTAAACAAGCATGGAACATAAAAAATTATAGATACGTTTACGACGTATCAAGCATCCCCAAGCTTAACTCCTGCTCGTCCTCGGGTAGGTAAGTGATAAAAAGAATAATTTTTGAGGTGACATGCACTATCACAATCTTGATCAAACCATTTGCAAAGCATTGAAAGCTGGGATCAAAGTACTCTAGACATGAGCATGAAAGATGTAGTTCTAACAATAAGACATAGCAACCATGTTGCAACATGAAAATATACAAACACGGATCATGAATAATAATGCATTGATAGACATTTGTTTGTTTCAGATACAGAAAACATAGCATAGTGGTATTTAGCTTGTCCCTCATGGAGTAGCAAAACATAAATGCATAGGACACCTTCACAGTTCATAAGGGTGACTAGATACAAATAGTTGAAGAACAAGCAATATCAACATTATGAATCAATCAATAAGTTTTGGAACAATGCACATAAAACTAAGAATGACAACTATGCTCTCTTAATTGGTGCATAAAGATAGAAGGTGGAGACTCAATATAAAAGTAGGAAGAAAGGCCCTTCATAAAGGGAAGCAGGGATTTCAATTTTCATAAAGAGCTTCCAAAAATTATGGTAATTATTATCTTTCAGCTCTCATTTCCCCTATCATAAGCATCTTGAAGTGATCATGGTTAAAGTAAAACAAATATGGAGTATATGCTTGACAAATCATAAGTTGGAAATCTCATGTCCCTTGAGTATGAGGGTCATTCCTCATGCTACTCAACTTTAGTCACAAGCAAGTTCTTGTCATTGTAAGTATATGTGTATCATAGAGAACCGCCAACGGGGTACCCCTTGCCCCATGACACAGGAGCTATCCCATATCAAAATGACAAGGCAACAGACAGTGAGCATCTCAGTGATCCTTTTATTTACCATGAGCATGGTGCATATATTTTTTCTCTCTTTTTTTCTATATTTTTTTGAGGATGCTTCATAGATTGCTCACTATGGTGATGCTGCAAGTTTCCACCATGATTAGGCATGGCTGAGGCTAGCCGCCCAGGCGTTTCTCTAACACATATATAATACTCAATGAACTTACAGGCTCCCCTTTTATTTCACATCGCCGACATCCATAAACAAAAGATCATGATATAAACTGGGTATAATGTACAGGTGTTGAAAGCGTTCCCCATGACAGCATGGTTCTGCTAATTCCCAACTTACAAGAGCATCTCCAGCAGAGGCTGTATTTTAGAGCGCTGCAAACTTGGGATAGCGTGCGCACTATCCCGTTTGCGCGCTGCATTTTAGCGCGACCTCCGCCGGAGGCTCTAAAATGCAGCGCGCGCTCGTTTTGTCCCCCACCAGGCGCTGTATTTTAGCGCGTGCGCGACATCACAAACACAAAAACACAATTGCATCTATGAAAATAAGATCAAAAAACACCAAATAATTCATGCATAAATGGATCTAAAAATCCTCCAACCATCAAAATGACATAGTTCAAGCACAAATAACATAGTTCATCCAAACATGACATGGTTCAAACACAAATGACATTGTTCCAACACAAATGACAAATGGCATGGTTCACTTGTCAACATTCTCCATACCACCGCCACCTCCATGTTGGGCATCTTCATCGGAGTCTTGCACGATGGTGTTGCCGGTTGAATCATCATATGTGTCGTTGGTAGAAGGAGATGGATCCATCAAAGAGGCCACGAATCCTCCCGGTGGTGCTCCCATGCCTCCCATGGCGCCTTGCACACTCATCCCACCCATGCTTCCAAGACCCATGCCTCCGTAGCCCGTCGGTGGTGTTCCCATTCCTCCATAGCCTCCCATGGCTCCATAGCCCGTCGGTGGTGCTCCAAAGCCTCCCATGCCTCCCATACCTCCCATTCCTCCATAGACTCCCATGCCTCCATAGCCTCCCACACCTCCAAGTGGTGCTCCATAGCCTCCAACACCTCCATAGCCTCCCGGTACACTCATTCCTTCATTTTGGGCCTTCACGAGGTTTGCCAACTTTCTTTTCTTGTCCAAGATTTTGTCGCAGGCAAGGTTGATGTACTCCTTTTGCCTCTCATCCATGCTTGAGGTGTCCATGAAAAAGAGCTTCCTCTCCTCTTCCAATAACCGTTGTTGCTCCTCCATTGCAATCTTCCTCTCCTTGATGGCCGCCTTCTTCTCCTCAAATGCCATCCTCCTCTCCTCGGCGGCAGCCATCCTCTCCTCAAATGCCACGCACCGCGCCTCGGCCTCCTTCTTGTCCTCGTTGTATCTCTCTCTTGCCTTCGCCATCTTCTCCATAGCCTTCGCTATCTCATCATCACCGGCCTTCATCCCCCTCAATTCTTTGGCGGCCTTCCTTCCAAGTGGTGGTCTCCCATTAACCGAGTGAGGAGTGGAGCTTCTTCTCTTTCTTTCATCACCACTTGAGTCATCATCGTCAAGGATGGTTGCCTCTGCGGTTGCTTGTTGTGCCAAAAAGGTTGGCACATCAATTCTTCCACGGTCTTCCACTTCTCCTCATTCCCAAGCACCTCATAGCAATGGTGCAATGTAAATGGCTTGGAGAGGATCTTCTTGCCCTTCTTGGTCTTCTTCCCCTCATATCGGAACATGCCTTGACACATGGTGTTCTACATTGAAGTAGAAATGAGCAATGGACATAGAGAACACATGTCAACAACATAGTACAACACAATACAACAACTTACCCTATCAATGTCATTGGTGCCACTTGGGTTGATAACATCAACTGTCTTATTCGCACTTGCCCACTTCGAACAATCTTGGTTGATGACCGACCATCGGGACCGAAGAGACCGGGAGGTGCGACGAACTCCACTTGTGTTCTTGGCATCAAAGTACTCCTTCATCCTTAACCAATATGTGTCTCTACTTTGGTAGGTGCCAACCGAAGGATCCATACCAATCTTCAACCAAGCCTTGCAAATCAACACGTCCTCATCGATGGTGTAGTTTTGCTTCCTCCCCGCCGGCGCTTCCACCATGCCCTCCCCATCCTCATCCATCTCCTCGTACTCCTCCACCACATCTTCGTCCACCTCTTCATTCGGTTCAACGAAAGATGAACCGGCAACCTCCATAGTCTCCAAGAAACTATCGTCATCGACATTGACACTACAATTAACGCAAACGTCACAATTATCTTCGCATTCACCGAGCAAAAAATGTGAATTTATACCTTTGTGCCATTTCATCGAAAGCATTGCAGACGGCGGCTGCGCTTGGCGCTTCGTGAGGCGCTTATGAGCGTCGGTAGGAGGAGGCGCTAGCGGAGCATCGGTAGGAGGCGCAGGCGGAGCGTAGGTTGGAGACGGCGGTGGAAGCTCAGCGCGGCGAGCGCCAGCGCCGCTGTTCCGCGCTGCCTTCCCCTTTGGAGCCGCCACCGCCACTGCGGGCCGCTTCGACGTTGTCTTCTTCGACGTGGTCTTCTTCCCCGGCGCGATGGGTGGCAGCGCTGCGCCGGAGGTTGTCCGCGGCAGCTTGAAGAGCGCGCGACTGGCGGCCGACCCCACGACGGCGCCTCCGCTAGGGTTTGGCGCAGTTAACGGCGGGATTGCGGTGGCGCCGGCGCCGGCGGGGGGCGGGACAGAGTAGGGAGGGGTGGGAGGGGTTCCGGAGCTTTCCATCGCTGGCGGCGGAGAGCTGACCGGCCACATGAGGATTTTTCAGAGCAGTTGGTGTTCTTCGCGTGCATCGCAGCGATAGCGCGCGCTGTAGCCGGAGCTGCAAATTTGACGCTCGGGATAGCGCAAAGTCCAGCGCCGCGCTAAATATTGGGCGCGCTCTCTATTTTAGAGCACCTTTGAGGGGAGGTTTATGACTGCTACATGATTATTTTAGCGCTGCGCTATTATAGCGCGCCTGCTGGAGATGCTCTAAGTGCAAGCATATACAACATAGATGACACAATGGTTCAAGTTTATTAGGGGCAAGAAAAATAAAGTGTGCCATCAAGTTTGTGAGAGCTTTAATCACTAATTTTATCATAACAAGTTTAATTTGGAAGATAGATAAAACAAGAATATACTTGGAATGGTGTAACACACCATGCATAGAAATTTATAGTGGACTCTTTGGAATAACTTGGTTTCTTGGGAGTTGGATGCATGCGTAGAGCTTACTCAATACAAGTGGAGGCTAGCAAAATACTGGGAGCGACCAACTAAGAGAGCAATAATGGCCATAATCATGCAGAGCGACAAAACATTATCAATCAAAGCATAAAGTGGGATCACAAGTCAAAAACTAAATGATCATAGAGGCTAATGTGACTAGTTCATAGTCATAACATGGTGTGAGCATGCGCCAAGTCAACCCAAACAAAGCATCAAAGGAGAATACCACAATATTATGCTTTTGTATGCTAAAACAATGCATGATTCTTTCAAGGCACATTAAGCAATCTCAATTGTTTGGAACAAGTCATGCTACAGGAATAATCACTAAGCATAAGGTCAAAGCAACATCTATCATTACATGATAAAGTATAAGCCACAGTCAAAACAAGCTCCCTTTTGTACCACTATAAGCATGAAACTCTCTACTCTTTTCCAACACCAATCAACTTATTTGAAACAAAAGAGCGAATGTAGGGGTCCAGATAATTTATTCAAGCAAATAAAAAAAATGAAAACTAAGACGCTCCAAGAACAACACAAGAGTGCATGAAACAATAAAAATGAAGTGTCTAGAAAGAGACCTGAGATTTTTGTTGATGAAGAAGGGGATGCCTTGGGCATCCCCAAGCTTTGACGCTTGTACCTCTTGAATATTTCTTGGAGTGACACGTGGTGTCATCCCCAAGCTTGAGCTTTTTTCCATTCTTCATCTCATCACATCATTCTTCCCCTACACTTGAAAATTTTCCTTCATACAAAACTTCACACAATCTTAATTAGCAACATTAGTGTATTCAAAATAATAAACCTTGGATTTAGTTTCAACACAAGTAAAACTTCCATTAAAGTACAAGCTACTGTAGCAATTCCTTTTAAAATCTTAAGTGATCAAGAAGAACTCAAAAAGAAACCGATAAGAGGCAAATGCAAATAATGGCAGAAATCTGTCGAAACAGACCAATAGGTAAATAACGATTTTTTCGAAGACCTTCTGTTGCTCAAATCGAAAAATGTTGAACTAATGAAAGTTAGATAACAACCTGAGGCATAAGGTCAGAAAATTACAGCTCAACCCGACATACAGGGATTTTTTGACGAATTTTTACAGTGAAGCACAAAAATCTGTTTCGGGACAGCAAATTTCCCAAATCTTACTTCTCTCTCATTAGAGGTTATTCTTGGCACAAAAACCACACAAAAAGAATAAGGAGAGGTTATTACAGAAGTAATAACTTCCAAGACTCAACAAAATAAAATCCTAATGAAATTTGGGTTATCTCCCAATTAGTGCTTTTCTTTAATGCCTTTTAGCTAGGCTTGATAGTTTGAGAAGATGGTCACATAAGAAATATGAATTGAAGTAAAAGAGAGCATCAAGAAGCAAATTCAAAACACATTTAAGTCTAACCCACTTCCTATGCATAGGAATCTTGTAAGAAAATAAATCAAAGAAGCACATAGTAACAAGAATGGGTAGATAAAACAAGAGCAACTTCAAAACTTTCCGCACATAGAGAGGTGTTTCAGTACCATGAAAACTTCTACAACCATATTTTCCTCTCTCACAATAATTTTCAGTAGCCTCATGAATAAAATCAACAATATAACTATCACATAAAGTATGACTTTCATGATCTACAAACACATAATTTTTATCAAGCTCAAAAATAGTGGGATTAAAACCTTCAAACCCACTTTTAACAATTTTATAAGAAGATGACTGATCATTCTCAAGAGGTATGGGGTTCCAAGATAAAGTCAAGTCCTCTCCAATCTCATTTTCAATAGTAGTACTATTAATATTATCAACCAATATAGGACCATCATCTAGAGCTTTATCATAAACATTTTGTAAGCAAAACTCTTTAGTACCATGCATTTCGAAATTAGGCGCAAATAAAGGATTATCATAAGATTTATCAAAATAGCATGGATTATCATAGATAACAGGAGCACAATTATTATCACAGGTTTTACCCAAAGTAGATATTTCAAAAGGATCCACATGAACATAAAATTCATCCTCCTTTGGTAAGCATGGGGGGCAATCAAAAAATGTAAGGGATAAAGAGTTACTCTCATTAGAAGGTAGGCATGGGCAGGTAATCCATTCTTCCTCCTTTTGTTCATCACTCTCCTCCTCTTTTTTCATCTAATGAGCTTCCAGTTTAAGCAATTTCTTCGTCCATAGGCTCCTACAAGGCATTAGTATCTTCCATTGGTGGAAAGCATCTATTAAAATATTCTAGAATATAGCCATTTTCTTCCTTGTAATTATCAAAGAAAAATTTAAGTATATCATCAACCTCATATTTATAAGGTGCATCATCAGTATTTTCAAGAAAACTAGCAAGTTCAAATGCACCCTTCCAAACAATAAATTCTTCAATTTGTTCCACATCATAAAATTCATAATTTCCTTTAACATAAGAAGATATGGTAACATTATCATTATACTCGCATTTAAAAGGGAGATGTTTATACCTCCTACAACAACAAGATTTATCAATGCAATAAGTAACATTATAAGTAGAGCACACGTTTCTAGCAATGGTATTCAATTTATCAATTTGTTCCCATAAGTGTTTCCCTTTTTGTGACAAGCGGTGTTCCTTATAATAATATTTTTGTTCTTCTGTGAACCCACCTTGCCAATAAGAACTAGTTTCAAAGAAACCAACCATTGATAGAAAGCATGACAAAGCAAGGCAATAACAGACCAACAACTATAGTAGGAAATAATTTTTTTGTGTTTTTGATAAGAAAAAGCAAACCAAATAAAAATATTTTTTGTATTTTTGAAAGAAAGAAATAAGCAAAACAAAGCAAAATAAACTAAGCAAAACAAAAACAAAGTAAAGAGATTGGTTGTGAAAGACTCCCCTTGCGAGAATCTTTTTTCTCCCTGAAAGGTGACTGACGAGGAGGAAGAGATTGAAGATGTCCTTAACTCCCGGGCAACAACGCCAGAAAACGTCTTGATGCGGCTTAGATCAGTATAGAGCTTCGTTGGGAAACCCCAAGAGGAAGGTATGATGAGCACAGCAGTAAGTTTTCCCTCAGTTATGAAACCAAGGTTATTGAACCAGTAGGAGGAAGGAAACAACTCCAAGGTGTTGCTAACAACTTAGAACCTGCAAAACACAAACTCAAGACTTTGCCCCAACATACAGTGAGGTTGTCAATCTCACCAGCTTGCTGAAAACAAAGGATTAAACGCATAGTGTGGAAGATAATAGTTGCTTGTAGAAAGTAAACGGTAACAGTAGATGATTTATCAATGATAAAGGAATGGACTAGGGTCCACAGTTCACTAGAGGTGTTCTCCCTAAGATAGATAACATGCTGGGTGAACAAATTACGGTGGGGCAATTGACAGATTGAGGAAGCATAACAATGCATATACTAGACATCATGACTCCTATGAGATTTTATTGGGCATTACAACAATATACATAGACCATAATCCAACTACATCTATGACTAATAATCCACCTTCAGGTCATCATCTGAACCCCTTCTAGTATTAAGTTGCAAGAAACGGATAACTGCATTAAGCAATGTGTGTAAAGTAAACAATACAATTGTTCCATGAACAAAAGATTGTCGTTTTCTCCCTAGTAGCAACAACACTTCTACAACCTTAGATATTTCTGTCACTTCCCTAGATTACTAGAGGCATGAACCTACTATCAAGCATAAATACTCCCTCTTGGAGTCACAAGAATCTACTTGGCCAAGATAGCTACTAGCAACAGAGAGCATGCAAGATCACAAATAACACATACATGATAGAATCAATAATCAATTTGACATAGTATCTCAATATCCATCAGATCCCCGCAAACACAACATGTATGATTACAAAAAGTTGATCTTGATCATGAACGGAGCTCACAAGATCTAAACATGATAGCACAAAGGAGGAGAAACAACCATCTAGCTACTGTATGGACCCATAGTCCAAGGGTGAACTACTCACGCATCATACCGGAGGCTGGCATGGTGACGAATAAGGCCTCCGGGATGATCTCTCCCCTCCGGCAGGGTGCCGGGAAGAGCTTCAGACCCCCTGATCTAGGGACGATGGTGGCGGCGGCTACGGACTGTTTCGTGGAGATCTGATCTGGTGCTTAGCATTTCTACATTGGGGTGACTTTATAGGCGAAGAGGCGAGGCAGGGGGCCCCTAAGGAGCACACACTAGGTGGCGGCGCGTCCCTTGTGCCGCGTGGCCCTAGGGTGTGGCCACCTCGTGGCCCCCCTTGGCTGCCCTTCTGACGAGGTTTAATCTCGTCAATGCCAATTGTTATGAGCTTGGGTTTTGTAGAAAGGGGGAATGCTAGAGATCGCAGAACGGTTAGCAAACAAGCAACACGGGGACATGAAGTTTACCCAGGTTCAGGCCCCTGGAGGGAAAACCCTACTCCTGCTTGTCTGCTCTTGATTACGGCGGGACCAAAAGTTACAGGGGTGCGCAGATGCCATCTGGCGTGGAGGTGTGTATGTGGTGAGAGGTGCCCTCCTAGACTTTATATAGATAGGAAGGTCTCGGTCATAGGTCGAGTCGGTTACAGATTAGGGTTTGCCCCTTTGAAATTATATATACTCTAGTCTTGTTCTCCAAGCATCCGAAGGCGTTATGGGCTTGGGCCACCCGAAACCTCCGCAGGCCGCGTATCTTGTAGTGGGCCTTCTCTTGGGTTGGACTAGGTATGCTGATGTTGTGTACCCGTGGGGTATAAACATGTCAGTAGCCCCCGAGTGCTTAGTTGAATCGCAGATCCGGCTGGGGACTCCTCAATCTTTTGGGTGCAGTTTTATGCCTGTTTATAAGAGAATGGTTTTAGTTTGTAGGAATTGCTGATGCGTGTGCCTGACTCTCCTGACGGATCAGGGCCAGTTAACTATCATAGGACAAAACAACACGATCTTCTTCAGATTCGAGTCCCTAGACTCGAACCTAGAACGGATGCTGGTGTAATTCGACTCAGGCTGCTGAGGTCTTACAAGAGTCGAATCCCAGTAGTTTTTGATTGATATACCCAACGCGTCCGTTAGGATTTTTATCGCGTCTGTTGACACGGGTTTTTACTGGCAGAGCGCAGTCAGGTGCATTACCAGGCCATCAAATGATATCTGTAGGTCTTATCTTTGCGTCGTAGACACAACATCCGAAATATTATCATCACGGAGGTGTTTCAGGTGA
Source organism: Avena insularis (assembly GCA_023614405.1). NCBI lineage: Eukaryota > Viridiplantae > Streptophyta > Magnoliopsida > Poales > Poaceae > Avena > Avena insularis. Next base: position 257,031,051 of record CM042693.1, on the reverse strand, counting down.
CCAAGGAGATGGCTTCTCTCTTAGCGTTGGTTTGGGAAAAGTTGCCGAAAAGATTTTGTCGTATTTGATCCGAAGGATCGCAGGTGAAGAATTCATAGGGTGCGCAGCCAGCGCTCCCTATGGGAGTAGCCCCCGAGTGTCTGTTCGAGTCCTAGACTCGAGCAGAGACTTTAGTTCAGTTGTTTTTGGCTTCAGGTCTAAAGGACACAATTTTTTCGGATGCTTGAATCAATCCTCCCTATGGGATTAGCCCCCGAGTCCCTAGTGGAGCCGTAGACTCGACGTAGGACTCGAAGAATCATTAATGGTGTAGTACCTTAATCATGCCTCAGGTGCGCGGCCATCGCTCCTGATAGGAGTAGCCCCCGAGTGGTTGTTTGAATCGTAGATTCGAGGAAGTACTTGCTTGATCAGTCAAAAAAATTCTAGCCATTGCTAGGCTGCTTAATGACGTTAGTGATGACGATCGATGACCTCAACCGTCTGCGGCACCAGAGATGACGTAACAGGACGAACGTCGGTCTCACTTCCTGACTTGGACTTGACTAGTCATGCGCGACGTGGCTAGAATTACGGCGTCTCCTTGGTTTCCGTGTGTAGTGGACGACGTGCGGGCGACGGTTCGCTGCTGTGCTGACACGTGGACAGTTGGATATGTGCCGAGCGTTATGGCTTCTGGATGAACGGCTCCTGGTTATCGTCTTCATCCTTATAACCATGGGAAAACAGTGATTTGTTTTCACCCTTTACCGTTTGCTTTCTCCTCTGCTTCCATTTTCACAACATTTTCCTTGTGCGCACTGGATGTTCTCCGATCCTTTACCCCCTCATTTCTGCCCGCGCATTGATGCGTGCACCCAGTGTTGACGTGGGACACTTTGTTGGAACCCCAAGAGCAAGGTGTGATGAGCACAACATCAAGTTTCCCTCAGTAGAGACCGAGGTTATCAAACCTGAAGGAGGAAGGAAACGTCTCAAAGGTGTTGCAAGCAACGTGGAGACCTGCACAACACAAACTCAAGACTTTCTCCCAATGAATCAGTGAGGTTGTCAAGCTCACCGGTTTGCTGTAACAAAGGATTAAACGTATGGTGTGGAAGGTAATGGTTTGTAGCAAGTAAAGAAGTAATAGTGGAAGATGTATCAATGGTAAAGATTGGACCGGGGTCCATAGTTCACTAGAGGTGCTCTCCTTAGATAAACAACATGGCATGAAGGGTAAACAAATTACAACAGGGCAATTGACAGGAACTAAGCAAGGCATAACAATGCAATTACTAGTTAGAAAGATCCTGTGAGATTCGATTGGGCAATACAACAAGATACATAGACCGCCATCCAACTGCATCTATGACTAGAAGTCCACCTTCAGGTTATCATCCGAACCCCCTCCAGTATTAAGTTGCAAGCAACAGACAACTGCTTTAAGCAAAGTGTGTAAGGTAAATGATACGCCCAATTTGCATCACCATTCTATATCATAATTTACCTCTATTCATTGATATTTGTCTTATTATGAGGTATTACTTATGGCTTTTCATCTGTTTATGCATGTTGGATGATTCCTGGAGGATGGACTGCCGGAGTCTGGATTCTGATGGAAAAGAAGGCGTTTCTGTGCAATTTCGTGAAGATCAAAAAAATACCAGAAAATATGGAAACATATTATTTTACCAGAAGACGAAGGAAGCCAGAAGGAGGGATGGAGTTGGGCCTTAGGGGGGCCACACCCCCTAGGCGCAGGCCCACCTGACCCCGCGCCTAGGGCAGGTGTGGCCCACCTGCCCGGCCTCCGACTCCGCCCTTCGCCTATATCTGCCCTACGGAACCCTAATACCGAGGAGCGACCACAGATAGATTTCCGCCGCCTCTCGGGGGAGGAAAACACTGAGAGAGAAAGATCTCTTCGACACACAGATTTCTGCCAGGGGAATTCCTTCCCGGAGAGGGGAGATCGTCGCCATCAACACTGTCATCAAGCTAGGTCATTGGGATCATCATCATCATCATCCACACCATCATCTCCACCAGAACCATCACTCCGTTCCGCTGTAACAATTGTGTTGGATATTGCTTTAGTTCGTTAGGGGAAACTTTCCCGGTGTTAATTACTATTGTAGTTGATGCTTGTGAGTGGAACCATTGGATTATTGTTTATTTTCAGATTGTTATCCATTATCATATCATCTTTGATCTTGATCCATATGATGTCTTGTGAGTAGTTCGTTTAGTTCTTGAGGACATTGGAGAAGTCATGTTGTTAGTAGTGAATCTGTGATGAGTTATTATTCAATGGTTTAGTATTTAAGTTGTGGTGCTATTCTTCTAGTGGCGTCATGTGAACGTCGACTACATGATACTTCACCATTTATGGGCCTAGGGGAATGCATTGTGTATTTGGATACTAATCGTGGGGTTGCGGGAGTGACAGAAACCCGAACCCCCGTTAGGACACCTTTGCACAAGGGAGTGTAGGATCTCAGAGTTTAAGGCTGTGGTTAGATTTATATCTTAATTACTTTCTTGTAGTGACAGATGTTTGCATGGGATTTAATCACAAGTATGTATTAGTCCTAGGAAGGGCAGTATGTTAGCACAGGTTCACCCATACAACACTTACAAACACCAGAGAAGAGTACTCAGCTATTTGAAGCGAAAGCACTTGACAGAATTCCCATGTGTCCTCGAGAACGTTTGGTCCTTATAAGTATTTCCACTGGCTTGTCCTTTGCTAAGAAAGGATTGGGCCACTTTATCCGTTTGTTCGTTACTTCTATTACTTTCTCTTTGTTTTGTTGCCTTGTCAGAAAACCACTAAAAATCCGTTTGCTAAGTATTCACAGGGGTTTCCTGCTCCATACCACTATTCAGCACCTTCTGCTCCTCGTTGGGATCAACACTCCTATTTATCAAAAGTACTACGATACACCCCCTATACTTGTGGGTCATCAAGACTATTTTCCAAGCCATTGTTGGGAGTGAAGCGCTATTGAAGAGTGGAACTGGTAAAGGAAACTTTCACTGTGAGTATTGCTTTTGTTACTGCTTGCTACTTTGTTTCCAATATTGATAACCCACTTGGTTTTTTGTTTGGGAAAACTACTACCGCTGGTAGGGTAGTAGATAAACCACCTCCTGTTGAGATCGATCCTTTTAAGATACCTACAAGTATTGTTAATCGTGTTATGAATAATTATTATTTTGGGGATGGAACTGTCCATCCTAGTGATCACTTTCTTTTTATCCATGAATTATGCGGGTTGTTTAAGTGTGCAGGTATCACAACTGAACATGTGAAGAGGAAGTTACTCTCCATATCCTTGAAAGGTAGCACTGAGGCATGGTATAAGCTGCTGAAGAATGGACAATCCATGGAAAGGGAGGAGATGACATCTCTCTTTTACTCTAAATTTTATCCTCCCAGTGAAATCCATAAGGATAGAAGTCTTATTTATAAATTTTGGCCTCTTGATGGAGAGAGTACAGCTCAAGCTTGGGGGAGATTGAAGCTAGTAATGCTTAAATGTCCTATTCATGAACTCCCTAACAATATTATTCTCAATAATTTGTATGCTAGGCTTTCTCTTCATGATAAAGATTTACTAGATGCTTCTGCTAGATCATTCACAAGTATGAAGGAAGAAGCTAAATGGGATCTCTTAGACCGTATTCAAGATAACACTAAGGCTTGGGAGAATGGCAAAGCAAGAAAGTCAGGTATAAACTATGATTATGAATGCATTAAATCTTTTATGGGTACTGATAACTTCCATGATATTCGCAATAAGTTTGTCCTTGATCCTCAAGTCCTTGCAAAATGTTTTAATGCTTTTGCCTCTTATATTGAGATTCCTAAGAAAGAGTGGGACAAGTACCATGCTCCTTATAAAGACATTGTTACCCACATTCCCGCCAGTATATAGGTTTGTACTGTTGATCCTATTTTGCCCGAACCTTATGTTGAGAAGATCCCTTTTCCCTCCATGTTAAGGGAACACTCTATTATGGCCAATGTGATTAGCAAAAGCGCAAAGAAAATTGTAGGGTCCGATGAGCTTATTGATATTGAGCCTGTGGTAGCTATTGTGAAGGATCTTGTTACAAGAAACATAGAGTATGAGCATATTGTCTTCTGTGAAGACGCCACTAATGTTATCTCTCATCCTAGTAAGGTTAGAAAAGCTAGTGTTCCTGTGCTTTCTGTTAAAATTGGTGATCATTGCTACTATGGGTTATGTGATATTGGTGCTAGTTCTAGTGCTATTCCTTATGAGCTTTACAGGGAAATTATGCACGAGATTGGTCCTTGTGAGCTTGAGGACATTGATGTGGTTATTCACCTTCCTAATAGAGAGCAAGTTTGCCCCATTGGTATTGTAAGAGATGTGGAGGTCCTTTGTGGTAAGATTAAATATCCCGCTGATTTTCTAGTACTTGGTAAAGAAGCTAGTAAAACTTATCCTATCATCTTTGGTAGACCTTTCCTTAATACTTGTGGGGCTATCATAGATTGCAGGAAGGAAAAAGTTTTGACTAAGTTTGCTGGAGAATCTTATGAGTTTGTTTTTTCAAAATTTGCCAAAACCCCTTATGAAAATGAATTACCTGATGTGGATTTCAAGGTTGAACAACTGTATGCTATTTCTCTTGCTCCTAACAATGCTTTGCAGCAGTTCATGGAAGATCATGAAAGTGATGCCTTTATGAAGGAAATAAATGAGATTGATGAGGTTTTCCTTCGTCATCCTGAGTTACTTAAGCATAATTTACCTGTGGAAGATTTGGGTACCACACTTCCACCCAAAGGAGACCCTATTTTCGAATTAAAACCTTTACCTGATGATCTTAAATATGTTTATCTTGATGATAAGAAGATATATCCTGTTATTATTAGTTCTAAACTTTCAGGGAAGGAAGAAGAAAGGTTATTGGAGGTATTGAAGAAACACCGAGGAGCTATGGGTTATACTCTTGATGATTTAAAAGGAATTTCTCCTACTATATGTCAGCATGCTATTAATATTGAGCCCGATGCAAAAATAGTTGTTGAGCACCAACGCCGTCTAAATCCTAAGATGAAGGAAGTGGTAAGAAATGAGGTATTAAAACTCCTTGATGGTGGTATTATTTATCATTTTGTTGATAGTCAATGGGTTAGCCCTGTTCATTGTGTTCCCAAGAAAGGGGGAATAACTGTTGTGCCTAATGAGGATAATGAGCTTATACCCCAAAGAGTAGTGGTTGGGTATAGAATGTGCATTGATTTTAGAAAGATTAATAAAGTTACTAAGAAAGATCATTATCCTCTGCCCTTTATTGATTAGATGCTTGAGAGGTTGTCCAAAATTACTCACTTTTGCTTTCTTGATGGTTATTCTGGGTTTTCTCAAATTGCTGTGAAAGCACAGGACCAAGAGAAAACCAATTTCACATGTCCTTATGGTACTTATGCTTACAGGCGTATGCCTTTTGGTTTATGTAATGCCCCTGCTACCTTTCAGATATGTATGTCTGCTATCTTTCATGGTTTTTGTGAAGAAATTGTGGAGGTTTTCATGGATGATTTTTTCCGTCTATGGAACTTCTTTTGATAATTGTTTGCACAACCTTGATAAAGTTTTGCAGAGATGTGAGGAAACCAACCTTATTCTTAACTGGGAGAAATGCCATTTCATGGTTAATGAAGGAATTGTTCTTGGACATAAGATATCTGAAAGAGGTATTGAAGTTGACAGAGCCAAAATTGAAGCAATTGAGAAGATGCCTTGTCCTGGAGATATTGAAGGGTTTCGCAACATAGTAAATCAAAATTTTCTACGGAAGCGAACAGAGGGAAAGCCAAGATCTAATCTAGGAGATGCAAACAACGAGAGAGATTGGATTAGATCTTCATACCCTTGAAGATTCGCACAGCGGATCGTTCGTCGGAACGTGGGTGATGTAGTCGTACTCGCTTCTCCTCCTCGCGATCCGATCCGATCTAGCACCACAAGTGGCGGTGCCTCCGTGAGATGCACACGTGCGGCACCTCGACGTCTCATCCTTCCTCGGACCAGAAAGTAGGGTGGAGAGATAGATTGGATCTACAGCACGACGGCGTGGTGTATATGGTGGAGAATTTCTGCCGCAGGGCTTCGCCTACAAACAGTCGGGAGGGAGAGAGGAAGGGCAGCAGGGCAACTGGGTTTGGAGGAAGGTGTAAGGGTGTGTGAGGGGGGCGCACCAGCCCTCTATATATAGAGGGGGGTGCGGCCAGCCCTAGCCTCTCCTCCAAGCCTATCTCTAGTTTAAACAATTTAAACTCTCCCTTATCCAGAAACCCTATCTCTAGTTTAAACGATTTAAACTTATCCCTTATCTAGAAACCCTATCTCTAGTTTAAACGAGTTTAAACTTATCTAGGATAGGCTGGGCCCTATGGGGCCTTGTGCCCCTAGCCCAATGCGGCCAGGACACTCCCTCATAGGCCCATGCCCCCTCCCGGAAGGTGGGGCCACGTTGGTCCCCTTCCGGAAGTTTCTAGAAGCTTCCGGTACAATACCGATTAACCCGGAACAATTCCGAACTCCAAAAACTGCACTGCCTTATATGAATTTTATTCTCCGGACCATTCCGGAACCTCTCGTGATATACCGGATCCCATCCGAGACTCCGAACAAAAATTCATAAACCAAGTATCCAATCTATCCTAGCGTCGAGACACATTAAGTGTGTGACCCTGCGGGTTCGAGAATATGCAGACATGATCTTCTATCAATAATCAACAGCGGGGTCTGGGCACCCATATTGACTCCCACACATTCATCAATGATCATATCGGATGAACCACGATGCCAGGATTCAATCAATCCCATATATATATTCCCTTCGTCTCGCGATATTTTACTTGCCCGAGATTCGATCGTCGGTATCGTCATACCTAGTTCAATCTCGTTCACAGCAAGTACTTTACTCGTTCCGTAATCCGATATCACTTTGTGATTAACTCCTTAACCACATGCTTGCAAGCGGTGTTGATATCGACACCGAGTGGGCCCAAGTATATCTCTCCGACTTGGGAGGGATAAATCCCATCTCGATACATACAACCCAATGTATACTTTCCGATCACGAGAGACACCTTTATGATCACCCTCTCATAGGATGATGTTTGATGACCTCAAAGCTTTCTTCCGATACCGTGGAGTTGTATTATCTCATGGTCTAAGGAATACAATATTTGACATAAAAACTTCGCAAAGACGAACACGATGACACGATCTAATTGCATCGCTTAGTTAGGGTCTATCAACCACATCATTCTCCAATGAAATGATCTCATTATAAATTGACAACTCATGTCTATGTTTAGGAAACCTTAACAATAATTTATCAATTAGATAGTCCATAGAGGCGCATTAGGGACACGTGTTGTTCACAAACCACACAAGTATTAAAGTTTCCGCTAATACAATTCTAGCATGGAATATAAACTTTATCATGAACAAGAATTATAATAATAACATCTTTATTATTGCCTCTAGGCATAATTCCAGTCTCCCACTTGCACTAGAGTCAATAATCTAGTTTACATTTGGCAACAATCTCACAGCCATGGCACTGAGGTGCTGATCATGTTTTACACGTGGAAGATGTTTAGTCAATGGATCTGCGACATTCAGATCTGTATGTACTTTGCTGATCTTAAGATCTCCATATGCTATATAATCTCGGATTATATGAAACTTGGTTGATATGCTTGGTCTTTGGATGATATCTTGGTTCCTTAGCGAGTGCTATGGCGCCAGTGTTGTCACATAATATCTCCAAGGGTCCAATGCACTTGAACCACGCCAAGCTCAGTGATGAAGTTTCGATCCAAACTCCTTCACTTGACGCTTCAGAGCAGCCATGTATTCCGCTTTCATCAGATCCCGCGATCACGCTTTGCTTGCGCCTTTCCAGCTCACAGCTCCTCCATTCAAAATATACACGTATCCTGTCTGAGATTTAGAATCATCCTTGTCAGTGTCGAAACTAGCATCGACGTAACCTTTTACGACGAGATGTTCATCACCCCCATAGACTAAGAACATTTCTTTAGTCCTGTTTAGGTACTTTAGGATGTTCTTCACGGCTGTCCAAAGGTTCCACTCGATCACTTTGATATCCGTCACAAACTAAGAGCATTGGACACATCCGTCTAGTACACAAGATGGCATACATGATGGAACCTATGGCCGAGGCATAAGGCACTTTGCTCATAGCTTCCCTATCATTTACCATCAGCTGGACACCGAGCCTTGCTCAATATCTTACTGACAACATAGGCACTGAACCTTTAATGCCTTATCCATTCTGAACCTTTTCGTAACTTTGTCTAGGTATGTACCGCTTAAAGCTATCAGGCGTTTTGTCTATCTCTATAGATTTTGATGCCCAATATATAAGCAGCTTCACCTAGGTCTTTCATTGAAAACACTTGTTCAAATAACTCTTCACATCGTTAAGCATGTCGATGTCATTTCCAATAATCAATATGTCATCCACATATAGTACCAGAAACGTCACCGAGCTCCCACTCACTTTCTTGTAGATGCAAGCTTCATAGCAATTTGGAACAAATCCAAAGCTCTTGATCACTTGATCAAAACGAAGGTTCCAACTCCGAGACGCTTGCTTCAGTCCATAAATGGAACGCTGAAGTTTGCATACTTTATCAGCATCCTTAGGATCGACAAAACCTGGTTGCATCATATACAACTCTTCATCAATGTTGCCATTGAGGAAAGCATTGACATCTATTTGCCATATTTCATAATCATGAAACGCAGCAATTGCTAATAAAATCTGAATGGACTTAAACATCGCTACGGGAGAGAAAGTCTCATCGTAGTCAACACCTTGAACTTGTCGAAAACCTTTCGCAACAAGCCGTGCTTTATAGACGGTAACATTACCATCTGCGTCCGTTTTATTCTTGAAGATCCATTTGCACTCAACGGCCTTTCTCGCTAGGAGGGTCCACCAAAGTCCATACTTGGTTTTCGCCATGGATCCCAATTCGGATTTCATGGCTTCTAGCCATTTCTCGAGTCCGGGCTCATCATCGCCTCATAGTTCGTGAGGTTCACCGCCTTCTACTAACAAGACAGTCAAGACAGGTGCTGCATTACCACTCAGAGGGCACGCGACCTTGTCGACCTCGACGCTCAAGATAGAGATCGTCCAAGCTTCATGATCCTTGTCATTTGCTTCCTCCATTGTTGGTGCAAAGTGCATCGAACAATTTCAGGTGCTGCGCTACTCTCCAATTCAAGAGAAGGTTCAATAACCTCGCCTAGCTCTACTTTCCTCCCACTCACTTCTTTCGAGAGAAACTCCTTCTCAAGAAAGGAACCTTTCTTTCGACAAACACTTTGCCTTCGTTCGTGATAGAAGGTATACCCAATAGTTTCCTTAGGGTATCCTATGAAGACGCATTTCTCCGCTTTGGGTTCGAGCTTGTCCGCATCAACTTCTTGACGAAGCTTCAGATCCCCAAACTTTAAGAAACGACAACTTAGGTTTAGCACCAAACCACAGTTCATACAAGGTCGTCCCAACGGATTTAGATGGAGCCCTATTTAAAGTGAATGCAGCGTTTCTAATGCATAACCCCAAAATGATAACGGCAAATCAGTAAGAGACATCATTGATCGGACCATATCTAATAGGGTTCGATTCCGTGCTCAGACACACCATTGCTACTGTGGTGTTCCGGTGGCGTGAGTTGCTAAACGATTCCACTTGCTTTGAGATGCGTGAGAAAATCATAACTCAAATATTCGCCTCACGATCGGATCGTAGAAACTTAATCTTCATACGATGGTTCTCCACTTCATTCTGAAATTCTTTGACTTTTCAAACGTTTCATATTTATGTTTCATTAAATAGATATACCCATATCTACTTAAGTCATCGGTAAAAGTGAGAAAATAGCGATATCCACCGCGTCAAAACACTCATCGGTCCGCATACATCGTATGTATGATTTCCAACAAGTCCGCTGCTCACTCCATCATTCCGAGAACGGGTTTTGATCATCTTGCCCATGAGGCATGGTTCGCATGTGTCAAATGATTCAAAATCAAGAGACTCCAAAAGTCCATCGAATGGAGTTTCTTCATGCGCTTTACACCAATATGACCTAGACGACAAAGGCCACAAATAAGTAGTATTATCACTATCTACTTTGCATCTCTTAGCCTCAATGTTATGGATGTGTGTTTCATCCCTTTCGAGATTTAGAAGAAATAAACCATTCACAAGAGGTGCATGACCATAAAAGATGTTACTCATATAAATAGAACAACCATTATTCTCCGATTTAAATGAATAACCGTCTTGCAATAAACACGATCCGAATAATGTTCATGCTCAACGCAGTACATAATAACATTTATTAAGGTTTAAAACTAATCCCAAGGTAAAACTAAGGAGAGCGTCAACGGCCATCACATCAACTCTTGATCCGCTGCCAACGCAGATCGTCACCTCATCCTCGCAAGCCGCCTCATTCCGTAGCTCTGCTTCGAGTTACAAATATTAGCAATCGAACCGTATCAAATACCGTGCACTACAACGAGGGATAGTAAGGAAAACATCAATAACATGTATATCAAATATACCTTTGATGGTGCCAGCCTTCTTGTCCGCTAAGTACTTTGACATGCCCAAAGGACCCTTGTCCTTGCAATAGAAGCACTCTGTCCGGCTTAGACCGACTTGAGCTTCTTCTCAGCAGGGGCAACGCGCTTGCCGCCGCCTTTCTTGAAGGGCTTCCTTGCACCTTTACCTTTCTTGAAGGTGGGGGGCTTGTTGACCATCAACACATGATTATTATTTTTGATGTTCACCTCCGCTACTTTCATTTTAGCAAAGAGCTCAGTGATCATATCAGTGGAACCAATCTGATTGTGATCAACTACAAAACTTTTGTAGCTAGGAGTGTCAATCTTGACCATCAACACATGATTATCTTTCTTGATGTCCACCTCCGTCTCTTTCAACTTAGCGAAGACCTCAGTGATCGTATCAGTGGAAACAATCTGATTATGAGTAACTACAAAACCTTTGTAGCTAGGAGGGAGTGATTGCAGAACTCACAATCTTGAGCTCCTCCGAATCTTGCAAATAAGTTGCTCAAGGCTGAGTGTAGCCCATCATCTTAATGGCGTGCTCACTAACAGAACTCCCTTCCTCCATCTTGTAGTTAAGGAATTTCTTAGAGATCTCATATCTCTCAGAACGGGCTTGAGTCTGAAACATGTTTTTCAGCTCCTTGAGAATCTCAAAGGGCCCGACGAACTCCTCAAAATGATTTTGAAGATCCGATTCCATAGCATACAACATGACGATCTTAATCAAATCATAATCATCCTTGCGCGACTGATAAACAGCTTTTTCATCAGCCGGCGCATCTATAGCAGGGGTGTCACCTAGCGCTTTCTTAAGGACACAGTCCTTTGTCCGCTGCAGAATGATTCTTAGATTATGAACCAGTTGGTGAAGTTAGACCCATTGTTTCTAAGCTTTTCTTTCTCAAAGAAAACGCTTGAAGTTGAAGTTGGACTTGGCCATTGGATCTACAGTATTTGCAAGTACAATTTAGACTATGTTCATGATAAATAGTTCAACTTAATCAAATTACTAGATGAACTCCCACTAAATTCAACATCCCTCAAGTTGTTTAGTGAACACGATACAAATTCACCACACCTAATCCGATCATCACGAGAAGAGATGTGGTTTCAATGGTGGACAACGAAGTGTCGATCATATCATTCATATGACTCATGCTTAACCTTTCGGTTCTTGTGTTCCGAGGCCATGTCTGCATGCTAGGCTCGCAAGTTAGACCCAAGTATTTCCGCAGTGCAAACTGGCTTGCACCTGTTGTATGTGAGCGAGAGTCTATAGCACCATCATCACGTGATGCTTGGACACAACGAACTTTCGAACGGTGCATACTTGGGGAGAAAACAGTTTTATCTTGATCTTTATGAGGAATCATCTTATAATGCTACCGCGATCTAAGCATAATAAGATACATAAAGGATAAACATCACATGCATATAACTTTATGTGACATGGTATAGCCAATCTTCGCCAAGAATGATCTCCATCTTGTGCGTTCCGCATGATCTCCATCACTCCACCATGATTGCCTCCACCACGAATAGCAACTACAACTATTGCTAACTACTTAGCGATAAAGTAAAGCTATTACATGGCGATAAGAAGTTGACTTCAGGTCATACACAATTATAAAGACAACCATATGGCTCTCCGGTTGTGTACTCATCGACATGCAAGTCGTGAAACATTACAAAACATGATCATCGATACATTATACACATCACATCTCGGCCATACCATATCACGTAAAACACTCCTGCAAAAAACAAGTTAGACGCCTCTACTTTGTTTTTGCATGTTTTACGTGGCTCATGTGATTAGATGATAAGAACGTTTCTTACCTACGGAAAGCCACAAATGTGATATTATGGTTGCCAAACTCCGGTGTTAATCCCATGACAACTATAGTGAGAGAAACTGACATCCACCAGCCGCATGTGTGGTACAAGCCACACGTCAAGTGCGGAGCCGGTCTCGCGAACGACGTCGCGTAAGGTTGGCCTGACCGCTTCAATCTCACTATCCCGTCATAAGAAGAACACAAACAAGAGGCTTGCAACAGAAAACATCAACGCTCGCAACAACCATGTTATGCTCTACTCGTGAATCACATCTACGCATAGATCTAGCTCGATACCACTCAAGGGTTTCGCAGCATAGTAAATCAAAATTTTCACGAAGCTTAACAGAGGAAAGCCAAGATCTAATCTAGAGATGCAAACAACGAGAGAGATTGATTAGATCTTCATACCCTTGAAGATTCAGACGGAACGCTCGCTTTAACGTGGGTGATGTAGTCGTACTCGCTTCTCCTCCTCGCGATCCGATCCGATCTAGCACCACAAGTGGCGGTGCCTCCGTGAGATGCACACGTGCGGCACCTCGACGTCTCATCCTTCCTCGGACCAGAAAGTAGGGTGGAGAGATAGATTGGATCTACAGCACGACGGCGTGGTGTATATGGTGGAGAATTTCTGCCGCAGGGCTTCGCCTACAAACAATGGGAGGGAGAGAGGAAGGCCAGGGCAACCGGGTTTGGAGGAAGGTGTAGGGTGTGTGAGGCGCACCAGCCCTCTATATAGAGGAGGTGCGCCAGCCCTAGCCTCTCTCCAAGCCTATCTCTAGTTTAAACAATTTAAACTCTCCCTTATCCAAACCCTATCTCTAGTTTAAACGATTTAAACTTATCCTTATCTAGAAACCTATCTCTAGTTTAAACGAGTTTAAACTTATCTAGATAGGCTGGGCCCTATGGGGCCTTGTGCCCTAGCCCAATGCGGCCAGGACACTCCCTCATAGGCCCATGCCCTCCCGGAAGGTGGGGCCACGTTGGTCCCCTTCCTAAGTTTCTAGAAGCTTCCTACAATACCGATTAACCCGAACAATTCAACTCCAAAACTGCATCGCCTTATATGAATTTTATTCTCCTGACCATTCCGAACCTCTCGTGATATACCGGATCCCATCCGAGACCAACAAAAATTCATAAACCAAGTATCCAATCTATCCTAGCCGAGACACATTAAGTGTGTGACCTCGCGGTTCGAGAATATGCGCATATGATCTTCTATCAATAATCAACAGCGGGTCCGGCACCCATATTGACTCCACACATTCATCAATGATCATATCGGATGAACCACGATGCCAGGATTCAATCAATCCCATATATATATTCCCTTCGTCTCGCGATATTTTACTTGGAGATTCGATCGTCAGTATCGTCATACCTAGTTCAATCTCGCTCACAGAAGTACTTTACTCGCCCGTAATCCGATATCACTTTGTGATTAACTCTTAACCACATGCTTGCAAGCGGTGTTGATATCGACACCGAGTGGGCCCAAGTATATCTCTCCGACTTGGGAGGGACAAATCCCATCTCGATACATACAACCCAATGATACTTTCCGATCACCGAGACACCTTTATGATCACCCTCTCATAGGATGACGTTTGATGACCTCAAAGCTTTCTTCCGATACCAGGGAGTTGTATTATCTCATGGTCTAAGGAATACAATATTTGACATAAAAAAAACTTCGCAAAGACGAACACGATGACACGATCTAATTGCTTCGCTTAGTTTGGGTCTATCCACCATATCATTCTCCAATGATATGATCTCATTATCAATTGACAACTCATGTCTATGGTTAGGAAACCTTAACCATCATTGATCAATGAGCTAGTCCATAGAGGCGTACTAGGGACACGGTGTTGTTCACAAACCACACAAGTATTAAAGTTTCCGCTTAATACAATTCTAGCATGGAATATAAACTTTATCATGAACAAGAATTATAATAATAACATCTTTATTATTGCCTCTAGGGCATAATTCCAACAGATATCAAAGGTATTCATAGCATCCTTGGTCATGTTGGTTTCTATAGGATATTTATTAAAGATTTCTCCAAAATTTCAAAGCCCCTTACTAATCTTCTTCAATAATATGTACCTTTTGTTTTTGATGATGATTGTAAGGAATCTTTTGAAACTTTGAAGAAAGCTTTAACAACTGTTCCTATAGTCCAACCACCTGATTGGAGTTTACCTTTTGAAATCATGTGTGATGCTAGTGACTTTGTCGTGGGTGCTGTCCTTGGACAACGTGTTGGCAATAAGATGAATGTTATTCATTATGCTAGCAAGACTCTAGATGCTGCTCAAAAGAATTATGCTACTACTGAAAAGAGTTCTTAGCTGTAATCTTTGCTTGTGATAAGTTTAGACCTTATATTGTTGATTCTAAGGTTACTATTCATACTGACCATGCAGCTATTAAGTACCTTATGACAAAGAAGGACGCTAAGCCTAGGCTTATAAGGTGGGTGTTGCTTTTGCAAGAGTTTGATCTGCATATTGTGGATAGGAAAGGTGCTGATAATCCTTTTGCTAATAATTTATCTCGTTTGGAAAACATTTCTTTTGACCCTTTGCCTGTTAATGATAGTTTTCAAAATGAGCAGTTAGCTGCAATAAGGTTAAGTCCACATGAGAATCCTTGGTATGCTGATTATGCTAACTTTATTGTTTCCAAGTATTTGCCTCCAACCTTTACAGCCCAACAAAGAAGGAAATTCTTTTATGATCTAAGGCATTACTTTTGGGATGACCCACACATATATAAGGAAGGAGTAGATGGCATTATGAGAAGATGTGTTCCAGAATTTGAACAACAATAGATATTGAGAAAATGTCATGGCAATGCTTATGGAGGACATCATGCTTGGGATAGGACTGCACAGAAGGTTTTACAATCTGGATTTTATTGGCCTACTCTTTTTTAAAGATGCAAGGAAGTTTATCTTATCCTGTGATGAATGCCAACGAGTAGGTAACATCTCTAGATGCAATGAAATGCCTATGAATTATTCTCTTGTTATTGAACCTTTTGATTGTTGGGGATTTGACTTTATGGGGCCTTTTCCTCCTTTAAAAGGGTTTACTCATATTCTTGTTGCTGTTGACTATGTTACAAAGCGGGTAGAAGCCATACCTACAAGCAGTGATGATGGTAAGACCTCTTTGAAAATGCTCAAAGATGTCATTTTTCCTAGGTTCGGTGTGCCTAGATATCTCATGACTGATGGAGGCTCCCATTTTATTCATGGGGGTTTTATAAAAACTCTCGCTAAGTATGATGTAAACCACATAATAGCTTCAGCTTATCACCCCCAAACTAGTGGGCAGGTAGAACTTTCAAATAGGGAAATCAAATCTATCTTGTAGAAGACTGTCAATAGATCTAGGAAAAATTGGGCTAAAAAGTTGAATGACGCTTTGTGGGCTTATAGAACTGCTTATAAAAATCCTATGGGGATGTCTCCTTACAAAATGGTCTATGGGAAGGCTTGTCACTTGCCTTTAGAATTAGAACACAAAGCTTATTGGGCAGTGAAAGAGTTGAATAGAGACTTTAGACTTGCTGGTGAAAAAAGACTGCTCGATTTAAGTAATCTAGATGAGTGGAGAGGGGAAGCTTACGAAAATGCTAGGCTCTTTAAGGAAAAAGTAAAAAGATGGCATGATAGGAGGATTCTTGATGGGGATATGCCAACCGGGGTATACCCAGCAGGACGCTTGCCATCGCCCAAGATGCCAAATGAGATCTGATGCCGATCGGATCGACACTTGGCAAAGACCAGCGATCGAAGTCGGAGGCCTAGAAGCGTAGCTAAGCCCAGTCGGATTAGGTCAAGAACCCGCCGAATCCTTAACTAATTCGGTTATAGATCTGTAAACCCTAGCGAGGTGAGCCTATATAAACCTCCCTAGGTGCCACGATAGAGGACACGTTCCACCATATTTCACCCGAGCATTTCGCCCTTGTACTCTCTCTACAATACAATCTAGCAGGAGTAGGTCTTTACCCTCTGGGGGGCCGAACCTGGGTAAATCCTTGTGTCTCCGCCCTCATCTCGCACCGCAGATGGCTGGCCTCCCTTGCCCTTCGTTCTACTACTCGCTGTCGATTGCAGCATCTGCCATGCCCATTCCCATGACAGTGGCGCCCACCGTGGGGCCTGGCCGGTCAGGCCGGTGTTCTGGACGAGATCCAATCTGACCATCAACGAGACGATCGCCACCGGCTGCATGATCGTGATCGGCGAGATCCTCCAGATCTTGCCGAGAAGCTACGTCCCGGCGGCGCTCCCCGTCACGCACAGCGTGATCATGCCGGTCGGCACGATCAGCCTCTTCATCGGCTTCACCGACGGCATCGTCTCGGAGAACTCGGATCGCATCCACGAGTCACCACCACGCGACCGACTCTCTGAGAGTCAGGTCCGGACCATCCACCGCCTCGCCTCTAAGTACGACTCGGCCTGGCTGAAACCACCATGGTCGCGAATGACGCAACCCTCAACAATGACGCCGACTCGACGACCCCGGCATCGGCCACCGGATCCATCGTCACCGCATCACCCGCGGGCTCCATCACCCATGTCTCCAACATGGGAGACTTCGAGGATACCTCCATTCTTGGCATCTTCGACTTCGACTCCGGGTCGGAGAACTCCGGCGATCTCCACGTCGGATCTGGCCACAACGTCACGGCCTACATGGCGAATGGCGCGGATGCCCCACCAGACCCCTTCTCCATGCTGATCCCGTCGACCGTGACAGCGACGGAGGTCGAGGAACTCCACGTGTGACTGGTGGAGGCGGTCTGCAAAGAACAAGCCAAGTGCGAAAAATTCCGCCTCGAGCAGGTGACGGCGCAGGAGCTTTCGCGCTACCACCAACTCTGCATCAGGTCACGCCTGAACCCTACCGTTTAGGGCTGCGCCCTGAACTTCGACGATGAAAACGACCCGGCCCGCATAGCCGAGTGCGCAATCTGCGAGAACGCGCCGCCAAGAGGGAGATCCCGGCCACCACTAGGCACGACGGCCAGCGGCGCACCACCACCACCCAGCCGCACGCCCCCCCGGGACCAGCCAAGAATCCTGGTCTCCTCGCGGGAGCGAGACCCGAACGGCCTCCCGCTGTTCTCCACCCCGATGGACAACGTCATCGCGAGCCGAGACGCGGTCAACAACATCACTGTGACCGGGGAAGGAGCCTTGCAGATCCAGTACGCCAAGGCTCTACTCGCCAAGGCCGTCGAGCAGCAAAACGCGGGAGCCGACTCGCAGGGTCGCATGTACTCGCGTTCGTCAGGCAGCAGGGCGGCTTCGAGCGGCCACCCAATGGTGGCAAACACCCTCAACTGCCCACCACCCGAGCCCCGGCAGCTCCAACACTGACCCGCACACGCGGCACTCTCCACCAACGACCCGTGACCGGCGAACAACTTCGTCGCCGGCAACGGGCAGCCAGTCGACGCGCGCACCCACATCATCAACAACCAGAGCTGGCGCGCACGGCAGCCCGACGACTTGAGGCATACCCTCACCAACCGCCGTGACAGCGAGCCAAGGGGATCGCTGAGTCGAGTCGGACCCCAGTGCTTCGGGCCAATGATCCGAGGCGAAAGATACCCGACGAACTTCAAGGCGCCGAAGGAGATCGAGAAGTACGACCCCTTGTACGACCCGTCCGTGTGGCTGGACACATATCCCATGGCGATGGGAATCGCCGGCCACACCGACCTGCTCGCTGCTCGATACCTCCCCCTGATGATGGAGGGAGCATGCCGACAATGGATTAACACCCTTCCCGCGGACAGCATCGACTCCTGGGAGGAAATGCGCGATGCCTTTGTCAGGAACTTCGAGGGATCCTACACCCGCGCCACCACCATCAAGGACTTGGAGCGATGCGTCCAGGGACCCCGCGAGTCGACCCGCAGCTGGGTCCAATGGTGGCAAGACCTATGGTACAACGCGGCCGGAATCCACCCGGACACCGCGATCCACTGCTTCAAGACCTCGTGCCGCTACGAGCCCCTGGTCGCCAAACTCAAGCGAGTGTACAAAACACTCGACAACATACCGGGCCTCCTCGAGATCGTCAAGCGGTACGCGGAGGAGGACCCAAACCAAGAAACCAACGACGAGTCGGAAGGGAATCGCCGCATGAGCGGCCATGACAACGGGAGACGACCCGAGCTACGATACTGCAACACTCGACTCACCGGCAAGCGCCGCGGTGACGGGCGAGTCGACTTCGTCGCCAATGCCGGGTACGCCCCACACGAGCCCAAAAGCTTTCGCCGTGATGGAGGCCAACGCCACGACGACGGAAACTACAAGGCGAAGCCGAGGTTCGACCCCGCGGCTCTCCTCAACCAGCCCTGTGTGTTCCACATCAGGGAGGGGAAACCCGCCACGCACATGACCACCGACTGCCACTCCCTGAGGGAAATCGAGAAGGCACGACGCGCAAGGGAAGACCCCGACAACCACCCGCCAAATAGCGGGAAATTCAGCAACAACGCCGGCTCGCTCCACACCTTCACCGTCTTCAATACGAAGCGCGAGAAGAAGGTCATCGCCCGCGCTGTTGCCGTCAATGCAGTATCCCAGGTTGACATCCCCCAGTTCCTCAACTGGTCCGAGCAACAAATCACCTGGAGCCACGAGGACCACTCGCCACGGATTGAATACCTGGGCCGAGTTGCCCTGGTGGTCAAGCCCAAGGTGGGAGACTACTGGCTCCCCAAGACGCTGATGGACGGCGGCAGCTCCATCAACTTTCAGACCGACATTCAGCGATCGCGGCTCGCAATCGATGATCGAGACGACCTACACCACCTTCCACGGCATCGTCCCTGGTCGGAAGGCGTATCCGATCGGCAAGGTGACGCTTCCAGTCACCTTCGGCACACTAGCGAACTTCCGCACTGAGCGGATCGTCTTCGAGCTGGTGCTGTTCAACAACCCCTACCATTGTGTCCTGGGGCGTCGGGCGTTCGCCAAATTCATGGCAGCGCCCCACTACGCGTACAACGCGATGAAACTCCCCGGGTCGTACGGCATCATCACTGTCCACGGCGACTTCGACATGGCCGCAGAGTGCGAGGCCAAAGGCGCCGAGCTCACCGACGCTGTCATAGCGGCAGAAGCCAACCATGTAGAGGAGCTCGCCAAGTACGCGAGCGAGGTCAACAATGACGACCCCGCCATACTCAAGAAGCCCAACTCGGAGGGTGGCAGCTCCACCGCCTTCGAGGCAACGACGCACACTCGCACCGTCGAGCTGGTCCCAGGCGACCCAGCCAGACGGTGACGATTGGGACGGGCATGATCCCAGCATAGGAAGGCGCACTCATCGAGTTCCTACATGAGAATCACGACATCTTCGCATGGAAGCCATCCGACATGCCTGGTGTCCCGAGAGAACTCGCCGAGCACAAACTCAACACCGACCCCAAAGCGCCACCAGTCGAGCAGTCACTGCGGCCCTTCAATGAAGAGCGCCATCGAGCAATCGCCGAGTAGGTGCAGCGTCTACTCGCTGCAGGCTTCATCCGACCAATCAAATACTCCAAGTGCCTGGCAAACCCAGTCCTGGTCGAGAAGAAAAACGGGACCTGGAAAATGTGTATCGATTACACAAACCTCAACAGCGCCTGCCCGAAGGAGCAGTTCGTCCTCCCGTGGGCTCGGATTCGCTATGCTTCCTCGATGCCTACTCTGGGTACAACTAGATCAAAATGGCAGTCGAGGACGAGGAGAAGACGGCATTCATCACGCCATTCAGAGCCTTCTGCTACACCGCCATGACCTTCGGCCTCAAGAACGCCGGGGCGACCTACCAGAGGTGCATGCAGGAGTGCCTTGCGATCCAAATCGGCCGCAACATCCATGTCTACATCGATGACGTGGTAGTAAAGTCCACTCGCCAGGGCGATCTACTCGCCGACCTGGCGGAAACCTTTGCCAAGATGCGGAGGTACAAGATAAAGCTAAACCCAGGAAAGTGCAGCTTCGGTGTACCTACTGGACAACTGCTGGGGTACGTCATCTCCAAGCACGGGATCAAGGCGAATCCCGCCAAGATCAACTCGATCGCCCGACTCGACAGACCCGAGTGCCTGCGTGACGTCCAGAAGTTGGCCGGGCGAGTCGTGGCTCTCACTCGCTTCATCCCCCGGCTAGGCGAGAAGGCGGTGCCCCTCTACCACCTAATGCGCAAGAACCCCACTTTCCAGTGGGACAAGGAGGCAGACGACATGCTCCACGCTCTCAAGGAGGTGTTACTCGCAGCACCGCTACTCGCCGCCCCCGTCGACAAGGAGCACATGCTCGTCTATGTCGCGGCTTCCGAGCGAGCCGTCAACGTTGTCATGGTCGTCGAACAACCAGAGGAAGGCAAGGAGCGCCCGATGCATCAACCAGTATACTACATCAGCGAAGTCCTCACCGAGTCACGGCAGCGCTACCCGCAATATCAAAAATTGATATATGCGGTCTTAGAAGCCCAGCGGCGACTGCCGCACTACTTCCAGGAGCACCCAATAATGTTCGTCTCCTCAACACCGTTGCAGGACATCATCCGCAACCGTGAGGCGACCGGGCGAGTCGCTGTGGCATCCCGCAAAACCACTACTAGAAAATCGCGTTGTTTTTGTGCATTGCATCATCATGACCGCATGCTCATGCCATCATGCCACATTGCATTTGAGCATCGTCATCATCATGCATATGTTTGTCTGAAACTATTTTCGAAGAAACATATTTTGTTTTCTAAATACCCCGCCTTTATTTCAAATCCAAAACCCGGGACTCCGGATTATTTTGTTTCGTCTACCAATGGATTTCAAAATCCCCGTTTTAAATATTAAAGTATTTAGTTTATTTTTAGGGGTAGTCAGACGCCGATTCCGACCCAATGGCCACCCCCAGTACAAAAATCAGAAACCCTAAACCCTTTTCCTACCCAGACCTTTTACTACCTAACCCTAACATACCCAGTCCCTAGCCACATCACTCCCTCCTATCACCTCGCGCCACCTCACCGCTTCCCCAACCCCAGCCACTCCCAGCCCTCCACCTCACCTCCCTGGTCCACCTCAACCCCCTGGACCCCCAATCCTCACCCGCTGGTCACCACCTGACCCACCGTCTGGCCCCACCCCCTCCTTTTCCCGCCCAAGCCCCACCTGCCCCCCTTCCGACAGCCCTGGATCCCACCTCACACACGTGGCCCCTCAGAATCCGCCTCCAGATCGCCTGCCCACGCCCACTGCACCAAGCGCCTCCTCCTCTCCCCCACCTCGTCTTTCCCCCCGCATCCACCCTCTTCCTCCTCCCATCATGGGCACCGCCAGTGCCTCGCTGCCGCCACTGCCCCACCATGGCCACACGCCAGAGGTCCCCCAGGCGTCATCACTGCCGCCTGCCCAAGCCAAGACCATCTCCTCCCGAGCCGCCCCTGCCCTGCTTGTTCCTCCACGCAGCAACCGCCGCCCCCGACCTCCGCCCATGTCACAGACTCCTCGCCGCCTCTGCTGCCACGACCCTTCCTCAGACGCCCTCCACCGCCGGCGCGCCTCGTCTCCGGCGCCGCCCGACCGCAACCATCTCGGGCACCCTGCGGCCCTGTCTCCTCTGCCCGGCCCAGTCCCCGAGCCGCGGCGCCGCCCCTGGACTCCTCTCCTCCGGCCGCGGTCCCGCTCTCTCCTCTCCCTGCCGTGTCGCTCCTCCCTCCCCTTCTCGCGGACCCGAGCTCTGCCAGGCTCCAGCGCCGTTGTCCTGGTCCTGCGTTCCGCCGCCCAGTGAGGTCGTCGCCGAGCCGCCTCTGCCTTCTCCCCGTGGCCCGCGTCGTCGCCCTCGCGAGCCTGCCACCAGGACCCTCCTCCCTCCGCCGCTTGTCTGCCTGCAGCAAGGCGTCGCCATCGTCACGTCCCCGCCTGGATCCCGTCGTCCTGCCGCGTCCCCGTCGGCGCTCCTTGCCGCTACGAGCTCGCCGCGCCCAACCTCTCCTGCCGGAGCCCCCACCCGCGTCGTCCCTGCTCCGATCCGTCGGCGTCCGCCTCGTCGCCAAGGCTCGTGGATATTCATATTCGCTTCGGTACAATCAGTGAAGTGCAGATGAAGAGATGATGGTGCTATAGGGCATCCAAGTGATATGTGACCCGAAGTATCCCGACAAGAACGGTCCGATGTGAAGATCTTCATCTAGGAACACCATGTTCTCCTTGCCGAACCCGGAGACCTTCCTCATAGATGCCAAGACCCCATTCCCGGAGACGCAGATCGAACCCGAAGACCCCCAAGCTCTTCTTCCTGGAACGACAAGTGCTTCGACACGGATCTGATGCCAAGTACTCCTTCCCGGACGCCAAGTTCGCCGAGAACCCGGATGCCAAGGTCACCGACACGGAACGACAAGACCTCCTTCCCGCACCGATGCCGACGACGTTGCACGCCAAGTTCTTCCTCCCGAACGCCAAGACCGACCCGAGATGCGACCCGACAAGATCTTCGCGACAAGATCGACTCGACCAGGCGAATCCGATGTGCCCGACGCCAACCAAGTTCTTCTTCTCGGACGCGCCAAGCTCTCCTTCCGTTATCCGAGACCGATCCCGCCGAGACCGAACCCCAGATCCGGACCCTGAGCCCAAGTTCGCCGAACCCTAATGTGATTCCCTATCCGAGACCCCATTATTTTATAATATGGCATTATCGTCTGTCGCATATTAAATTGTTCATACTTGCATGCATACTTGTCTGTGGTTTGGGGGCATTATGCCAATTCATCTCATAATTAAATATGGAGTCCATATGCGGGATATCTATGTCTTATTCCGGACTCCATTTAAATTGCGTAGCGAACCGAAGCCATGTTTTGTCTTGCTAATCTAACCTTTAATTTGCGGGGTAGATAAATAACTTGAACCGTTTAATTAATTGTCGGGGCCTCGGTTCCGCTTAATATGACCTAATGCATCGCACCTTTGCCATGTCATACATCATACATGCATCATGCCCGATTTTCTACCGTAGCATTAAATAGCGCATCCGGTGTTTCTTCTAGTGTTTTGGATCTTCGCGGATAAGGCCGTTGAGTTGATGCGTGTCGATCCGATCTTCTATGAACCTTCGCAATGTTTTCAAAGCGAGCACCTCCCCTTTCTACCTATCTTACTTTTATAGTCTTTATTTCCTCCTGTTGATCTATTGCTATCTGTTATGATGCTATAGTTTTCGCATTCGTGATATCCCTTGCAGCCTTATATTGCCTTGGACACATCCTATTACCTGTTGTTGGTAGATAGTTGGACTTATGCTGTCAGAAGTCGCTGTTTAGTGTCGTTGCGTCCTCGCCCAGCACTACGCTTGTTGGAGTATTGCCGCATGTTTAATGTTGGAGTTGATCAAGACTTTAATTACTATTTAATAACTAAAATTGAAGTAGGTAATGCAGAGGCACCGGTGGGTGATAGACAATATTTGGTTTCGATCACCACGGTGTCCCGTGAGGACCCCGAGTTCTTGACACTGCTCGAGATCGAGCGCTAACCACATGTGAGATGTGGGCACCCCATCGATTAGTACCTGATTTCAAAGTATTGTACGGGGGGCCACAACTAGTTGGTGGTTTTATTTACTATTCTGTACTTATGCCATGCTTTAGTGCTGTAGTTAAATTGTGCGATGTATGCACTGTACTGCTTAGGATCGACACGTTATCAGACGACAAGCCCACCATCTTTTCGGTTCCCAATGCATACAGCCCACCTAAACCTCAAGGTCTGCCTCGAGACCGGCCGACTTCACTATGGTAGACTTAGTGGGGTGGCCCCATGTACTTGCTTTGGGTCCAGGAAACGCTATGACTTAGGCCCACGACATACCGATGGGTGTATGTTAACCGATCCGCAAAAGGGTCAAGTGCGTGTGGATACTTTGGTGAACCCCTCAGGTTAAATCTTTTCGAAAAGCCGTGTCCGCGGTTATGGACGACTTCGAGCACGCTTCTCGATCATAGACAACTATAACTAAAGTTTACCGTTATAATTTGACTTGTATCCGATGTGACTAGTAATCAGCTCAACTACAACGGAATGGCTAAATAAAAGTACCAACAACGCTGGGTTTTGGGATATCTCATGCTAATTGTATCGACTAGTAAGTGTTGCAACTACAATGGAATGGTTAACTAAAAGTGCCCATCGCTTTCCATATCGTGATGACTATCTTTACGACTAGTAATTGCTGCAACGATAACCGAATAAATAAACTGCCAACGGTGTGAGTTCTCGCTGACTTCCTCGCTTGGTCTCGAGGGGAAATACCAGATGGGTTGTTTGGTGGTAGCATCAAAGTTGGTTCTGAATAGGTCTTTCTTATCCCTCTCGATAGCCGCAGCTATATCGAGTCTCTATAGGTTGTTCGCATGCATTTGCCCGCCATCCACCATACCTATGTAGGCGAGGACCGCCAATTCTAGCCTCGCTGCAATGGCCTCGATCGACCGCTCTCTTTTTCCTTTGCCCTTTGTCGGCACCCCTTTGTTTAAGGTGTCTTGAGATCGACGTCATAGCGTGGTTACCCTTCCGCTTGGCCTGGCAGGGTTATGGACGCCATTGGCTATTCTTCGTGGCTCTTAGCTCAATTTGCATCTTGTCCGCATTTCGGACGCCTATCGCTTCAAGGTGATTTGGATCTTTGTCTTGTATATCTGTATTCTTGACTCATGGAGTCGTGTTGTATATATATCTGCTCTGGGTCCCATCGAGGACTGTGTAATGTTATTACTTCGCTTTTCCACCCGCATAAAGTGCTCGGTGGGCACCTTTGAATCGCTTTCTATGCGGGTTTGGCGAGAATCACTAAGACTTGCATAGGGCCGATTCGAGGGTGTTACAGAGTGGTATCGAGCTCAAAGCTATGATACCCCACAAGTCCAGCCTCAGAGGATAACCTAGCTAACGGTCAAGTAGAGTGTCAAAACTATTTTTGCAAAATCGGTTGGATAGTTCTGATTAGGTCTGATTTTACTCCTTACCCCTCTGCTGCTCTCCTCTCACCTCTGCGTGTTTTGAATCCGCTCTCTTCTCTCTCTTCGAGTCCAGGATTTCTCGTGGTTGGGTTCCATCGTACCTTCAGGGTTTCCCTTCCTCCTTTGGTAACGGTGTTGCTACTTCTGGTCTTCATGCTATCCGAGGAATCCTTCGTCTGGTGGACTTCTCTTTGTTCCTTCTCGTGCCTTCCGGTGTTTTCCGACGCGACGACATCATCTACGCCAGATCCGATGCAGAGTCTGCATCACTCCTTTGTTTCTGAACCTCGATTGTCGAAATCTTTCGTCTGATTCCGAGAATGGTTGCACGCTTTTCTACTGATTGTGCGGAGTAATAGTTTGGGTGCGTGATGGATTGGCCCCCATGCCGACTACCCTTTCTATTCGCTCTTGTACATTGAAGTGGGATAGGCCGCATCTTTTCTCTCCTTCTATCGAAGTTAGAGGTGGCTTTATTTGTGGATACCTCTACCTTCGCCCTTTGTTCCCGGAGTGTTCTCTGACGATCACGGACAACAGCCTCTTGTTAGTGGTGTCGCGAGGATCTACACGATGCGAGAAGATTCACGTCGCCGCCCTTCTTCCCGGTACCACGAGGCAGATCTCGAGGGCGAGATCCATTGTTAGTGGTGTCGAATTGTGGCATCCCGCAAAACCACTACTAGAAAATCGCGTTGTTTTTGTGCATTGCATCATCATGACCGCATGCTCATGCCATCATGCCACATTGCATTTGAGCATCGTCATCATCATGCATATGTTTGTCTGAAACTATTTTCGAAGAAACATATTTTGTTTTCTAAATACCCCGCCTTTATTTCAAATCCAAAACCCGGGACTCCGGATTATTTTGTTTCGTCTACCAATGGATTTCAAAATCCCCGTTTTAAATATTAAAGTATTTAGTTTATTTTTAGGGGCGTAACAGACCACCGATCTGAGCCACCCCCAGTACAAAAATCAGAAACCCTAAACCCTTTTCCTACCCAGACCTTTTCCTACCTAACCCTAACCTACCCAGTCCCTAGCCACATCACTCCCTCCTATCACCTCGCGCCACCTCACCGCTTCCCCAACCCCAGCCACTCCCAGCCCTCCACCTCACCTCCCTGGTCCACCTCAACCCCGACCCCTAATCCTCACTGCAACCGCCTCCCCAGACCGCCTGGCCCACTGCCAGCACCCGCGCCCCTCCTCCTCTCCCCCACCTCGTCTTTCCCCCCGCATCCACCCTCTTCCTCCTCCCATCATGGGCACCCTCATGCCGCCACTGCCCCACATCACCGCCGCCAGAGGTCCTCAAGGCCACGTGCGCCACGCTCTGCCCGGCCAAGACCGTCTCCTCCCGAGCCGCCCCGGCCCCGCTTCTTCCTCCACGCAGCTACCGCCTCGACCTCCGCCTGGTCACGCCTCCTCGCCGCCACTGCCACGACCCTTCCTCATAGACGCCCTCCACCGCCGGCGCGCCTTGTCTCGGCGCCCGATCAAGAACCATCTCGGGCGCCCTCGCTTCCTCTCTGCCCGCCCAGCCCCCGAGCAAGGCGCGCCTGACTCCTCTCCTCCGGCGCGGTCCCGCTTTCCTCTCTCCCTGCCGTCGCCTCCTCCCCTTCTCGCGGACTGAAGCCGCCAGTTCGCGGCGCCGTCTCTGGTCCTGCGTTCACGCCTAGTGAGGTCGCCGAGCCGCCTCGCCTTCTCCCCTGGCGCGGTTCGCCGCTTTCGCGAGCCTGCCGCCAGGACCCTCCTCCCTCCGCCGCTTGTCTGCCTGCAGCAAGGCGTCGCCATCGTCACGTCCCTGCCTGGATCCCGCCGTCCTGCCGCGTCCCCGTCGGTGCTCCTTGCCGCTGCTAGCGCTAACCCAACCTCTCCGGAGCCCCCACCTGCGTCGTCCCTGCTCCGATCCGTCGGCGTCTCGCCTGCGTCGCGCCAAGGCTCTGTGGATATTCATATTCGCTTCGGTACAATCAGTGAAGTGCAGATGAAGAGATGATGGTGCTATAGGGCATCCAAGTGATATGTGACCCGAAGTATCCCGACAAGAACGGTCCGATGTGAAGATCTTCATCCAGGAACACCATGTTCTCCTTGCCGAACCCGGAGACCTTCCTCATAGATGCCAAGACCCCATTCCCGGAGACGCAGATCGAACCCGAAGACCCCCAAGCTCTTCTTCCTGGAACGACAAGTGCTTCGACACGGATCCGATGCCAAGTACTCCTTCCCGGACGCCAAGTTCACCGAGAACCCGGATGCCAGGGTCACCGACACGGAACGACAAGACCTCCTTCCCGCACCGATGCCGACGATGTTGCACGCCAAGTTCTTCCTCCCGAACGCCAAGACCGACCCGAGATGCGACCCGACAAGATCTTCGCGACGACAAGATCGACCCTGACCAGGGCGAATCCGATGTGCCCGACGCCAACCAAGTTCTTCTTCTCGGACGCGCCAAGCTCTCCTTCCGTTATCCGAGACCGATCCCGCCGAGACCGAACCCCAGATCCGGACCCTGAGACCGACCCCGAACCCCTCGGAGCCCAAGTTCGCCGAACCCTAATGTGATTCCCTATCCGAGACCCCATTATTTTATAATATGACATTATCGTCTGTCGCATATTAAATTGTTCATACTTGCATGCATACTTGTCTGTGGTTTGGGGGCATTATGCCAATTCATCTCATAATTAAATATGGAGTCCATATGCGGGATATCTATGTCTTATTCCGGACTCCATTTAAATTGCGTAGCGAACCGAAGCCATGTTTTGTCTTGCTAATCTAACCTTTAATTTGCGGGGTAGATAAATAACTTGAACCGTTTAATTAATTGTCGGGGCCTCGGTTCCGCTTAATATGACCTAATGCATCGCACCTTTGCCATGTCATACATCATACATGCATCATGCCCGATTTTCTACCGTAGCATTAAATAGCGCATCCGGTGTTTCTTCTAGTGTTTTGGATCTTCGCGGATAAGGCCGTTGAGTTGATGCGAGTGTCGATCCGATCTTCGGATGAACCTTCGGCAATGTTTTCAGGCGAGCACCTCCCCCTTTCTACCTATCTTATTTTTATAGTCTTTATTTCCTCCTGTTGATCTATTGCTATCTGTGTTGCGATGCTATAGTTTTCGTACCCGTGATATCCCTTGCAGCCTTATATTGCCTTGGACACATCCTATTACCTGTTGTTGGTAGATAGTTGGACTTGCGCGTCGTAGTCGCTTGCTCTAGTGCTGTTGCGTCTCGTCCAGTACCACAGTTGTTGGAGTATTGCCGCATGTTTAATGTTGGAGTTGATCAAGACTTTAATTACTGTTTAATAACTAAAATTGAAGTAGGTAATGCAGAGGCACCGGTGGGTGATAGACAATATTTGGTTTCCGACCGCTCACTGGTGTCCCGTAGGACCCCGAGTTCTTGACACCTATTCCGAGATCGAGCGCGCTAACCACAGGTGGGGTGTGTGGGCACCCCCATCGATTAGTACCTGATTTCAAAGTATTGTACTGGGGGCCACAACTAGTTTGAGGTTTTATTTACTATTCTGTACTTATGCCATGCTTTACTGCTTTATTTAAATTGTGCGATGTACTGCACCTGTACTATTTAGGATCGGGACACGTTTTCGCTGTATCGACAAGCCCAGTCATCTTTTCGGGTTCCCAGTCGTTTACAGCCATCCACCCAAACCCTGAGTCCGTCTCGGAGACCAGCCGACTTCGCTATGGTAGACTTAGTGGTGTGGCCCCCATGTACTTGCTTTGGGTCTGGGAAACGTCATGACTTATGCACCGCCGACATACCGATGGGTGTATGTTAACTGATTTGGCAAAAAGGGTCGAAGTGCGTGGATACTTTGGTGCACCCTCAGGTTAAATCTTTTCGAAAAGCCGTGTTCGCGGTTATGGACGACTTGGAGCACAGTTCTCGATCATAGACAACTATAACTAAAGTTTACTATTATAATTTGACTTGTATCCGATGTGACTATTAATCAGCTCAACTACAACGGAATGGCTAAATAAAAGTACCAACAACTGCTGGGTTTTGGGATATCTCATGCTAATTGTATCTGACTAGTAAGTGTTGCAACTACAATGGAATGGTTAACTAAAAGTGCCCACTGCTTTCCATATCAGGATGACTATCTTTACCTGACTAGTAATTGCTGCAGCGATAACCGAATAAATAAAACTGCCAACGGTGTGAGTTCCTCGGTTGACTTCCTCGTTTGGTCTCGAGGGGGAAATACCAGGATGGGTTGTTTGGTGGTAGCATCAGGTTGGTTCTGAATAGGTCTTTCTTATCCCTCTCTGATAGCCGACAGTTATATCGAGTCTCTATAGGTTGTTCAGTGCATGCAGCGCTGCCGCTCAGTCCACCATACCTATGTAGGCGAGGACCGCCGAATTCTAGCCTCGCCGTGTACTGGCCTCGATCGACCGCTCTCTTTTTCCTTTGCCCTTTGTCGGCACCCTTTTGTTTAAGCAGGTCTTGAGATCGACGTTAGCGTGGTTACCCTTCCGCTTGGCTCAGGGTTATGGACGCCATTGGCTATTCTTCAGGGCTCTTAGCTCAATTTGCATCTTGTCCGTACTCGGACGCTCTATCGTTTCAAGGTGATTTGGATCTTTGTCTTGTATATCTGTATTCTTGACTCATGGAGTCGTGTTGTATATATATCTGTTCTGTGGGTCCCATCGAGGACTGTTGTGTAATGTTATTACTTCGTTTTCCACCCGCACGAAAGTGCCTGGTGGGCACCTTTGAATCGTTTCTATGCGGGTTTGGCGAGAATCGCTAAGACTTGCATAGGGCCGATTCTGAGGGTGTTACAGTCGCCAAGTGGGCCGTCGAGATCGGAGTCCACAACATCAGGTACGAGCCGCGCAAGGCGATCAAGTCGCACACTCTCGCAGATTTTCTCCGACTGGGAGGAGGCCCAGCGGCCAGAGAAACTGCCATACCTCCATTACTGGAGCCTACACTTCGATGGATCCAAGAACACAGATGGTGCAGGGGCAAGGATCGTGCTCACATCTCCAAAGGGCGACAAGTTACGCTACGTCCTGTACCTCGACTTTACCCCCTACACCAATAACATGGCCGAGTACGAGGCGCTAGTCCATGGCATGCGAGCAGCCAAGGAGATGAACATCAATCGCCCGCGCTGCTACGGTGACTCCGACCTGCGATGCAGTCTCCTCCACCATGGAGGCATACCGCCAAGAAGTGGAACAGCTGGGAGGCCACTCCGCAGGCTACTCCGTCGAGTGGATCGACAGGCAGAAGAACGAGGAGGCCGACGCACTCTCCCGCATCGGCTCGGCTCGACTTGCACCACCCGCTGGTGTCTTCCTCGACACCATCACCAAGCCTTCCGTCTCTCCCCTGAGGGATATCGACATCGGAATTCCGCTGCAACCAGACACAGCCCTGGTCGCACTGATCGCCGAGCCAAGCTACTAGACCGCACCATACGTCTCCTACCTGGAGGGAGGCACCCTACCCGCTGACGAGACGGTGGCCCGGATGATAGCACGCCGCTGCAAATCCTTCGTCATCATCAACGGCGAGCTCCACAAGCGCAGCGTGACCGGCGTGTTCCAATGCTGCGTCCAACCCACAGAAGGACGCAAGATCCTCCAGGACATCCACACTAGCGACTGCGGCCACCATGCTGGCGCCCGCTCCCTAGTCGCCAAGGCCATGCAACATGGCTTCTACTGGCTCACCGCACATGCCGACGCGGTCGACATCGTCCAACGCTGTGTCGGGTGCCAGAAGTATGCCAATCAGACTCACATACCGAGCTCGGCGCTCAAGACCATCCCCATCACTTGGCCATTCGCCGTATGGGGCATGGACATGGTAGGCCCCTTCAAGAAGGCCCCCTCTGGCTTCACCCACCTTCTAGTCGTGGTTGACAAATTCACAAAGTGGGTGGAGGCCAAGCCAGTCCGCAAGTGCGACTAGAAGACCACTACAAAAAGTTCTTACGCGAGCTCATCTATCGCTACGGGTTCCCGAACAACATCATCATGGACAACGGCACTAACTTCGCCAAAGGAGCCATGGCCAAATTCTATGAGGAGCACAACATACGACTTGACATCGCCTCAGTCGCCCACCCGAAGTCCAACGGCCAGGCGGAACGCGCCAACCAGAGCATCCTCCACGGCCTGAATCCGCGACTACAAGTTCCACTCGAGCGAACTCCTGGGTGCTGGGTCAAAGAGCTCCCCTCTGTCATCTGGGGCATCCGCACCTCCATCAATAGGTCAACGGGGTTCACCCCTTTATTCATGGTGTATGTTGCTAAGGCTGTCATGCCAACCAACCTCGAGCACGACTCGCCTCAGGTGGTCAACTACTCGGAGGCCGACAACGAGCTCGCACGCAAAGACGGAGTCGACCAGCTCGACAAAGCACGCGACCTAGATCGCTCCCGCACCGCCATCTACCAGTAAGGGCTCCGCCGCTACCATAGCCGGCGAGTAACCACACCTTCCAGGAAGGCAACCTGGTACTACGCCTGATCCAGGACAAGAAGGGCATGCACAAACTCTCCCCCCTTGGGAGGGACCATTCGCCATCGGGCGAGTCCTGGGCAACGACGCCTACTACCTTGTCGTCGTCCGAGGCAACGGAAAACTTGACGTCAAGCGTCCGTGGAATGTAAACCTCCTACGAAAGTTCTACTCCTAGACTTCCAGACATGTACCTCCTACCCGCTATGAAATAAAGAAGATCGATTCGCACAACGTGTGTCCACTCTCCATACCTTGTGCCACTAGCACTTGTAATAACAGCGCTATGCTACTCGCAGAAGTCAAGTAGTGCGATACGAGGGCACTGGAAAACTTCAGGCCTTGTACCGTCCACGAAAAAAGCCAACCCGGATCACCATTGGAGTCACCTCGCTCGACTGGCTTTCCGAGCCAAGAAAACTACATTCGCTTCCCACAGCTGCCCAGTCCTCCAAATCCTTGGCGCGGCGACTCGAACGGCAAAGTACCACGCTCGGGGACTGACGCTAGTCCAAACAGGAGTGGCCAGGAAAAAAGCCAAGTATGAGAGTGCGCCACGGACTCGCCACGCGACTGGTCCTACGGATCAGGTGGAGTGACACGCCTAACACAATGCGCCCTGTCCTCACCTACCTCGGGCATGCGACTCGAACCACCAAGTACCACGCTCGGGGACTCGGCTACCCGATCCTGTTCGTGCCCAAGAAAACGGCCAAGTACAGAGCACCCCTTGGAGTCGCCATGCAACTGGCTTTCCGAGCCATGGCGAGTCGACCTTAACTCACTAACAGTTCAAAAAACACATAAAAACGAGGTTAACCCTATAAAAGGGCGGACGCGCTCGGGGACTCGCACAACTAACAATCAAATCAAAATACACTGACAAAAGAATCCTTGCATTTCTTCAAAGCAGCAAAATTTGTTTGCTTACAAGGGTAGTTACATACTTATACTAACTAACGCCGATAGGCAAACTACTCTACTCCGTAGGCTTCGATGATGAGGCGCCACCACCCTTGCGACTGCGGATAAAAGGAATACATAGATTCGATGGGTACATCGTGAGCTCACCCGCCATGGCCGCACGGAACGGCAGCTCCACCTTGAAGTCGCGGTGCACCGGCTCGAGGTCGTTCGGGGCGACGACCGTTTCCTGGTAAGGAATTAGGTCGCCCATCGCCCACACCCGGTCGACGTACACCGCAGCTCACTCGGTCAGCTTCAGCACTTCGGCGATCTTGACCGCGCCCGTCGATGAATGGTACCCGCTCGTGACGTCGTTAGGAAAGTGCGTGAGCCCAAGGCTCAGCACAGTCGCCGCACCACGACGGAAGGCCGACCGCGTCATGAAATCCACAACCGCCGGGGCCTTCTCCAGATAGCGCCAAACCTCGACGAGGTCGCTGGGAATCACATCCGTGGGTGAGATCTCTTGCAGATACGCCCGGATGTAGGTCGCTGACAGCGCGGAAGAATCAACCATAGTGGTGACGCATTGCCGCACGTCGTACGATTGTGCTTCCTCGGCATTATCAGTAATCAGGCCTGCAACACACAAACAAATAATGAGGGAGGCTCCAGCAAAATAACGTGACCTACTCGCTCGGGGACTTGCCAATGATAAACTCACCAATCAACAGGCGACAACGCTCCGTGATGAAGTCTTGGAGACTGGAGAGGTCACGCTACAGCCCGGCGACGAGCGCATCTGACATCTTCCGCTCCTCATCAGCAGAAGCAATGGCTGCCTTGGCCCGCCCATCCACTGAAGTTGCCTCCGCATTCGCCTCCTTGAGCTCACGCTCCAGGTCGACGATTTGCTTCTCCGCGTCGCTCAAGGACAACTGTGCTGCTGTCAACTCACTTGCCGGAACGAGGCCTTGATGATCCTTCTCCACCGCGGCTGCGCTATCCTCTGCACCAACAACACTATGAATACGAGAAGGACAAGTTTATAACCAGCATCGAGCATGACAAACACTCACCCGTAGTCGCTCGAAGCTGCTCGTTCATGTCCCGAACAACGAGGAGCTCCCTCTGCACACGCTCCCTAGCGACAAGCCGCTCCGCTGACTCGCGTTGAAGGCCCGATGCAACCATGCAAACATCAGCAACGGAAAAAATCCTAAGTGCATAGTCGCTGAAATTCAGCGACTAGCCACTCGGGGACTGGGAAGCAAAAATTCCTAAGTGCCTAGCCACTGAAATTCAGCGACTAGCCACTAGGGGACTAGATAGCAAAATCCTAAGTGCCTAGCCGCTGAAATTCAGCGACCAGCCCCTCGGGGACTGGACTCAAAAAACAATAAGGACCCGACCACTGAAATTCAGTGAACTGATCCTCGGGGACTAGACTTACCTGAATGGTAGCACCTAGCATGCCGTGAAGCTCCATTGCATCCACCGATTGGAGCACGAATGGAGTATGCCCGCGATGCTGCTCGACCTCCGTGCCAGCGACTTCGGGCAATTGGCTCGACGACACTGATGCACTCGCCGCGGAGGCCCTCGCTACAAAGTGAGGGAACATCGCCACCATGGCTCCCACACCACTCGAAGGTGGGCCTGTCACCCCAACCGAGGCTGTGGGCTCTGCCCGCTGTGACTCCGTGTCCTCCATGGCCTTCGAGGCTGCGTCCACTACAATCGGAGCCTCGCTCGGGGCGACCGCCGGCTCGTCTGAGATTGTGACGACCTCGTCACCCTTTGCTTTCTTCTCACCTTCAGCAGGCACCTCGACCTCGTCACCCTTCCTCTTCTTCGAAGGGTAGACTGGCACCTCCGCGGCGCCCAATGGAACCTTGGCCACCGAAGGGTGGCCTATCTTCTTCACTCCAGTCCTGCGGAACAACTCTGTCAGTAAAACTCGCCAGTCGGACATAAATCAAGCAGACAAATGAAAGGTTTGAGAAATACTCACTTGGCGACTAGGATAAAACGTAGGCCAGTACGAATACTGGTTGGCTTCTCCAGCTCTGGCCCCAGTTTTCGACTGAGGCCTGTCTCGAACACGCTCTGCGCCCAAGACACCGACGGCTTCTTCGAGGACGAGGCCACGACAGGAGGTTCAGTGGCAATCGCCGCGGGAGCTCCCCTTGGTGGTAAGGCCCCTACGGCTGGAGCGGCCACGAGGCCGGTAACTGGGACGAAGGGCGGCAGCAGCGGTGCCAACGACACCTTGTCTTCCGCAACAGTCGCACCGGTCGCCACGTTCGCATGCACCGTTACATCGGATTTAGCTTCCTCGGCTGTGCTGGTAGTATCGGAGCTACTCGCGGACCGTGGCGGTGATATCGGCTTAACCGGCTTCTTCTTCTTCTTTGGTGGCGGCGGTTTCTTCTTAGATGGTGTGGCTTCACGTTGCGAGGTGCACTCGGGGAGCTCGTTGTCATCGTCGTCGTGGGCCTCGAGGCTCTTGCTGGCCTCGAGCTCGCGTTGATGTTGCCCACGGATCGTGCGAACTGTGGGTGCGGCGACCTCCACGGCTTCATCGCCATTGTCGTCATCGTCATCATCGCCGCCCCCGTCACTTCTGGCATCGCCCTTATCGGGCGAAGACTCGCTATCATCTTCGGCGGAAGAGTTCGAATTCTCATCATCTGCGGGTGGAAGCCAACCTTCCACCACTTGGAATAGCTACAACAACCAAGAAAAAATAGCACGACCGCGAATGCAAAACTGCGACTGCGAGTGCATAAGAAATAAAAGAACTCACCGTTGGGGCTTGGCACTTCACGGTGTAAGGTGCGACACCGGCCTTTGCATCAATATACACCGCCTGGGTGATCTTCTTTAGGGCCAAGGTGTAATCGTTGAGTCTCCACTCGGCATGGCAAGACTTCGTCGGGTCGTCCTTGCCTGTGTACTTGTACATATAGTGGGCACGACTGGCCAAAGGCCCGAGCCATCGCCCGAGCCAGCAATTGTAAAGATTGATGGTTTGGAGGACCTTCTTCTTCAGGTTGTGGATGGTCTGCAATATCTCGTCGACGACCATCCGCTGGTCCAGCGGAAGTTTGGTGACTTGGAGCCGACGCGGCTCGGGCCGGTCGGCGGAGTACGTCGGAAGCGCCACCTCATCGCCCGACGGCGACTCGGTCACGTAAAACCAGATCTTCTTCCATTCATTCACTACTTTAGCGGGCAACATCAGATCAAAAAAGGACGCCTTCGACTTCAGCTGAAAGGTCAGGCCGCCCGCGGCCAACATCGGGCCACCTGCCTCTTCGCGGCTGATCCTCCCATGGAATAGATCTTGCCATAGAGGGAAGTATGGCCGACAACCCAGGTAGCACTCGCAGAACGCCACAAAGATGGGAGCTGCTCGATGCTATGCGGCCCTAGGTTCGACGGTTGGATGTCATAGTAGGCGCAGAAGCAGCGGAAGAAGAGGGAAGTGGGGAATCTGAGTCCCTGCTCTAGATGGCTGGTGAAGCAAACAAATTTCCCCTCACACAGATTTGGGATCACCTCTCCAGCCACGGGGATGCGCCATCTCCCGGCGCGGAGGACCCCTGCCTCGTCGAACGACTTTAGCAGCGCCTTCGTGCACTTGGATCTGCCCCATGGTTCTGTCGGAGGGGCCATCGATTAAGAGATCTAGGGCTATGAGTTGCTCTGGGTCGCTACGCGGAATGGAAGATTGGAAATGCGCGAGATCGGAGGAAGTGTGGGAATGTTCTTCCCTCACCTATCGATTTCCTTATATAGCGGTTACTACCCGCCATCTTCGGGGAGCCATTACCACGCGGTAATTACGCCGATATTTCCGTTGGATTACCCAACGACTACTTTAACCAGCGCTGACGGTCCAACTTCATCCATTCGACTCGCTGTCTTCAGCGACTTGACGACTCGCCGACCTAATCACTATAACAGTGACTTAATTATTCGCCGACCTATTCTCCAAGCTACGATCTGATTAGTCGCTAATATTGCGACTAAAATGACTAGTTTTTTCCTTTATTCAGGAGTCCGCCGCCGACTCTACTGGGAGTCCGAAGTGGACCTGCATACTCCGACTGCCAACACACACCTGCGACAAATCAACGACGACCTCAGGGACTACCTGTAGCATCCCAATTGTCTAACAATTGCAATGCTACTAGCCTAGTCTATATAAATGCTACTTCCTATATATAATTGTTGCATCATCATTATATCATGCTCATGTCATCATGCCACCTTGCATTTGAGCATCATATAAAACCCTTTTTGTTTTGGATCTTCTCTCATATGCATTGTAAATTGTATTTGCCTCTTGATATTGTATTTGGTTATTGATATATTGTTTAATGCCCAAGTTGAGTTGGGGGCATATCTTTTACTCAACTCCATCACCTTTCTCTGTCACCACCTTATAATTCCACCATTCCCCTATATGTGAGCTTTGCTTTTATTTGGGTTTACCTCTAGCTCATGTGGGTTGGGATGGCTCCACTTACAATTCCACATGCTCCCATATATGCACCATGTTGTTTTCACATTATTGGTATATGAGAGACACATGGCCACCTTTGCATGCTATGTGAGTGGAACCCCTTGTCAAGTTTTCATATGGTTAAAATATGAATATAAGCTCATGTAAGAATACCATTGTGGTTCATGTTGGCTAGTGGCACATACACACAAGCTTGGCCACCTTATATTCATGCATGATCTTTTATTTAATCCATGTGGTAAACAAGCTCTCTTTTCTTTTGTGGGGCCTTATTCCAATTTGGGAAGCTTGCTTATACAAATGCCATGAGATAATCTAGTGGTTTTCACTACTAGAGGGGGCATTTACTATTTATGCATGGCCCATGCAAGAACCACCACATTCTAGTCTTTTGGTTTTTTATTTGAATCTTTGTGTGGATCATCCCCCATATCTCTACCCCTCTTCATGCTTGGTCTTGCTTGATGCATGCAAGCATCTAAAACCCTAAACCTAACCTCTCTCTCTAAACCCTCACCACCTTTTATCCCATCCTCTCTTTTGACTAGATCTTGTTTGAGCTTGGCTTGATTTTGTTTGGTCTTGTCAAAAGAGAACACACCACCCTACCTCATCTCTCTCTCTCATCTCACCCTCTCTCTTTACCCTCCCTCCTAACCCTAGTTTCCTCTCTAACCTAACCCGAGCCCCCTCTAAGCTAACCCTAGCTACCCACATCTCTCTCACCCCTCTCTCTACCTTGCTGGCCCCACTGCCACCCTGCCCCACCTAGCTACCCCCATCCCCAAGAAACCCTAACCCGAGCCTCCCCCTAACCAACCCTAGCTCCTAGCCCGAGCCTCCCCTCTCCTCTCTCCTTCTCTTCTCTCTGCCGTGCGTGCCCACACCGAGCCTACCCCTCTCTGGCCTCACCCTGGCCCCACCTGGAAGCCCCTACCCTGCCCTGCCGGCCAGCACGAGCACGTGCTCGAGGAGAGGCAGAAAAGGTGGCCGAAGCCACCTTTATCTCCAACCTGCTCCCACACGGCACCCACGCCTCTCCCTCACCTTTCCCTCCCCCCACACGCCTCCTCTGGCCTCTCCAGATCCGCCCAAGCCTGCCTCCTCTCCTCCCTTCTTCTCCATCGCCACCCTATAGCCGCCACCGCAAGATCACCCTACCACCACCATAGCAGAAGGAGAGCGAGGTGTCTGGACGTTGGGGAAGACCAAGCCGAGCACCAGCCTCGCCCCTGTACACGGAGCCGAGAAGGAGGAGCCCCAGAAGCGCGGAACCACCGCCGCCCCGACGCGAAACCCTAGCCCGCGTTCGTCTGCCTCGCCGACGATCGAGCGCTCCGCTGCCCGAACCACCACCGTCAACAGCCCCGCGGTGAGCCTCCCTCTCGCCCTGACATGCTCCGCCACGCCATCGTCGCCTAGGTCCATCGGTCCTTTCGTCGAACGGCCTCTGCACGCCGGTGTGCGCTGACGTCTGCACGCTCCCGCGCCGCGCCAGCCTATCTAGCCGTGCAGCCCTTCCCCACCAGCATCCCCGCAGCCACCGTAGTGGTCTGAGCCTCTGCGTGCACGCCCAGATTCTGGGTTTGATCCCCCGCTCGGCCACAAGACCGATCGGTCGCCAGCGACGCCGAGAAGAGGAACAGTACGGGCGCCCTTTTGCGCATACCCCCTGCGTCTTTTTGATGCTCAACCCGCGGTCCAGCCCAGGCCCACTAGTCGTTGTCTGCTACTGCTTTTACAAAAGGTACTCAGACTCTGTTTCATCAACTCGGTCCCCGCCATGGCAGCCCAAGACTCGCCCATCGGCGTATGGGTCCGCAGCCTCGGACCCCAATCATCCTCTCAGCCGGGCATGCTCATGGTGATGTAAGGTTTTCATGGCGTGGCCCCAATAGCCTGGCCCCACCTGTAATTGACTGTGGCTGGATCTGAGTGAGTGAGAAAAGTATTTCTGTATTTCTGTTTTAATTTAAACTTTTCCCAAATTATTTCAAATTCAAATTTAAATCTGTTTTCAAATAACTTTTAAAATATAAATCCAAATAATACAAATAATATATGTTTTGAGATCAGAAAAATGTGAGGAATTCAAATATGCCCTTCAAAATATATTTTGGATACTTTAAATTTCGAGTTGATTAAAATTACAATAAAATGCCCTTTTTCCTTAATTAATTAATAACTTTTGATTTATAACTCCAAATTTAACAAATAATATGTCTAAAATGATTAGCTCGACGAGACCTTTCTGTTTATGCATTCGTTGTTCTGTTTTGCAGCATGCATCATATAAATATAATGTATACAGCAACTTAATTGAGGTTAAAACATGATTAAAACTCAATAAAATGATTTATTCTTGTATTCCACACCTCACCCTTGCCATGCTACTTTATTGCCATGCAAATTGTGCATCATTCATCATGGCATGATTGTTTGCTTGACGTATTTTATTCATATGCTTGTGCACTTTATTTATGTTGGCCCTTGTTTGTGTGGTTCTTCTCTAATAGATCTTTGGCGGGGATATATCAAGAGACCTGTGAGCACTACCTGATCCTTCTCTCGCTTCAACTGAGCTGCCAGGCAAGCACTACCACATGCTTGCATACATTTAGTACCTATTGCCTCTATCTTATTCTTGCATCATTGCGTCGCGATTGCATCAAACTGAATCCCAAGTATTGCATAGCCTTTACTTTTAAACCCCACCGAAGCTTGTTCCTCCATCCCATGAGCCATTACTATAGGAGTTGTTTGAGCCAGGCGAGTCGTAGAACAACATGTGTAGGGTATGTGAGTGTCTGATGGATAACGAGGTACCTATACAACTTAACTTGAGTAGTAATGGGATAACTAATGAAAGTGGCACCGGTGAGCCATATTTGCTATTTGGTTTTTCAGGCTCACTTGTGTCTCGTAGGACCCCGAGTACTTGATTCCTGTTCCTTGAATTTTCGCGCTATCCACATCCGGGAGGCCTTATGGACCCCCCTGAGCCAGAGCTTGATTCATTCTTATTTCTTGGGGCCACAAAGTAGTTTGAGGTTTTATTACTATCCTGTAATTATGCCATGCTTTACTGCTTAATTTAAAATTGTGCGAGGAATGCACCTATACTGTTTAGGGAAGCGGAGTGTTTTCAGCCACTGACGCAAACCTTGAGTCCGTCTCGGAGTCGGCTAACTTCGTTGCGGGTAGCTTAATGGGGTGGCCCCCTGAAATATTTCTGAATCCTGTGATCGCTTTGTCGTGACTGCCTCGTTGGGTATTGATTTGGTTTTTCCGAGGTTGATCGAGTGTGTGTTGCTATTTGTGCACCCCTGCAGGGTAAAACTTTCTGAAAGCCGTGTCCGCGGTTATGGACGACTTGGAGCACAGTTTCTCGATCATAGACAAGTATAACTAAAGTACCGCTTTTAATTTGACTAAGTACCTGACTAGTAATTAGTGCAACAATCATGGAATGGATAATAAAACTACCAACGAATGGGGGTTGTTCGTCCGCTTCCTCGCTGGCGAGGAGGAGGATGGATCTATTAATATTACCGTTATAACTGTTATTAATTCACGGACATCCGCTCATCTTTGGTTAGGCGGATGGTTAGTAGTATCTATAGAATTGTTAGGGTTTATCTTTTGCTGCAATTCGTCACCCTGTGTTGTGTCCCCTTTAGAGGCATAAAGACTTGCTGAGTACCCCTAGGGTCTCACACGATAAATTGTTTGATTCGATGAATGTAAACTCGCAAGATGGATATGGGTGGAGGAGACGATGTGGGCAACGATCATTCGGTGTAGAGATTCCAGGAACGTGGATCCGTGAGATCTGTGGGCGGGATGTGTTTATTTATGGGGCATCTTATGCCGATTTGCTTCTTATCCGTACTCGGATCTTGTTTTCCGCTTCCGCTTGATACTCTAATGTTTGATGTATGAGGAGATATCCTAAACTATTATATCTATCCAGGATATTTGGATCTTGCCGTATGGCGTTGCAATATTTCCTTTCTTTTTAGATGGAATGACTCTGAGAACCATTGTATGGTGGCTTGCATACATACCCATTTGTGTATGTAGTTGATCCCTTCGCTTTGCCGACACGCCGCCTGTTCTTGTCCCGATGTTGGAAATGGTTAGGACGGCGAAAGGTTCTACCTGTGAGCGACATTTGGGCCCCAATTGCATTATTTTAACCATTTCCGCTCATCCAGGCTTGTAACTAGGAGCGTAATTCACCGAGGTAGTTACAATTGGTATCAGAGCCATCCCTCCCTTCAGGGTCTCAGCCAAATGGTCGTTATCAGTCTAGCAAATATTTTTGGTAGCTATGTATACTAGGGAAAAACAAAACGCGAGAGTAGGACTGCTTCCACTTTTCTTCTTACCACCACCCACCCTTTTCTGGTAAGGAAGTGTAACGTTTTCAATCCTCTTCTTAAAATTCAAACTAGGATTCACGTGTTCTGGGTTTCCGTAGTACCATAGAAAGTGTGTGTGTGTAATTCCTTGTCTATCTGTTGCATCCAATTTGTTATCACAATATGATTTTGGTTATCAACTGTTGGTACATTCCATACTGAGAGGCTTTTGAAAACCGGTGCGATCTATTTGAATCCTTGTTAACCGGTGCCATCTTCTTAAGGGTGTCCTTCCTTCTAGCAACTCAACCTTCTGTGTAAGCATCAGTTGCTAATCGCTACCTGATAAGCGTTTTTGCGCATCTATTGGTATTTTAATGCCGGAAAATGCGGAAATTTTTTCTTTGATACATCTGTGTTTCCACACTTTTCACCGTGTGAAACATTATCTATCTCCCTTTTATCAGCATGTCCATGCTAACTCATTCTTTTGTCACCGGCGCTTAATCCTAGAGCTTCATTTCATCTCCAAATCTCTTGGGCTAATTACAT
The DNA here is from genome assembly GCA_023614405.1 of Avena insularis. Taxonomy (NCBI): domain Eukaryota; kingdom Viridiplantae; phylum Streptophyta; class Magnoliopsida; order Poales; family Poaceae; genus Avena; species Avena insularis. The sequence goes on along the minus strand of CM042693.1, from coordinate 256,988,582 downwards.
AACATGTGTCGATCCGATGCTGGTGATTGTAATTTGGCTCTCGGCATAGCTATATGACACTTATCAGGAGTGGAATATGGAAAATGCAATCACCACTATCCTCCAAATGGTGACGGTTATCTCCTGTGATTTTGAGTATACCGTGACCATATCTATGCATATTCAAGCATCTTTGGCAATCCGGAGTTTCTCAAGGCACTACGACGGTCTATCATCTGTCCATCATGCTGCACATCTTTTTGAACTCCATATCTGCAAAATTCTCTTTGAGACGAGGGAATTGCATCTTTTCGTCTCTGATAGCTTTGCTTAAGGTATGAGCTATCATCGGTTCTTATCCAAGATCTCTTTATCTTTGTAACTGGTGATCCAATCGACAATGTGAACCAGGTGACATCTCTTTTTCTTCCGAAGGACCAGATAATCTATTCTTCCAGTGCATCTTCTTCAACACGAACCCGTGCTCTCAATATTGATCTTTCCAAAGAGCGTTGAGCTCAGAAAGTGTTTCGAGCATTTGTTTGTTCCTCCCGCCTCTCGAACTTGATATTCTGGGAATATCAAGTTAATCCATGGTGGTATATGTTGTTAATATGCTTGCCTATTCGATATCTATGGGAGGACATGGAAGATCATCTGTGTCTCTTTCTCTCAAGCTTTGTTAACACTGCCGTGTGCAAAGTCCCCAAAGTGGAAATTCTGGCTTCTTGAAGTCACTTATCTCGACCACGTCCTTCTGCTAAATACATTGCTTCAATTCTGGAATTGGCAATCCATTGTTAATTCCATCCTCCATCTTCAACCAATCCGGAGTTGTTCCTTGTTGGCAAGTTATCATCGTCGTTCCGCCGAAGATTTCCTCAAGACTGCTAAATCTCCCTCAATCATTTCAAGAAGAACATGGAGTTCTTTCACCTCAGTCTCGTCAAGTAATCTCTTGAAACCTTCTCGCTCTATCGTCTATGCTCAATCCACCGGAGGCCATGAAGACTTTTCAGATCTTTCGTAACCCTTCTGTTCAAGTTGGTGTTATCTTTTTCTTTATCTGTGGAATCTTGCAGTTGTTCTCCGTAATCTTCCTTCATATCTTTCCGGTGGCTTGGTACTACCGACTTGACGACAACATCATCATCTTTATCTATCTATGAATCTGGTGAATCATTGGCATCTATCCTTGTTTTCTAACAGAGTTCCACGAGCTCTTCTTGTCTATACCTTCAGTCTGTTTCGGTAGTTGGGTCGCATGGTTTTCTTATTCATGTGCGGAGTAATGCTTTGAGTGCGGGATGGAGTAGCTACCATACCACTACTCTTATCATTCGCTCTTGTACATTGAATTGGTGAATTAATGTGATTTCACTCATTCCACGGAAGTTAGAAGTGGCCTTTATCCCTTGATACTTTTACTTCCGTCCTTGTTTTTCCGGAGTGCTCTCTCGAAGAAAGTAATCAATAATCTCTTGTTGGTGATCTCACCCTTTCTACACGTAGCAAAATCTTCAATTATCTGGTGGAAACAAACGCAAACTCTTTTCTATCCTCGTCTTTCTACCGATGCTCGGCATCCCCAAACAAGATGAAAGGAAGCTATCTCTCTTTGTTTCATCAATTCTTTTTCTGTGGTAAAGCCAATTATGGTTGATGCCATCAACCGCAAATCTATTGCGTTAGCCTCAAGGCTAAAGAAAGCAATAAGTATATCTACAATAAACTCCAGATCCTCCATATTCTTTGCGTCTCGGGATTCCCCCATGATCTAGCTTCGCATCCGTCTCTAGAAGTTATATCCGCGCACCTCAATTGCGTGATCCTTTGGGTCTTACCAGCGCAAGAAGAATCTAATCCGACGATGTCTAACTAAATCTTTCTGTTGATATCAAGGGACCCTATTGTTTGAAGGCAATATTGTTTCCGTACTTCATTTCTCAAATCCGAGAGAAGATACGATGCTATTGTCATAGTGGTTCAAAACCTCTCCAATCTAGCTCTTTTTCTTCCGGCGAGATAAAGATTCATCCTCTCTCCTATCAGTAAATCTTTAATCTTAACGGTGTGTCTTTCTTTATCCTTGATACATCATCTTGTCTTTTTCTTTCACAAGTGGTTATATTCTTTTATCATGTTTCTTGAGAAAACCGAAGCTATGTCCATCCTATCCTTCTTCTCTCACGACCATCCTACAATTCTTCTAATCCGTTGTTCTTGAAGCAAAACGCAAGACTCGCAGCAAGTCTAGCAAGTTATTCCGTTGTTCATCAACTTGGGAACGTGAGGGTCACCTTCGTTCGAACAACCGCCTCTCCTTGTGCTGTTTTCTTTTTCCTAGGAATCTCGGGGCGAGATTCTTGTTTAGTGGGGGAGAGTTGTAGCATCCCAATTGTCTAACAATTGCAATGCTACTAGCCTAGTCTATATAAATGCTACTTCCTATATATAATTGTTGCATCATCATTATATCATGCTCATGTCATCATGCCACCTGGCATTTGAGCATCATATAAAACCCTTTTTGTTTTGGATCTTCTCTCATATGCATTGTAAATTGTATTTGCCTCTTGATATTGTATTTGGTTATTGATATATTGTTTAATGCCCAAGTTGAGTTGGGGGCATATATTTTACTCAACTCCATCACCTTTCTCTGTCACCACCTTATAATTCCACCATTCCCCTATATGTGAGCTTTGCTTTTATTTGGGTTTACCTCTAGCTCATGTGGGTTGGGATGGCTCCACTTACAATTCCACATGCTCCCATATATGCACCATGTTGTTTTCACATTATTGGTATATGAGAGCCACATGGCCACCTTTGCATGCTATGTGAGTGGAACCCCTTGTCAAGTTTTCATATGGTTAAAATGTGAATATAAGCTCATGTAAGAATACCATTGTGGTTCATGTTGGCTAGTGGCACATACACACAAGCTTGGCCACCTTATATTCATGCATGATCTTTTATTTAATCCATGTGGTAAACAAGCTCTCTTTTCTTTTGTGGGGCCTTATTCCAATTTGGGAAGCTTGCTTATACAAATTCCATGAGATAATCTAGTGGTTTTCACTACTAGAGGGGGCATTTACTATTTATGCATGGCCCATGCAAGAACCACCACATTCTAGTCTTTTGGTTTTTTTATTTGAATCTTTGTGTGGATCATCCCCCATATCTCTACCCCTCTTCATGCTTGGTCTTGCTTGATGCATGCAAGCATCTAAAACCCTAAACCTAACCTCTCTCTCTAAACCCTCACCACCTTTTATCCCATCCTCTCTTTTGACTAGATCTTGTTTGAGCTTGGCTTGATTTTGTTTGGTCTTGTCAAAAGAGAACACACCATCCTACCTCATCTCTCTCTCTCATCTCACCCTCTCTCTTTACCCTCCCTCCTAACCCTAGTTTCTCCTCTAACCTAACCCGAGCCCCCTCTAAGCTAACCCTAGCTACCCACATCTCTCTCACCCCCTCTCTCTACCTTGCTGGCCCCACCTGGCCACCCTGGCCCCACCTAGCTACCCCCATCCCCAGTAAAACCCTAACCCGAGCCTCCCCCTAACCAACCCTAGCTCCTAGCCCGAGCCTCCCCTCTCCTCTCTCCTTCTATTCTCTCTGCCCGAGTGCCCACACCGAGCCTACCCCTCTCTGGCCTCACCATGGCCCCTACCCTGCCCTGCCTCTGTTGCCAGCACGAGCACGTGCTCGAGGAGAGGCAGAAAAGGTGGCCGAAGCCACCTTTATCTCCAACCTGCTCCCACACGGCACCCACGCCTCTCCCTCACCTTTCCCTCCACCCACACGCCTCCTCTGGCGTCTCCAGATCCGCCCAAGCCTGCCTCCTCTCCTCCCTTCTTCTCCATCGCCACCAGGTACCCCATAGCCGGCCACCGTCGGCATCACCCTACCACCACCGTAGCAGAAGGAGAGAGAGGTGTCTGGACGTTGGGGAAGACCAAGCCGAGCACCAGCGTCGCCCCTGTACACGGAGCCGAGAAGGAGGAGGCCCTGAACCACCGCCACTGACACGAAACCCTAGCCGCGTTAAATGGCTTCGCCGACGATCGAGCGCTCGCCCTGCCCACCACCACCACAGCCCCGGTGAGCCTCCTCTCGCCTGGACATGCTCCGCCACGCCATCGCCGCTTAGGTCCGCCATCCTTTCGTCGAACGCCTTCGCCGGTGCTGACGTCTGACGCTCTGCCTCGCGCGCCAGCCTATCTAGCCGTGCAGCCCTTCCCCACCAGCATCCCCGCAGCCACCGTAGTGGTCTGAGCCTCTGCGTGCACGCCCAGATTCTGGGTTTGATCCCCCGCTTCGCGCCGCGCACCGATCGGTCGCCAGCGACGCCGAGAAGAGGAACAGTACGGGCGCCCTTTTGCGCATACCCCCCTGCGTCTTTTTGATGCTCAACCCGCGGTCCAGCCCAGGCCCACTAGTCGATTATGCTACTGTTTTACAAAAGGTACACTCTGTTTTCATCAACCGCAGTCCCCGCCATGCGCGTGGCAACCCTCAAGACTCGCCCATGGGCCCGCAGCGCCTCGGACCCCACTCCATCCTCTGGCTGGGCATGCTCATGTGATGAAGGTTTTCACTTGTTGTGGCGTCCAGTCAGCCTGGCCCCACCTGTAATTGACTGTGGCTGGATCTGAGTGAGTGAGAAAAGTATTTCTGTATTTCTGTTTTAATTTAAACTTTTCCCAAATTAATTCAAATTCAAATTTAAATCTGTTTTCAAATAACTTTTAAAATATAAATCCAAATAATACAAATAATATATGTTTTGAGATCAGAAAAATGTGAGGAATTCAAATATGCCCTTCAAAATATATTTTGGATACTTTAAATTTCGAGTTGATTAAAATTACAATAAAATGCCCTTTTTCCTTAATTAATTAATAACTTTTGATTTATAACTCCAAATTTAACAAATAATATGTCTAAAATGATTAGCTCGACGAGACCTTTCTGTTTATGCATTCCTTGTTCTGTTTTGCAGCATGCATAATATAAATATAATGTATACAGCAACTTAATTGAGGTTAAAACATGATTAAAACTCAATAAAATGATTTATTCTTGTATTCCACACCTCACCCTTGCCATGCTACTTTATTGCCATGCAAATTGTGCATCATTCATCATGGCATGATTGTTTGCTTGACGCATTTTATTCATATGCTTGTGCACTTTATTTATGTTGGCCCTTGTTTGTGTGGTTCTTCTCCGAATAGATCTTTGAAAGGGGGATATATCAAGAGACCAGAGCACTACCCAGATCCTTCTCTCGCTTCAATCGAGCTGCCAGCAAGCACTACCACATGCTTGCATACATTTAGTACCTATTGCCTCTATCTTATTCTTGCATCATTAAGTCACATTGCATCAAACTGAATCCCAAGTATTGCATAGCCTTTACTTTTAAACCCCACCGAAGCTTGTTCCTCCATCCCATGAGCCATTACTATAGGAGTTGTTTGAGCCAGGCGAGTCGTAGAACAGCATGTGTAGGGTATGTGAGTGTCTGATGGATAACGAGGTACCTATACAACTTAACTTGAGTAGTAATGGGATAACTAATGAAAGTGGCACTGGTGAGCCATATTTGCTATTTGGTTTTTCAGGCTCACTTGTGTCCCGTAGGACCCCGAGTACTTGATTCCTGTTCCTTGAATTTTCGCGCTATCCACATCCGGGAGGCCTTATGGACCCCCCTGAGCCAGAGCTTGATTCATTCTTATTTCTTGGGGCCACAAAGTAGTTTGAGGTTTTATTACTATCCTGTACTTATGCCATGCTTTACTGCTTAATTTAAAATTGTGCGAGGAATGCACCTATACTGTTGGGAAGCGGAGTGTTTTCACGGTATCGATAAGCCCAGTCACATTTTCGGGTTCCCAATCGTCTACAGCCACTGACGCAAACCTTGAGTCCGTCTCGGAGTCGGCTAACTTCGTTGCGGGTAGCTTAATGTGGTGGCCCCCTGAAATATTTCTGAATCCTGTGATCGCTTTGTCGTGACTTCCTCGTTGGGTATTGATTTGGTTTTTCCGAGGTTGATCGAGTGTGTGTTGCTATTTGTGCACCCCTGCAGGGTAAAACTTTCTGAAAGCCGTGTCCGCGGTTATGGACGACTTGGAGCACAGTTTCTCGATCATAGACAAGTATAACTAAAGTACCGCTTTTAATTTGACTAAGTACCTGACTAGTAAATAGTGCAACACTCATGGAATGGATAATAAAACTACCAACGGATGGGGGGTTGTCCGTCCGCTTCCTCGTCGGTAAGCGAGGAGGAGGATGGATCTGTTAATATTACCGTTATAACTGTTGTTATTAATTCACGGACATCCGTCTATCTTTGGTTAGGCGGATGGTTAGCGAGTATCTATAGAATTGTTAGGGTTTATCTTTTGCTGCAATTGCATCACCCCAGGCTGTGTCCCCTTTAGAGGCATAAAGACTTGCCGAAAATTCTAGGGTCTCACACGATAAATTGTTTGATTCAGATGAACAATTAAACTCGCAAGATGGATACTGGGTGGAGGAGACGGATGATGTGGGCAACGATCATTCGGTGTAGAGATTCCGGGAACGTGGATCCGTGAGATCTGTGGGCGGGATGTGTTTATTTATGGGGCATCTTATGCCAATTTGCTTCTTATCCGTACTCGGATCTTGTTTTCCGCTTCCGCTTGATACTCTGATGTTTGATGTATGAGGAGATATCCTAAACTATTATATCTATCTAGGATATTTGGATCTTGCCGTATGGCGTTGCAATATTTCCTTTCTTTTTAGATGGAATGACTCTGAGAACCATTGTATGGTGGCTTGCATACATACCCATTTGTGTATGTAGTTGATCCCTTCGCCTGCCGATTACGCCGCCCGTTCTTGTCCTGATGTTCGGAAATGGTTAGGACGGCCAAAAGGTCTACCTGTGAGCGGCATTTGGGCCCCACCGTACTATTTTAACCATTTCCGCTCATCCAGGCTTGTAACTAGGAGCGTAATTCACCGAGGTAGTTACACTACTGGTGGGGATATTCCGACCGGGGTATACCTAGCAGGACGTTTCCTATTGGCCCAAGCTGCCAGCGAGTGGGCCTGCAGGACGGCGACTGGATCGAGACTTGGCAAAGACCCAGGCGACTGGAAGCTAGAGGCCCAGAAGCGTATCTAAGCCCAGTCGGATTAGGTCAAGAACCCGCTGAATCCTTAACTAATTAGGTTGTAGATCTGTAAACCCTAGCGAGGTGAGCCTATATAAACCTCCCTAGGGGTACACATAGAGGACACGTTCCACCATACACCCCAGCAGCTCGCCGCCTAGTCGTCGAGCTCGCCCTTGTACTCTCTCCACAATACAATCTAGCAGGAGTAGGTCTTTACCCTCTGGGGGACGAACCTGGGTAAATCCTTGTGTCTCCGCCCTCATCTCGCACCACAGATGGCTGGCCACCCTTGCCCTTCGTTCTACTACTCGCTGCCGATTGCAGCATCTGCCGTGGCCATTCCCACGACAATTCTCAAAAGGGAGTTCAATGTTGGTGAGAAAGTCCTTTTGTATAGGTCTCGTCTCAGATTTTTTTGCAGGAAAACTACTCTCCAAATGGGAAGGACCTTTTGTTATCAAGGAAGTATACCATTCAGGTGCCATCAAAATCTCTTCTCTGAAGGATGACACAACACAGGTGGTTAATGGTCAAAGATTAAAGCATTATATTTCTGGAGATTCTTACAATGAAGATGTGGATGTCATCCAAATGGTGACTCCAGAAGAATTTATCAAGAACCAAACACCAGAATCTGCAGAGTTCGTCTTTGAATAGGTAAAAGTGGTAAAAACAGAAGGTTCATGAAACTCTAATATTTTTATATTTTTGATGTTTTTAATACATAAGGGAAGTTACGAGATTAATCGAAGAGGAACGGAGCTGGGTGGCAAGCCACCCGTGCGCCTGGCCTAGCCTGGCCGCGCCTGGAGGGGGTTTGACTCCCCGAACTCCGTCTCCGCTTCATTTTCGTGTCAAAACTTTCCTTATGCATTGAATCTTCGTAATATATAACCCCCGGATCCCCCGAGGTTCGTGCATCATGTTCTCGTTGTGTTTTCGTTTCGATCTGTTTCTGTCAGGAAATCTTCTCAAGTTTAGAGCACCATGGCCTCCACCAACAATGAAGGCAAGAAGCCCGAGAAAGAAGAACCTCAAGTTTCCAAGGAGGAAGAGATCCAGGAAGGATATGAAGGTGTCATGGAGGAGGACAAGCAACCAGACACCCGTGCTACCGTTGCAAGCACTGGTTTGGTAGCACTACCGACCAAGCTTAAGAAGACAACACAGATGTCTACAAGAGGGAAACCTCCACGTCTCTTCTACAATCCACAACCATCTCCTCCATGGATGAAGAGTGGGGAAAGAACAACAAGAACTGGGATTCTCGGACTGACATGATCATGAACCATATAGAGCAAAACTCGGAGCTAATCCGCACTCTTACTTTTCACTTCGAGGAGTTGAAGAAACTTATTGAGGAGCTTATCAAGAGAACACCACCACCATTGAAGGAGTAAATCGTCATCAGGTTTGGCATCCCCTTGGCTTTTTCCAAGCTTGGGGGAGTGCCGCGGTACCACCACCCTTATCTTTTATCTTTTACCTTTTTAGTGGATTCATATCTATGGTAGATAAGTTATTTTATAGTTTGGTTTGCATGTGGAAGTATCTCTCCTTTAGTTGATTATCTATGTATCTCTTGGTGTGAGTGCCTTTATTGGAATATTAATGATAAGTCTCATCTTTTACTTTTTGCACTTCTTATTTTAGTTTGCAATCTCTATTATATGATGGATCTTGATGTTTAGTATTGGCACCACTCTGGTATCATCAAGTGGATCTAAATTGGTTTTGGCAAACCGAGTTCTGGTCAGTGGCATTAATTTGAGAGAAAAAGAAAGAAAGAAAAAAAACCTTCAGGTATTTGGTATCATTTGTTTTCTTTCTTGTTGGCTCATAAGCTTAGTATTCTTTATTTAAGATTATTTTGTGTCTTCAAGGAAGATTGCATGTTTGGCTTTATTACTTGTATGTTTTCTTGTTTCTTTAAACTCTCTTGCTTGCTACCCAACCTTGCTAGCCAAAAACCTCTTTTGAGAAGGCATACTTCTCATGTTTCCAAAATCCTTTTGAACCCCAAACTTTTGCCACTTGTGTCCACCATATCTACCTAGTAGCGTTTTCTATTCCAAGAAAATTCTCAAGTTTCATCTACCTTCCAAATTAAAAAGTATTTTGTTATGTGAAATCTAGTTAGTAAAGCTCTCACGAACTTGATGGCACATTTTATTTACTTGACCCTAATAAACTTGAACCATTGTGAACATCGAAGTTGTATATGCTTGCATCTATACGTTGGAATTAGCAGAACTGTGCTGTCACGGGGAACGTTTTCAACATTGCACTTGTACTCTGTACACAGTTTATATCGTGCTGTTTTGTCTATGGATGTCAACGGTGTGAAATAAAGAGGGAACTTGTAAGTCCATGGAGTTTGTATTCTATGTTAGAGAAACGCCTGGGCCGCTAGCCTAAGCCATGCTTAATCATGGTGGAAACTTGCTGCATCACCATAGTGAGCTATCTATGAAGCATCCTCAATAAAAAGCTATGCATATGGTAAATAAAAAGATTGCTGAGATACTCATTGTCTGCTTGCCTTGTCATTTTGGTTATGGGAAAGCTCCTGTACCATGTGCAAGGGGTACCCCGTTGGAGGTTCTCAATGATATGCAAATACTTACAATGACAAGAACTTACCTGGGCTCAAAGTTGAGTATGCATGAGGAGTGGCCCTCATATTCGAGAGACATGAGATTGCCAACTTATATTTGTCAAGCATATACTCCACCTTTGTTCACTTTAACCTTAATCATTTCAAGATGCTTATGATAGGGGAAATGAGGGCCCAAAGCTCGTAAGTACCATAATCTTTTGAAAGCTCTTTATGACTTGTAATCCCTGCTACTCTATAAGAAGGGACCTTTCTCCTAGTTACCAGTTGAGTCAGTAAACCTACTTCCTCTCCATCTCCAGCAAGCATTTGAGTTGTTGTGTTTCAAGCATTCATATGGTGATTTATTCAATCATGTTCTTGATTTTCCTTGTTTGCACAAAATTCTTATCTATTGAGTATTACTTTGAATTCACTTGTGAAAAACCTTTTTGAGCAAAGAGTGCTCCTGTTTTGAAACCTCTACAAAAAGCCTTTGTGAAACTGTTTGCCAGGTGTTCTCTGACCAAGAACAAGTTTGCCAATTCCAATTATGATTTATCTTTATGCATTTCTATTGTGACTGCTGTAGTTGGTTGCAAGCTAAGTTATATAATGGTGAGTTGCTTTCTTCTATGAGTTGTGCAATGGTAAGTGTGATGCTTCTTGTTCGTATTCTTTTATCGACACTTCACTCCATAAACCTGTGGACATGTTTACTGATCTCAGTATTCGCTTGGGGACAAGCGAAGTCTAAGCTTGGGGGAGTTGATACGCCCAATTTGCATCACCATTCTATATCATAATTTACCTCTATGTTTATGCATGTTGGATGATTCCTAGAGGATGGACTGCCGGAGTCTGGATTCTGATAGAAAAGAAGGCGTTTCGGTGCAATTTCGTGAAGATCAGAAAAATACCAGAAAAATATTATTTTACCAGAAGACGAAGGAAGCCAGAAGGAGGGACGGAGTTGGGCCTCAGGGGGCCCACACCCCCTAGGCGCGGGCCCACCTGAACCCACGCCTAGGGCAAGTGTGGCCCACCTGCCCGGCCTCCGACTTCGCCCCTTCGCCTATATCTTCCCTATGGAACCCCAATACCGGGGGAGCGACCACGGATAGATTTTCGCCGCCTCTCAAGGGCGGAAAACACCGAGAGAGAAAGATCTCTTCGGTAGACAGATTTTTGCCGGGGGAATTCCTTCGCGGAGAGAGGAGACCATCGCCATCAACACCGTCATCAAGCTAGGCTTCATCGAGATCATCATCATCATCCACACCATCATCTCCACCAGCACCATCACTCTGTTCCGCTGTAACAGTTGTGTTGGATATTGCTTTAGTTCGTTAGGGGAAACTTTCCCGGTGTTAATTACTATTGTAGTTGATGCTTGTGAGTGGAACCATTGGATTATTGTTTATGTTCAGATTGTTATCCATTATCATATCATCTTTGATCATGATCCAAATGATGTCTTGTGAGTAGTTCGTTTAGTACTTGAGGACATGGGAGAAGTCATATTGTTAGTAGTGAATCTGTGATGAGTTATTATTCAATGGTTTAGTATTTAAGTTGTGGTGCTATTCTTCTAGTGGTGTCATGTGAACGTCGACTACATGATACTTCACCATTTATGGGCCTAGGGGAATGCATTGTGTATTTGGCTACTAATCGTGGGGTTCCCGGAGTGATAGAAACCTGAACCCCCGTTAGGACACCTTTGCACAAGGGAGTGTAGGATCTCAGAGTTTAAGGCTGTGGTTAGATTTATATCTTAATTACTTTACTGTAGTTACGGATGTTTGCAGGGGGTATAATCACAAGTATGTATTAGTCCTAGATAGGGCAGTATGTTAGCACATGATCACCCACACAACACTTACAAACACCAGAGAAGAGTACTCAGCTATTTGAAGCGAAAGCACTTGACATAATTCCCATGTGTCCTCGAGAACGTTTGGTCCTTATAAGTATTTCCACCGGCTTGTCCTTTGCTAAGAAAGGATTGGGCCACTTGCTCCGTTTGTTCGTTACTTTCACATTACTTGCTCTTTGTTTTGTTGCCTTGTCGAAAACCACTAAAATCCGCTTGCTAAGTATTCACAGGATTTTCTGCTCCATACCGTTTCAAAGACCTTCTGCTCCTCGTTGGGATCGACACTCCTATTTATCGAAAGTACTATGATACACCCCCTATACTTGTGGGTCATCAGTAAACAGTCCACATGTTCCATGAATAAGAGACCGTTGTTTTCTCCCTAGTGGCAACAACACATCTACAACCGAAGAGATTTCTGTCACTTCCCTTGGAAACTAGAGGCATGAACCCACTATCGAGCATAAATACCCCCTCTTGGAGTCACTAGCAACTACTTGGACAAGATAGCTACAAACAACGAAGAGCATGCAAGATCACAAACAACATGGACATGATAGAATCATCAAGACAAAACCATTAATCAAACCAACATAATAATCTCAATATCCATCGGATCCCCGCAAACACAACATGCATGATTACAAATAGATTAGATCTTGATCATGAACGGAGCTCACAAGATCTATACATGAAGGAACAAAGTAGGAGATAAACCATCTAGCTACTACATGGACCCATAGTCCAAGGTGGAACTACTCACACATCATACCGGAGAGAAGGCCTCCGGGATGATCTCCCCTCCCGCAGGGTGCCGGGAAGAACTTCAGATCCCCACGATCTAGGGACGATGGTGGCGGCTACAAATGGTTTCATGGAGATTTGATCGGGTGCTTAGGGTTTCTGCATCGGGGGCTTCTTATAGGCGAAGGGGAGACCGAGGCGGCGGCCTAGGGCGCCAAACCCCAGCCTGGCATGGGGTGGGGCCCACCTGTGCATGGGGTTGGTCTGGCCACCCTAGCCGGCCCCTCCGGCTCTCCTCTGGACTTCTTGTTCCCCATGAAAAGTAATTGACTTTGATGTTTGTCCTGTCCAATTCCAAGAATATTTCTTTACTAACTTTTCTGAAACCAAAACAGTAAAACAGCATCCGCAATCTGCAACTTGTTAATAGGTTAGTACCAGAAAACATGTAAAAAGCACCTCAAAGTGTGGACAAGTAAAACAAAGTAGATAGTAAACAAGCGTGGAGCATCAAAAATTATAGATACGTTTCCAACGTATCAGCATCCCCAAGCTTAACTCCTGCTCGTCCTCGAGTAGGTAAGTCATAAACAGAATAATTTTTGAGGTGACATGCACCCTCACAATAAAGGTCTAACCATTTGCAAGCATTGAAAGCTGGGATCAAAGAACTCTAAACATGTGCATGAAAGATGGAGTTCTCACAACAGGACAAAGTAACTATGCATGCAACATGACAAGCTACACATAAAGATCATGAATAACATGCATTGAAAAATGTTTGGTTGTTTCACATACAGAAAACATAGCATAGTGGCAATCAGCTTGTCCCTCATAGAGTAGCAAATAGATGCATAGGACACCTGCAAAGTTCACAAGGGTGACTAGAAACAAGTAGCACAAGAACAAGTAATAACACAATATGCATCAATCAATAAGCTTTGGAACACTGCACACAGAATGAAAACTATGCTCTCTTAATGGTGCCTAAAGGTAGAAGGTGGAGACTCAATAATGGAGGAAGAAAAGCCTTTTTGTAGAGGAAGCAGGTATTACAAGTTTCAAAAAGAGCTTCCAAAAATTATGGTACTTGTTAGCTTTCAGCCCTCATTGCCCCTATCATAAGCATCTTGAAGTGGTTAAGGTTAAAGTGGCAAAGCTGGAGTATATGCTTGACAAAGTATAAGTTGGCAATCTCAAGTCCCTTGAATATGAGGGCCACACATCATGCATACTCAACATTGGGTCCAAGTAAGTTCTTGTCATTGTAAGTATTTGCATATCATTGAGAACCGCCAATGGGGTACCCCTTGCACATGGTACATGAGCTTTCCCATAACCAAAATGACAAGGAAAGCAGACAATGAGCATCTCAGCAATCTTTTTATTTACCATATGCATAGCTTTTTACTGAGGATGCTTCATAGATAGCTCATTATGGTGATGCTACAAGTTTCCACCATGATTAGGCATGGATTAGGCTAGCGGCCCAGGCGTTTCTCTAACACAGGATACAAACTCCATGTACTTACATGTTCCCTCTTTATTTCACACCCGTGACATCCATACACAAAAGAACATGATATCAACTGAGTACAAAGTACAAGTGCAATGTTGAAAACGTTCCCTGTGACAGCATGGTTATGCTAATTCCAACTTATAAGTGCAAGCATATACACCAAAGTTGTCACAATGGTTCAAGTTTATTAGGGGCAAAGAATATAAAGTGTGCCATCAAGTTCGTGAGGGCTTTAATCACTAAGTGTTCACATAAAAAAATAGTTTTTAATTGGAAGATAGTTGAAAACAAGAATATACTTGGAATGGTGTAACACACCATGCATAGGAGTTTATAGTGGACACTTTGGAAAAACTTGGTTTCTTGGGAGTTGGAGGCATGAGTAACTTACTCATGCAAGTGGAGGCTAGCAAAAGACTGGGGGCAACCAACTAAGAGAGCAATAATGGCCATAATCATGCAGTGCAACAAAGCATACTAATAAAAGCAAAGAGTGGTACTACAAGTCAAGGACTAAATGATCATGGAGGCTAATGGTGACTTGTCATAGTCATAACATGGTGTGAGCATGTGCCCAGTCAACCCAAGCAAAGCATCAAAGGAGAATACCACAATACTATGCTTTTGCATGCTAAAACAACGCATAATTTCTTCAAGGCACACTAAGCAATCCCAATTGTTTGGAACAAGACATGATAAAGAAATAATCACTAAGCATAATGCCAAAATAACACCTAGCATGTCATGCTAAAGTCTAAGTCATAGTCAATGCGAGCTCCTCTTGCACTTCAAGCAAGAACTTACTACTCCTTTCCAAACACCAAGCAAACTTATTTGCAAAACAACACAACGAGAACGGGGGTCCAAACTACTTTATTCAAGCAAACTAAACAACCTAATCAAAGAAAAAAAAACTAAGACGCTCCAAGAACAACACAACTGTGCATGAAACAATAAAAACAAAGTGTCTAGACAGACCTAAGCTTTTTATTAATGAAGAAGGGGATGCCTTGGTCATCCCCAAGCTTTGATGCTTGTACCTCTTGGATATTTCCTAGGGTGACACCATGGTGGAATCCGCAAGATTGAGCTTTTGTCCATTCTTCATCTCATTGCATCATTCTCTCTCTACACCTGAATATTTTCCTTCATACAAAACTTCACACAATCTTCATTAGCAACATTAGTGTATCCAAAAGATATTAGACCTCTGGCAAAGGTTTGAAACAGCAAGGCTTTTCACTAAAAACACAAGCTACTGTAGTAACTCCTTCAAAAAGATCGATTCACCTAAAGAGAACTCAAAAAGGAATCAATAAGAAGCAAATGCAAATAATGGCAGAATCTGTCAAAACAGACCAGCAGGTAGAAACCGATTTTTTCGAACATCTTCTGTTGCTCAAATCAAAAAGTGTTGAACTAATGAAAGTTATGTAACATGCTAGGGGATTTATTCATAAATTTTTATCTCAATCCGAGTTACAGATCATCCTCACGAACGTTTTTGGTAGAGGAAAGAAATCTGTTTCGGGACAGCAACTCCCCAAATCTTACTTCCCTCTCATTAGAGGTCATTCTTGGCACAAAAAGCAAACAAAAAGGATAAGGAGAGATCATTACAGAAGTAATAAGTTCCAAGACTCAAGGAAACTCTTGAGTTATCTCCCAACAAGTACTTTTCTTTAATGCCTTTAAGTTAGGCACAAGAAGCAAGAAGAATCAAGTATTTTCAAATGAAGAATTGCCCCTCTTGCTTCTTCCTTTCTTACCTTTCTTTTTCTCTTTAGGGAAGATATGATTGCTTACCGGAGGAGCAAAGTGCATAATGCATTTTCCCACATCTATTACCGCTCCAAGGTGCTTCAGTAGGGATCTTCCAAGTGTGATCTGTCCTTTGCCTACACATTCAATAACAAGATAATCAGTAGACACCATTTCCCTAAGATTTTTGTAAACACACCTTCAACTATTCTTATGGGTACTATAGTGGCATTGTTGGTAAGAGATATTTCCTCTCCTCCTTCAGTAAGCCCCCAAAGACTCAAGGAATCATAAATATCTTTAGGCATGAGGCAAAATTCAGACATGATATCACAGCGAGCATCAAAAAATGTAGTGTTTATTGAGACTTTGATTGTGGGGAACCACTTGGAAGGCTCAGAATTTATGGGAACATAATCATGGTAAGCCCTAAGCGTGTGATAGCAACTTTTCATAGAAGCAATACCTGTCTCAAGAGTGTTCAACCTAGCAAAAATATTTGTGAAAGAGGAATCAGACTTGCCAGGTGTACCATAAATCATGATTAATTTCTTTATGGCATCAAAAGCTTCATCCTCAGTACATAGCAAGAAATCTTTCTCAGCCACAGCATCCAAAGCATATCTATAACAAAGAGCAATACCGCGGTAGAAACTATCAATAACCAAGCTAAGGCTCACCTTAGGCTCAGTTTTCCTCTGTAAAGCAGAGATTCTAGACCAAGCTTCTTTAAAACTTTCTTCACTTTTTTGCTTAAAAGTGGAGATTTATACCATAGGGGAAATAAAGGTTGGTCCAAAACCAGACATGGTAGCAACTAGAGCAGGAACTAATTTTTTTGTGTTTTTGAATAAAGCAAGCAAACCAAACTAAACTATTTTTTTTGGGTTTTTTGAAAAGAGGCAAACAAAACCAAACAAAACAAACAAAGGAAACTAAAAACAAAGTAAATAGAAAGGAAGTGAAGGACTCCCCTAGTGAAGATGTCCTTAGCCTCCCCGGCAACGGCGCCAGAAATCTTGATGCGTGCACCCAGTGTTGACGTGGGACACTTTGTTGGAACCCCAAGAGCAAGGTGTGATGAGCACATCAACAAGTTTCCGTCAGTAGAGACCGAGGTTATCGAACCTGAAGGAGTAAGGAAACGTCTCAAAGGTGTTGCAAGCAACATGGAGACCTACACAACACAAACTCAAGACATTGTACCAACCAATCAGTGAGGTTGTCAAGCTCACCGGTTTGCTGTAACAAAGGATTAAACGTATGGTGTGGAAGGTAATGGTTTGCAGCAAGTAAACGAGTAATAGTGGAAGATGTATCAATGTGAAAGATTGGACCGGGGTCCATAGTTCACTAGAGGTTCTCTCCTTAGATAAACAAAATGGCATGAAGGGTAAACAAATTACAACAGGGCAATTGACAGGAACTGAGCAAGGCATAACAGTGCAATTACTAGTCAGAAAGATCCTATGAGATTCGATTGGGCAATACGACAAGATACATAGACCGCCATCCAACTGCATCTATGACTAGAAGTCCACCTTCAGGTTATCATCCGACCCCCCTCCAGTATTAAGTTGCAAGCAACAGACAACTGCTTTAAGCAAAGTGTGTAAGGTAAACAGTCCACATGTTCCATGAACAAGAGACTGTTGTTTTCTCCCTAGTGGCAACAACACATCTACAACCGAAGATATTTCTGTCACTTCCCTTGGAAACTAGAGGCATGAACCCACTATCGAGCATAAATACCCCCTCTTGGAGTCACTAGCAACTACTTGGCCAAGATAGCTACTAACAACAAAGAGCATGCAAGATCACAAACAACACAGACATGATAGAATCATAAAGACAAAACCATTAATCAAACCAACATAATAATCTCAATATCCATCGGATCCCCGCAAACACAACATCCATGATTACAAATAGATTAGATCTTGATCATGAACGGAGCTCACAAGATCTATACATGAAAGCACAAAGGAGGAGATACAACCATCTAGCTACTACATGGACCCATAGTCCAAGGTGGAACTACTCACGCATCATACCGGAGAGAAGGCCTTCGGGATGATCTCCCCTCCGGCAGGGTGCCGGGAAGAACTTTAGATCCCCCCGATCTAGGGACGATGGTGGCAGCGGCTACAAACGGTTGCGTGGAGATTTGATCGGGTGCTTAGGGTTTCTGCATCGGGGGCTTCTTATAGGCTAAGGGGGAGACCGAGGCGGCGTCCTAGGGTGCCAAACCCTAGCCAGACATAGGGTGGGGCCCACCCATGCCCGGGGTGGGTCTGGCCACCTTGGGCGGCCCCTCCGGCTCTCCTCTGGACTTCTTGTTCCCCACAGAAAGTAATTGACTTTGACATTTGTCCCGTCCAATTCCGAGAATATTTCTTTACTAACTTTTCTGAAACCAAAAACAGCAGAAAATAGGCATCTGGCACTGTTGCAACTTTTTAATAGGTTAGTACCAGAAAACATGTAAAAAGCACCTCAAAGTGTGGACAAGTAAAGCAAAGTAGATACTAAACAAGCACAAAACATCAAAATTTATAGATACATTTCCAACGTATCACGCATCGCCGTCGTCGATGCTCCGCCATGGTTAAATCAAAGAAGGCCTCTGCTAGAGCAGGCTCTAGCGTCGCCGCTGGTGGCAAGAAAGGTGCCACCGCCGCTCGCATCACTGATGACGGGTGGAGGTGCACGGAGACGCGCGAGGGTGACCTGCGCAAGATGCACAATGCGGGTTTAATCCTGCAGGACAAGGAGGATGTCAAGATACCCGGCGATGAGGTAATCCCCCATCCACCCGCAGGGTTTCAGGTGATGTTTGTCCCTTTTATTCTTCGCGGTTTGTTGCTCCCTATCCACGACTTTCTTCGTGGACTCTTGTTTTTCTATGGCATCCAACTCCACCATGTTTTGCCTAATTCTCTTATCCACATCGCCTGCTTCATTACTTTTTGCGAGTGCTGGCTCGGTATCGAGCCACACTTTGGCCTCTTCCGGAAGCTCTATTCCATGAAGAGGCAATCTGGCACCGGCGGGGTCTACCCTCTCGGCGACTGTATTATTTCCCTCCGATTTTCTGTTCTCTTCTTTTCCTTTTCTATGTATGAGTCCGTCCAATACTGGCAGACGAAGTGGTTTTATATCCGCGACTCCACAATGGACGGGAAATTTTTTGGCCTTGCTCCCTTCGAATCCTCCCAGGAGATCCTGCCGAAGAGATCCTGGAAGAACCATGTCCTAGAGGGCGAGGTGGCAGAGGTAGAGGAGCTCTACCGTCAGGTGGAGGCCCTCCAGATGGTTGCGGAGAAGGAGGTGAATGGTGTGGATATCATCCGCCCCTTCCTCAAACGTCGGGTGCAACCACTCCAAGCGAGGGCGCATCCGATGTTTCTTTACACTGGCCGCCACGACCCGACTAGTGTTTCGGCCGAGGAGCTGTCTAGGGGCAACCTCGATAGGGCTCTTCGGACTCTGCTAAAGTTCAAGGCTGAAGAGGACCTCCCGAAGAAGTCCTTGACCGCCCCCTTCAATTCTTCGAATCCAGTTCCTCAGGCTTAGAACTGCTTCACGCGCGTTGCGCTCTTTTTATGGTTGCTATCTTCACATGAATAAGCGTTGCTTAATCACGTTCTTTATCTTCTTTTGCAGGAACTGAAGGTAGCTGGCATGATGCCTCCGCTGCCTAAAAAGTATCCGATTGCGTCGGACAACGAGGTTGTGGACTCCGAGTCTGAGCTTCTGCCGGCGCAGTCGCCAACCCATGAAGCCCCCGAGGCGAGCGAGGGGCGGACCCGAAAGCGAGCACGGAGTTTGAGCGAGTCTTCGGATGCCTCGACTCAGCCAACGCCTAGGGACCCATCCTTTCTTGTGCGCCACGATGAGGATGATGGTGCTTCTTCCGCACCGTTCCCGGGTGTGCCTCTGCGGGCTGTGGCGCCACAGCCGCCGGCTAAGAAGAATAAGAAGGAGAAGGCACCTCCCGTCTTCAATTTGAGTGACATTGACTCGTACGTAGCTTTGGATTCTTTTACTCTGTATCGTGCATGTGCAACTGTTCTTTTTGTTTTGATCAATATTTTTCCTTGCAGCCACTCCTCAGAGGGTTCTCTTAGTGAGAGCGTTCAGGAGGCCGTAGGGGAGTCGAAGCCGATGGCCCCTCCCTCTTAGACGGTGGCCAACTCTGGGGGCGATGCTCCGAACCCCTCTCCACAGGAGGCTCGAGTATTCGTTACTTGGAAGACTACACATGGACCTTCGGAGTCTCCGTCTGAGCACGTAAGTAACTTACACCTCTTGGCTTTGTAGGGGGAGCCCCCGATCCCTTTCCAGGTTGTTTTGTTGAGTGTTTTGCTCCTTCCGGGGCACAGCCCCCGAGAGCTTTTTTGTGATGCTTTCTTAATTGTTTGCTACTGCTTCTTTCAACAGCCCTTTGTGCACAACGCAAACCTTCTCATCCAGCAGCATCTGGCGCTGGAGGCCAGTATGCAGTAGCTTCGAGGTACGGAGTTTTATCATCTGTTGCTTATGTCGGTTATCGTTTTGCCTCGATTGACCCTTTGTTCTTGACATGTGCAGATGAAAATAATGTGGCCCTTCATCGACTGGACGCTCTTGAAAAGAGCCTCGGTCGAGCGGAGAAGAAGGCTGAAGATGCTGTGGAGGCGAAGGAGCGCCTGCAAAAGGAGTTGGCCAATGCTGCTGAGGCCAAGGAGCATCTGCAGTGGGAGGCTTCAGATCGCGAGGAGCAGATCACCAGTATTGCGGTTGCTCGCGAGAAGGAGGTGGCAGAGAAGCTGATGGCTGTGGCCAAGGCTTTCTCCGGTGAGTATCTTGTGTTGGATTTGATCTTTGAATTTTCAGTCGCTCCTTGTCGTGCTCTTATTCAACTCTTTTGTTTCTTCTTTCCTTAGATGCTTCAGGCATCGCGTTCGATCGTGGTGTGATAGAGCATGGGAGTGCTTTGGTTGATGCCACCGCAGCGGTCAAAGATCATTGCAGCACTGCTGCAAATTCTCTGGCGGAAGCCAAGGGGGTGGTCTAGCGCTTCTACAAGGAGATCGTTCCCAAGGGCGCTGCTCTTGAGGATGTCGACGCTCTGGCGGATGCATTGTCGGAGGACTCCCCTGCGGCCTACAAGCGCAAGTAGAAGGGCATCGGTGCCTCCATGGGGTTGGCCATGGCCATGGCCTCAGGAGCAGAGCTGGATCTTCTGCACGTCACCTCCCATATGCCAACGGCGCCAGACGACTCAGAGGTAGCCTTTGCTCTTTTCGCCTCCCGCTGTAAGCGCTATGGGCCGAGGCTCATTGACCTATTGGCGGACTGTGCTACAAAGCAGCAGAGGGAGGCCAAGAGCAGGCCCTCTGGCTCTGAGGCCACTCCGGATGCTGATGCCTAGGCTCTGGAGCTGTACTTTAGGATAGTTTTATCTTCTTCCTCTTGTTGTAAGCTTTTGCTGATGAACAATTTCTCCTTGTTCCATGCAGTGTCCATTAATGTATATAAGTTACTCTTTCGAGCTATCTTAAGAGATGTTTGTGATGTTTATCTCCTTGCTTGTTTGCCTTTAGGTTCCTTCGGGTGGTGGAACCGTTGGTACTTCGACTGCTCCATATCCGCAACCATCATTAGATGATGCGTTGAAGATTGTTTTCCTTCGCGATCGCATCCGTAGCTTGGAGAAGGAGATCCTTGGCATTCGAGGCCACGCGGACATGTGGAAGTCAAAGACTGAGCGAGCTACCACCAGGGAGGAGTATCTGATGGGGGAGCTGCGGAAGTTGAGCGAGAAACTTCAATGTGAGTTTTTCTTTGAGCTGTTGCTCGTTTTCGGATGCGCCTTGTTTTTGTGTCACCTTATTCTAAGTTTCCTGCAGGTGCCAACCTTGTTTCGAGGGAGGAGAAGGAGCGCTTGTGGTTCGGATCAACTTCTTGACCCAACAGGACATGGAAGCTAGAGGCTTTTTCTGGATGGACCGTGACTGGGCCACCGTCCTTGTGATGGTGCATGACCGTGTTCATCAGGTGTCGCGGGTGCTGAGGCAGGTGAAGACTTCCCTTGAGTCGATTCTGTACGTCATGTTCCCTCTAGACGAGGCACTGTCCACCCTTTGGGGTTTGTTGTCGAAGTTTCGAGACATGAGTCACGTGAGGGAGTCGGTGCGGCACCAGCTGGTGACAGGGGTTAAAGCCGCCCTTTCGCTTGTTCGGCTGCATCGCCCTGATGTTGATGTCGCGGCGGTGGCGGCTGGGCCACCCCTTCGACCAGATGGTGGCCTCTGGGACATGCGCCCGCACTATGAGGATGTTAGGCAGTATGCCGAAGATATCATGGACCTTTTTGAGCATCGGGCACACGCGATTCTTCAGAATAGATTGACCCTGTAAAAAGATAGATGTAAAACTTGTATATATTCGAGTGGGCTTGTTATGCCCTTTTTCTGTAAGGTTTGTTTGTGCTAGCACGTGGTGCCTTTGTTGTATGCATGTCCTTTTCGTTAGCCTGACGTGGTCAGCTACTCAGGTTACATGCTTTATTCTCAGTCGACGAAGTCGTGAGGTGAGGCAGAGCCCCCGAGCGTGTTATAGCAAAAAGTAATGCAAGGTAAAAGAAATTTTCGAGCGGGACACTTGGCTTTTATTCATATCGTAATCGTGGAGGTACATTGTTTGGCTGAGTAGCCTTGGCCGAAGGTAAAGGGATAACTAAGGGTAGAAGCGTCGCAGACGCGTGATGTTCCAGGGGTTGGAGTATTCGACTCCTGATGCGATGTCCTTGAGGCGATAGGCGCCGCCTGGGATGACTTATGTAACAGCGTAGGGTCCTTCCCAGGGTGACTCGAGCTGTTTCGACCGCTCTTGTTTGAGTCGTAGGACGAGGTCTCCTTCGACGAAGGACCTTGGTCGCAGCCATCGACTGTGGTATTTGCGGAGGCTCTGCTGGTAGACCGCTGAGCGAGCCGCAGCGATGTTGCGTGCCTCGTCGAGTGTGTCGACGGCGTCTTCGAGTGCAGCCGGTGATTTTTCAGCTTCGCTGTAGGCGACGACCCGTGGGGCCTTGTGGCGTACCTCGGTAGGTAGTACGGCTTCGGCTCCATGCACCATGAAGAAAGGTGTGAAGCCAGTTGCGCTGTTCAGCATTGTACATAGGCTCCAGAGGACGGAGGGTAACTCTTCTACCTAGGCTCCCGCATGCCGTTCGAGTGGGCTGAGCAGGTGTTTCTTGATGCCTCCACCTATGAGGCCGTTGGCCTTTTCGACCTGTCTGTTGGTCTGCGGGTGCGCCACCGAGGCGTATGATATGTTGATTCCAAGGCCCTCGCAGAAGTCCTGGAATTCGTTCGAGATGAAGTTCGAGCCATTGTCCGTGATGATGCTATGTGGCACGCCGGACCTGTAGACTATGGACTCAAAGAACTTGATAGCCATTTTGCCGCTTTGGTTGGTGACAGGCATGGCCTGGACCCACTTGGTGAATTTATCGACTACGACCAGGAGGACGACGTGACCTCCTGGCGAGGACTTTGGAAGTTTGCCGATCATGTCGAGGCCCCATTGGGAAAAGGTCCAGGCCAGTGGTATGGGCCTGAGCTCCAATCCTGGTGCGTGTGGCTTATCCGCGAACCTTTGGCAGCCGTTGCACCTTCGGACGATGTCCTTAGCATCGTTTATGGCCGTTGGCCAGTAGAATCCAGCTCGCAGAGCTTTGGCGATGATGGCGCGGCTGCCTGCATGGTGACCGCAGATGCCTTCGTGGATGTCTTGGAGGATGGTTTTGCCATCGCCGATGGTGACGCATCTTTGGAGCACACCCGAAATGCTGCGCTTGTACAACTCGCCATTGTGGATAGTGAATGCCTTGGACTGGCGAGATATGTGCCGGGCATCTGTCGGGTCGTCAGGTAGTTCCTTGTTTAGCAGGTACCGAAGGTACGGCTGTGTCCATGTCTCCTCGATCGCCATGACCTGCATCAGGCTGACGAGCTCGGCTTCTCTGTCGAGATTTTCGGGCCCTTCATGTCCTTTGGGTGGCGCAACCCCCGAGTGTTCTGCTTCTTCGGGTGATCCCTTGGGGAATTTCCTTTTGATAGAGGGTACGCAAATTTGTTCGAGGAACACACCTGGTGGCACCCGTGCGCAGGTGGAGCCGATGTTGGCGAGTCTATCGGCTTCCTCGTTGCTTTCCCTTCCAATGTGCCGAAGCTCGCAGCCGTCAAAGTCTCCTTCGAGTGAGTTGTAGAGCGCGCGATACGCGATCATGTTGGCGGCATGGGCGTCACATTTGTTCATCGTCTGCTGGACGACAAGGTTCGAGTCACCGTAGATGACTAGGCGTGTTGCACCGCAGATCTTTGCCATCCTCATGCCATCAGTGAGGGCCTCGTATTTGGCCTCATTGTTAGAGGCGCGAAATTTCATCCGAAGGACGTATTTCATCTTATTGCCTTGCAGGAACGTTAGTATGACACCAGCTCCTGCTCCAGCCTCGCGCTTAGAGCCGTCGAAGTGAATCGTCCATGACCGCGTCATGTCCGGGGTGTCTGGCAGCTGGAGCTCCATCCAGTGGACAAGGAAGTCAGGGAGGACCTGAGATTTGATCGCCTTGTGTCGCTCATAGACTATGTCTAGAGGGGATAGCTCAATGCCCCACAGGGCTACACGTCCCGTGTCTTCGGGGTTATTCAGGATGTTGGACAGTGGCGCCTCGTTTACGACCATTATCTGATGCTCCTGGAAGTACTGGCTCAGCCGACGAGCCGTCATGAACATGCCGTAGGTGAGCTTCTGGTAGTGAGGGTACCTCTGTTTTGTTGGCATCAGTACCTCGCCGAGGTAGTAGATTGGGCGTTAGACCCCATGGGTCTTGCCATCTTTGGGTCGTTCGAACACGAGTACGGTGCTTACCACCTGGTGTGTGGCTGCAATGTAAAGCAATAGAGGTTCTCGCTCCTTTTTTGTTACCAGGACAAGTGAGGTGGAGAGCAGCCGCTTGAGTGCTTCGAATGCATCGTCTGCTTCGGGCGTCCACTCGAATTTGTCGGCTTTGCATAGCAGCTAGTAAAAAGGCAGGGCCTTCTCACCCATGCGGCTGATGAATCGCCAATGCTTTCGGCCCAGCTAGTTGCTGGACACCTTTGATGTTCTTCGGCTTCTCCATGGTCAGTATGGCCCGGATTTTCTTTGGATTTGCTTCGATTCCTCGCTGGGAGATGAAGTAGTTGAGTAGTTGGACAGATGGGACGCCGAAGGCGCACTTTTCTGGATTCAGCTTGATCTTGTAGTGATCAAGTTTATCGAACGTCTCGCGGAGATCATCGATCAGCGTCTTGGCTTCCCTGGTCTTGATGACTATGTCATCGACATAGATTTGGATGTTGCGACCAATCTGGTTCTTCAGACACGCCTACCTGCACCTCTGGTACGTGGCACCTGCGTTCTTCAGCCCGAAGGGCATGGTGTTGTAGCAGAACACCCCGAACAGCGTGATGAACACCGTTTTCTCCAGATCTTTGACCTTCAGCCGAATCTGATTGTAGCCTGAGTAGGCGTCAAGGAAGGAGAGTTTCTCGCATCCAGCAGTCGAATCGATGATCTAATCGATCCGAGGAAGAGGGAAGTGGTCCTTGGGGCAGTGCTTGTTGAGCGACGTGAAGTCCACGCACATCCGCAGGATGTCCGTGTCTTTCTTGGGGACTAGCACAGTGTTGGCTAGCCACTCGCTCTCCTTGATTTCTTGGATGAAGTTGGCGTCTAGGAGTCTATTGAATTCGATTCCAACTGCTTCTGCTCGTGGTTCGGACAGTCGTCGGATCGACTATTTGACCGGCCTTGCGTTGGGGAACACATTGAGTGCGTGCTTGGCGAATTCCCTAGGAACTCCTGGCATGTCCGCAGGACACCAGGCGAAGATTTCCCAGCGCTCACAGAGGAATTTGACGAGCGTGCTTTCCTATGCAGGGCTAAGGTCGTTGGCGATCAGCCGTCTTGGGGGCATCGGTTGGGTGGAACTGCACCTTTTTCGTGTTGACTGTGGAGTCGAACGACATGTCAGGTGAGTTTTGCCTGGCGACTGGGGGTGCCCCGTTGTCTGTCACCTCTCGGAGCCTCATGAGATCCTCTTGCATGCCGAATGACTAGGAGATTCTGTTGAAGTCTCTATCGCAGTGGTCCGATCGAGTGAAGCTCCCTTGGACTATGATGACGCCCTTGGGCCCTGGCATTTTGAGTAGCAGGTACACGTAGTGCGGTACTGCTAGGAATCTTGTGAATGCTACACACCTAAGGATGGCATGGTACTGTGATGGCCAATCCACCACTTCGAACTCGAGCCGCTCGCACCGAAAGTTTTCGGGCTTGCCGAAGATGATGTTGAGCCATATCTTTCCCAGGGGATATATGCCTTTCCCTGGGACTATGCCGTGGAACATTGTATCAGATTGTTCCAGGCTGCACAGCAGGATCCGCATCACTGCGAGGGTGCTAGCGAACATCAGGTTGATGCCACTGCCTCCATCCATGAAGACGCAGCTCATCTCGAATCCTCTGATCTGCGCCTCAAGCACTAGGGCAGCATGACCTGGGTGAGGGATCTGGCGGGGGTGATCCGAACGATCGAACGTAATGCAGGACTCCGAGCCACTAAGGTACTCAGGGATGGCTGGCGGAGCGGTTACAACGAGGCTGACCTGTTGGGTGATCTTATTTTGCAACCTATTGGTAGGGTGTCCCTTCTGGATCATGAGGGACCCTTTTGGCGATGGGTATCCACCTGTGCGTTGTTTGGCGCGGGTGCGATTGCGAGATTCGATGGTCCCACGGGTAGCGGTGGAGGAGATCCATGGGAAATATCACTTGGTGCAGGTGTGGGTCTGAACCCAGGGTTCACGATTTGACATCGCATTTGGGTGAGACCCTGGTTGAGTTTCTGGAACTCGCGGCAGTCCTTGAGCATGTGGCTGGCCTTCTTTTTGCCATCCTGCTTGTCGATGTAGAAGTGGATGGTACAGGGACCTGACAACTTGTCATATGCCAAGGGTTTGTCGTCACGGCCATGACGCTACCATGTTTGTGTTGGGCGTCCTCCGTCACAGAAGTTGCCTCCGCGGTATCCTCCGCTGCTGCGGTTTTTGTCGTTGCGGCGTTCGATGTAGCCAGCCGCAACCATGTCGGGTCCATCGCAATCGTCGTAGACGCGATCTTCATTTGCTACGGCGTTTGGCGTGTGCCTTGTCAACCTTGCACTGAGCAGGGTCGTTTAGGGCGTCGTAGTCACGGCTGCGACATCTTGGGATCTTGCGTCGTTGAGGTAGGCCGTGCTCGTTCTCTTCCTTGTCGGATGAGGGTGTGGGGCTACGGTTGAATCTGACTGTAGCCTTTTTCTTTGGCTCCGTAGGAGCTTCTTCGTGGAGCGCAGCTCCGACGAGTCCAAGTCCGGCTAGTGCGGACTTGTGCATGGCACTCTTCGGGCCCGCCACCGGAGGTGGATGGGATGCGAGGTACGTGGTGGCTGCCATGATCGCAGCCTGCGGCGTCTTCGGTATGACGTTACCGTTTACGTCCATCTCCATGAAGGACATGTTGAGGGTTTTGGTGACCTCACATTGCGTGGCGAGGTCCATGTTATCTGTGCGAGATCGATGCTTGTTGGCGTGATTTCCGTGTGAGCTAGAGCCACCAGCAGCGGAGATTGCAGCTTGCCACACGCTATACTCCGAAGCTGCCTGCTTGCGTTTGTCGAGTTCCTCCTGTAGTTTTACCTGCCTGTTGTGCTCACCGATGAGTAGGAGGTGGTATGCCATCAGCAGATCCCGTGAAGAATTCACAGGTAGGATCTTGTTGCCCGCCACATCTTCGCGTGCCTGGCGCCATCCATCCTTGTTGAGGTTGATCCTATGATAGGCGGGAACGTCGCCCTCGTTGGGATGGAGGGGCGGCTGCCCTCCGTTTCCTCCGTTCCCAGCCTGCGGGTTGGGCGGTGGATTTGGTGGTGGGTTGGGATCAGTCGAATTTGGCGGCATTTCCGTTTCACCATGGATGACCACGTCGCATTGGTAGCGCTTGCAGATTGGATCGCTGCTGCCGTAGCATTTGGATCCAGAACTGTAGGTTCCTTCATCTGATGGAGGGCCGCACAGATCTAAGTTGCAGCAGCTGTTGTCATAGGACTCATCTGTTAGCGTCGACGTGCGTAGCACGCCGATGGGTGGGACCCATGAAGCGGGCCTGATGGATGGTGGTGGCACCCGCTCTGGGAGGCGGAGAGTGCGGTGCCCGCTTGGAAGCGAAGCTCCTCGAATCTCGAGCCCGTCGCCTACGGGCTCGAAATCCTTCATGGTGGCTGGAGAGTGGGTTGTGAAGTCGAAAGCACCGAAGAGGAGGTGGCTCTCCATCGCCGAGGAGTTGTAGATCGCTTCAGATGGGACCGTCACGATCGCACAATCAGCGCCCCCGATTGCCACAGACGGTGCTAATTGACGAGGTTTAATCTCGTCAATGCCCATTGTTATGAGCTTGGGTTTTGGAGAAGGTGGAGATTCTGGAGATCGCGGAACGGTTAGCAAACAAGCAATGTGGGGACACGAAGTTTACCCAGGTTCAGGCCCCCGGAGGGAAAACCCTACTCCTGCTTGTCTGCTCTTGATTACGGCGGAACCGAAAGTTACAGGGGTGCGCAGATGCAATCTGGCATGGAGGTGTGTATGTGGTGAGAGGTGTCCTCCTCGCCGTGCCCTCCTAGACTTTATATAGATAGGCAGGTCTCGGGCATAGGTCGAGTCGGTTACAGATTAGGGTTTGCCCCTTTGAAATTCTATCTACTCTAGTCTTGTTCTCCAAGCATCCGAAGGCGTTATGGGCTTGGGCCACCCGAAACCTCCGCATGCCGCGTATCTTGCAGTGGGCCTTCTCTTGGGTTGGACTAGGTATGCTGATGTTGTGTACCCGTGGGGTATAACCATGTCACCTTCAGTCTCTATGTTCTCTCTGGTAAAATATTGACTTTGGCTTTTGTCCCGTCCAATTCCGAGAATATTTCCTTACTAGCTTTTCTGAAACCAAAAACAGCAGAAAAATAGGCAACTGGCACTGCGGCATATTGTCAATAGGTTAGTTCCGGAAAATGTATAAAAATACCTCAGAGTGTAGACAAAACATAGGAAAGTTGATACTACACAATCATGGAACATCAAAAATTATAGATACATTTACGACGTATCACGCGCCGCCCTGACCGGCGCTACCAGATGAAGATAAAGTAAAGCGGTCGTCTGACCGCCAAAGGAGTCTCGGGTGACCGTTAAAGCAAGGATGACGCTACAAAGGAATCCCGGGTAACCACTAAAGAAGTGGGTGACGCTAAAGAAGGGTTGACTGGGTCCTGGCCCACTGGCTAGGACTCTGCAGCCGACCCTACCATGTAAACCCATATCAAAACAGTAACCCTAGAACCCACATTGTAATCTACTTCCCCTAACCAGTATATAAGGGCAGGTAGAGCTAGGGTTCAAGGTAAGAAACATCCATAGTAGCGAGAGCTTGCCTCTAGTTATTCTTCTTCCTCTAGCCATCGATAGTAGCTAAGGAAACAGCTCCAGGAGCACTTGTACTGGGCATTCACCCCCATATAGTAGATCTTGCAGGAGTAGGGGTGTTACCTCGCCAAGAGGGCCCCGAACCTGGGTACGCCATTGTGTTTGAAGTTCACCATGCCCAACCCATTGCATGATCCACCGATTGCATCTAAGTGTCCCTCTTGAGCCATCCCCGATGGCACTGCCATGTTCCACACCACGATAGTTGGCGCCCACCATGGGGCACAACACTTCGGCTGGGATCATCTTCCACACGGGACTTCCGCTCGTCGCCGGTGAGCGCGTGGCGTCCGGCCTCATCCTCACACTTGGTGCTTTTGACTGCGTCGTCGATAACTCCGCGTGCTTTGCCAGGAACACCTTCCCCGCGAACGGCTCCATCATGCACTTTGGATACCTCCATCGTTGAGGACTTCCCCAGCAAGGTCGACACCATCTCTGACGTGCCTCTCGACCACATTGCTCATGGCATAGCCGCAACGAACGGCTGCATCAAGGTCATGGTGGTGAATACCCGCGAGATCCACCGCCCGCCTCAAGAGCGTCGAGGGTGAGGAGAAAGCTCCGCGCTTGAGCAGGAATAAGACCCGCTCACCGCCTCCATCTAGCACCTTCGTGATCCCATAGTCATCGAAGCAGATCCAACAGTCGCGGCGGCTGTGCTTGAGGCCACGCGCCAGAAGCTCCTGGAGGAGGCCACCAAGGTTGCTGCTAACCAGCGTCGGCTGAACTCCACCGTGCATGAGTACAATGCCGCCCATGGCTTTGCCAGGAAGATCCAGCATCGAGGGTGCGACCTCGTGTCAGAACTGGACCACGCCACAAACTCGCATGCCGGCGTGGCCCATCCCGTCTGCAGCACCCCCACTGTAACATCCCAAAAATATTAATCAAGGTTATCAATTCCAATCACCCAAAGTTAGGGTCAACAAAAACTTTTGATAATTAAAATCATATGAATGCATGTGTGTTTGTGATGAATGTATGAATGCATGGTTGGACTTGTTTGATTGTTGTGAATGGCAAGGATTGGTTTAAAGATGAAAACAACATTATCTAAATCATTTCCAAGCAGAACCAAATTAAGAGAAATTCCAAAAACAAACAAAATAAGCAAATGGTCATTTTTGCCAATCTTGTTCACTAGACCACTTTGAGTGTTTCTAGTCCAAGTTTTCAAATAGAAACAATTCCATTTATTTTCACCCCTTGCTAGACCAAGTGAAAGTGAACCCAATCCCACTTTGCAAAACCACAGAAACATTTGGCAACCTTATTAAAATGACAATTCAAAACTGAATCTATATCATATGGGAAGATCACCATTTCTCAAAACCCAACCAAACCAGTGCACCTTGACAAATCCAAGCAACCATAGATACCTAGTATGTGACTAGTACACCCACCAAGTTTCATTCTAAAATTCAAATTCAAATCTCTTGCGGACATTTCATCAAACACCTTGTGAACACAAATCAAATTAAACATCAAACACTATAGTGAACAGTGTTGTGCCAACCTTGTCCCCTCTCTAGCTCTCACTACACTCTCAGTAGATCATCTAACTAGTTTAAGCAGCTCTAGCTCATTGTGAACTCGACCATGCCATCAATGGTGACCATGGACGAGCACACTTGCCAACCCTAATGTTGACAACAAGCTAGGATCCTAACCAGCCTCGCCAACCTTATCTAGCAGGCAATCCACCGTCCACCGCCACCCACTGTCCAGGCCTCGAGCCCTACTAGCCACTGGACCACACGGAATGCCCGCGCCCAATGTCTCCATTACCATGCTGAGAGCATGCCAGAGCAGCGTGCTCGACACGCTCGCACAGACCGTTCCCCACCTTCGCCGCCCGCATACGTGATCACCACCGCCCCAGGAACCACCCAGACAACCCTGTTCTCCACCGCACGATCCATAGCCCCCGTGCGCCATAAAAACTTCTGTCGGAGCCGCCCAGAGCATCGACGTGTTCTGACCGAACCTCACCGCCCCACGCCTCGCCATCAAGCCGTTGAGCTTCACCAGGAGGCAACACACTGTCCCTACCTTCGGCCATGCCGTTAGCTCACTGTGAGGCCGACCCCGACGAGCTTAGCCCACACCCTTCGGTCCCCTCGTCGCACTATAAATAGAGGCCTTCCCCATTCGAATTCAGCTCACCATTTCACTCCCCTCTCTCTCAGAACCACCCCACTTCTTCCCCAGAGCAAGGTGAGCACCAGGTGGCCGGAATTTCGCCGGAGCTTGCCGCTGCTAGAGGAGAAGGGCGCCGTTGATTGGAGCCGCCCAGGAGAAGCCACCGGTACCAGGAGGATCACCGTCATCGACTTCGTCGTTCGCCCCCATCGCCGACCATCGCCTGAGCCCCAGTGAGCCACCACTGACCCCCACTAGCCGCGCTAGGGTTTGAGCTCGCCGCATTCTGTTCAGACATGGAAGATGAACCTCAGCCGTAGATCTTACTTCTAATCCTACGGCCCAAATCACCCTGTACCCCTTCGCAACTCTCTGTCTCACTGACGAGTAGGGACAACCACTTAACTCTCCCGCGTGCGCTGTGCGTAGTGGGCCGACCTAGTAGTTTGAATTTAGGTTTATCAATTTAGTTTCAAACTTAGTTCGGTCTATAGATTCAAAAATCAATCCAGAGAGATTCACTAAACCAAATTACATGAAACCAATTTTGCTAGAAAGGTATTGAAATCCTTAATCCAAGCCCGTTGGATTCAAACCATTTGGAATTATAAATCACCTATAGTAAAAATAACAAGGAAGAGAATTTTGTGCATTCAAACATTTTTCAAAATTCAACCACAACAGCTTTTGAGTTGATTCCAACTCTCAAAAATCAAATTTGGTAAGACCTTTATGAATATATAAAAATATCTAGGTTTACTTGCAGAAATAATGGACAAGTAATAAAAGAATGCCCCATAGGAATTTCTAGTCACTTTAATTAATCTAAATAAAAATGTTAAACCTTATTAAATTGTGACACCACTTTAAATCACATTCCCAAGTACTGAAATATGTGGTGATGACATGTGTCAACATGATCCCATGTTTTAGTTGGGGAATATTAAATCTTAAATAGTTTTTCAATAAGTAGAAATTACTTTTAAATAGAGATTGTCATTAATTACCCTTCTTCATCCCTTCTTGCGAGTAGAAATAAAAAAAGTAATGTGGTGATGGCATCGCTTGGGTGCATCTTGAGCTTGCCCTTCTTCATCCCTTCTTGAGGTTGATCCATCTTGATGCAACTCTTTGCACTTGTCTTGATCAACCTTCAAGCTCCTTCTTTCTTCATGATTCCAATGGCACAAAGCCCTTGGAAATTTCTTCAACTTTCAACCTTGAGACCAACACATGGCCCAAGCGATGCCAATGGACAAACCCACAAGTGAAACTCAATTTACACATTAGTCCATAGAGATTGTCATTAATTACCAAAACCCCACATAGGGGCATACATGCCCTTTCTATCTCCCCCATTTTGGTAATTGATGACAATCCCTTATCGAGGGTTTAAATATTACAATTAACAACCAAAGCGGTTTCGCCAACATCAAATACTACACAACTATGTGACGTTGGTACAACCACAATATATAGAGCAAACTCTCCCACAATCTATGCATGTGTGATGAACTTGAATTTCATTGCATCGATTGCCAACTGTTACCGTTGGATATGTTTCCTCTATATATTCAACATGCAAAGCAGCCACAAAGATGCAAGAGCGTGAGAGGCAAATGCTTAAGAACAAAATCAAAGCAAAGGCCAACTTACCTTAAACCCTCCAAAACTTCTCCCCCATTGGCATCGATTGCCAAAATGGGTGACAAGTTCTAGACGACCAATATAGTGAGAATTCCTCCAAAGGTTTGCATATGCACAAGTCAAATGATGAGTACTTGGGAGGAATTAGAACTATATTGAGGACCAAAAGATTGCAAAAAGACAATAAAAGGAAATAAACTTCAACAAATGAAGCGAGCAACCAAAAGATCCAAAAGGACCAATTGAGAAACCAACAAATGATATCAAATGGAAACAACAATAAAAAGAGTGTTTAAAAGAAAATAAAGAATATCCCCAAACTTTGTGCAAAGATTAGAATACTTGTATTTGAATATAATATGCACAAATATGGAATCCTCGCTCCCCCATAAGCATTTAAACCACAAGAAATGAGAAATAAGGAAAATGTTCACTATTAAATGAATTAGAGAAGCTCCCCAAAGATTGTGCACCAATTATAGTAATTGTATTTGGAAACAACATGCACAACCATGGACTCCTCACTCCTCCAAACTCATCTAACAATGCACTCAAAGTTCAATAAATTTGGAAGCCACCGAAGAATCACAAAGGAAAAAGAGGTGGTTCCAAGAAATGCAAAAACAACCAAAGAATGATCTTCTCTTGTGTGTGTAAGTTTCTAGGTGTAAAATATCACAAGTACAAATTTCCACAAAGAAATATGAACAAACAAAATAGATATACAAGAAAGCATATGAAAGGAAAAATGTAAGTCACAAAATATACCAATAATATGTTTTGCTTGAAAGCATGCCCAAGGGCTCAACTATATCTTATTGTACATCGATGAGCTTCAAACACCAACAAACTCCATACATTACTACTATAACCAAAGGAAGAAGGGATAGAAGGAATATATGGAGAAAGGCAACAAGTATCAAAAAATCAACTTTGTAAAAATACTCACTATTGCACATGAGAGATATTGAGGAAACAGTATGCAATAAAATTTCTAGATTGACATATTTGGGATTGGTGAATCATGAGCATGATTTAGTATAGTCCCCATTATATGCACTCATATCAACATATACACATTTGCAATAGAGAGAACTTCTTCAAATCCAAAGCAAGAAATCCAACATATGAAAGTACACAAATTCATGCCAACAAGCAACCTACAAAAGGTTGGGAACAAGATATGTATGCATGAGAGATAGAGAGATACTTGTTACCGAGATATAATTGGTAGGATGAAGAAGATATGAATTTGTTGATCATCCTAGCTTGCATCCAATTGACATGTAGACGCCACTTCTTCCTTGTTCAAGATACAAGCACCCAATATATATCCCCAATGTACGTAAAACACAAATAAGTACACTATGGTCCCCAAACAAATTGGGTCCAAAGTAGTTAGTGCAACTACAATACATAGGAGAGCCTCCACACAAATATGTGCATATTGATACAAAATTGAATTTCATGCACATCTTAGCCCATTAGGATTCGGTGGATTTTCCCCTATATATTGGATCAAAGAAAGCAAGCATGCCAAATTGTATCAAAGAACCAAATCAACACATGAAATAAGTAAATATTCATGCATAAGACTTTCAAGAACCAAAAGGAGATACAATTTGAACAAAAACACCAAGTAAACCAATAAGACACACAACAAGGTGTGACTCGGCAAAAGGTGTCCAAATTGTATCAAAGAACCAAATCAACACATGAAAGAACACAAGTTCAACAAATGAACTCTAAAGAGCAAAATAGATAAAAGATAGACAAATATACCAATGCTCAAGGATTTATCTCATCCTAAAAGATCAAAACAAGTGACAAAGAATGAGATAAAAACAACTCCTAAAGAGAGCAAGCTTCCAACAACCAAAACAAACTCTTCACACATTTCATGATGACACACAAAGTACCAACATAAAAATGATCGAGCTTCCAAGCAAAAAATGGATTAAAACAAGAAGCGTAAAACAATGTCCTACATAATATAGAAGAGCTCCCCCATAAGTAGAGCATTATATAATTTTGACTTTGAATTCAAGATGCCCACAAATGAGATAATCACTACTACCTACACTAAATAAAATACAAGGGGGTACCCAAAAAAGAAGATCCACAAGATGCGAAGAAATCTTGGGAGCAAAAAGAAAAACATTTTCTTGGCAAAGGATAGGAAAATAAGAAAAGACCAAAGTGAATATGATCAATAAAATCTACCATATATGGAGTACCAATTGTCCAAAGACAAGAAATATATGGGAAATTTTCCCGAGGTAGTTTGCAAGGATATCACGATCATATTCACACCAATAAGCATATAACAAAGCATGAGAAATGAGCTTGATACTTCGAGAGAGATTCTTGATTTCTTCAAATAGTCACACAATCACTAGTGATTAGATTAAATAGAAGCAAGTGGTTCCCATGAGGATATATAGATACAAATATGAGGAAACACATACCAAGAATCACTCTCACACACAAGATCCAAGACATGAGCAATAAAACATCCAAGCAAATTGGAACTTGTATGAGAAAATGTGCCACATAGGAGCTAGATAATTCTCAGTATCAATTCTATGTGGCACTACCTCAAATTTCCGCATTTTCAAGGTTTGTAATATGCACAAAGCATATAACTCCCCCATAATGTGATAAACAAAGAAATATCAACAAGAGGAAAAATATCATACTAGAGAGGATTAATGGACATTATAGAACTTAAGTTTATCATGATAAAAACATATCACATAGAGACTAGATAAACAATAAGACTACTAAGTGGTTTTCCTCATGTACACACATTTTAGGATTGTGGAATGCCCAAGCATGACACTCCCCCAAAACGGAATAGTCCATTAATCTCTCACAAGAGCCAAATAAGATACTTACTAGAAACAATAAAGGCTCCAGCCCAAGAAACACAAATACATGGTGTGCCAACCAACATACAGAAATATAATTCATAGATCAATATAAGTAAGTGGGAAGCACAACATGTAAAGACATATGCAAGGTACAAAACCAACACATACATGCACAAGGGAGCAAGTAACCATAAATGGAAAGGAGTTAAGCACAAGTTACCGCAAGGAGGAACATTGGATATATGATAGAAGCGAGATAGCCCAAATGACTTGACTTTGATAAACAAGAAAATGATGAAGATCCCTCAATTCTTCATAAGGTATCCAAGTCTCCAATGCCCTCCAACAAACACCTATTGATCAAGTTTTAGCTTGTTGGTACCCAACCAAGTTGGGTCCTAAGAAGTTAGTCATAATAGGCTTGGCCACCCAAATGGTTCTTTTCTTGACACCACTTTGAGCACCAACAAATTTGGCAAACACATTACCACCCTCATCCTTATGAAGTGAATAAGCATCATCAATCAAGATAATATGGGAGGAGGAGTTACCCATGGTGCATGAGAAAGAAAGGTGCCCCTTCTCACGACATATGTAGCAAGTTCTTCTCTTGCCATCCTTCTTCTTGGGAGAAGACGCACCATGAAGAAGAGCTTGAGGCTTCTTGGGAAGTGGCCCATCTTGAGATTGTGGAGGATCTTGAGGCCGCTTCCCTCGTTGCTTATCACTAAGAGGTTTCTTCTTCAATGGGCAATCCCTCACATGATGCCATTCTTCCTTGCACTTGAAGCACACAATGTTGGCCAGATTCTTCACTTGTTCTTGGCCCTTATTCTTGTTGCCCTTGTGCTTCAACTTGTTAGTAGGCTTATTCTTGATGTTGGAGTTGAATCCAAGCCCACTCTTGTCACTTGGGGGTTATCGCACACTCAACATGTTCTTGAGCGTGGTATTCCCTTCATGACACCTTTTCAAGTCATTCTTCAAAGAAGTGACTTGAGCCTTGAGATCTTTGATTTCCTCTACATGGTTAGTGTTAACAACAATACTAGATGAGGTAGATGCTACATTGTTAGAGCAATAAGGCAAAGAATGCAATTCATCACAAGATATAACATGGTTATGAGTGGATGAATTACAAGGACTAGCACATGGAAATATAACATTAGGAGTAGATGTAGTGCTAATGTCAACATGAGGCCCACTAGATGTTACCTTTGACACAATGGCCTCATGAGCTAACTCTAGCCTACCATGGGAGACTATAAGATCCTAATGCGAGATTGAGATCTTAACATGACATTCTTCTAATTTCCCATAGTTGCTAGATATCAAAGCAAGTTGAGCCTTTAGATCAACATTCTCCTTCAAGATAGATGCTGTCGTGGGAATGGCTACGGTAGATGCTGCAATCGGCAGCGAGTAGTAGAACGAGGGCCAAGGGCGGCCAGCCATCTACGGTGCGAGATGAGGGCGGAGACACAAGGATTTACCCAGGTTCGCCCCCCTGGAGGGTAAAGACCTACTCCTGCTAGATTGTATTGATGAGAGAGTACAAAGGGCGAGCTCGATGACTAGGCGGCGAGTCGCAGGGGGTGTATGATGGGACGTATCCTCTATGCGTACCCTAGTGTCGTGGGAATGACCACGGAAGACACTGCAATCGGCAGTGAGTAGTAGAACATGGGGCAAGGGTGGTCAGCCATCTGCTGTGCGAGATGAGGACGGAGACACAAGGGTTTACCCAGGTTCGGCCCCCCGGAGGGTAAAGACCTACTCCTGCTAGATTGTATTATGGTGAGAGTACAAAGGGGCGAGCTCGACGACTAGGCGGCGAGTCGCTTGGGTGTATGATGGAACGTATCCCCTATGCGTTCCCTAGGGAGGTTTATATAGGCTCACCTCGCTAGGGTTTACAGATTACAACCGAATTAGTTAAGGATTCGGAGGTTCTATGACCTAGTCCGACTGGGCCTAGCTACGCTCCTGGGCCTCCAGCTTCCAGTCGCCTGAGTCCACGCCAAGTCTCGATCTAGTCGCCGTCCTGCAGGCCCACTCGTTGGCGGCTTGGGCCAATAGGAAACGTCCTGCTGGGCATACCCCGGTAGGCATATCCCCATCAGTAGTCCCCGAGGCCATCATTGATTTGTCGCAGGTGTTTGCGGGCAGTCGGAGTATGCGG
Source organism: Avena insularis (assembly GCA_023614405.1). NCBI lineage: Eukaryota > Viridiplantae > Streptophyta > Magnoliopsida > Poales > Poaceae > Avena > Avena insularis. Next base: position 256,950,454 of record CM042693.1, on the reverse strand, counting down.
GTCCAATGCGGATGCCTAGTTGAATCGGCGGCGGACTCCTGAACAAAGGAAAGAACTAGTCATTTTAGTCGCAATAACGTTGACTAATCGTGTCGCAGCTCGGTGAACGGGTCGGCGAGTACTTAATCACTGTTATAGTGATCGGGTCAGCGAATAATTAGTCACTATTATAGTGATCAGGTCGGCAAATCGTCGAGTCGCTAGGAGCGACGAGTCGAGTAGATGAAGTTGGACCGTTAGTGGTGGTCAAACTAGCCGTTGGTTAACCCAACAGTAACATTGGCATAATTACCGCGTAGTAACGGCTCCCGAAAATGGCGGGTAACAACCGCTATATAAGGGGAGTGAAGGGAGAATGGGGAAAATGCTTCCTTCTCTTCCTCCAATCTCGCGCCTCCCTGTTTCCCCATTCCGCGCAGCAACCAGAATGATCCAGAAAGTTCTGACTCCCACGATCCTCCAGCCGATGGCCCCCTCCACCGAGCCATGGGGTAGATCCAAATGCACGAAGGCACTGCTAGCATCTTTCGAGGAGGCGGGGATTCTCCGCGCCGGGAGATGGCGCATCCCTACGGCTGGAGAAGTAATTCCGGATCCGCGCGAGGGGGAGTTCATCTGCTTCACCAACCACCTAGAGAGGGGGCTTGGGTTCCCAACTTCCCTCTTCTTCCAGCGTTTCTGCGCCTACTACGGAATCCAGCCATCGATCTGGGTCCTCATAGCATTGAGCAGCTCGCCATTTTCGTGGCGTTCTGCGAGTGCTATCTGGGATGCAGGCCCTATTTCCCCCTGTGGCAAGATCTATTCCACGGGAGAATCATCCGCGAAGAAACAGGCGGCCCAATGCTAGCCGCGGGCGGCCTGACGTTCCAGCTGAAATTAAAGGCATCGTTCTTTGATTTGATGCTGCCCGCCAAAGCAGCGAACAAATGGAAGAAGTACTGGTTCTATGTCACCGAGTCGACTCTAGGCGATGAAGCGGCGCTTCCACGGTACTCCGCCGACCGGCCCGATCCGCGTCGGCTCCAGATCGTCAAACTCCCGCTGGATTAGCGGATGGTTGTTGACGAGATGTTACAAACCATTCGCACCCTGAAGAAGAAAGGCCTCCAGACCATCAATCTCTACAACTGCTGGCTCGGGCGGCGGCTCGTGCCCCTGGCCATCTGTGACCACTACATGTACGAGTATACGGGTAAGGATGACCCAACGAAATCCTGCCTCGTTGAGTGGAGACTCAACGATTATACACTGGCCCTGAAGAATATTACCCAGGCATTGTACCTCGACACGAAGGCCGGGGTCGCCCCTTATACCGTGAGGCGCCCAGCTCCAACGGTAAGCCGTTATTACATTTGCACTCGAAGTCGCAGTTGGTGCATTCGCGGTCGTGCTAACATCGTTTGTTCTTGTTGCAGCTGTTTCAAGTGGTGGAAGGGTGGCTTCCACCCACAGACGACGAGAACTCGAGCTCGTCCACCCAGGACGGGAGCGAGTCATCGCCCCCAAGGGAAACACCGAGAGCGATGGGGGTGATAACAACGATGATGAAGACAACAACCCCGTGGAAGTCGCTGCCCCCACGGTTCGCAAGACTCACGGGCAGCACCAGCGTGAACTCGAGGCCAACAAGAGCGTCGAGCCCCGCGATGATGACGACGACGAACTCCTTAAGCACACCTCACATCGCGAGGCCACGCTGTCAAAGAAGAAAGCTCCACCAAAGAAGAAGACGAAGCCGGCGAAGCGGCTATCTCCGCCTCGATTTGCGAACAGCTCCGACGCCACCAACTTGGCTGAGGATGCAACGGCGCACGCGGCCGCGGCCGCTGGCGCCGCCGCCACAAGGGACGAGGTGCCGCTGGCGTCATTGACACCGCCATTCGCCCCAGTCACTAGCTTGGGAGCCGCTCTAGCCGCAGGGGCCTCGCCACCAAGGGAGGCTCCCATAGCAATTGCCACGGAGGCTCCCGCCACGGCTTCATCTTCAAAGAAGCCGTCAGTATCTTGGGCACACGATGTGTTCAAGACGGGCCTCACTCGGAAGCTAGGGCCCGAACTGGAGAAACCGGCCAGCATCCGCACTGGCCTACGATTCCTTCCAGTCGCCAAGTGAGTGCTCCTCTGTCCTTTACTCATCCGCTTGCTTTGCGTTTCAATCGGAAAGTTTTGTTGATAGTACTGTTTCATAGGACTGGTGTTAAGAAGATAGGCCATCCTTCTGTGGCCAAGGTTCCGCCAGTCGCCAGCAGATTCTGCGCGGAAGAGGAAGGGCGACGAGGTCGTTGCTCCCGCCGAAGGCATCAAAAGGGCGATAGGCGACAGCGTCGTCACGGTCTGATGATCCGGCGGTTGCTCCGAGCGAACCTCCAACCACAGCGGAAGCGGATTCGAAGGCCAAGGAAGGTGTCGGGTCGCAGCATATGGTGCTTGCGGACTCAACCGATGTGGGCGAGCCGACCCCGAGTGGCGCAGCGTTCGCTGCAGCGACCTTCCCTCGCTTCGTGGCGAAGGCGGCCGCAGCGAGTGCCTCGGTGCCGTCAAGCCAGCTTCCTGGGTCCGCCGAGACGGAGTTTGGATAGCGTCGTGGGCACACACCGGTCATGCTTGCGTCGGTGGATGCGCTGGAAGATCAGTCGCATGGCGAGTCCTGGGCACGCTCTCATACTTGGCGTTTTCCCCTAGCCGCTCGTCTTTGATCGGGTGTCAGTCCCCGAGCGTGGTACTTGGCCATTCGAGTTGCTGCACCGAGGATGCGGAGGACTTGGTCGCTGTGGGGAGCGAGTGCAGTTGTCTTGGCTCGGGGAGCCAGTCGAGCTAGGCGACTCCAATGGGGGCTCCGAGTTAGTGTTTTTCGTGGATGTTTCGAGGCCTGAGGTTTTGTAGTGCCCTCGTACCGCACTACTTGGCCATGCCGGTCGCTTTGCCAAAGGTTGACTTCTGCGAATAGCGTAACGCTGTTATTACGAGTGCGAGTGGCACAAGACACGGAGAGTAAACACAATTTTGCGGTAACCGATATGTTTTATTTCATAACGGGTAGGGGTACATGTCTGGAGTTCTAAGAGTAGAACTTCCGTAAAAGGTTTACATTCCATGGCCGCTTGATGTCGAGTTTTCCGTCCCCTCGGACGTCGGTGAGGTAGTAGGCGTTATTGCCCAGGACTCGCCCGATGGCGAATGGTCCCTCCCAAGGGGGTGAGAGCTTGTGCATGCCTTTCTTGTCCTGGATTAGGCGCAATACCAGGTCGCCCTCCTGGAAAGTGCGAGTCCGCACTCGCCGGCTATGGTAGCGGCGAAGCCCTTGCTGGTAGATGGCGGTGCGGGAGCGAGCTAGGTCGCGTGCTTCGTCGAGATGGTCGACTCCGTCTTGGCGTGTGAGCTCGTTTGCGGCTTCCGTGTAGTTGACCACCCTTGGTGAATCGTGCTCGAGGTCGGTTGGCATGACTGCTCGGCACCATAAACCATGAAGAAGGGGGTGAATCCTGTCGACCTGTTGATGGAGGTGCGGATTCCCCATATGACGGAGGGTAGTTCCTCGACCCAGCACCCGGCGGTGCACTCGAGTGGGACTTGTAGCCATGGCTTCAGGCCATGGATGATGCTCTGATTGGCGCGTTCCGCCTGGCCATTGGACTCTTGGTGGGCGACTGAGGCGAGGTCGAGTCGGATGTGGTGTTCCTCACAGAACTCGGCCATGGCTCCTTTGGCGAAGTTGGTGCCGTTGTCCGTGATGATGCTGTTTGGGAACCCGTAGCGATAGATGAGCTCGCATAGGAACTTGGTGGCGGTCTTCCCATCGCACTTGCAGACTGGCTTGGCCTCCACCCATTTTGTGAATTTGTCGACTGCGACTAGGATGTGGGTGAAGCCAGAGGGGGCCTTCTTGAAGGGGCCTACCATGTCCATGCCCCATACGGTGAACGGCCAAGTGATGGGGATTGTCTTGAGCGCCGAGCTCGGCACGTGAGTCTGGTTGGCGTATTTCTGGCATCCGATGCACCGCTAGACAATGTCGACAGCGTCTACGTGTGCGGAGAGCCAGTAGAAGCTATGCCGCATAGCCTTTGCGACCAGAGAGCGGGCACCGGCGTGGTGGCCGCAGTCGCCGGAATGGATGTCTTGGAGGATTTTGCGTCCTTCAGCGGGTTGAATGCAGCGTTGGAACACGCCGGTCATGATGCGCTTGTGGAGCTCTCCGTTGATGATGACGAAGGACTTGCAGCAGCGTGCTATCATCCGGGCCTCCGTTTCATCTGCGGGTAGGGTGCCTCCCTCTAGGTAGGCGACGTATGGCGCGGTACAGTCGCTTGGCTTGGCGATTAGTGCGACCAGGGCTGCTTCTAGTTGTAGCGGGATTCCGATGTCGATATCCCATGGGGGAGAGACGAAAGGTTTGGTGATGGTGTCGAGGAAGACACCGACGGGTGGTGCGAGCCGAGCTGATGCGGGAGAGTGTGTCGGTCTCCTCGTTCTTCCGCCTGTCGATCCACTTGACAGAGTAGCCTGCGAAGTGTCCACCCAGCTGATCCACTGCTTGGCGGTATGCCTCCATGGTGGGGGAGATGGCGTCACAGGTGCTGGCGACTTGCCCGGCGACGAGGTTGGAGTCTCCGTAGCAGCTTAGGCGATTGACGTTCATCTCCTTGGCTGCTCGCATGCCGTGGAGTAACGCCTCGTACTCGGCCATGTTGTTAGTGCAGGGGTGAAGTCGAGGTAGAGGATGTAGCGGAGCTTGTCGCCCTTCGGAGATGTCATCACGATCCCGCTCCTACGCCGTTTGCATTCTTGGAACCGTCGAAGTGTAGGCTCCAGTAATGGAGGTATGGCAGCTTCTCTGGCTGTTGGGCCTCCTCCCAATCGGCGAGGAAGTCTGCGAGAGCCTGCGACTTGATCGCCTTGTGTGGCTTGTACTTGATGTTGTGGACGCCGATCTCGACGGCCCACTTGGCGACTCGCCCGGTCGCCTCGCGGTTGCGGATGATGTCCTGCAAAGGTGTCGAGGAGACGACCGTTATTGGGTGCTCCTAGAAGTAGTGCGGTAGTCGCCGCTGTGCTCTGAGGACCGCGTATACCAGTTTCTGGTATTGCGGGAAGTGCTGGCGCGACTCGGTGAGGACTTTGCTGATGTAGTATACGGGTCGCTGCACAGGGCGCTCCTTCCCTTCCTCTGGCCGTTCGATGACCATGACGGCGCTGGCGACGCTTTCGGAAGCCGCGACGTAGACCAGCATGGGTTCCTTGTCGACGGGGGCGGCAAGTAGCGATGCTGCGAGTAGCACCTCCTTGAGAGCGTGGAGCGTGTCGTCTGCCTCCTTGTCCCACTAGAAGGTAGGGTTCTTGCGCATTAGGCGATAAAGGGGCATCGCCTTTTTGCCTAACCGAGGGATGAAGCGACTGAGAGCCGCGACTCGCGCGACTTCACGGGCGTCGCCAGCTTTCGGCCGAGTCGAGCGATCGTGTTGATCTTGGCGGGGTTTGCCTCGATTCCGCGCTTGGAGACGATGTATCCCAGTAGTTGTCCGATTGGTACACCGAAGGTGCAGTTTCCTGGGTTTATCTTTATCTTGTACCTTCGCAGGTTGGCGAATGTTTCCGCCAGGTCGGTGAGTAGATCGCCCTGGCGAGTGGATTTTACCACCACGTCGTCGATGTAGACGTGGATATTGCGGCCAATTTGGCTCACAAGGCACCCCTGCATGCACCGCTGGTAGGTCGCTCCGGCATTTTTGACGCCAAAGGTCATGGCAGTGTAGCAGAAGGCGCCGAATGGCGTGCTGAATGCTGTCTTCTCTTCGTCCTCAACAGCCATTTTGATCTGGTTGTACCCAGAGTAGGCGTCGAGGAAGCATGGCGCCTTCGAGCCCGCGGTGGAGTCGATGATTTGGTCGATGCATGGGAGGACGAACTGCTCCTTCGGGCAGGCGCTGTTTAAATTTGTGTAATGGATACACATTCTCCGGGTCCCATTTTTCTTCTCCACCAGGACTGGGTTTGCCAGCCACTTGGAGTACTTGATCGGCCGGATGAAGCCTGCAGCGAGTAGACGCTGCACCTCCTCGGCGATGGCTCGGCGGAGCTCTTCATTGAAGGGCGTCGCCTTGGCCAGGTCGCACTTTGGGATCGGTGTTGAGTTTGTGCTCAGCGAGTTCCCTCGGGACACCAGGCATGTCGGATGGCTTCCATGCAAAGATGTCCCTGTTCTCACGGAGGAACTCGATGAGCGCGCCTTCCTATGGTGGGCTCATGCCCGTCCCGATCGTCACCGTCTGGCTGGAGTTGCCTGGGACCAGCTCGATGGTGCGGGTGTGTGTCGTTGCCTCAAAGGCAGTGGAGTTGCCACCCTCCGAGTTGGGCTTCTTGAGTATGGTGGGGTCGTCGCTGTTGACCCCGCTCGCATACTTGGCGAGCTCCTCGGTGTGGTTGGCCTCTGCCGCGATGACGGCGTCAGCGAGTTCAGCCCCTTTGGCCTTGCATTATGCGGCCATGTCGGGGTCGCCATGGATAGTGATGATGCTACACGACCCAGGTAGCTTCATCGCGTTGTATGAGTAGTGGGGCGCTGCCATGAATTTGGCGAACGCCTGGCGCCCCAGGACGTAGTGGTAGGGGCTATCGAAGGGCACTAGCTCGAAGACGATCCGCTCGGTGCAGAAGTTTGCTGGTGTGCCGAAGGTGACTGGTAGCGTCACCTTGCCGATCGGGTACGCCTTCCGACCGGGGACGATACCGTGGAAGGTGGTGTAGGTCGTCTCGATCATCGACTGCGGGAGCCACAGTCGCCTGAACATGTCCAGGTACAGGATGTTGATGGAGCTGCCACCATCCATCAGCGTTTTGGGGAGCCAGTAGTCCCCCACCTTGGGCTTGACCACTAGGGCGACTCGGCCCGCGTACTCGATCCATGGCGAGTGGTCCTCGCGGCTCCAGGTGATTGGTTGCTCGGACCAGTTGAGGAACTGGGGGATGTCTATCTGGGACACCGTGTTGATGGCGACGGCGCGGGCGATGACCTTCTTCTCGCGCTTCGTGTTGAAGCCTGTGAAGGTGTGGAGCGAGCCGGCGATGCTGCCGAACTTTCCGCCGTTTGGCGGGTTGTTGTAGGGGTCTTCCCGCGCGCGTCGTGCCTTCTCGATCTCCTTGAGAGAGTGGCAGTCGGTGGTCGTGTGCGTGGCGGGCTTTCCTTCCCTGCTATGAAACACACAAGGTTGGTTGAGAAGAGCCGTGGGATCGAACCTCGGTTTTGCCTTGTAGTTGCCGCCGTCGCGGCTCTGTCCTCCGTCGCGGCGGAAGCTCTTGGGCTCGCGCTGCGTGTATCCGGTGTTGGCAACGAAGTTGACTCGCCCGTCACTGCGGCGTTTGCTGGTGAGGCGAGTGTTGCTGTAGCGTAACTCGGGTCGCCTTCTGTTGTCGTGGCCGCTCGTGCGGCGATGTCCTCCTGACTCGTCGTCGGTTTCTTGGTTTGGGTCCTCCTCCACGTACTTCTTTGCAATCTCCAGGAGGTCCGGTATGTTGTCGAGTGTTCTATACACTCGCTTGAGCTTGGTGACCAGGGGCTCGTAGCGGCACGAGGTCTTGAAGTAGTGGATCGCGGTATCCAGGTGGATTCCGGCAGCATTATACCACAGATCTTGCCACCGTTGGACCCAACTGCGGGTCGACTTGCGGGGTCCCTGGACGCATCGCTCCAGGTCCTCGATGGTGGTGGCGCAGGTGTATGATCCCTCGAAGTGCCTGATGAAGGCATCGCGCATTTCCTCCCAGGAGTCGATGTTATCTGCGGGGAGGGTGTTAATCCACTGCCTGCACGCTCCCTCCATCATCAGGGGGAGGTAGCGGGCGGCGAGTAGATCGGTGTGGCCGGCAATCCCCATCGCCATGAGGTAGGTGTCCAGCCACACGGACGGATCGTACAAAGGGTCGTACTTCTCTATTTCCTTCGGCGCTTTAAAGTTCGCCGGGTATCTTTCGCCTCGGATCATTGGTCCGAAGCACTGGGGTCCGACTCGGCTCAACGATCCCCTTGGTTCACCGTCGCTGCGGTTGGTGAGGTTGTGCCGCAGGTCTTCAGGCTGGCGTGCGCGCCAGCTCTGGTTGTTGATGATGTGGGCGCGTGCATCGATGGGCTGCCCATTTGCAGCGACGAAGTTGTTCGGCGGCCGTGGGTCGTTGGTGGAGAGTGCCGCGTTCGTGTGTCAGTGTTGGAGCTTCGGGGGCACGGGTGGTGGGCAGTTGAGGGTATTCGCCGCCATGGGGCGGCCGCTCGAGGCCGCCCTGCTGCCTGATGAGCGCAAGTACATCCGACCTTGTGAGTCGACGCCCGCGTTTTGTTGCTCAACTGCTTTGGCGAGTAGAGCCTTGGCGTACTGGATCTGCAGGGCGCCTTCACCGGTGACTTGGATGTTGTCGACCGCAGCTCGGCTCGCAACGACGTTGTCCATTGGGGTGGAAAACAGCGGGAGGCCATTCGAGTCTCGCTCTCATGAGGAGACCATGATCCTTGGTTGGTCCCTTGGGGGCACGCGGTTGGGTGGTGGTGGTGCGCCGTTGGCCGTCGCCCCTGGTGGGGGTTGAGCGCTTCCTCCTGGCGGCACGTTCTCGCAGATCCCGCGCTCGGCCACGCGAGCTGGGTCGTTTTCGTCCTCAAAGTTCAGGGCGCGCTCCTGGACGGTAGGGTTCAGGCGCGAACTGATTCGACGTTGGTGGTAGCGCGACAGCTCCTGCGCTGTCACCTGCTCGAGGCGAAATTTTTCGCGCTCGGCTTGCTCCTTGCGGACTGCCTCCGCCAGCTTCAGGCGGAGTTCCTCGACCTCCGTCACCGTCGCGTTTGGTGGGATCAGCATGGAGAAGGGGTCTTCCGGCGGGTCGGCGCCGGTCACCATGTAGGTCGCGGCATGGCGACCGGTTCCGTCGTGGAGGTTAGCGGAGTTCTCCGACCCAGAGTCGAAGTCAAAGATCCCAAGGATGAAGGGGTCCTCGAAGTCTCCGAAGTTGGAGACCTGGGTGATGGAGCCCGCGGGTGATGCGGCGACGATGGATCCGGCGAGTGACGCCGGGGTCGCCGAATTGGCATCGTCGTTGAGGGTCACCGCGTCATGACGTGGTTTCGCCACGCCATCGTGGGCGAGTTGTACTGGAGGTGGCGGTGGATCAGCGGACCTGGCTCTCTGAGAGCCGGTCGCGTGGCGGCGACTCGCGGATGCGAGCCGAGTCCTCCGAGGTGATGATGTCGGTGAGGCCGACGAAGAGGCTGATCGTGCCGACCGGTAGAATCACGCTGTGCATGATAGGTCACGCCGCCGGGACGTAGCTGCTCGGCAAGATCTGGAGTATCTCGCCAATCGCGATCATGCGGCCGGTGGCGATCGACTCGTTGATGGGCAGATTGGATCTCGTCGCAGAACACCGGCCTAACTGGCCAAGCCCCACGGTGGGCGCCACTGTCGTGGGAATGACCACGGCAGACGCTGCAATCGGCAGCGAGTAGTAGAACATGGGGCAAGGGCGGCCAGCCATCTGCGGTGCGAGATGAGGGCGGAGACACAAGGGTTTACCCAGGTTCGGCCCCCGGAGGGTAAATACCTACTCCTGCTAGATTGTATTATGGTGAGAGTACAAAGGGGCGAGCTCGACGACTAGGCGGCGAGTCGCTTGGGTGTATGATGGAACGTATCCCCTATGCGTTCCCTAGGGAGGTTTATATAGGCTCACCTCTCTAGGGTTTACAGATTACAACCAAATTAGTTAAGGATTCAGAGGTTCTATGACCTAGTCCAACTAGGCCTAGCTACGCTCCTGGGCCTCCAGCTTCCAGTCGCCTGAGTCCATGCCAAGTCTCGATCCAGTCGCCGTCCTGTAGGCCCACTCGCTGGCGGCTTGGGCCAATAGGAAACGTCCTGCTGGGCATACCCCGGTAGGCATATCCCCATCACCTAGGGAGGTTTATATAGGCTCACCTCGCTAGGGTTTACAGATCTACAACTGAATTAGTTAAGGATTCGGATGATACTTGACCTAATCCGACTGGGCCTAGCTATGCTTATGGGCCTCCAGCTTCCAGTCGCCTGACACCCCGTCAAGTCTTGATCCAGTTGCCATACTGCAGGCCCACTCGATGGCAGCTTGGGACAATAGGAAACGTCCTGCTGGGTACACCCCACTCGGCATATCCCCATTAGTAGTCCCCGAGGCCGTCGTTGATTCGTTGCATGTGTTTGTTGGCATTCGGAGTATGCGGCTCCAATTTGGAGACCTAGTCGAATCGGCGGTGGACTCCCTGAATGAAAGAGGGAACTTGTTATCTTAGCCACTTTGTAGTACGGCGAATGGATCGACGAGTAGTTGAATCACAGCTAGGGCGACCTGGTCGGCGAATCGTCGAGTCGCTGAAGCCAGTGAGTTGAGTAGGCAAAGTTGGACCGTCAGCACTGGTCAAACTAGCCGTTGGGTAATCCAACGGTAATATCGGCGTAATCACCGCGTGGTAACGGTCCTCCGAAAATGGCGGGTAGCAACCATTATATAAAGGAGTGACGGGCGAGGAACAATCATTCCCCACATTTCCTCCAATCTCGCACGCCTCCCAGTCTTCCATTCCTCCGTAGCAAACAGAGCGACTCCGAACAATCCGCGACTCCAGATCCTTCGACTAATGGCACCTCCGATGGAACCGTGGGGGAGATCCAAGCGCACGAAAGTGCTACTGAAGTCATTCGAGGAGGCGGGGATCCTCCGTGACGGGTGATGGCGCATCCCCGCGGCCGGCGAAGTGGTTACCGATCCGCGTGAGGGAGAATTCATTTGCTTCACGAGCCATCTGCAAAGGGGGCTCGGATTCCCCACCTCCCTCTTCTTTCACCGCTTCTGCTCCTACTACGACATCTAGCTGTCAGACCTAGGGCCGCACAGCATCGAGAAACTCGCCATCTTTGTGGCATTTCGCGAGTGCTACCTAGGCTGCCGGCCGTATTTTCCCCTTTGGCAAGATCTGTTCCATGGGAGGATCGGACACGAGGAGGCAGGCGGACCGATGCTGGCCACGAGCGGCCTCACCTTTCAGTTAAAATCGAAGGACTCCCTCTTTGATCTGATGCTGCCGAAGAAGGCGGCAAACGAGTGGAAGAAGAGTTGGTTCTACGTGACCGAGTCACCGCCGGACGACGAGGTGGCGCTTCCAATGTACTCCGTCGACCGGCCCGAGCCGCGTCGACTCCAAGTCACCAAGCTCCCGACAGATCAGCGGATTTTGGTCGATGAGATGCTGCAGACCATCCGCAGCTTGAAGAAGAAGGGCCTCCAGACCATCAATTTGTACAATTGCTGATTTGGGCGGCGACTAGTGCCTCTGGCTAGTCGCGCCCACTACATGTATGAGTATACGGGCAAGGATGACCCGACAAAGTCCTGCACGAGTGGAGGCTCAACGACTACATCCTGGCCCTAAAGAAGATCACCGAGGCAGAATACCTCGACGCGAAGGCCAGTGTCGCCCCTTACACCGCGAAGCGCAAGCCTCCAACAATAAGTCCTTTCTTTCTCGCGTACTTTGCAATCGTAGTTTTGTAGTCGCGGTTCGTGCTAATCGTATCTTGTTTTTGTAGTTATTCCAAGTGGTGGAAGGTTGGCTTCCACCCGCAGATGACCAGAACTCAAACGAGTCCGCCGAGGATGATAGCAAGTCTTTGCCCGACAAGGGCGGTGTTAGAAGTGACGGGGGCGGCGATGACGATGACGACGACGGTGGCGACGAGGCCGTGGAAGTCTCCGCACCCATGGTCCGCAAGACCCGCGGGCGGCATCAACGCGAGCTCGAGGCCAGCAAGAGCCTCGAGGCTCACGACGAGGACGATGACGAGCTCCCCGAGCACACTACATAGCGCGAGGTTACGCCATCAAAGAAGAAACCACCGGCACCAAAGAAGAAGAAGAGGCAGGGCGACGAGATCGAAGCGCCTGTTGGAGGCGCAAAGAAGGCAAAGGGCGACGAGGTCGTCACGATCGTGGACGAGCCGGTAGTCGCTCCAAGCGAGGCTTCGATTGGAGCGTATGCGGCCTCGAAGGCCATGGTGGACGCAGGGTCGTAGCGGGTGGAAACTGTGGCATCGGTCAGGGCAACGGGCCCGTCCTCGAGTGGCATGGGGGCTGCAGTAGCGATGTTCCATCGCTTTGTAGCGAAGGCCTCTGCGGTGAGTGCGTCAGTGCCATCAAGATAGGTGCCTGAGGTTGTCGGCACGGAGGTCGAGCAACGTCGTGGGTGCACTCCATTCGTGCTCCTGTTCGTGGATGCGAGCTTCCCGGCATGCTAGGTGCCGCCATCCAGGTATTTCTAGTCCCCGAGGATCGGGCCATTGAATTTCAGCGGTCGGATCCTTATTGTTTTTGAGGTCCAGTCCCCGAGTGTCTAGTCGCTGAATTTCAGCGGCTGGGCACTTGGGTTTTTTTTTCGCTATCCAGTCCCCGAGTGGTTAGTCACTGAATTTCAGCGGCTAGGCACTTAGGAATTTCTTTGCTAATGTTTCCATGGTTGTACAGGGCCTGCAGCGCGAGTCGGCGGATCGACTTGCCACCAGGGAGCGTCTGGAGAGGGAGCTCCTCGTTGTCCAAGGAATGAACGAGCAGCTGCGGGCGACTGCCGGTAAGTGGTCGTTGTGCTTGTTATTGGACGTGTCGCTTGATTTCTTTGTATTCATGGTTTTGTTGATGCAGAGGGTCATCGGCCGCGGTGGTGGAGGCTCGCCAAGGCATGGTCCCGGCGAGTGACCTGACGGCTGCTCAGTCATCCTTGAGCGCCACAGAGAGGCGAATCGCTGACTTGGAGCGGGAGCTCAAGGAAGAAAAGGCGAAGGCGACCTCGGCGGATGAGAGGGCCAAGGCAGCCCTTGTTGCTTCTGCTGAGGAGCATAAGATGTCCAATGCGCTCGTCGCCGGGCTGTAGGATGACCTCTTCGGTCTACAGGATTTCATCACGGAGCGCTGTCGCCCGTTGATTGGTGAGCTCTTTGTTTCTTTGCGAGTCCCCGAGCGTGCGGGTCGCTTTGTTTTTGCCAGGGCCTTCCTTACTTTTTGCTTGTGTGCTACAGGGAGGATCATAGATGATGTTGTCGAAGTGCAGTCGTATGACGCGCGGCAATGTGTCACCATGCTGGTTGACTCTGTTGCTCTGTCAGTGACCTGCATTCGCGCGTATCTTCAGGAGATCTCGCCCACGGAGGTGATTCCCAGCGACCTCGTCGAAGTCTGGAACTACCTGGAGAAGGCCCCGATTGTTGTTGACTTCATGTCACAATCAGCCTTTCGTCGTGGTGATGTGACTGCGTTGAGCCTTGGGCTCGCGCACTTCCCCGATGACTTCGACCTCGACGATGTCACTAGCGGGTACCCTTTGTCGACGGGCGCGGTCGAGATCGCCGAAGTGTTGAAGCTAACTGAGCGATCTGCGGTGTACTCCGACCGCGTGTGGGCGATGGGCAACCTTATTCCGTATCAGGAGACGGTCGACGCCCCGAACGACCCCGAGCCGGCGCACCGCGACTTCAAGGTGGAGCATCCGTTCCGAGCGGCCATGGCGGGTGCTCTCACGACGTACCCCTCGAACCCGTGGGTTCCCTTTATCCGCCATCGCAGGAGTGGTGGCGCCTCTTCATCGAAGCCTGCGGAGTAGACTATTTTTCCGACTGGCGTTAGTTATAACAAATATGTAACTGTCGTTGTGAGCAAACATTTTTTGCTGCTTTTAAGGAATGCAAGGATGCTTTTGTCAATGTTTTTAATTTGACTATCTGGTGTGCGAGTCCCCGAGTGCGTCCGCCCTTTTATGGGGTTTACCTCGTTTTTATGTATATGTATGTTGTTTAAACTGTTAGTAAGTTGCGGTCGACTCGCCATGGCTTGGAAATCCAGTCGCATGGCGACTCCAGGGGTGCTCTATACTTAGACATTTTCTCGGGAGCGGGCGGGGTCGGGTGGCCGAGTCCCCGAGCGTGGTACTTGGCGGTTGTAGTCGCATGCCTGAGGTAGGTGAGGACAGTGCGTGTTGTATTAGGCGTGTCGCTCCACCTGATCCGTAGGACCAGTCATGTGGCGAGTCCAGGACGTGCTCTCATACTTGGCGTTTTCCCTATTCGCTCCTGTTTGGACTGGCGTCAGTCCCCGAGCGTGGTACTTAGCCGTTCGAGTAGCTGCGCCAAGGATGTGAAGGATTGGGTCACTGTGGGAAGCGAATGCGGTTGTCTTGGCTCGGAAAGCCAGTAGAGCGAGGCGACTCCGATGGGGCTCCGGGTTGGCTTTTTGTGGACGGTACGAGGCCCGAGTTTTTCTGGTGCCCTCGTACCACACTACTTGGCCGTGCCGGTCGCGTAACCAAGGGTTGACTTCCACGAGTAGCATAGCGCAGTTATTATGAGTGCGAATGGAACAAGGTATGGAGAGTGGACACAATTTGTGCGAATCGATCTTCTTTATTTCATAGCGGGTAGGAGGTACATGTGTGGAGTTCTAGGAGTAGAACTTCCATAGTAGGTTTACATTCCATGGCCGCTTGATGTCGAGTTTTCCGTCGCCTCAGACGTCGATGAGGTAGTAGGCGTTGTTGCCTACGATTCGCCCAATGGCGAATGGTCCCTCCCAAGGGGGAGAGAGCTTGTGCATGCCCTTCTTGTCCTGGATCAGACGTAGTACTAGGTCGCCTTCCTGGAAGGTGCGAGACCATACTCGCCGGCTGTGGTAGCGGCGAAGCCCTTGCTGGTAGATGGTAGTGCGGGAGCAAGCTAGGTCGCGTGCTTCATCGAGCTGGTCAACTCCGTCCTGGCGTGCGAGCTCGTTGTCGGCCTCCGCGTAGTTGACCACCTGTGGTGAGTCGTGCTCAAGGTCAGTTGGCATAACGGCCTCGGCACCGTACACCATTGTAACATCGCAGCATTAGAGCTTAGAAATAAGTTGAACCCAGACGTGTGTATTGCATTCATGCATATAAAATCTAAATAATTTTCGTGCTTTTGAACAAAACTTGTCAAAGTGATTGAAGCTTCTCTCAACTTGATGCAATTAAAGTAGATCATCAAGTTGATTCCGATAAGTTTCAATATGACCTTTGCTAAAAACTTATTTTGGGTAAAGGAAGATTTCATCTAAGGGTATATCAAATACAATAAAATTAATCCATAATGCATTGCTTCATGATTAATATCTGATCCTTAAGGGATCATATCATAATATTCATCACAACAACTCATGAATACCAAGTTAAGACTACAACTCAAGTAATAAGAATGTAATAACTAATCCTGACCTATCTTAATCTTATCTATTCCTACTATGAGTATCATGGTAATACCTAACCTTAACTCTTTAGTGAGATTGAGTAGGAAAGAAACCAAGTCAAGATTATTCATGAACATATCTTTCTTTCCATACCAATCTTTATCATATCTACTGAATCTTATCTTAATATCTGTTGTTCATCAATGTTGAGTAATCAACTATTGATTCACCAATTCTTAACCTATCAGTTCTTAAGCTATTAACTCTTATTCTTATCATAGCATTCACTTAAAGTCCTTTAGAGAAGGAGGTAAGGAAAGGTAAGTAGTAATGATAGATTTAAATATCATCCATAGGATGGGAGTGTTGAAAGAGAATTAAATCAATAGGATTATTGATGGATTTAACTCACTCCTGAAATGATAGAAGAGTATCTGAGGTAAAGATTATAAGGATGATTATTGAAGATAGTTACTAGGAGTAATCCTATTGGACTAAGTAGGTATAGTCCATGAATAACATTCCCTAACCCACTAGAGATATCAAGAAGATAATTATAATACAACTGTAGTGTTGTATTGATGAAAGCCTTGATTAGCTAACTGGAAATCTAAACCATAAATGATCAAAGGATTATAATGATCATGATTTAGTCACCAAGATTGAATGCTTATATCATGTATAAGTGACATTGGTGGATAGAACATGATTGAACCCTAGTATAGATATATTATTCTAGGTTAGCCATGACAAGTCACATTAATATAATGTGAGGTTGGAGTATTAGATACTAGAGTTGAGTAGAGACAAGATAGTATGATTAACATGATGCTAGAGCAACATTGGATTATTGAGGTAGTAGTTTCCTCTTGGGAAATATTAAACCCTTGAGGTGAAGTAGGATTTGATACATATATTTATATAGATCTATTAGAGTAATGTTGGTGATGGATGATTAAGGAAGAGTATGAATGTAGTTAGGAGTAACCACTTGTTGAAGTGGATGTTATCAGCAGTAGAGTAGTTGATATAACCAAGTATGGATATGAGAAGATTCTGTAAGCTTTAGTGTCAAGCTCATTGGATTTAGAAGAATAAAAGGTGGATAAGAGTATTTTGTGTAGCAAAGCTCATCATGTTAACACATGATGATGGATGTGGAGAAGTAGTATATCTAGGAAAGGAATTTCTTAACCAGAAGTCCGTAATTATGAATTATGGAAGATAGGGTTTCTTAGTAAACACTAAACCTAAATTTATAATCAAGCTTAACACCCATCTCATCTGTTGAAATAAATCATTTTATTTCCACCATGCTTTATAGGAATATTTTCCTATAGCAAATCACTTAAGCACATCTCTGTCAATTCCAATTATCATAACCATATGTGCTTATGAGTTATCTTTATCAAATCCTTTCCATAAGACATTCCAGTTAATAACTTTCTATTTTAAAAGGTGATATCATTAAAGATCACAAACAAAAAGACAATATGCTTAGCTATAAACTTTAATCAACAAAAGAACATAAGTATATTAAGAACCCTAAACTCTAGAGTTAGCACTTACAATTCAAACCCTAACTTCCGTGTTAATTATAATAGAATATATACATTGCTATTTCCTAAATTTATGAGAGTAATATTAACCATATTAATTTTTTTGTATCTCATACAACAAAAAATTATATAGGATCATAATATAAGAATTTCCCTCCAAACTATAAAATAACTAGAATTAAATTCTATCATTAAATAAAGAAATATCATAATTTAAATCCATGGTTTAATATGGACAGAAAACTAATAACAAAGGCCTTTCAGAATATTAAAAGGATATATATAGAGAAAATAAAGAAATATAAAATTATTTAATTAAAGCTCACAAAATGTTGGTAAATACCTTTTAATATAGTTACAATTATTTAGCAATTAAAATCTATAAAGAAAATTCAAATCTAAGGTGCAAATTCAAATCTGAAAATAAAACAGAAATAAAAAAGAATAAAGAATAAGAAAAAGAGAACAGTTTCTGGCCGAAGCCCATTTCCTCTCTCCTTATTTGCTACTCATAAGGAACACTCAATAGCCCGGTAACGGCCCAGCGAAGTTAGCCTGTTACCTTTCTCTCTGGCTGACTAGTGGGACCGAGGAGGGACTGCGGGTTGAGTTGAAAGAATCGCCAGGGGGTTTTCCGCAAAAGTGACGTCATCGTCTTCCTCCTCCAGCTGGAAGCATCTCGCTGGACGCCGGCGATGCCGTCCGCCACCGCATCTGCGCCAAGATTAGCACTACCGACACCGGGGAAGGATTAGAACGCCATGGAGCTCATTTCTCTCGTCCTCATCCCCATTTCCTCCCTTCCTCCAGGATTCCTCCTCTAGCCGAAACCCTAGCTCGTCGGAGCCACACATCGCCGTTGATAGAGTCCACCTCAGAGCCTATGGAGTGGTCGAGGAGAACCGCCACGTTTCCCTCTTCATCTTAGTAGAATCAATAGATCAATGGGAGCTCGGGTGGGTGCGAATTTTATCATTCCTTTCCGTCGGGGTTCGCCGAAAAAGTCGACTGTGTGCTTATCTCCAACCGCGCCGGTCCTCGTCGACCTCTCTATCGTCATCAGGGTGAGTTCCTGAACCCTCCAGTACCCCTAAATCGCACCATCTCATTGTAAATCACTGTCGCACCTTATGCCACCGTCGGAGCTCGTCGGAGCCGAGGCTCCGATGAACATTTCCGAGCGGCGCCGCCACTCTAGGGTTCAGCACGTCGTGCTGATTCGAACTAGGCTAGTTTCATTTGCTGGGGTGCCATAGATCGTCGCCGGCGACCACCAACCGATGGTGGTGGTTATGCTGACGTCATATCGACGCCATACCGACGTCCCCCTTGACCTAGTCCACCGTTTGACCGGTCCACTGCTTGCGTGGCATGTTGACGTGGTACTGACCCCACCAGTCAGTGACTATGTCTAGGTTTGGCTGAGTATAAAAAGTATTCCTTGTTTGTAATATTGTTTGAAATTTAATTAGAAAGTGATTCAATTTTATAAATTTAATAACTATTGTTTTATAATTCAGAAAAAACATGTTTAATATATGAAACTTTTCAAAAAAATAAAATCTACAACTTAAAACTACTATCAAATATTATTATGATAATTATTTAAATAAATATTAGTTAATAAAGGTTTTATAAGTAATAAAACTTAGATAATCCATATTTTAATATTGGTAAATACTAAAAATATAAATAAAATACCAAAAATCTTAAAAAAAATAAAAAATACTTTAAAACGATAATCATACATTATTATTTCACTTAATTTAATATTTATTATGTATTAAGTATTTATAATGTAATAAATCTTATAAAAATCATATCTTATTATTTATAAATCATAAAAATAAATGTAATATACCAAAATGATCTCAAAAATGATACCTACGTGTTAAACATATAAAATTCCACTTTTGAGTTAAATAAAAAAATTAAATACTTTAATAACTTAAATTTAAACCTATTTCCTTAGTTGTTAATTCAAATAAGGGTAGATAAAATTTGTTAATATTTTTAAAATTAGTCAATGGAGTCTAATGAATAGTATTAGTCTTAAATATTAATAATATGAAGTCATAATGCTTCAAAACATTATAAATACCATTTTATGGAATTATCTTTCAACCGGTGTAGATTATTTTCTAAAAGAATCCTTATCCAACATAGAATCTCCAAAAATGATTGTGACTAAATTAAATCTTTTCCAATTAGTTCAACCACCAGATTACAAAAATATCACAACACTATAGTGAATCCATAAGTAGTTAAGTAATATTATTTCCTTGTTTATAATCTATAACCACTCATCTATAAAAAGGTAAATGATTCTATTATAAAATCAAGAAACCACTACACCAAGTAAAAGTATAACCATTCTTAAGTAACCTTAAGGAAACATTATAAAGTATATAAGGTACAAATATCATAAGCATTACACCTTAAATCCATCCATGTTTTTTTTAAAGTTAACTTTAGTCTACAAGGATTTAAATATAATACTAAAGACTTTGTTATATGTTTTATAGTTAACTTTGGTTTCTTATAGTTAAGTCATAAAGCATCTCAAGTTCAAACTATTCAAGCAAGCACAAACAACCTTGGCCACAATTGATTAACCACAAAGATTTTTGAGACCTTAATAAAGAAATCTTTTCTTCAAAAGTTATTCATTTTGCCACTTAAGTCAACAAATGATGATTAATCGTAATCACCTTACTTTATATTTTACTTGTATACTTAGGATTGATAACACTTAAGTTCTTTATAGGTGACAATACTTGTAAAGTAAAATCTAGAGATAAACAATTATAGTGTAAACAATCTTGAATAGCATTCCATATGTGTGTATCTTATTGTTGGATAAATATGTGTTGTTCACCCACACTCACAAGCCTTAATAAGAAGCACAAGTGTGAAACTTAATCTAAAAGGGCAACACATTCCAAGGAAACCCTTTCCAGTATCCAAACCCTAGAACAACGTTATCCCCGGGATTCACGTTTATAAAGTGCATCATATTACTTATGCGTAAGAGCATCTTGCTTCTTTAAACACTAGTCCTTACCGGACCAATGATGCTGATTTCAGATATTGGATCTTATATTGTCTTGAAGACCGTGAGTGCATAATCTTGCAATCACAAAAGGTAAGTTCACACTTTTTCATGTCCTTTGGTTATTTTCTATAAAGTATTTTACAAATCCAGTGTTTTCATCACTTGCATTTGAAAAAGGTCCGAAAACACTATTTTCATAATAATGTGATTATAGGTTATTTACCATGAGGTAATAACCTACTATGAAAGTTCCGGTGGTAAAGGAACATATCACCTAGGACTTAAGAACAAATGTCGCCAGTGATTCTTGCGTCGTATATCACGCGTTAACCATGAGATTTGGAATGGGACGAAGAAGTCAGCTGTATCTTCTTCCTTTCGCATGTAGCCGGATGTGCAGGTCGTGGATGTTATCACTCATAGCGTGTATATTAATTGGTAATTCATAGAGGATATGCAGCATATGGGTGGGAACCCTCATCGTCCCACGATAGTTCTGGCATCTAACGGTCTGTACAAACCATTGCCGTAATTCATTATGTGAGCATGGTGTACACCAAGGAGGCATGCGAGGTCACGAAGGGGCAGTTATTGGCTTGGATCATCTTCTGGGCCCCACATCATGGAATTGTGGACGGGAATAAGCTGCCCGATTGTGCAACAAAGAGTTGATTTCTCATGGGTAAAGTGACGCACCTCTGTAGAGTGTAAGAACTGTAACTTGTTACTCCCTATTTCGGGAAGGAGCTGCGAACGCGGCGGGAAAGGAACTCCATGAAAGTTCTGGTAAACCCGTGAAGGCCGACGGACATAGTTTTTTAGAATAAAAGCAACCTTTGAAGAAATGTTTACGAAAACTTGCATTGCCTACGACCTACGGTCTGTGGCTGTAGATATAGTGCATCAAACACTCCTTTTCTAGTGAACTTGCTAAGTACGACCGTACTCAACATATCTTCTTAACCCTTGCTAGATTCTGAAGCCAGTACAGACAACATCTACATCAAGTTGTGCTCCAGGAATCCTCATTCAAAGCTAATGCTCTTCAACAAAGACAAGGAAGTCAACATATACATCAACTCAAGTGAAGACGAAGTTACTGATTAGATAGGAATATACTCTCTAGCCAAAGAACCTATTTCTATAGTGTATTGCAATAGCAGCAATGCCAACCCTTTAGTTAAAATACTAGTCTTAATAGTATAATAGCTTTTGCGTTATTTATATTTAATTCTTCTTTGTAACCTAGAGTGTTCTCTGGATTTCGTGTATAGAGTAAGTTGTAACCTTCAGCCATGTATTGGACCTACTATGTTTCTGTTGTGCCACTCTGAGGGATGTAATACTAGTGAACAGTGTTTCATTGGTGTTATGTCTACGACTATAGTGTACTACATCATGCAGTGGTATGCTGGGTCACCGCAACCATGAAGAAGAGGGTTAACCCTGTCGACCTGTTGATGGAGGTGCAGATGCCCCAAATGACGGAGGGGAGCTCTTCGACCTAGCACCCAGGAGTTAGCTCGAGGGGAACTTGCAGTCACGGCTTCAGGCCGTGGAGGATGCTCTGGTTGGCGCGTTCCGACTGGCCGTTGGACTCCTGGTGGACGACTGAGGCGAGGTCGAGTCGTATGTGGTGCTCCTCGCAGAATTAGGCCATGGTTCCTTTGGCGAAGTTGGTGCCGTTGTACGTGATGATGCTGTGCGGGAACACGTAGCGATGGATAAGCTTGCGTAAGAACTTGGTGGCGGTCTTCCCATCGCACTTGCGGACTGGCTTGGCCTCCACCCACTTTGTGAATTTGTCGACTGCGACTAGGAGGTGGATGAAGCCAGAAGGTGCCTTCTTGTTGAAGGGGCCTACCATATCCATGCCCCACATGGCTAATGGCCACGTGATGGGGATGGTATTGAGTGTCGAGCTTGGGACGTGGGTTTGGTTGGCGTACTTCTGGCATCCGAAGAAGCGTTGGACGATGTCGACCGCGTCGGCATGCGCGGCGAGCTAGTAGAAGCCGTGTCGCATGGCCTTGGCGACTAGGGAGCGAGCGCCAGCGTGGTGGCCGCAGTCACTGGCATGGATGTCCTGGAGGATCTTGCGACCTTCTGCGGGTTGGACGCAGCGTTGGAACACGCCGGTCACGCTGCGCTTGTGGAGCTCGCCATTGATGATGACGAAAGATTTGCAGCGGCGTACTATCATCCGGGCCTCTGTCTCGTCAGCGGGTAGGGTCCCTCCCTCCAGGTAGGGGAAATATGGAGCGGTCCAGTCGCTTGGCTTGGCGAGCATGGCGACCAAGGCTGCTTCTGGTTGTAGCGGAATTCCGATGTCGATCTCCCACGGGGGAGATACGGAAGGCTTGGTGATGGTGTCAAGGAAGACCCCGGCGGGTGGCGTGAGGCGAGCCGACCCGATGCGATAGAGGGCGTCGGCTTCCTCATTCTTGCGCTGGTCGATCCACTCGACGGAGTAGCCGGCAAAGTGGCCTCCTAGCTGGTCCACGGCTTGGCGGTATGCCGCCATGGTGGGGGAGACTGCATGGCAAGTGTCGGCGACAAGATCGGAGTCGTTGTATCATCGCAGGTGATTGATGTTCATTTCCTTGGCTGCTCGCATGCCATGGAGGAGCGCCTCGTACTTGGCCATGCTGTTGATGCAGGGGTGAAGTCGAGGTATAGGACGTAACGCAGCTTGTCGCCCTTTGGAGATGTGAGGATGATCCCCGCCCCTGCACCATCTGCGTTCTTGGAACCATCAAAGTGTAGTGACCAGTAGTGGAGGTACGACAATTTCTCGGGCTGCTGCGCCTCCTCCCAGTCAGCGAGAAAGTCTTTTAGACCCTGCAACTTGATCGCCTTGCGCGGCTCATACCTGATGTTGTGGACTCCAATCTCGATGGCCCAATTGGCGACTCGCCAGGTTGCCTCACGGTTGCGGATGATGTCCTGCAACGGTGCTAAGGAGACGACCGAGATTGGGTGCTCCTGGAAGTAGTGTGGCAGTCGCCGCTGGGCTTTGAAGACCGTATATACCAATTTCTGGTACTGCGGGTAGCGCTGGCGTGACTCGGTGAGGACTTCACTGATGTAGTATACAGGTCACTGCACTGGGCGCTCCTTGCCCTCTTCTAGTCGTTCGACGACCATGACGGTGCTGACGACTCGCTCGGTGGCCGCGACGTAGACGAGCATGGGTCCTTGTCGACAGGGGCGGTGAGTAGCGGGGCCGCGAGTAGCACCTCCTTGAGTGTGTGGAGCGCGTCGTTTGCCTCCTTGTCCCACAGGAACGTGGGATTATTGTGCATTAGGCGGTAGAGGGGCATCGCCTTCTCGCCTAGCCGGGGGATGAAGCAACTGAGAGCCATAACTCGCCCGACCAACTTCTGGACGTCGTGCAGGCACTTGGGTTTACCGAGCCGGGCGATCGTGTTGATTTTGGTAGGGTTCTCCTCGATCCCTCATTGGAGACGACGTACCGCAGCAACTGTCCAGTAGGTACACCGATGGTGCACTTTCTTGCGTTTAGCTTGATCTTATACCTCCGTAGGTTTGCGAAGGTTTCCACCAGGTCGGCGAGTAGATCGCCCTGGCGAGTGGATTTCACCACCACGTCGTCGATGTAGACGTGGATGTTGCGGCCAATTTGGCTTGCAAGGCACTCCTGCATGCACCTTTGGTAGGTCAGCCCGGCGTTCTTATGGCTGAAGGTCATAGCGGTGTAGCAGAATGCTCCGAATGGCATGATAAACGCCGTCTTCTCCTCGTCCTCGACTGCCATTTTGATCTGGTTGTAACCAGAATAGGCGTCAAGGAAGCACATCGACTCCGAGCTCGCGGTCGAGTCGATGATTTGATCGATCCGTAGGAGAACGAACTGCTCCTTCGGGCAGGCGCTGTTTAGGTTTGTGTAATCGATACACATTCTCCAGGTCCCATTTTTCTTCTTGACCAGGACTAGGTTTGCCAACCACTTGGAGTATTTGATTGGCCGAATGAAGCCTGGAGCGAGTAGAAGCTACACCTCCTCGGCGATTGCTCGGCGGTGCTCTTCATTGAATGGTCGCAGCTACTATTTGACGGGTCGCGCTTTGGGGTCGGTGTTGAGTTTGTGCTCAGCGAGTTCCCTCGGGACACTAGGCATGTCGGATGGCTTCCATGCGAAGATGTTGCGATTCTCACGTAGGAACTCGATGAGCGCGCCTTCCTATACCGGGCTCATGCCCGTCCCGATCGTCACCGTCTGGCTGGAGTCGCCAGGGACCAGCTCGACGGTGCGAGTGCGCGTCGTTGTCTCGAAGGCAGTGGAGCCGCCGCCCTCCGAGTTGGGCTTCTTGTGTATTGTGGGGTAGTCATTGTTGACCCCGCTCACATACTTGGCAATCTCCTCCGCGTGGTTGGCTTCTGCCGCTATGACGGCATCGGCGAGCTCGGCGCCTTTGGCCTCGCACTCGGCGGCCATGTCAGGGTCGCCGTGGACGGTGATGATGCCGCATAGCCCTGGGAGCTTCATCGTGCTGTATGCGTAGTGCGGTGCCTCCATGAATTTGGCGAACGCCTGCCGCCCCAAGACGCAATGGTAGGGGCTGTTGAAGGGCACCATCTCGAAGATGATCCGTTCAGTGCGGAAGTTTGCTGGAGTGCCGAAGGTGACTGGCAGCGTCACCTTGCCGATCGGGTACGCCTTCCGACCGAGGACGATGCCGTGGAAGGTGGTGTAGGTCGTCTCAATCATCGACCTCGGGAGCCGTAGTTTCCTGAATGTGTCCAGGTAGATAATGTTGATGGAGCTTCCGCCGTCCATCAGCGTCTTGGGGAGCCAGTAGTCTCCCACCTTGGGCTTGACCACCAAGGCTACTCGCCCCGGATATTCGATCTATGGCGAGTGATCTTCGCGACTCCAGGTGATCCGCTGCTCAGACCAGTTGAGGAAGCGCGGGACGTTGACCTGGGACACCGCGTTGACGGCGACGGCGCGGGCGATGACCTTCTTTTCGCGCTTGGTGATGAACCCGGTGAAGGTGTGGAGCGATCCCACGTCATTGACGAATGCCTCGCCATTTGGAGGGTGGTTTTTGGGGTCCTCCCTTGAGCGCCATACCTTCTCGATCTCCCTGAGCGAGTGGCAGTCGGCGGTCGTGTGCGTGGCAGGCTTCCCCTCCCTGCTGTGGAACACACAAGGCTGGTTGAGGAGACCCGCGGGGTCGAACCTCGGCTTCGCCTTGTAATTGCCACCATCGCGACGCTAGCCTCCGTCGCGGCGGAAGCTCTTGGGCTTGCACGGAGCGTAGCCGGCGTTGGCAACAAAGTCAACTCGCCCGTCACCGCGGCGCTTGCCGGTGAGGCGAGTGTTGCTGTAGCGTAGCTCGGGTCATCTCCCGTTGTCTTGGCCGCTCATGCGGCGATTTCCTCCCGACTCATCGTAGGTTTATTGGCTCGGGTCCTCTTCTGCATACCGTTTGGCGATCTCGAGGAGGTCCAGTATGTTGTCGATTGTTTTGTACACTCGCTTGAGATTGGCGACCAGGGGCTCGTAGCGGCACGAGGTCTTGAAGCAGTGAATTGCGGTGTTCGGGTGGATGCCGGCCGCATTGTACCACAGGTCCTGCCACCACTAGACCCAGCCGCGGGTCGACTCACGGGGTCCCTAGACGCATCTCTCCAGGTCCTCGATGGTGGTGGCGCGGGTGTAGGAGCCCTCAAAGTGCCTAATGAAGGCGTCGCACATTTCCTCCCAGGAGTCGATGCTGTGTGCGGGGAGGGTGTTGATCCATTGCCGGCACGCTTCCTCCATCATCAGGGGGAGGTAGCGGGCGGCGAGCAGGTCGGTGTGCCCGATGATTCCCATTGCCATGAGGTACGTGTCCAACCACACAGAGGGGTCGTACTTCTTGATCTCCTTCGGCGCTTTGAAGTTGGTCGGGTATTTTTCGCCTCCGATCATTGGTCCGAAGCACTAGGGGCCGACTTGGCTAAGCGACCCCCTTGGCTCGCCATCGCAGCGATTGGTGAGGGTGTGCCTCAGGTCGTCAGGCTAGCATACACGTTAGCTCTGGTTGTTGATGATGTGAGTCCGCACGTCGGCTGGCTGCCCGTTGGCAGCGACCATGTTGTTCGTCGGGCCCGGGTCGTTGGTGGAGAGTGCCGCGTTCACGGGTCGCGGTTGGAGCTGCAGGGGCTCAGGGTCGGGCAATTGAGGGTGTTTGCTGTTGTCGGGTGGCCGCTCGAGGCCGTCCTGCTTCCTGATGAGCGGGAGTACACGCATCCCCACGAGTCTGCTCCCGCAGCCTGTTGCTCGACAGCCTTGACGAGTAAGGCCCTGGCGTACTGGATCTGCAGGGCGCCTTCCCCGGTCACGTTGATGTTGTCGACCGCGGATCGACTCGCAATGACGTTGTCCATCAGAATGGAGAACAGCGGGAGGCCGTTTGCGTCTCGCTCCTGCGCGGAAATTATGATCCTCGGCTGGTTTGGTGGGGGCGTGCGTCCGGGCGGTGGTGGGGGAGCGCCATTCGCTGACGCGCGTGGTGGTGGTCGAGCGCTTCCTCCTGGTGGCGCCTTCTCATAGATCACAAGATCGACCAGCGGGCCACGTCGTTCTCGTCGTCGAAGTTCAGGGTGCAACCCTGAACAGTGGGGTTCAGGCGCGACCTGATGCGGAGCTGGTGGTAGCGCGAGAGCTCCTGCGCCGTCACCTGCTCGAGGCGAAATTTTTCGCGCTTGGTCTGTTCCTTGCAGACTGCGTCCGCCAGTCACAGGCGGAGTTCTTCGACCTCCGTCGCCGTCGCGGTCGGCGGGATCGACGTGGAGAACGGTTCTGGCGGGGCGTCCGCGCCGTTCGCCATGTAGGTCACAATGTTGCGACCGGATCCGGCATGGACGTCGCTAGAGTTCTTCGATCCAGAGTCGGAGTTGAAGATCCCAAGGATGTAGGATCCTCGAAGTGTCCCACGTTGGAGACCTGGGTGATGGAGCCCGCGGATGACGCGTGACCATGGATCCGGCGAACGACGCCGGGGTCACCGAGTCGGCATCGTCGTTAAGGGCTGCGTCGTCCGCGACCATGCTGGTTTCGGCCACGTTGCTGTTGGCCGAGCCGTACTCGGATGCGGTGACCCAGCATACCACTTCATGTTGTAGTATACTATAGTCATGGACATAACACCTACGGAGTACCATTCCGCAAATATTACATCCTCAGAGTGGTACAACAGAAACAAATCGGGTCCACATCATACATTATCATTATTACAACTAGAATTACATGACAACTTTGAGATCCTCCTAGGTCCATAGAGGTATCCCAATGAATAAGGGCTAAGTTATAATAATTCTGAGAGCAAGATAAAGAAGCAAACTAAACCTTAAGGTTTATACGAGATTTAATATAGATAGGAGACAGAGATCTATGCTACTGGACTAGATCACTATATATGATACGTCTACACTTAAAATACGTCGGTCTCCATTCCATAGATGTTTTCTTAATTTTTCCCTCCAACGCTTCTGGATACTTCTGGTTCTTCATAGCGGAATTCTTCTTGGTCTTTAGTTGGATATAGTATTTCCTCTTCTTGACCGTTATTGTCTTCGGAATCTAGCATGGGTTAAGAAGATACATTGAGTATGAGCGTACTCAGCAAGTTCACTAAAAAGGAGTGTTTGATGCACTATATCTACAGCCATAGACCATAGGTCATAGGCAATGCAGGTTGTCGTAAACATTTATTCAAAGGTTATTTTTATTCCGAAAAGCTATGTCCGTCAGCCTTCACAGGTTTACCAGAACTTTCATGGAGTTCCTTTCCTGCAGCATTCGCAGCTCCTTCTCGGAACAGGGAATAACAAGTTACAGTTCTTTCACTCTGCAGAGGTGCGTTACTTTACCCATGAGAGATCAAGTCCTTGATGCACAACCGGGCAAATCTTTCCCATCCAC
This sequence comes from Avena insularis, assembly GCA_023614405.1. Lineage (NCBI taxonomy): Eukaryota > Viridiplantae > Streptophyta > Magnoliopsida > Poales > Poaceae > Avena > Avena insularis. The sequence goes on along the minus strand of CM042693.1, from coordinate 256,922,646 downwards.
ACTTCCTATGGTGTGGGGCCCAGTAGATGATACAAGCCAATCACTGTCCTTCTCCGCGACCCCGCATACACCACAATTATTGTATGCCCAAACTCAAGGTAGACCTTTCCCCGTATAAAACGGCTATACCTTAGTTGGATACACACAACAACCATTAACACTAGTAATATGTCTTTTGTAAGCCAGATCCACGGTAGACATTTCCCTGTATAAAACGGCTATACCCATGATATGCAACTCACAAATGCCCAGAAAAGTGTCCAATGCATGCAAAAGGGAGCCGATCCAGCTGACTTCTCCATCCCATTCCAAATCTCATGGTTAACGCGTAATATACGACGCAAGAATCACTAGCGACATTGGTTGTTAAGTCCTAGATGATATATTCCTGTGCAGTGGTATCCCAACTGCCAGTCTTAATAGGTTAGATGATCACCCTGGATCAGTAACGGTACTTCAAGTTAATTATGAAAATAGTGTTTTCGACCTTTTTGAAATGTAGGTGATGACACACAGTTTGCAATTACTTTATAGAAAATAATCAAAGGACATGAGCAAGTGTGAAGTTTCCTTGATATAGTGAAGTATTGTAGTCGAATATCTCGACTTGACCCTAGACCTTGGGTTCTACAAAAATATCATCATTGCCCGGTAAGGACAATGTTTAAAGAAGCAATATGCTGTTATGCATAAGTAATGAGATGCATAATACAAAGTCCCCAAGTAATTCCTTAATCATTACCAGTGAGATGGACTTAGACAATTTATTTAAGATTTCCTTTATTTTAAGTTTACTTCATAAAAGGATGAACACATAAATTATTAAGAGTAAAGTACAATCATAATATAATTCTAAGGTTCCATGATATAATGTAATTATTACAAAGTTGCATGTTTTAAATTGTTATGGTTTTAAAGAATTGGTATATTGTTTCTTTTGAAGTGGCAAAAAGAATAACATTTGAAGAAAATATTATTTATGTTAAGTTATCCAACTTGGAAGATTAATAGGATTGAAGCTATGGTTTTGCAATAAGGTTTAAATGATTTTGAGTTATTATATCTAGCTTAGGGTATATTAGATCAAGGTAAACTATAAAAATAAAATTGTACTTGAGATATTGCATTTATAGCATTATCAATTATTAGGGGATTTTCCTAAGCATAATAAAAATAAAATCTTATAATTATGGAACTTTGTTTTAAAGATGTAAATTTAGCATGTGTAGTATTTATAGATTATACTTTGAGATTTTTCTTTATAAAAATAGATGGATTTTTTTATAATTTATTTAGTGAATTTCAAGTTTGATAAATATGATTATTTATGAATTGTTAATGATTTGCAAAGGTTAACTTTGTAAATCCTTGACTTATAGTTAGTTAAGGATTTTAAAAGAATATTATAAAGTTAGTTGTTTACACCTAGATTTTATATTAAATTATAATTATGGTTTAGACTAGTTAGATTCAAAAGGTTATGTTTTGAATAAGATCATTTCTTACTTGGGAAATAATATTAAACAATTAACAAAACAATTATCTTATTTCAATAACTTAGATAATAAAAGTTATATGATATAAGAACTTTAAAAATATTTTTATAATAATATACTTAGTATTTTTCTAGTAAATATACTTGCTTGAAATCTTAAAAATGAATTTTATTTATTTTAGCTATAATCTTTATTTTTTTATTTTTTTATTTTTTATAATTTCTTAATTATTTAATGTCTTTAAATATTTGTTTCATATTTTAATTGTAAATTTTTTAAGTTAGTATTTTTATGAGATAAGAGATTTCTTTTTATTCCTAAAAATTATTTTTATTTATTTTTAGGGATTTTTCTAAATTTATTAATTTTCATTTAGATATTTAAGGGTGTTAATATTTATTTGCGTTTTATTTAAGTTAAATAAATATGATTATATTTTCCTTAGGTGGATATTATTTTAATAAATTTTTGGATGTATTAAATATATTTTTAGGATTTTTCTACATTTTTTAGAGCTTAGAAGGTTTAGAGGGTATTTTAGTAATTTCTATTTTTCTTTTGTTTCTATTTATTTTTATTTCTTTAGCATTTCCTAAACCAACTAAATTGTGCCCACTAGCCAATCTAATCCGACCCGGCCCAATTGGGCTTGGGGTCAAACCCCAGCCCCGGCCCAACTCACACCCTCCTCCACCAAATGCACACACACGCGACCCCTCTCTGTCTCTCCCCTTCCTCTGCCTCACACGCATGCGCCGCCGCCGCTACTCCGGCTGTTGCTGGTGGCAACCGGCGCAGCCGCTCGCCAGCGCTGCCTCGCCACCACCTCCTATGTTCTATCCACACCAGCGCCCCACTCTCTCTGTTCCCAACCGTGATGCCCTAGCTAACCCTAGGTGCCTGTTCCAGCTCCGGCCACGGCGGATTTGCCTTGATGCTCCTTCTGTCGGCATGGCTCCGCCCCTTTCTCCTTCTCTACTGGATCCATCTATTACCCCTCTCCCTATTCGGTGGGACGCCGGTGCTCAACCGCAACCCCGATGCCCCCTGGTTCATGGTGGCTTTGATATGATGTAGATGACGATGCCGGTTGTGTTGGTTTGCAGATTCCAGCGGTGTGGCTTGGCGCAGTGTAGAGCAAGGGCGATCTCTATGCCGCCGTGCCGCAGGTGGATGTGGTGATGGTGTTTGTGTACGGTGAAGTCCTCCCCGTGTGTGCACCGCTGTGGTCACGCGAGCCCTGCCTCGCCACACTGCGGTGGTTGTGCCTCGGGCGTCAGGTACACGCCCAGATGTTTATCTTCCCCCCCTCTTCTTTTCTCTCAAACCTCTCTGTCACATTATTTTGCGCTGCTGTATATGCATGGTGATGGATGGATGCCCCTTGTTGATTATTGATGATTGAGTTGTTAAAAAACATTCTACTATGCCTCTGATTTGCATATTATTAGTAGTTGGAATTCTATTTTGAATAAATAGAGATGATCTCTAGTGGTATTGCGTTAAGAAAATGTTCAGACATTCGTGCTATGGCTATGATAGTGACATGTGGGGATAAAAGGAATTTTCACTGATTTGCTTAAAAGGTACTTTCAATTATCTTCAATTGTTTGTCTATGAATAAATGATTTGGGTTAATCATGATGGCTTAACATTGATACTATAGTGGGGAACTTAACCTCACTGTGGCTACTGTTATTAATGTTGGTAGTCTTGATAAGGACCAATATGGAACTTTTCTGCTTATACAAATTCTCTAACATGCATGGTTACTCATATCCTACAATCCTGTATGCCAACTTGTGGTTTGGATTTCCCTTTAAGATACTGAGAGGATGTTCACCATGTCTTGATGGTGGTTAGTTTAGCTAGAACTACAATGCTCCTGCTTAAATTTATACAGTGGAACTATTTGGATTCAAACACATGGTTTGGATATAATTTCTTGGATTCTAAATGTATACTGCAATCTTAATGTTCTGATTCATAACTTGCTGAAGCTTTGCTTCAGGAAGTAATTTTTCTATAACATTATATCTGTTAGATAGGGCAGTAAAATTGGGATATGTTTCAGGTTAAAATGATGATCATGATTGATCTTATTGCCTTTCCAGGTTGACAGAGAGATCAGAATTTAAAGAATGATTCCTAGAATTCTTTTGTCTAGGAAAGTGATTAATCTTGTATGGATGTGTCTTGTAAGCAATGTTGGCAGTTTTTGTAGATTCACTAATGATATCACTGTGATGCCTCCCTTAGGATGGAACACAGTGATCTCCATTACTGTATAAGCTAAGCTTTCCAAGTAGAGTGTGGAAAACAATGATATCCTCTAGTGTGGATGATCTAGATGTTGAAGCTTAATATGTGATCTTGGTCAATGATGCATAAAGATGAGACCTAGATCTTTGAATGGATGGAATGATTCCTGGTGACTCTGTAACATCCCAAAAATATAAAACAAGGATCATCAAACTCTAATCACTAAAATTAGGGTTAACAAAAACTTTGATTAATTAAAATCATATGAATGCATGTGTGAATGAAATGATTTGACAATTGCATGAATGGACTTATGTGGTTAATCTAATTAGCAAGAAATGGTTTAAAGACAAATATAACATCATCTAGAACATTTCCAAATAGAATCAAATAAAGAGAAAATAAAAAACAAACCAAATAAAGCAAATGGTCATTTTTGCCAATCTTGTTCACTAGGTCACTTTGAGTGTTTCTAGTCCAAGATTTCAAACAGAAACTTTCCCAATTCTTTTCACCCCTTGATAGAACTAGTAAAAGTGAATCAAGGCCCACCTTTCAAACTTGCAGAAACATTTGGCAACCCCATTCAAATCACAATTCAAAATTGAATGTTATTCATGTGTGAAGATCATCCATTTTCAAAACCCAACCAATCCAATGCCCCTTGACTAATCCAACTAACCAGACACTCCCTAGCATGTGCCTAGCAAACCCACAAAGTTTGAATTCAAAATTCAAATTTAAAGTTCTTGCAGCCATTTCATCAAACACCTTGCAGATTCAAATCAAACAAACAACAAACACTATAGTGTACAGTAAAATTGGCCTAACTTGTTCCCTCTCTGGTTGCAACTAGCCCTTAGTAGATCATCTAGCCCCTTTAACTATCTTTAGCACCACTGTAAGCAAGCCTAGCCATCAATGGTGAGCATGCCGAGAGCAAACTTGCCACCCCATTGTCGCTAGAGAGCTAGCAGCCACACTAGCCTCGCCAACCTTGTCTAGGACATGCAGCACTGTCCACCGCCACTTTCTGTCCCAGCCCCAAGAAATGCCAGCCCTTAGACCACACGCCACGCCCACGCCAAACCTCTCCGCGACCATGCCGAGAGCGCGCCTGTGCGCCACGCTCGACCAGCACCCATAGACCGTGCGCCGCCCTCACCGCTTGCAGGGATGATCGCCAGCACCCCAGCACCCTGCCGCGTAGACCACGCGTGCTATGCGCCATCAAAACCTCCGTCAAACCCGCCCAGAGCATCGAAGCGTTCCGACCGATCAGCACCGCCCCACGCCTCGCCACCACACCGTTAAGCTTCGCTAGGGAACATAGCACTGCCCCCTATCGTCGCCATGCCAATAGCTGCCTATGCCGTCGACCACGACAAGCTCAGCCCGCGCCCATCGGTCCCCTCTTACCACTATAAATAGAGGCCTCCATCGCTCGTTTTCCCCACACCAGTTCACCCCCCTCTCACCCAGAACCACCCCACCTCACTACCAGAGCAAGGCGAGCAGCGCATCGCCGGAATTTGGCCGGAGCCCGCCGCTGCTAGAGAAGAAGGGAGCCGTCGATTGGAGCCGCCCCAGGAGGAGATGCCGGTACCAGGAGGACCGCCTTCGTCGACTTCGTCATTCGCCCCCATCGCCGACCCTCGCCTAATCCCCGGTGAGCCTCCCACGATGCCCACCTGCCGCGTTAGGGTTCTGTCTCGCCGGCGCTGCCCGACGTGGACGATGAACCATAAACGTTCAATTAGATTTAGATCGTGCGGCCTAGATCACCCTGTACCGCTTCTCCCCTCCCCGTCTCACTGACGCGTGGGGACAGTCACTTAACCAGCATGCGTACGCGCTGTATGTAATGGTTCGGCCCAGTAAAACATCCCGCACGACCCAACAATTCAAATTAAGCTTTATTCTTTTAATTTCAAACACAGTTGTGTACCTATATTCAAAAATTAACCCAGCTCGATTCATTGAACCAAAATGCATGAAACCAATTTTGCTAGAAAGGTACTGAAATGCTTAATCCAAGTCCGTTAGATTCAAATCATTTGGATCTGTGGATCAACCATGGTAAAAATAACAAGGTAGAAGCTTTTCTGCATTCAAACATTTTTCAAAATTCAACCATAAAAGCTTTTGAGTTGATTCCAACTCTCAAAAATCACATTTGATCCTACCTTTCAGAATATAGAAAAAAAATGGGTTTACTTGCAGAAATAATGTTCAAGTAATAAAAGAATGCCACATAGGCATTTCTAGTCACTTTATTTAATTAAAATAAAAGGTTAAACCTTATTAAATTGTGACACCACTTTAAATCACATTCCCATGTACTGAAATATGTGGTGATGACATGTGTCAACATGATCCCATGTTTGAGTTGGAGACTATTAAATCTTAAGTAGTTTTTCAATGAGTAGAAATTACTTTTCTCAAATTAAAATCAATAAGACAAATGCTTTAATCCTTGTGATGTTAGTGATGATGCTAGATCATCTATAGTGCACCTTTGTGTGATGATTGAAAATAGTTAAGTATTGTTTGGTGATGGTGTACCTCGTATTTATTTATAGACGCTAGTACCTACCAAGGATACGAGGAGGAAGCCGAGGAGAACTTCAACCACTGCTCTGCACAAGTCAAGCCTAATACTACAAGTTGATTTAGCAAGCTATTAACTTAGCAAGCTACCCTTGCAAATTATGCAAGCTACTACTTGCTTGTTACTATGCCAACTATATGCCTTAAGCATATGTGATCATACACACTTGATAACCCAATCCTAGTTTTACTTGTAAGATTTATACTTTATTTTGCTTTATCAAAGCTTTCTCTTAGAGTTTACATGGTGACTTATAGATTCTAGAGAGATACCTAAAGGTTGCATAAAGAGCATAAAATTTGGCCTAAGTTAGATAATCTTGATGTCACCCTCAGGCATGAGATTGAACTTAGAAAATATCCACTTGTTTACCACCCCTCATTAGGATTTACCACCACCTGTAGATGCTAGTGCTAAGTATAAAACTTGATCAACTTTAGATGGGAATACTTGGTGAAAATGGTTATGAAAACCTTAGAATGATGAGTCATTCTACTGAAATGTTTCGACACGTGTTTCCGAACACCAGATGATTTTGATGATGAAAATGTTGAGGCATGAGCCTTAGACCTTTATAAAACTGATGGTTGTCTAGATGTGATACCATTCCAATTTTCTCGTACAACCACAATACCCAAAATTTGGGTAGGATTTGACCGGAAGTTTATATACCTTAGTATGGGTTCCCTCGCGGCCAAGGTCTGAGCTAAGGCTACCTTGTGAAGATTGTCCACCTGTGCAGTACCCAAGATGACAGCTGGTCATGGTTGGGAGGCCAAACTCATAGGAGAGGTGCCTATACTAGGGCGTGTAATTGAAAGGTTAGGACTGATTATCCGCATACTGAGTATGGTGAATTCAGGATTTGTTCCTGACGGATGTTTCAAATGTTGTGGTGAAAGTGTACAATCTCTATAGAGTGTCAAACTATTCTAATAGCTGCGTCCGCGGCTATGGACTGTTGGAGTGGCCATACTTTCCCCCGTCAGATGTTTTCAAAATGACTTATGAAATGAATTGTGACTTTGACTTGACCACAACAGAGTTGTGATATGAAATTCAAATTCTCACTTAGGTGTTATACAACTTTCAACTAGTTTTTCTTGCTTCTGAACTTAGTTGAGGTAAATTTGGCTTTTTGCAAACAATCCTAGAGCTTAGTATATCCTATTCAAAACCACTTCACTTGTTAGTATTAGTTTGCGAGTACTTAAAGAGTACTCATGGCTTTGTTCCTGGCTATTCCCGTGGCCAGACTATGAAGATGAGTATCAGGATGATGGACCACAGGAAGGTTACGACAACTAGGATCATCTCCCATCATCAGCATTGCCTGTGACCCCGAAGATGGAGCTTCGCCTACGCTATTGTTACTATTATGTTATTCTGTTGCTTGAGTTGTATTAAGAACTGGATCATGAGATCCTTATTTGTGTAAGACCTTATGTATGGTTTGTAATGGATGATGTACTGTGATATCCAAATCTGTTATGTCTCGCAAAAATGGGAATCCTGGGATTGCGATGTATGGCATAACAGGCATCTGGGATTAAAAATCCGGGTGTTGACAAGTTGGTATTAGAGCCAGGTTGACCATAGGAGACCCTAGTTAAAATGGACGTTTGAATCCAAAACTTAGTTTCAAAACCAAAGGAAATGAGTATTTACAAAAAACTTATTCTCATTCTTATCAATTGGATTCTTTCATGAAAATTCATGTTCCTCAAAAATTCTTGCAAAATACATAAAATTTGACACACTTGATCACTATACTAACTTACTCATCCTATATTCTTATAGATGGAGGTGAAGTATAGCAAGTTTTATCAGTTGGGGAATGGAGGAGACCTCATCTTTGAGCGTGACTTGGACCAGCTTTCAGAACTTCTAGAGCGTCCGCACCCTGAGTTATTCGGAGCTCAGCTCAATGATCAGGAAGGAGAAGACCTGCAGTGGCTAGTTGTTGCAAGTCTCTGAGGAAAGATTGAACCTCCCACTGCCGAGGGAATTCAGTTCACCTTAAGAGAAAACAACTGGCTCGATGGACTGGCCAGGGCAATGCAGGAAGCTCTTGCCCGTCTGTGTGGGCAGAGTATCAATCAGATCAAGGGTACCCGTTTTGAGTTCTACCCAAGGCGTGATGTTATGGGACAACCACTGGAGGCCCCACATCATCCTGAGCTGAAGAGTCAAGTGGACGACCTCAGCTTCATGATGTACGACTGTCAGAAGGAGTTGGACAATGCCCGTGCCTACGCCAACCACAAGTACGCCATCGCCAAGAAGAAGGATGTCACATCCCAAGATTTTCCAAATCTTGTAATGTGAAAAATAAATAAACAAAATAAATAATTGTTGAAAATTAGGGTGAAAAGAAACTTTTGTTTCTAAATGGAAACTTAAAATCCCATATTAAACAAACTTTGGTTAACATTTGAATCCAACTAAATTCAAATCAAGTGGAATGCATTCTTCATAAATGCATCTGGAAATTTAAACACTTGAGAATTAAACCAAAACCCTAAAACCCTAATGGAAGAAAATCATTTTCAAGTTATCTCTAAGACTATGGATTTGATCCATATAAAAATTGGTTAAACAAACATTTCAAATTCATCAAGAATGACTATTAGAAATATTATAAAACCATATAAATTGGATTCACTTACTTTGGAGCCATGAATAAAATCTTATGAATTTAATAAGATAAGGAAAAGTAATTTCCAAAGCTAATAAAGCACTTATCTAAAATCCATACCAAATAGTGAGAAAATAATCCTAAAAGGATTTAAAAAGATAAACAAATAATAAATAAAGTTATAATAGTTGGAATCACTATTTTTGGGTCTTTAAATAAAAAGATATGGTTTTCAAAAGCAAAGGTAGAAATATAAATAAGGACTATTTTAAAAGAGTCAAATTTAATATTGGCCAAGCTTTTGAAATAAAATATTTCTATTTGATAAAATAGAGTAAAGGTTTATTTAAATAAAACAATAAGGATTTATTAATATCCAATTTTGTTTAAGTAAAGGCTTTTCCCTTTCAAATAAACATTAAAATTTATTAAAGTTTTTAAAATAAGAATTCCAAGTGTTTTAGTTTTCAAATGAAACCAACTGAAAAGATTTTGATATTATTTAGATTTCAAAAAGAGTTTTAAAATAAATTAAAAACCTATTTGAATTAAAGACTAAGGTCTATTTATTTAATTATTAATAGATCCTAAAAGAATAAAATGATTATTCTATTTTGGACTTTGAAATATGTTGATAAACAGAATTAAAATTCACCCAAAGTTTGGTGGTGATTTGAATTCAAATGGAGATTGAAAAATATTATTAAATCTTATTTAATTAATACTAGAGCCTATTTTAAATAATTAAAAGACCCTAAAAGAATAAAGAAATATTCTAATTTTGACTCTAGAATGAACTATTAATCAGTATTTGAATCTACACAAATTTTGGTTGAGGTTTGAAATCAAATTGATGTTTGAATTGGTTAATCAAAAATCAAAACAAAAAATTAGAAATAGAAAAGGGAAAAAGAATCTGTACAAAAAAAATGAAAAGGACTCAGCCCAGCCAACCAATCGACCCAAAGATCAGCCCTCTCCTTCCTTCCTTGAAAACGTTTCACACCAGAAAGCTTAACCGTGCAGTCGCTTACTAACTAGACCCACCTTCCCTCTCTCTCTTTAGCCGACAAGCGGACCCCATCGCCACCTCAGCATCTTCCTCGCCGTGACTTCTTCTCCCCTCACCTCGCCGGCCGTTTCCAGCCGAATAAAACTCGATTTAATTCACGACATTGATACAGCCTTTACCTCCTGCGACCATGCTCGTTAAAGTGCCTCGACGCCCTCTCTCTTTCCCCTCACTCGCCAGATCCTCTACACCCCCAGGCTACCCCTGATTTCATTAGCGCCACCACTGCTCCGACAAGCTTCACCGACGAATTCCGGTGACACCTAACCCCTTCCTACCCCTTAGATCACGCGTGCCTTCTCGCCAGCATCTCGCGCATCTGCCAGCACCTCTCGCACGCTCGCGCCCATCCCATAGGCTCGACAACAACCACACTCGAGCACCACCGTGGTCTGCGTCAACTCCGGCGACCCCTCCCCATAAGTACTGACCGTGCCGCTCCCCCTCATTGACACTCTCATGCTCGCCTCACTCTTGCGTGTCTAACACCACACCTCTTTTTCCTTCTCGTGCACTGTAGCCTCACCCCTCGTCAAGACCAGCACATACCAACGAGAAGTGCAGCTCCGGCGAGCAATTAACAACAGCTCCGTTCGCTCCTTCATCAACTACGAGTACCTTGAGCATCACCACGACCACGCGAACTTGGTGAGCCACTCCCCTTCCTCCCTTGCTTCCTGTAATCGCCAGCCGTAGCTGTGAGCCAGCTGCCACCTGCCGCCAATACTCGATGGCTAGCATGCTGTGCACCGTACGATGTAGATCCAAGCGCCACGATAGAACATGAACGAAGGGGTACGCTTGCTTCTGAGCCACACGATCTGTTTAAAATCCAACGCCTCCCGTTGCACGATCCGCACGAAGCGGTACAGACGAATAGGAACAAGCCACGTGGCCCTGTCTGTTTTAATAAAATCAGATTTGATCTATTTGTTGTTCAATTTTGTAAAATTCATAACTTTTAAACCACACGTCCAAATTTTGCAAATTTTATATCAATGGAATCAGCAAGACAAATCCTACCCAACCATGCCGTTTATTTAGTAAAATGTTTCTGTTAAATTGAATGTTTTTGCAGAAACTTGTGTAGGCAAATTTAGAATATAAAATTTGTTCTAAAATGATTTTTGAGATAAAACCTTTGGCAAATGGATTGTTTTGAACCTACTGAACATAGAAATCAATTTGTGGTTTCGAAAATATATTTGGTGAAGCAAAAGAATAAATCTTTGATTTAAACCATTTCTAGTCAAATAAAAATATTGTTTATTTGTTAAAAATACTTTTTGGAGAAAACCTTTGGGAAATGTTTTGATTTAAACTCTCTGACCCTAAACACCAAGTTTTATGATTTGAAAATGTATTTGGTGAACTCTATAAAGATTATTACTTTGCTAAAAGCATTTTCAAATCACATAAAATATTGATTTGGTTTAAAAATGATTTATAAGTAAAATCTTTCACAAATAGTTTTACCATTTTATGAAATGACCAATAAGTGTTCTAGAATGTTTATAACCTATTATAAACCACTTTTGTAAGTAAAACAAAGTTTGGCATGCTTGCATGCATTGTTTTGTTTCTATTATTTTATGTGATGTTTTGCTTGAATGGTAGATTGAGATATTGCTTGCTTGATTGAATTGTAGTGGAATTTGAAGAGTATGATTGTTGCAAGATCAAGGAGTGAACTTATACTCTCTACCAAAAAGGCAAGTGATGCTTCATACTTTTGTCCCATTATTTTCACTATGCATTAATGATATTTCTAAGTAGGACTTGCATGGAATTTTTGCTAAGTATAAACTATGCCATGGGAAATCCTAGTAGATGAAACCTTAGTAGAAATTTCCTAAGTTAAGATTCCTACTACTATCATGCTTAGCTTAGCTAGTAGAAAACAAGGGTGGATTATATATCATGCTATAGAATATTTCTAAGTCAAGGACTTGTGTTTTGTTTAATAAAACAACTAAGTGAATGAATCACCTGGGTGGAATGGAAGGAATGGTTTGTGTTGAGTGGTTCATAAGGCCCATTTCTATGGTTTACCTTATGTATCTCACTTGTGGATGGCCACCTAGGAACAAAGAGATTTGAGATGTCAAATGTTGAGAAGCTTCAAGTGCATCCACTTGGCATTATGGGCTCTGCCTGGATCATATAGGTTGCAATAACTTAGCCAAATGGACAGTTGGTGGTAGGGGATGATAGGTTGGAACGCGTCCATTCTGGTCTAAGGGAAGGCTTCTGAAAGATCTTGTCTTGGTGAAACCAAGTATTGTGGGGAAAGTGCACCACCTCTGCAGAGTGTAAAATCTAAGTACTTAGCCATGTCCCTGGTAAAGGACAATTTGAGCATCAAGACATGGAAGCTATGAAGAATCTCCTCATCCCAATTTCTAAGTTAAAAACTTGGAGTTGAACAAGGGTTGAAGGATCACCAATTTCTATTGGGAGATGCCTTGGGTGATTTTGTCAAGCCAAAACTTAGTGTTTTCAAATGATAAGGAAAATATATTTTGAGAAAAGGAAGCCTAAGCTCAACTTAGCCAAATGCATGTAGATGATAGACTCCACTATACTACTATAGTTTCACTTGCCAATACAATTCAAATGTATTGACCCTTGTGGCTGTAACTTATTATGTTGCAGGTTTGTTTGATGTTAGTGAAGTTTATTGATTAGGATTACAAGTCTACAACCAACATGACTGCCTGTGGCACTTTGAAGATGAAGTACCCCATGCTATTGTTATATTCTGCTGCATTGTAATGAGATAGCCAAATGAGCTATGTAAGATGTAATAAATTATTTTATTCCTGGTTATAAAGTTGTATTATGACCTTTGTTTCTTGATATTACATCTTAACTGTGGATGCTAGCTATTGATCCAGGGACTAGCATTGTAAACACAGGGATCTCTACCTTATTAAAGGTTGGGAACCTTAAAAAGGATCAGACCCTCGCCATGTTAGTGAAGGATCGCAAGTCTCGTTGCCGTCAGCTCGACAAGAAGGAGCGCATCATTGCCCATCTTTGCCACCAGATCACGGATTTGGAGGAGACCATCCACGAGATATACATGCAGTTGGAGGAGAGGGAGAATGCCGGAGAAGACCTTCGTGGAGACCCCTACTCCTATCTCAGCGATGATGATGACTTTCTGGAGGATCAGGCCATGGACTTCTTCACCGATGAGGATGATTTCGCCTTCATCGATGACGGTGATGATGATGAGGATTATGAGTACACTAACTCTAGGAGTAGTAGCACTTGAGCACTAGCGTTAGTGAATTGTATCCGGTCCCACTGTATCGTAGATTCCAGAATGGTTCTTAAAACCATCTGTTTTTCTTTGTTGTGGTGTGTGTTGTATTGTGTGCTATGAATGAATGAATGAAAAGCAAATTGCAAAAAAAAATCTGAGTCAAACTTTAAAAAACTTTTCAACAACCTCGGAACCTTAGAAAATTCCCTCTTTTTTCATGATCTATCTCAATCTTCAGATGCCTCGCGGAGGAAGCGGTTCATCCCCGGACCCGATGTTACAGATCTTGCAAATTTTGGTTTCTGACAGCGAAGCTGAAAGAGCCGAACGTCAAGCCAACCTAGCCACCCTTCAACACATAGCTCAGATGGCCAACAACAATCAAGGCCAAGGAAATCAGGCCAACAATGGATCTAAGCTCAAGAATTTCCAGAACACCAATCCACCTATTTTCACTAAGTCAGAGGAACCCCTAGATGCACATGATTGACTGCAAACAATGGAGAACAATCTGGAAGTCGCAGGAGTGGAAGCTAACGAGAAAGTTCTGTTCGCCACCCACTATCTAGCCGGAGATGCAAGAGCATGGTGAAACAGCGTTCGTGCAATGACCGGAGGTCAGATGATGACTTGAGAGGAATTCAAGGTCAAGTTCAGCAGAACCCATGTGCCACCGGGTTTAATCAAGAGGATGAGAGATGAGTTCAGAGAACTGAAGCAAGGGAGGATGACCATAGTGGAATACCGTGACAAATTCTTGTCATTAGCTAGGTATGCCCCGGATGAGATCGACAATGAAGCCAAGAAGAAAGAGAGATTCCTGAACGGTCTGCACGATGAGATGCAGACGGTGTTGGTCAATATCCCCTTTGCTGATATTGAAGCCCTAGTCGACTCTGCCATTCACATGGAAGGAAAGATCAACCAAGCCAATGAGAACTGCAAGCGCCGCATGATGCATCATCCCGGAACCCATCATACCCCAAAGTATCGTCCCAACCCATCTCTAGGATTTACCCCGAGAACCAACAGACCCCCGATGAACCATCCGACCTATCCCAACCGTGGAAACCCAAGGCCCGGAGGAAACCACAACAACCCCGGCAACTCTAGCAATTTCAACCGTGCACCACCCAAGTTCAACAACAACAATGCCACCACCAACACCAACACTGCCCCAAGGACTGGAAGCAATGTTGTGCCTGTTGCAGCAAAGGCCAAGTCGCAAGTGACTTGTTATGAATGCGGAACCAAGGGTCACTACTCCAATGAGTGCCCCAATAAGAATGCCGTAGCCCCCAATGCAAATGCCCCAGCTCAGCAGCATCGTCGTGTTCAGCCCGGAAGAACGTTTTCCCCAGGGAATTCGCTCAACCGCAACGGCCGTCTCTTTCTCATGCATGCTGAAGAAGCCCAGGAAGCGTCAGACGTCGTGCTGGGTATGTTTTCCGTTAACTCAGTACTTGCAAGAGTGTTGCTTTATTCTGGAGCATCGCACTCATTTGTCACTGAAGAATTTGCATGCACTAGTAAGATTCAACCAACAAAATTCAAGCATGTTATGATTGTTCAAATCCCTGGTTCAACCACCAAAGCTAGGCAAATTTGCAAAGCCGTCCCTATCCGAATCCATGGCATAGATTTTTATGCTAATCTAATAGTACTTGGAACTAAAGGTTTGGAAGTAGTACTAGGAATGGATTGGATGTCCAAACACAAAGGATTAATTGACTGTGCCAAGAAAGCCATAACCATGACTAGTACAGCTGGAGTATAAGTCGAGCATGTATCTGAAACCTTACCTCGTCAATTCAAGTGCAACAAGAGTATAGCCCAGCCCACCATTGACCAAGTCCGGATAGTCTATGAATACCCCGATGTATTTCCAGATGTTTTGCCCGGTATGCCCCCATATCGGGATATCGAGTTTATCATTGAACTAATCCCTGGAAGCGGACCCATCGCCCAGATACCATATAGTATGAACCCGTCTGAACTAGCAGAACTGAAGAAGCAACTGGATGCCATGATGGAAATTGGATTGATTCAACCAAGTGCGTCACCATGGAGATCACCTGTCTTGTTTGTGGACAAGAAAGATGGAGGTAACCGTTTGTGTATGGATTATCGGAAGTTGAATGATGTCACTATAAAAAACAAGTACCCGTTGCCGAAGATCGAAGATTTGTTTGACTAGTTGACTGGTGCCAAAGTGTTTTCTAAGATTGATCTTAGAACTGGCTATCATCAACTCAAGATTCGCGCAGAGGATATTCCAAAGACTGCCTTTACCACCAGATATGGATTATACGAGTATACTGTCATGTCTTTTGGATTAACCAATGCCCCCGCTTATTTCATGAATCTGATGAATAAGATTTTTATGGACTTCCTGGATAAGTTTGTCCTTGTTTTCATTGATGACATTATGATTTATTCCAAATCAGAAGAAGAACATGAGCTACACCTAAGGACCATTCTTGGAACCCTTAGAGAGCATCAGTTGTATGCCAATTTTAGCAAATGTGAATTCTGGTTACAGGAGGTAGGATTCCTCGGACATATCGCATCAGCCGGAGGAATTGCCGTTGACCCTGCAAAGGTGAAAGATGTCGAAGATTGGCAAGCCCCAACCACTCAAACCCAAGTTCGTGCCTTTCTCGGATTAGCGGGATACTACCGCAAGTTCGTAGAGGGATTCTCGAGTATCACCAGACCCATGACCCAATTGCTGAAGAAGGACAAGAACTTTGAATGGACGGAAAAATGTGAAGCGAGTTTTCAAGAACTCAAGAGAAGATTGATTTCAACCCCCATCTTGATCATGCCGGATATCACGAAACCCTTTGGTGTGTATTGTGACGCATCCAAGATCGGCCTAGGATGTGTGCTAATGCAATAAGGAAAAGTTATATCCTATCTATCTTGACAACTGAAGCAGCATGAACAAAACTACCCAACCTATGACCTCGAACTAGCAGCCGTAGTTCTAGCCCTGAAGACATGGAAGCATTACCTGATGGGAAACCGTTGTGAGATTTACTCGGATCACAAGAGCCTGAAGTATATATTCACTCAGAAGGAGCTGAATATGAGACAGAAAATATGGATTGAGCTAATCAAAGATTATGATCTGGACATTCACTATCACCCCGGTAAAGCCAATGTGGTAGCAGATGCCCTGAGAAGATTGCCGTGCCGCTTGAACTCCTTGATTTTGAAGGAGCAACCAAGTTTGCACAAAGAGATGGAAGATTTCCAGATGGGATTAGTGAGTGAAGGATTTTTGGCTAGCATAGAACTTCAACCCACTTTGATCAGTCAGATCAAGGAGGCGCAGAAAGGAAATGCTAGTACCGGCAGAATCAAGCGTCGTATCGGTACAAGCAAAGTACCCGGATTCACCGAAGACGAAGGAGTTATATGGTACAAAGGACGCCTTTGTGTACCCGTAGATTCAGAATTGAAATAAGTGATTTTGAAAGAGACCCATGATACCCTTTATTCTATCCACCCCGGAGGAACGAAGATGTATCAGGATTTGAAGGAACAATTTTGGTGGCATAAGATGAAGAGAGAAATCGGAAGCTATATCGCCAAGTGTGATATATGTCAGAGAGTCAAGGAAGGACATCAAAGACCCGCTGGACTGTTGCAACCTCTATAGATTCCGGAATGGAAATGGGATTCAGTTGGAATGGACTTTATCACCGGATTACCTACTTCTAGTAGGGGAAATGACTCTATCTGGGTCATAGTTGACAGATTGTCCAAAGTAGCCTATTTCTTACCAGTCAAGAACACATGCCAGAGTTCGAAGCTAGTGGAGTTATACATCACTAGAATCGTCAGTTTGCACGGAGTCCCCAAGAACATCGTATCGGATCGAGGAACTCAGT
Organism: Avena insularis; assembly: GCA_023614405.1. Classification (NCBI taxonomy): domain Eukaryota; kingdom Viridiplantae; phylum Streptophyta; class Magnoliopsida; order Poales; family Poaceae; genus Avena; species Avena insularis. The sequence goes on along the minus strand of CM042693.1, from coordinate 256,905,397 downwards.
TTACCTTGAGATTCTAGAAGAAAGTCGAAGAAGGTTTAGGAACCCGACTAGATTTCAGCACAGCGTATCACCCTCAGACTGATGGACAAACGGAGCGAGTAAATCAAATACTCGAAGATATGTTGAGAGAAAGTGTGCTAGAGTATGGATCTAAATGGGAAGACTGTCTGCCTTTCGCAGAATTTTCTTACAACAACAATTATCAAGCTAGTCTGCAAATGGCCCCATTTGAGTTGATGTATGGAAGGAAATGTCGCACCCCTTTGAACTGGTCGGAAGTAGGAGAGAGCCAGATTTTCGGACCCGATATCCTACGAGAAGAAGAAGATAAAGTTCACAAGATTCGTGAGCACCTCAAGACCGTGCAGTCAAGACAGAAGAGTTACACCGATAAGAGACGTCGAGACCTCGCTTTCAATATCGGAGATTTTGTGTATCTTAAAGTGTCGCCATTGAAAGGAATGCAGCGTTTTCAGCTGAAAGGAAAGTTAGCCCCCAGATATATCGGACCCTTCAAGATTCTGAATCATACAGGAGCAGTATCATATCAATTGGAATTGCCCGACGAAATGTCAGTAGTGCATAATGTGTTCCATATATCGTTACTTCGCAAATTCCTTGAAGTTCCGGAGAAGACTGAAGTGTTCAAGAACATTGATCACCGGACCATAGAGATCAACGATGACCTGACCTATCCTGAAGTACCCATCCGTATTTTGGAAGAAGCTTTCAGGACCACCAGGACCCGAAGCATCAAGTTTCTCAAGATTTAGTGGAGCAACCACACTGAAGAAGAAGCTACCTGGGAGCGGGAAGATCACATCAGGACGGAGTTTCCCGATCTCTTTAAATCCTAGGTAATGCATGTGTGAATGAAATGATTCGAAAATTGCATGAATGGACTTGTGTGATTAATCTAATTAGCAAGAAATGGTTTAAAGACAAATATAACATCATCTAGAGCATTTCCAAACATAAACAAATAAAGAGAAAATAAAAAACAAACCAAATAAAGCAAATGGTCATTTTTGCCAATCTTGTTCACTAGGTCACTTTGAGTGTTTCTAGTCCAAGATTTCAAACAGAAATTTTCCCAATTCTTTTCACCCCTTGATAGAACTAGTAAAAGTGAATCAAGGCCCACCTTTCAAACTTGCAGAAACATTTGGCAACCCCATTCAAATCACAATTCAAAATTGAATGTTATTCATGTGTGAAGATCATCCATTTTCAAAACCCAACCAATCCAATGCCCCTTGACTAATCCAACTAACCAGACATTCCCTAGCATGTGCCTAGTAAACCCACAAAGTTGGAATTCAAAATTCAAATTTAAAGTTCTTGCGGCCATTTCATCAAACACCTTACAGATTCAAATCAAACAAACAACAAACACTATAGTGTGCAGTAAAATTGGCCTAACTTGTTCCCTCTCTGGTTGCAACTAGCCCTTAGTAGATAATCTAGCCCCTTTAAATATCTTTAGCACCACTGTAAGCAAGCCTAGCCATCAATGGTGAGCATGCCGAGAGCAAACTTGCCACCCCATTGTCGCCAGCGAGCTAGTGGCCACACTAGCCCCACCAACCTTGTCTGGGACATCCAGCATCGTCCACCGCCACTTTTGTCCCAGTCCCGAGCAATGCCAGCCCCTGGACCACACGCCAGGCCCACGCCAAACCTCTCTGCGACCATGCCGAGAGCGTGCCCATTCCCCACGCTCGACCAGCACCCACAGACCGTGCGCCGCCCTTGCCACTTGCAGGGATGATCGCCAGCAGCCCAGCACCCCGCCAGACATGCCCGTTCGCCGTCGTGCGGACCACGGCGTGCTATGCGCCATCAAAACCTCCGTCGGCCCCTCCCAGAGCGTCGAAGCGTTCTGACCGATCAGCACCGCCCCACGCCTCGCCACCACACCGTTGAGCTTCGCTAGGGAACATTGCACTGCCCCTACCGTCGCCCATGCCAATAGCTACCTGTGCCGTCGACCACGACGAGCTCAGCCCGCGCCCGTCGGTCCCCTCTCGCCACTATAAATAGAGACCTCCACTGCTAGTTTTCGCCACACCAGTTCACTCCCCTCTCACCCAGAACCACCCCACCTCACTACTGGAGCAAGGCGAGCAGGGCATTGCTGGAATTTGGCCGGAGCCCGCCGCTGCTAGAGAAGAAGGGAGTCGTCGATTGGAGCCGCCCCAGGAAGAGCTGCCGGTACCATGAGAACCACCGTCGTCGACTTCGTCGTTCGCCCCCGTCGCCGACCCTCGCCTGAGCCCCGGTGAGCCTCCCACGACCCCCACCTACCGCTTTAGGGTTCTGTCTCGCTGGAGTTGCCCGACGTGGACGACGAACAGTAGCCATTCGATTAGATTTAGATCGTGCGGCCTAGATCACCCCGTACCGCTTCGCTCCTCCCCGTCTCACTGGCGCGTGGGGACAGCACTTAACTAGCCCGCGTACGTGCTGTATGTAATGGGCCGGCCCAGTAAAACATCCTGCGCGACCCAACAATTCAAATTAAGCTTTATTCTTTTAATTTCAAACACAGTTCTGTACCTATATTCAAAAATCAACCCAGCTCGATTCACTGAACCAAAATGCATGAAACAAATTTTTCTAGAAAGGTACTGAAATGCTTAATCCAAGCCCGTTGGACTCAAATCATTTTGATCTGTGGATCAACCATGGTAAAAATAACAAGGCAGAAGCTTTTCTGCATTCAAACATTTTTCAAAATTCAACCATAAAAGCTTTTGAGTTGATTCCAACTCTCAAAAATCACATTTGCTCCTACCTTTCAGAATATATAAAAACATATGGGTTTACTTGCAGAAATAATGTTCAAGTAATAAAAGAATGCCACATAGGCATTTCCAGTCACTTTATTTAATTAAAATAAAAGGTTAAACCTTATTAAATTGTGACATCACATTCCCATGTACTGAAATATGTGGTGATGACATGTGTCAACATGATCCCATGTTTGAGTTGGAGAATATTAAATCTTAAGTATTTTTTCAATGAGTAGAAATTACTTTTCTCAAATTAAAATCAATAAGATAAATGCTTTAATCCTTGTGATGTTAGTGATGATGCTAGATCATCTATAGTGCACCTTTGTGTGATGATTGAAAATAGTTAAGTATTGTTTGGTGATTGTGTACCTCGTATTTATTTATATACGCTAGTACCGACCAAGGATACGAGGAGGAAGGAGGATACTACGAGGAGGAAGGTGAGGAGAACTTCAACCACTGCTCTGCACAAGGCAAGCCTAATACTACTAGTTGATTTAGCAAGCTATTAACTTAGCAAGCTACCCTTGCAAATTATGCAAGCTACTACTTTCTTGTTACTATGCCAACTATATGCCTTAAGCATATGTGATCATACCCACTTGATAAGCCAATCCTAGTTTTACTTGTAAGCTTTATACTTTATTTTGCTTTATCACAGCTTTCTCTTAGAGTTTACATGGTGACTTATAGATTCTAGAAAGATAACTAAAGGTAGAATAAAGAGCATAAAATTTGGCCTAAGTTAGATAATCTTGATGTCACCCTTAGGCATGAGATTGAACTTAGCAAATATCCACTTGTTTACCACCCCTCATTAGGATTTACCACCACCTGTAGATGCTAGTGCTAAGTATAAAACTTGATCAACTTTAGATGGGAATACTTGGTGAAAATGGTTATGAAAACCTTAGACTGATGAGTCATTCTAATGAAATGTTTGGACATGTGTTTCCAAACACCAGATGATTTTGATGATGAAAATGTTGAGGCATGAGCCTTAGCCCTTTATAAAACTGATGGTTGTCTGGATGCGATACCATTCCAATTTTCTCGTACAACCACAATACCCGAAATTTGGGTAGGGTTTGACCGGAAGTTTATATACCTTAGTATGGGTTCCCTCGTGGCCAAGGTCTGAGCTGAGGCTACCTTGTGAAGATTGTCCACCTGTGCAGTACCCAATATGACAGCTGGTCATGGTTGGGAGGCCAAACTCATAGGAGAGGTGCCTATACTAGGGCGTGTAATTGAAAGGTTAGGATTGATTATCTGCATACTGAGTATGGTGAATTCAGGATTTGTTCCTGATGGATGTATCAAATGTGGTGGTGAAAGTGTACAATCTCTACAAAGTGTCAAACTATTTGAATAGCCGCGTCCGCGGTTATGGAGTGTTGGAGTGGCCATACTGTTCCCCCGTCAGATGTTTTCAAAATGACTTATGAAATGAATTGTGACATTGACTTGACCACAATAGAGTTGTGATATGAAATTTAAATTCTCACTTAGGTGTTATACAACTTTCAACTAGTTTTTCTTGCTTATGAACTTAGTTGAGGTAAATCTGGCTTTTTGCAAAATAATCTTAGAGCTTAGTATATCCTATTCAAAACCACTTCACTTGTTAGTATTAGTTTGCGAGTACTTAAAGAGTACTCATGGCTTTGTCCCTGGCTATTCTCGTGGCCAGACTATGAAGAGGAGTATCAGGATGACGGACCGCAGGAAGGTTACGACAACTAGGATCATCTCCCATTGTCAGCATTGCCTGTGACCCCGAAGATGGAGCTTCACCTACGCTATCGCTACTATTACGTTATTCCGCTGCTTGAGTTGTATTAAGAACTGGATCATGAGATTCTTATTTGTGTAAGACCTTATGTATGGTTTGTAATGGATGATGTATTGTGATATCCAAATCTGTTATGTCTCACAAAAATGGTAATCCTGGGATTGCGATGTATGGCATAACAGGCATATGGGACTAAAAATCCGGGTGTTGACAGACTCTCACCTATGAAAATGATTTAGATTGCTTAAGATTTCATAAAGTTGGTGCTTTGATTTATTGGCTATTTCCTATATGTAAGATTTGCTGTGGTACCTCTCTGGAGGATGCACAGTTGTCTAGATCAACTATATGATCTGCTAAAATATCCGTAACTAAGATTTAGTCCAACCCTTGCCTATGATGTGGTTCTGAGGCCAGATGTAGAATAAGAACAATTACTTGTTGGCTTTTAACAGCTCTCGGATGAAATTAGTGTAGCACTTCTACACTATACTGAGAGCTCTCTCTCTTCCACAACTGATGCTTGTTTTAATTTGACAAGAACAGGTATTAGTGTGGTTCTAGTAGCCAACCTGATGCTTGTAGTGGAGATAGATGACTTGGTTGTGGATGTTGTGATGATTCTATTTTTTTGCAAGATCTAGTTCTTGTCCTCCTCCTCCTTGCACTCCTGGCCTTCTCCCTCTTGCTGCTCACTTGATCTACTCCTTATGCTCCTGGCCTCCTCCTGGTGTTCTTGGATGGCTTTCTCAAGCAACCAGGATGCTAGTGATGTGGTTTGATCTAAATGTTATTGGAAAATCTAATAAGAACAGGTGATGTTCTTTTTGGTGCTCTAGAGATAGTGGAGGAACTATGGGCTGGTGTATGTGTGGGATGGATATGTTAGCAGCCTTGCTACGGCTGGTGCTATCTCTCCATTTGCTGCTCTCTTGTGGTGTTGACATCACACATAGTTGCATGTGTGTGTGTGTGTGTGAGCTGTGTGGTTGCTTGCTGTGATGTTATGGATCAGATCAAGTTAAAATATCTTGATATTTGCTGATGGTTCTACTGACTTTTACCTTTTACTAAATTGGTGAAACTTGCCCCATTTATGTCAATGATGCTGTATTGAGACAGATTTGATAAGAACAGATTTACACTTGACTTGTTTTCTTCTCTAAAACTCAATGATGTGACAAGCAATGCATCACATTGCCTTACTGAGAGTAATTCTAATCCCCCAAAACTTCTTTATACTATATATTGTTTACTTCATGCTTTTACAGGGACAAGATCAGGAAATGGAAGATGTGAAGATGAAGATTAGTTTTAGGACTTTCTTTTTATCCAATTTTTGTAATTTCCTTTTCTGTCAAGAATTAATGTAAAAACTTTGTAATATATTAATTTATCTTATTATTATAACCATTCTCATTATTCCTTTGTTGTAAAAGAATAATGTTATATATATTCTTTTAATAAAGAATTCTCCTATTTATTTAATTATTGTAATTCATTTTCCATTTTATTTATTCTCGTATTTGTTTCATTGTAATATTCATTTATTCTTTTATTATAAAAGAACATTGTAATGTTGGATTTTAATAATCTTTATACCTTTATTTATAATACTTGTATTTGTATTATTGTGAATAATTATTTATAAGTCAAATTTCTTCCCTCATAACTCCAGAAAATAATAGAGGTCATGTCAAAATTCATCTCACTCCCCTTCTGATGACACTAAACCTAATTCATCAGAGTGAGAATTCTGATCACTCTAGTCTTTTAATTTGGCGAAAAAATTTACCCAGATTTTCAGATGCATGCATGCAGATGCACAAAATCCTAAATCTACCCTTCGTTTAGTCCTAAATGCTAGGATGTTACATCGGAGGCGGTGGCTATGGATGGACGGAGGTTGACTCTCGAGAGCCGGTTGTTGCAGTGGCGACTTCATGGATGCGAGCCGAGTCCTCCAAGACGATGGTGTCGTTGAAGCCGACGAAGAGGCTGATCGTGCCGACCGGCATGATCACGCTATGCATGACTGGGCGTGCCGCCGGGATGAAGCTACTCGGCAAGATTTGGAGGATCTCGCCGATCACGATCATGCGGCCGGTGGCGATCGTCTCATTGATGGGCAGATTGGATCTCGCTGCAGAACACCGGCCTGACGGGCTAGGCCCCACGGTGGGAGCCACTATTGTGGGAATGGCCACGGCAGATGCTGCAATCGGCATCGAGTAGTAGAACAAGGTGCAAGGGCGGCCAGCCATCTGCGGTGCGAGATGAGGGCGGAGACACAAGTATTTACCTAGGTTTGCCCCCCCGGAGGGTAAAGACCTACTCCTGCTAGATTGTATTGATGAGAGAGTACAAAGGGCGAGCTCGACGACTAGGCGGCGAGTCGCACGGGGTGTATGATGGAACGTATCCTCTATGCGTACCCTAGTGAGGTTTATATAGGCTCACCTCGCTAGGGTTTACAAATCTACAACCGAATTAGTTAAGGATTCAGAGGATACTTGACCTAATACGACTGGTCCTAGCTATGCTTCTGGGCCTAGCTACGCTTCTGGGCCTCCAGCTTCCAGCCTCCTGGCTCCTCGTCAAGTCTTGATCCAGTCGCCGTCCTGCAGGCCCACTCGCTGGAAGCTTGGGCCAATAGGAAACGTCCTGCTGGGTATACCCCACTTGGCATATCCCCATCATATGCTTCACAAGAAATAGAGTTAGTAGCACAATCATTATTATTTAATGCAAGAGGTGAGGGCAACTTGGAAAGCTCTTTAGAATAAGAAGCTTTAAGTTGCTCGTGTGAATCGGTGAGTTTGATGAGCTCACCCTTGATGACCCTAGTGACATTGTTGAGGTTCTCAAAATCCTCAAGGAGTTTAGCATAAGCAACTTCAAGTTCATCATTTTTAATTTGAAGGGAACATGCCACCTCAAGATCTCTATCATGAGATTTTTTCACTAGATAGCTCTAGAGCAAAGGTCTCCCCAAGAGATTCCTTAGTGGTTTGTTCCTCTGAAGAGCTTCATTTAGGTTTGCAATGTCATTAGCATACTCACGCTCAATACTACCCATTTTGTCAATAGTATCCTCATGCTCATCAATAAGTTGCCTACTTTCTATATCATAGGTTAATAGATCAATGAAAGTAGAGTAAGCATTTTTATTTGGATGAAGAGCACGAAGGACTAGCCCCCCTTCTCTTTTAAAGAAGCAACATCATCATCTACTTCTACATGATCAACATTCACATCATCATGAGATATATTAGGATCCAAAGGAGAGGTTACCTTTGAACCCTTAGCCATCAGGCACAAGTGAACATTGGGAGAAGGTGATGATGGGGGAACACATGAAGCTCCAATAACAATCTTGACTTGGCCCACACATTCTTCAATTTCCTCTACATGGTTAGCAACACAAGTACTAGAGGAAATAGAAGCACATTTATCATGGCAACAAGGCAAAGCAATCATATCATCATGAGACATATTCAAGGCATTTCTACATGATATGCAAGGGCAATCAACACTAGGATGTGAATCACATATGGTCCTACACATGTTCATGCCCAAAGATACAACATTGCAATGAGATAGAGACAAAGGATCATGAATGGAAATCTCACTATCTACATTGCAAGTTCTATCACCACTCACCATATCATTACCTTGTGACAACTCCCATGTTGGTGTAGTGGAATAAGATGAGAACTCATCACGGTCGGAGGTGGAGGGAACACAATCATCCTCATTAAGCTTGGACACCTCATATTTTGCTTGAAGCTTGGTCCATATATCATGAGTGTTCCGGAAAGGCATGATTGAGGAAAGAACTACAAAGCTCACAACATTAACAAGCACATTAGATGCTTGAGCTTCAAGATAAGAGTTTGTCTCCTCCTCCAAAGATAGATTTTGGGGATCCTTAGGAGGATACAAGCCCATATCTAGAATTCGCTCAATATTTGGATCAATGGCCCGGAAATGACTAAGCATGCGAGTACACCAAACATCATAATGAATGCCAACAAATGTAAATGTGTGAGCGTGCACTAAACCCCTAGGAGACATATTTACTCTCGAGGCGGTGAAGCCTAAAAGAGAGAGACCTTTCTCTGATACCAATTGAAAGTGCAAAGGACGTCGCCTAGAGGGGGGGTGAATAGGCTTTTTAAAAATATTACGGTTCAGGATCAATTAAATGCGTAATAAAACTAACGTTTAATTTATTCAGCACAAAACCTAACTACTAGGTTCACCTAAGTGAACCAACAACCTATGCTAAGAAATATAAGCAACAAGGTGATAGCAAGATAAATACTTCAAGCACGATGGCTATCACAAAGTAAAGTGCATAAGTAAAGGGCTCGGTTGAGAGATAACTGATGGATGCAGAGACAAAGATTTGTTTCCCGAAGTTCACTTCCAAAGAAGCTACGTCTCCATTGGAGAGGTGCGATGGCGCAATGCTCTTCGAACGCCACAAATGGCTCACCTCGAGGTGTTGTGGCTCGATGCTCACCCAATGCCACACAAGGCCTCACCCCGGATGCGGAAGCACGCAACTCACCGATGCCACAAAAGGCTCACCCTATTCTCCCGAGTGCGCACCACAAAAGGTGGGCACTCGCTCCACTATGGGACTCTTGAGGGCAGTCACCGAACCCGTACAAGATTGGATCTATCTCCACAACTCAATTGGAGGCTCCCAACAACAAAGCCACAAAAGGCTACAAGACCACAAAAGGTCAACAAGACCACAAAAGGTCAATAACCCAACCGCACAACCGTCTAGGGTTCCAAGAACCCAAGAGAAACAAGCCCACAAGATTGAACTCACCGAATCTCCGAGGAGAACTCAAACCTATGCACCAAATGCAAGGGAAAGTCCTCCTCTCCCAAATTCCAACAAAGCTACAAAAGCTATTGGGGGAATAGGTGAGGAAGAACACAAGAGGAGAACACAAAACTCTCCAAGATCTAGATCCCAATGATTTCTTCACAAAGAAGGGATTTGACTTGGGGGGATTCTAGATCTAGATCTCCTCTCACTTTTCCCTCAAAAAGATGTAAGAATCATGGGAGGGAGAGGGAGTAAGAAAGCTCAAATAGGTCAACAATGGTAGGCAAAAACGAGCTCAAAAGATGGGGAACCATTGGAGAAGAAGCCCCCCCCCCTTAAATAGGACAAGGAAAAACTGACCGTTTGGGCCAGGTTCGCGCACCACCGGAACTTCCGGCAAATAGAAACACAAGTTACTGAACCTGACCGGAACTTGGGTCGGAAATTGGGCTGGAACTTCCGCTCAAGCAAAAACACATGACAGCATTGCACGAAAACTTTAATAACTTTTGATTCCGGACTCCGTTTTTGTTGATCTTGGGCTTGTTTTGAAGAGAACGAAAATCTATACAAGATTATGCAAAGAAAAATCATATTATAGCATGGAAGGATAAATCCAAATTGAGAAAGTTATGACCTCTCTAAAAGCGATGAACCGGTAAAACCTCCAAAACCCAAAACACAAGAAGTTGAGCTTGGAAACTCCGATTGGGATGAAACCAATTTTGTTGGGAAGATAAAACCAAGTAGAACCCAACAAAATGTTAAATTTTGGATACCACCAAGGGATAAAATATTAAGTATATATATGTGATATATCTCCTAAGGTGTGGAGCCAAAAAAAACCTCACGATCAAGAATGCAATAAGATATGCAAGGAAAATCCTTATTTGATGAACTAGAGATTGTTATGATGATAACCACAATATCTAGATACTCTCATGGAGAAGAACCAAATAACAACCAAGAAATATGATGCTATGAATGCAAAGGTTTGAGCTCTCTCCGAACGATGCGATCGAGACACCCACTTGAGAGCCCCTCTTGATAGTACGACTATCTATCCTAAACCCAGTCTCCCAACAACACGAGACCGGCAAAAGAGAAGCCCTATCAAGATCATACCTTTGCCTTGAGCAATCCACTTGAACTTGATGTAGATCGTCTTGTTCTTATCAAGTGGGAACACCTTTCTTTATTTCTCTTGCTTGATGAATATGAGGACTTGCAAATTGCTCCCCCATACTTCATGGGGAAACTTATTCTTTGAACTTGTCTTCATCACTCCATAATCACGAGGATGGAAAGCTTCAAGCATGAGGTCTTCTAGAGATGGCGCATCTTGAGATTGCCCTTCTTCATCCCTTCTTGAGGTTGATCCATCTTGATGCAACTCTTTGCACTTGTCTTGATCAACCTTCAAGCTCCTTCTTTCTTCATGATTCCAATGGCACAAAGCCCTTGGACATTTCTTCATCTTTCAACCTTCAGACCAACACATGGCCCAAGTGATGCCATTGGACAAACCTATAAGTGAAACTCAATTTACACATTAGTCCATAGAGATTGTCATTAATTACCAAAACCACACATGGGGGCATACATGCCCTTTCAAGTAGGATCATATACCATCGTCAGCATTGCCTGTGACCATGAAGATGGAGCCTCGCCCACGCTACTATTATTATTATGTTATTCCGCTGCTATGATTGTATTAAGAGTGGATCATGAGATCCTTTATTTTGTTGTATGACCTTATGTATTAAGAGTGGATCATGAGATCCAATCTGTTATGTCTCGCAAAAATGGTAATCCTAGGATTGCGATGTACGGCATAACAGGCATCTAAAATTAAAAATCCGGGTGTTGACAAGTTGGTATCAGAGCCATCTTGACCATAGGAGACCCTAGTTTAGAATGGACACTTGAATCAAAAACTTAGTTTCAAAAACAAAAGAAGTGAGTATTTATGAAAAACTATTCTCATCCTTATCACTTGGATTCTTTCATGAAAATTCATGTTCCTCAAAAATTCTTGCAAACTTACATAAAATTTGACACACTTGATCACTCTACTAACTTACTCATCCTACATTCTTATAGATGGACGTGAAGTATAGCAAGTTCTATCAGTTGGGAAATGCAGTAGATCTCTTCTTTGAGCGTGACTTGGACCAGCTTTCGGAACTTCTGGAGCGCCCGCACCCCGAGTTCTTCGGAGCTCAGCTCAACGATCAGGAAGGAGGAGAATTGCAATGACTGATCGTTGCAAGTCTCTGAGGAAAGATTGAAGCCCCCACCTCAGAGGGAGTCCAGTTCACCCTAATGGAGAACAACTAGCTAGATGGACTTGCCAGGGACATGCAGGAAGCTCTTGCCCGTCTGTGTGTGCAGAGTATCAATAAGATCAAGGGTACCCGCTTTGAGTTCTATCCAAGGCATGATGTTATGGGATAACCCTTGATGGTAAAGGATCATCTGGGTCAGAAGTATTATGTGGACCACCTCAGCTTCATGATGTATGACCGACAGAAGGAGTTAGACAATGCCCGATCCTACGCCAACCACAAGCATGCCATCGCCATCAAGAAGGACCAGACCATAGCCATGCTGGTGAAGGATCATCATTCTCGTCGCCGTCAGCTTGACAAGAAGGAGCGCATCATTGCTCTCCTTCGTCATAGGATCACAAACTTGGAGGAGACCATCCACGAGAGGGACATGCAGCTTGAGGAGAGGGAGAATGCAGGGGAGGACATTCATGGAGACCCCTACTCTTATCTCAGTGACGATAATGACTTTCTGGAGGATCAAGCCATGGACTTCTTCACCGATGAGGATGACTTCGCCTTCATTGATGATGATGATGAAGATGATAAAGCCACAGATTCCGAGGAGTAGTATCACTTGAGCACTAGCGTTAGTGAATTTGTATCTGGTCACATTGTATCGTAGTTTCACAGAATGGTTCTTAAAACCATCTCTTTCCTTATTGTGGTGTGTGTTTGTACTATGTGATATGAATGAATGAAATTTGCCTCTTTTCTCATGACCTATCTCAATCTTCAGATGCCTCGCGGAGGAAGCACTTCATCCCCGGACCCAATGTTGCAGATCTTGCAAATGTTGGTTTCTGACCGTGAAGCTGAAAGAGCCGAACGTCAAGCCAACTTAGCCACCCTTGACCACATAGCTCAGATGTCCAACAACAACCGAGGCCATGGAAACCAGGACAACCATGGATCCAAGCTCAAGAACTTTCAGAATACCAATCCACCCATCTTTAGTAAGTCTGAAGAGCCCCTAGATGCAGATGATTGGTTGCAAACCATGGAGAACAACTTAGAAGTCGCAGGAGTAGAGGCCAACAAGAAAGTACTGTTTGCCACCCACTATCTGGCAGGAGATGCAAGAGCTTGGTGGAACAGCGTCCGCGCCATGACTGGAGGACAAATGATGACTTGGGATGAATTCAAACTCAAGTTCAGCCGAACCCATGTGCCACCGGGTTTGATCAAGAGGATGAGAGATGAATTTAGAGAACTTAAGCAAGGGAGTATGACCGTAGTTGAGTACCGTGACAAATTTTTGTCATTGGATAGGTATGCACCAGATGAGATTGACACGAAAGCCAAGAAGAAGGAGAGATTCTTGAATGTTCTGCGTGATGAGATGCAGACGGTGTTGGTCAACATTCCATTTGCTGACATTGAAGCCCTACTGGATTCTGCCATTCAGATGGAAGGCAAGATCAACCAAGCCAATGAGAACCACAAGCGTAGAATGATGAATCAACCAGGAACCCACCATACCCCAAAGTATCGCCCCAACACGTCTACAGGATTTGCCCCAAGAAACAATAGACCGCCGATGAACCGTCCAACCGTGGAAACCCAAGGCGTGGAGGAAAACACAACAACAACCCCGGCAACCCCAACAATTTTAATCGTGCACAACCCAAGTTCAACAACGGCATTGTCGCCAACAACACCAATACTTCCCCGAGAACTGGAAGCAATGTTGTGCCTGTTGCAGGAAAGGACAAGTCTAAGGTGACTTGTTATGAATGTGGAACCAAGGGTCACTATTCCAATGAGTGCCCCAAGAAGATTGCAGTAGCCCCCAATGTGAATGCCCCAGCTCAGAAGCAGCGTCGTGTTCAACCTGGAAGAAGATTTTCCCCAGGGAATTCTCTCAACCACAACGGCCGTCTAGTTCTCATGCATGCTGAAGAAGCCCAAGAAGCGCTAGATGTCGTGCTGGGTATGTTTTCTATTAACTCAGTACTTGCAAGAGTGTTGTTTGACTCTAGATCATCGCACTCGTTTGTTACCGAAGAATTTGCATGCACTAGTAAGATTCAACCAACAAAATTGAAGCATGTTATGATAGTTCAAATACCTGGTTTAACCACCAAAGCTAGACAAATTTGCAAGGCCGTACCTATCTGAATCCATGGCATAGATTTTTATGCTAATCTAATAGTACTTGGAACTAAGGGTTTGGAAGTAGTACTAGGGATGGATTGGATGTCAAAACATAAAGTATTAATTGATTATGCCAAGAAAGCCATAACCATGACCAGTACAGCCGGAGTATCAGTGAGCATGTATCTGAAACCTTGCCCTATCAATTCAAGTGCAACAAGAGTCTAGCCTAATGTAGCACCCCGGGTAAAAGCCACTACTAGAAAATGTTTGTTATTTTATTTTTGCATCATCATGCATCTTTTAACCTAGAAACTATTTCTCCAAAAACCTATTTGTTTTATATTTACCTCCCTCTTTATTTCAACTGCAAAATCCGGTCCGCCCGAATATTTTGTTTTGTCTAAAAATTAATTACAAAAGAATATCTACAACTAAATATATAATAAAAACTATTTTGTGGGGAGGCAGCCCAGTGGGCCAGGCCCAAAGGCCCAGCCAACAGGACACCTACAAACCACTAGACCAAACCCTAGCCTAACCCTAGCCCTAACCAGATCCCACCCCAACCCATCTCTCCTCTCATCCGCCGCCACCCACTCTTTGTGCGCTCAGCCTCGTGCCGCAATCCACACCCTCTCTCACTGATCGACACGACAAGTACCGCTAGCCCCACCATCCTGCCGATCGAACACGCAGCCGCACCCACCAATCCTTTGACTCAACACGTCCCTGGAAACCGCCCGCACGCCCACCCAGCGTACGCGCTCGAGTCCGCCCACCCAGCGTCGGGATACCCCTCTTGCCTCGCTCCTCTCCTCAAATCCCTGGCAGCACCGCCATCGCGTTCTGCTCGCCGCCAGCCCTTCTCACCTCCCTGGGCGCCGACCTCCCCGTCGGGCACTCGACCGCTGCAAGGCTCCTCCGCCTACCTCGCCGCCTTGCGGCCCCCCTCATCATCGCCTCGCTCCTCCGGCGCCTCCTCCTCCTCAGCCGCCACGCGACGCCGCTCGTCCCCGACGTGCCTCCTCCAGCCTGGTACTCTGCCACGTGGTCTCCATCTTCCCTGGCCTCTCGTCGCCCTCTCGCGAGCTCCGGCCCTGCTATCCGTCGTTCGCGCCGCTGAAGTCCCCGGGCCGCACCCTAGTACCGCCCCTTTGCGAGCTTTCCTCTATTCCCTGGTGCGCTCGCAAGGCGCATGCCTTTGCAGTTTATCTGTGTTGCCTCTGCAATAGTAACCAGCAACCTCACATCTGGTGCTTTGACTTGTTTGTATTTGAAATCCTCCATGTCGTTTTACAATAGACCAAGACCCGGAAGATCTTTGCTGTTGTTGTCGTGTCTGTGTACTCATGGGCTGACGCAAGTTTCCCCAAGGCCGTCTTCATCTTCCATCGCAAGATCTTGGAACCGACATCTCGGTGTCGTACCCGAAGACCATACCAAAACCGATGAACCATCAACGCCGAGTCCTCGACACGACAAGACCTTTCGCATGGAACCGAAGGCAATGACGCCGGATCCTCAAGTTCTCCTTCACAGACGCCAAGACCGCAGTGCTCTTCCACCCGGATCCGAAGACCAATCCTAGATGCGAAGACCGATCCCGGCGATCCCGAACCCGAACCCTCGGCAACCCCAAGATCGCCGAACCACCAAGTGTGACCCCTTTTACGAGACCAATATTTTTGTAATATATGATATATAATTGTTGCATATAATTATTCATGCTTGCATACATATTCGTGTGGGTTGGGGGCATTATGCCGATTCACCTTATAATTAAATTTGAAGACCATTTGCAGGCAAATCTTGTCTTATATGGTACCATTTAAATTTGTGTAGCAAACCGATGATATAATTTTGCCCCGATAAGACCACATTTAAATTACTGGGTATCTAAACAACATGAACTTAATAATTAGTCGGGACCCCGGTTCCGCTTAATATGTCCTAGTTGCATCACATCTTTGTCATGTCATACATCATGCATGCATCATGCCCGATCTTCTACCGTAGTATTAAATAGTGCATCCGGTGTTTCTTCTAGTGTTTTGCTTCTTCACGGGATAGGCCGATGAGTTGATGCGAGTGTCGACCCGATCATCGGATGAACCTTCGGCAATGTTTTCAGGCGAGCAATCTCCCTCTTTCTACCTATCTTACTTTTATAGCATTTATTCCCTCATGTTGATCTATTGCTATCTGTGTTGCGATGCTCTAGTTTTCGTACCCGTGATATCCCTTGCAGCCTCATATTGCCTTGGACACATCCTATTACCTGTTATTTGGTAGATAGTTGGACTTGCGCGTCGTAGTCGCCTGCTCAAGTGCTGTTGCGCGTCGTCCAGTACCACGGTTGTTGGGAGGCTGCCATATGCTTTATGTTGGAGATGATCGTGGCTTTAATTATTGTTTAATAACTAAAAGTGAAAGTAGGTAAATGCAGAGGCACCGGTGGGTAATAGACAATATTTGGTTTTTAACCGCTCACTGGTGTCCCGTAGGACCCCGAGTTCTTGACACCTGTTCCGAGATCGAGCGCTAACAATGTGGGGTGTGGGCACCCCATCGATTAGTACCTGATTTCAAAGTATCAGCATCGGGGCCACAAAGTAGTTTGGGGCTTTATTACTATCTTGTACTTATGCCATGATTTATCGCTTTATTTACTATTGCGTGGAGCGCCACTGTACTTTTGGAACCCGTACACGCGTTTGTATCGACAAGCCCAGTCACACTTTCGGGTTCCCAGTCGTTTACAGCCGTCGTCACAAACCCTGGGTCCGTCTCGGAGACCGGCCGACTTCGTTACGGGTAGCTTAGTGGTGTGGCCCCCCATGTGCTTGCTTTGGGTCTAGGAAACGTCGTGTCCGAAACCCTGTCGACATACCGTTGGGTGTATGTTTTGTGATCTTGTACCTACCTGATCTGACAACAAGGGTGTAGGTGCATGTGGAAACTTTGGTGCACCCCTGCAGGGTTAAATCTTTTCGAGAAGCCGTGTCCGCGGTTATGGACGACTTGGAGCACAGTTCTCGATCATAGACAACTATAACTAAAGTTTACTGTTATAATTTGACTTGTATCTGATATGACTAGTAATAAACTTCACTACAACGGAATGGCTAAATAAAAGTACCAACAACTGCTGGGTTTGGGATATCTCATGCTAATTGTATCTAACTAGTAAGTGTTGCAACTAAAACGGAATGGTTAACTAAAAGTGCCCACTGCTTATTATATCAGGATGACTATCTATACCTGACTAGTAATTGCTGCAACGATAACTGAATAAATAAAACTGTCAACTGTGTGAGTTCCTCGGATGACTTCCTCGTTTGGTCTCGAGGGGGAAAATACCAGGATGGGTATGTTTTGTGGTAGTATCAGGATGGTTTCGAATAGGTCTTTCTTATCTCTCTCTGATAGCCGACAGTTGTATCGAGTCTCTATAGGTTGTTTAGTGCATGTTGTGCTGCCGCTCAGTCCACCATACCTATGTATGCGAGGACCGCCGAATTCTAGTCTCGCTGCATCGCCTCAAGATCGACCGCTTCTTTTTCCTTTGCCCTTTCGGCACCCTTTGTTTAAGCAGGTTTGAGATCGACGTTAGCGTGGTTACCCTTCCGCTTGGCTCAAGGGTTATGGACACCATTGGTTATTCTTCAGGGCTCTTAGCTCAATTTGCATCTTGTCCGTACTCGAACGTTGTATCGTTTTCAAGGTGATTTGGATCTTTGTACTGTATATTTGTATTCTTGACTCATGGTATATATCTGTTCTGTGGGTTCCATCGAGGACTATTGTGTAATGATATTACTTCGTTTTCCACCCGCACGCAAGTGCCTGGTGGGCACCTTTGAATCATTTCTATGCGGGTTTGGCGGGAATCGTTGAAACTTGCATAGGGCCGATTCTGAGGGTGTTACAGAGTGGTATCAGAGCTCAGCAGTTACGATACCCTACTGGTCCAGCCTGTAGGATAACCTAGCTAACGGACGTTGTAGAGTGTCAAAACTATTTTGGAAAAATCGGTTGGATAGATCTGATTAGGTCTACTTTTACTCCTTATCCCTTTGCTATTCTTCTCTTACCTCGACGTGTTTTGAATCTGCTCTCTTATCTTTTCTTCGAGTCTAGGAATTCTCGTGGTTGGGTTTCCGTCGTACCTTCAGGGTTTCACTTCCTCCTCTTATAACGGTGCTTCGACATCGGACCTTCACGCTATTTGATGAATCTTTCATCTGTTGTACCTTTCAGTGGACCGAAAATTCACTAATTTTCTTTCTTTCTATCCTCTGATGTTTTCCGATACGACGAAGTCATCTACATCAGATCTGATGAGAATCTCCATCCCTCCTTTGATTCCGAACCTCGCTTGTTGAGATCTTCAGTCTAATTCCGAGAATGGGTTGCGTGATTTTCTACTGCATGTGCGAAGTAATAGTTTGGGTGCGTGATGGATTGGCCCCCATGACAACTACTCAATCTATTCGCTCTTGTACATTGAAGTGGATTAGAGTGCACCTTTTCTCTCCTACTGTCGAAGTTAGAGGTGGCCTTATCTTTTCATGCCTCTATTTTCGTCTTTTGTTTATCCGGAGTACTCCCTCGATGCACATGATCAACGACCGCTCGTTGGTGGTGTCGCCGATTTCAAGATGGAGAAATAATCTTTGTTAGTGGTGTCGCGAAGATCTACATTAAGCGAGAAGATTCAGAGTGTCGGCCTTCTTCCCCATACTAGGAGGCGGATCTTGAGGGCGAGATCCATTGTTGGTGGTGTTGAATTGTAGCACCCCGGGTAAAAGCAACTACTAGAAAATGTTTGTCATTTTATTTTTGCATCATCATGACATCATCATGCATCTTTTAACCTAGAAACTATTTCTCCAAAAACCTATTTGTTTTATATTTACCTCCCTCTTTATTTCAACTGCAAAATCCGGTCCGCCCGAATATTTTGTTTTGTCTAAAAATTAATTACAAAAGAATATCTACAACTAAATATATAATAAAAACTATTTTGTGGGGAGGCAGCCCAGTCGGCCAGGCCCAAAGGCCCAGCCAACAGGACACCTACAAACCACTAGACCAAACTCTAGCCTAACCCTAGCCCTAACCAGATCCCACCCCAACCCATCTCTCCTCTCATCCGCCGCCACCCACTCTTTGTGCGCTCAGCCTTGCACCGCAATCCACTCCCTCTCTCACCGATCGACACGACAAGTACCGCTAGCCCCACCCTCCTGCCGATCGAACACGCAGCCGCACCCACCAATCCTTTGACTCAACACGTCCCTGGAAACCGCCCGCACCCCCACCCAGCGTACGCGCTCGAGTCCGCCCACCCAGCGTCGGGATACCCCTCTTGCCTCGCTCCTCTCCTCAAATCCCTGGCAGCGCCCAGGTCACTGGCCCCGCGTGGCTCCGCCCCTGCGCCGACCTCCCCGTCGGGCACTCGACCGCTGCAAGGCTCCCCTTCGCCGTCTACCTCGCCTGCCTTGCGGCACCCTCACCGTCGTCCTCCGCTTCGCCTCGGGCGCCTCCTCCCTGCTGTCGCCGGCCACGCGACGCCGCTCGTCCCCGACGTGCCTCCTCCAGCCTGGTACTCTGCCACGCGGTCTCCGCCTTCCCCAGCCTCTCGTCGCCCTCTCACAAGCTCTGGCCCTGCTATCCGTCGTCCGCACCGCGGAAGTCCCCGGGCCGCACCCTAGTACCGCCCCTTTGCGAGTTTTCCTCTATTCCCTGGTGCGCTCGCAAGGCGCATGTCTTTGCAGTTTATCTGTGTTGCCTCTGCAACAGTAACCAGCAACCTCACATCTGGTGCTTTGACTTGTTTGTATTTGAAATCCTTCATGTCGTTTTACAATAGACCAAGACCCGGAAGATCTTTGCTGTTGTTGTCGTGTCTGTGTACTCATGGGCCGACGCAAGTTTCCCCAAGGCCGTCTTCATCTTCCATCTCAAGATCTTGGAACCGACGTCTCGGTGTCGTACCCGAAGACCATACCAAAACCGATGAACCATCGACGCCGAGCCCTCGACACGACAAGACCTTCCGCATGGAACCGAAGGCAATGACGTCGGATCCTCAAGTTCTCCTTCACAGACGCCAAGACCGCAGTGCTCTTCCACCCGGATCCGAAGACCGATCCTAGATGCGAAGACCGATCCCGGCGATCCCGAACCCGAACCGTCAGCAACCCCAAGATCGTCGAACACCAAGTGTGACCCCTTTTCCGAGACCAATATTTTTATAATATATGATATATAATTGTTGCATTAAATTATTCATGCTTGCATACATATTCGTGTGGGTTGGGGGCATTATGCCGATTCACCTTATAATTAAATTTGAAGACCATTTGCAGGCAAATCTTGTCTTATATTGGTACCATTTAAATTTGTGTAGCGAACCGATGATATAATTTTGCCCCGATAAGACCACATTTAAATTACGGGGTATCTAAAAAACATGAACTTAATAATTAGTCGGGACCCCGGTTCCGCTTAATATGTCCTAGTTGCATCGCATCTTTGTCATGTCATACATCATGCATGCATCATGCCCAATCTTCTACCGTAGTATTAAGTAGTGCATCCGGTGTTTCTTCTAGTGTTTTGCTTCTTCACCGGATAGGCCGATGAGTTGATGCGAGTGTCGACCCGATCATCGGATGAACCTTCGGCAATGTTTTCAGGCGAGCAATATCCCTCTTTCTACCTATCTTACTTTTATAGCATTTATTCCCTCCTGTTGATCTATTGCTATCTGTGTTGCGATGCTCTAGTATTCGTACCCGTGATATCCCTTGCAGCCTCATATTGCCTTGGACACATCCTATTACCTGTTGTTTGTTAGATAGTTGGACTTGCGCGTCGTAGTCGCCTGCTCAAGTGCTGTTGTGCGTCGTCCAGTACCACGGTTGTTGGAAGGCTGCCATATGCTTTATGTTGGAGATGATCGTGGCTTTAATTATTGTTTAATAACTAAAAGTGAAAGTAGGTAAATGCAGAGGCACCGGTGGGTAATAGACAATATTTGGTTTTAATCAGCTCCGGTGTCCGTAGGACCCCAGTTCTTGACACTGCTCCGAGATCGAGCGCGCTAACCACAGGTGGGGTGTGTGGGCACCCCCATCGATTAGTACCTGATTTCAAAGTACTGTACCGGGGGCCACAAAGTAGTTTGGGGCTTTATTACTATCCTGTACTTATGCCATGATTTACTGCTTTATTTACTATTGTGCGTGGAGCGCTTGTACTATTTTGGAACCCCGTGCCACGTTTTCGCGGTATCGACAAGCCCAGTCACACTTTCGGGTTCCAAGTCGTTTACATCCGTCGTCACAAAACCTGGGTCCATCTTGGAGACCGGCCGACTTTGTTACGGGTAGCTTAGTGGGGTGGCCCCCCATGTGCTTGCTTTGGGTCTGGGACACGTCGTGTCCGAAACCCCGTCGACATACCGTTGGGTGTATGTTTTGTGATCTTGTACCTACCTGATCTGACAACAAGGGTGTAGGTGCGTGTGGAAACTTTGGTGCACACCTGCAGGGTTAAATCTTTTCGAGAAGTCGTGTCCACGGTTATGGACGACTTGGAGCACAGTTCTCGATCATAGACAACTATAACTAAAGTTTACTTTTATAATTTGACTTGTATCCGATATGACTAGTAATTAGCTTCACTACAACGGAATGGCTAAATAAAAGTACCAACAACTGCTGGGTTTGGGATATCTCATGCTAATTGTATCTGACTAGTAAGTGTTGCAACTACAACGGAATGGTTAACTAAAAGTGCCCACTGCTTATTATATCAGGATGACTATCTATACCTGAATAGTAATTGCTGCAACGATAACTGAATAAATAAAACTGTCAATTGTGTGAGTTCCTCGGATGACTTCCTCGTTTTGTCTCGAGGGGGAAAATACCAGGATGGGTATGTTTGGTGGTAGTATCAGGATGGTTTCGAATCGGTCTTTCTTATCTCTCTCTGATAGCCGACAGTTGTATCGAGTCTCTATAGGTTGTTTAGTGCATGTTGTGCTGCCGCTCAGTCCACCATACCTATGTAGGCGAGGACCGCCGAATTCTAGTCTCTTCGTGTACTGGCCTCAGTACTGACCGCTCTCTTTTTTCCTTTGCCCTTTGGCGGCACCCCTTTTGTTTAAGCAGGTTTGAGATCGACGTTGTTAGCAGGGTTACCCTTCCGGCTTGGCCTAGGCAGGGTTATGGACGCCATTGGTTATTCTTCAGGGCTCTTAGCTCAATTTGCATCTTGTCCGTACTCGGACGCTGTATCGTTTTCAAGGTGATTTGGATCTTTGTACTGTATATTTGTATTCTTGACTCATGGAGTCGTTGTTGTATATATCTGTTCTATGGGTTCCATCGAGGACTATTTTGTAATGATATTACTTCGTTTTCCACCCGTACGCAAGTGCCTGGTGGGCACCTTTGAATCGTTTCTATGCGGGTTTGGCGGGAATCGCTGAAACTTGCATAGGGCCGATTCTGAGGGTGTTACACCTAACCAACCATTGACCAAGACAGAGTAGTCTGTGAATACCCCGATGTATTTCTAGATGTTTTGCCCGGTATGCCCCCAGATCGGGATATCGAGTTTATCATTGAACTAATCCCTGGAACCGGACCCATAGCCCAGAGACCGTATAGTATGAACCCATCTGAATTAGTGGAGCTGAAGAAGCAACTGGATGCTATGCTGGAGATAGGACTGACTCAACCAAGTGCTTCGCCATGGAGATCACCTGTCTTGTTTGTGGACAAGAAAGATGGAGGTAACCATTTGTGTACGGATTATCGGAAGCTGAATGATGTCACCATCAAGAATAAGTACCCACTACCGAAGACAAAAGATCTGTTTGACCAGTTGACTTGTGCCACGGTGCTTTCTAAGATTGATCTTAGAACTAGTTATCATCAACTCAAGATTCGCGCAGAGGATATTCCAAAGACTGCCTTTACCACCAGATATGGATTGTATGAGTACACTGTCATGTCTTTTGGATTAACCAATGCTGCCGCTTATTTCATGAACCTCATGAATAAGATTTTTATGGACTTCCTAGATAAGTTTGTCCTTGTGTTCATCTATGACATTATGATTTATTCCAAATCAGAAGAAGAACACGAGCTACACCTGAGGACCATCCTTGGAACCCTTAGGGAGCATCAGTTGTATGCCAAGTTTAGCAAATGTGAATTCTGGTTATAGGAAGTAGGATTTCTCGGACATATCGTATCAGCCGAAGGAATTGCAGTTGACCCTACGAAGGTTAAGGATGTTGAAGAATGGGAAGCCCCAACCACTCAAACCCAATTTCGTGCATTTCTCAGATTAGCGAGATACTACCGCAAGTTTCCAGAAGGATTCTCGAGCATCGCAAGACCAATGACCCAATTGTTGAAGAAGATAAGAAGTTTGAATGGACGGACAAATGTGAAGCGAGTTTTCAAGAACTCATGAAGAGATTGATCTTAGCCCCAATATTGATTATGTCAGATATCACGAAGACTTTTGATGTGTATTGTGACGCATCCAAGATCGGTCTCGGATGTGTGCTAATGCAAGAGGGAAAAGTCATGTCTTATCTATCCCGGCAACTGAAGCAACATGAGCATAATTATCCTACCCATGACCTTGAACTAGCAGACGTAGTTTTAGCCTTGAAGACATGGCGGCATTACCTTATGGGTAACCGTTGTGAGATTTATTCGGATCACAAGATCCCGAAGTACATTTTCACGCAGAAGGAGCTGAATATGAGGCAAAGGAGATGGATAGAGCTAATCAAGGACTATGATCTGGACATCCACTATCACCCTGGTAAAGCAAATGTGGTAGCAGATGACCTTAGCAGATTGCCATGCCGCTTGAACTCCATGATTCTGAAGGAGCAACCAAGTTTTCACAAGGAGTTGGAAGATTTCAGAATGGAGTTAGTGAGTGAAGGATTTTTGGCTAGCATAGAACTTCAACCCACTTTGATCAGTCAGATCAAGGAGGCGCAGATAGGAAATGCTAGTATCGACGGAATCAAACGTCGTATCGGTACAGGCAAAGTACCTGGATTCACCGAAGATGAAGAAGGAGTTCTGTGGTACAAAGGACGTATTTGTGTGCCAGAAGATTCAGAATTGAAGCAAGCTATTTTGAAAGAAGCCCATGATACTCTTTATTCTATCCACCCCGGAGGAATGAAGATGTATCAGGATTTGAAGGAACAATTTTTGTGGCATAAGATGAAGAGAGAAATCGGAAGCTACATAGCCAAGTGTGATATTTGTCAGAGAGTCAAGGCGGGACATCAGAGACCTGCAAGACTGTTGCAACCATTGCAGATTTCGGAATGGAAATGGGAGTCTGTAGGAATGGATTTTATCACTAGTTTGCCTACATCTAGTAGGGGAAATGATTCTATTTGGGTCATAGTTGATAGACTGTCCAAAGTAGCCCATTTCTTACCTGTCAAGACCACCTACCAGAGCTTGAAGCGAGCAGAGTTGTACATTGCTAGAATCGTCAGTTTGCACAGAGTCCCCAAGAACATTTTATCGGATCAAGGAACCCAGTTTACCTCGAGATTTTGGAAGAAAGTCTAAGAAGGATTAGGAACCCGACTGGATTTCAGCACAGCTTATCACCCTCAGACAAATGGACAAATGGAGCGAGTAAACCAAATACTCGAAGATATGTTGAGAGCATGTCTGTTAGGATATGGATCAAAATGGGAAGACTGTCTGCCTTTCGCAAAATTTTCATACAACAATAGTTATCAAGCCAGCTTGCAAATGGCCCCATTTGAATTCACGTATGGAAGGAAGTGCCGTACCCCTTTGAATTGGTCGGAAGTAGGAGAGAGTCCGATTTTCGGACCCGACATCCTACGAGAAGCAGAAGATAAAGTACACAAGATCCGTGAGCACCTCAAGACCGCCCAATCCAGAAAGAAGAGTTATGACGACAAGAGACGTCGAGACCTAGCCTTCAATATCGGAGAGTTCATATATCTCAAAGTGTCACCTTTAAAAGGAATGCAACGTTTCCAGCTCAAAGCAAAGTGAGCCCCTAGATATATCGGACCTTTAAAGATTCTGAATCGTCGAGGAAAAGTATTATATCAACTGGAACTGCCAGAAGAGATGTCAGCCATGCATAATGTGTTCCATATATCGTTAGTTCGCAAATGCCTAGAAGTCCTGGAGAAGACTGAAGTTTTCAAGAATATTGATCACCGAACCATAGAGATCAACGATGACCTGGCGTATCCCGAAGTACCCATCCATATTTTGGAGGAAGCTTTCAGAACCACCAGGACCCGGAGTATCAAGTTTCTCAAGATCCAGTGGAGTAACCACACTGAAGAAGAAGCTACCTGGGAGCGAGAAGATTACATTAGGACGGAGTTTCCAGATCTCTTTAAATCCTAGTTTTATTTTTCTCAAATCTCGGGACGAGATTTTGTTTAAGGAGGGAAGGTTTGTAACATCCCAAAAATATTGATCAAGGTTATCAGTCCAATCACCCAAAGTTAGGGTCAACAAAAACTTTTGTTAATTAAAATCATATGAATGCATTTGTGTTTGTGATGAATGTATGAATGCATGGTTGGACTTGTTTGATTGTTGTGAATGGAAAGGATTGGTTTAAATATGAAAACAACATCATCTAAATCATTTCCAAGCAGAACCAAATCAAGAGAAATTCAAAAACAAACAAAATAAGCAAATGGTCATTTTTGCCAATCTTGTTCACTAGACCACTTTGAGTGTTTCTAGTCCAAGATTTCAAACAGAAACAATTCCATTTCTTTTCACCCCTTGCTAGACCAAGTGAAAGTGAACCCAAGACCACTTTGCAAAACCACAAAAACATTTGGAAACCTTATTGAAATGACAATTCAAAATTGAATCTATATCATATGGAAAGATCACCATTTCTCAAAACCCAACCAAACCAGTGCACATTTGCAAATCCAAGCAACCATAGACTACCTATTATGTGACTAGTACACCCACCAAGTTTCATTCAAAAATAAAAATTTAAATCTCTTGCGGCCATTTCATCAAACACCTTCTGAACACAAATCAAATTAAACATCAAACATTATAGTGAGCAGTGTTGTGCCAACCTTGTCCCCTCTGTAGCTCTCACTACACTCTTAGTAGATCATCTAACTAGTTTAAGAAGATCTAGATCACTGTGAACCCGACCATGCCATCAATGGTGACCATAGCCGAGCATACTTGCCAACCCTAATGTCGACAACAAGCTAGGAGCCTAACCAGCCTAGCCAACCTTGTCTAGTAGGCACTCCACCGTCCACCGCCACCCACTGTCCAGGCCTCAAGCCCTGCTAGCCACTAGACCACACAGAACGCTCGTGCCCAATGTCCCTGCGACCATGCCGAGAGAACTCCAGAGCGCCGCGCTCAACACGATCGCACAGACCACGCCCCGCCTTCGCCGCCCGCGTACGTGATCACCACCTCCCCAGGAACTGCCCAAACAACCCTGTTCACCGTCGTGCGACCCGTAGCCCCTGTGCGCCATAAAAACTTCCATCGGAGCCGCCCAGAGCGTCGACGTGTTCCGACCGAACCTCACCACCCCACGCCTCGCCATCAAGCCGTTGAGCTTCGCCAGGAGGCAACACACCGTCCCCTACCTCCGGCCATGCCGTTAGCTCACTATGAGGCCGACCCCGACGAGCTCAGCCCGCACCCTTCGGTCCCGTCGTCGCATTATAAATAGATGTCTTCCCCGTTCGAATTCAGCACACCATTCCACTCCCCTCTCTCTCAGAGCAACCCCACTTCTTTCCAGGATCAAGGCGAGCACCAGGTGGCCGGAATTTCGCCGGAGCTTGCCGATGCTGGAGGAGAAGGGCGTCGTTCATTGGAGCCGCCCCAGGAGGATCCACCGGTACCAGGAGGATCGCCGTCGTCGACTTCGTCATTCGCCCTCTAGATGTCCCAACCTGATAAGGTAGAGATCCCTGTGTTTACAATGCTAGTTCCTGGATCAATAGCTAGCATTCATAGTTTAAGATGTAATATCAAGGAACAAAGGTCATATTACAACTTATAACCAGGAATAAAATAATACATTACATCTTACATAGTTCATTTGGCTATCTCATTACAATGCAGCAGAAATAACTATATAGCATGGAGTCCTTCATCTTCATATGCCACATGCAATCATGTTGGTTGTAGACATGTAATCCTATTCAACACACTTCACTAACATCAAACAAACCTGCAACAAAAGAAGTTACAGCCACAAGGGTCAATACATTTGAATTGTATTGGCAAGTGATACTATGGTAGAATAGTGGTATCTATCATCTATATGCATTTGGATAAGTGTAGCTGAGACTTGCTTTGCTCAAAATAAGGTTTTCCTTATTTGTTGAAAAACACTAAGTTTTTGTTTGACAAATCACCCAAGGCATCTGCCAATTAAAAATTGGTGATCCTTTAACCCTTGTTCAACCACAAGTTTTTAACTTAGAAATTGGGATGAGGAGATCCTTGATTGCTTCAATGTCTTGATGCTCACATTGTCCATTGCCGGGGACACGACTAATTACTTATATTTTACTCTCTCGAGAGGTGGTGCACTTTCCCACAAGACTCGACATGCATCGAGACAAGATATTTCAGAAGCCTTCCCTTGGACCAAATGGACGCGTTCCAACCTATCACCCCTACCACCTTCTATCCATCTGGCTAAGTTATTGCAACATATATGATCTAGGCATAGCCCATATGGCCATGTGGCTACACTATAAGCTTCTCAACACTTAACATCTCAAATCTCTTTGTTCTTGAGTGGCTTTCCACAAGTGTGATACACAAGGTTCACCAGTCCCTGGCCTTGTGTAACCACTCATAATATCCCATTCATACCATTCCACCCAGGTGATTCATTCACTTAGTAGTTTTTTAAACAAAAACACAAGTCATAGACTTTGTATAATATCATACAATGTTAAGCATATTGCTTCTCGGTAATTTATTGGCCGGCTGAAAATTGGCGATTTTCAGCGTATCGGCCGATTTATCGGGCGATAAATCCAAAAATCGGACGATAAATCAGAAAATCGGCATATCGTCCATCCTCGAGTAGCGATAAATCGGGCGATTAATCGGCATATTGGCCGATTTTTTGAACAGTGATATGATAGCATGAATAATCCACCCTTGTTTTCTACTAGCTAAGCTAAGCATACTAGTAGAAAGAATCTTAACTTAGGGAAAATTCTACTAAGGCATCATCTAATAGGATTTCCCAAGGCATGGTTAACACATAGAAAATTCCATGCAAGTCCTACATAAAATATCACTAATGCATAGTCAAAATAATAGGACAAAAATGTATGAAGAACCACTTGCCTTTTTAGTAGGGAATATAGATGTACTCTTTGATATTGCAATTGTCACACTCTTCAAAGTTCACTACAATTCAATCAAGGCATAAATTCAAAACTAGCATTCAAACAATTCGTCACATAAAATAATGAAAACAAAACAATGCATGCAAGCATGCAAAAGGTTGTTTTATTGGAAAAGTGTTTTATAATAAGCTATAAACATTTTAAAACACCTATTGGTCATTTATAAAAGTGGCAAAACCATTTAAAATCAAGTTAGTGAAAATGGCCATTTTAAATCATTTTTGTTTATGCTAGAAATGATTTTATTAAAGGAATAATTTCTAGTATTAGCCAAATATGTTTTTAAACACAAATGTTAGTTTTTATGGTTAAAGTGTTCAAATCAAACCATTTTCAAAATGTTTTACTCAAAAAGTATTTTTAGAATAATTAGTATAACCAAAATACCCTTACAAATGTTTCTGCAAAAACACCTAATTTTTCGGAAGCAAAATACTAAACTAAGGGCACTGTTGCAAATTTCACATTTTCCTTATTCCAATGTTATAAAATTTCTAATTTTTGGCCAAGCAGAACAAAAGTTTTGAATTTTTCAAGTTTAAACATCTAATAGATTCTTTTCTGTTTTAAAACAACAGGCAGGGCCACGTGTCTTATTCTTATTGGTCTATACTAATTCGGAAGGATCGCGCAACACAGAGCGACGAATTTAAATAGGATCGCACGGCTCAGAGCGGTCGATACCGCTTCAATTACAAATCTAATCCTATCCATCAGATCATCATCTAATGGTCGAGATCGCTTTGACCACTATCTGGCAGCGCTGACCAGCGACTGCGGCGGTGGCGCGTCGGGAAGTGACGCTCTAGTGAATACAGGAAGCGAGGAAGGGAAAGTAAGGGCTCACCATGTTCGCTGGGTCGCGGTGAAGCTCAAGGTCGTCGTGGGAAGGCCAGGGGTGCACGGTATTGGTGTAGATTGCTCGCCGGAGTAGGTGTTACCGTCGGGCACACACTGTCATCGACGGAGGCGAAGATACAAAGCAAGCTAGGACAAATGAACGGTTCCATTAGACGCGTAGGAGAATGAGAGTACATGAGCATCAATGAGAGGGGGAGGCTCGGTCAAAGTTTACTAGTAGAGGTTGCTGGAGTTGCAGCAGATAGCAGCGACGCCCAGTCGTCGTCGTTGTCGAGCTTCTAGGGCGCGCGCGTGCAAGCAGAGCACGGTGGAAGATGTGCAACACGTTGGAGATCAGTCTTGTGTGGTCCAGGGGGCAGGGGAGGTACGGGTTCACTGGAATTCGAGCAGAGGTTCGCCGGAGCAGTGGTAGTTTGAGCGTGCAATTAGAACAGCCGGGGGCGGAGAGGTGCGGGAGTTTGAGGGGAAATGGGGAGGAGAGGGAGGCGCTTTAACGTGCATGATCACTGGGCAGAATTAGCACAGCTATTACCCGAATTAACGCGGAGGAGGAACAGCAGGAAACGGCCAGGAGGAATTGGGGGAAGAACTGGTCGCGGGGACGATGATGACGTGGTCGGTGGGACCTGGTTCTCAGCGAGGTGAGGGGGTGTATGGTGGGGTCTCGCGGTCAGTGAGATGAGGGGTTATTTCGCGGGTGAGAAAACATTTCACGGGGAGAGAGAGGTGGACTGCGCTATGCCTGCTGGGCTAGGGTTAGTTGGGTTGGACTGGGTTGGTCTGATCTGTTTCTTTTTTTTCTTTTCTTTTCTGTTTGTTTTTCTTTTTCCTTTTCTATTTCCTGTTTTCAATTTGTTTCAAATGTTTCAAACTTCTATTTGAATTCCCATTTTGCCAACCTTTTAAGTAGTTTAATACTGTTTAATAATGTGTTTAAATTTCCATTTTAGAATACTCAAATATTCTTTTATGGTTTAATATTTTTTTAAAAGAGGTTTGTGTCTTTATTCAAATCATTGATTCAAGCTTCCATTTGAATTCAAATTTCACCAAACCTTTTCAATAGGTTTAAACTATTGATTAGTGTGTTTAAATAATTCACTTTGAATTATTTCAAACATTTTATTATGATTTAATATTTATTTAAATGAGGCTTTTGTCTTTATTTAAATGAATTTGAATATGGTTCCAAACCATATAATTCTATTTAATTAATCCTTTATTCTTTTTAACTTTTAATCCACTTTGGCTATTTCAATTATTATTTTCTCATGATTTAATTAATCATTTTCATTAGGGATTTTGTCTTTATTCAAATTGAATTGTATTTGGTTAAAGCCCATATAATTTTATTTAAATAATCCTTATTCTTTATTTTTATTTGGATTATATTTATTCCTTTTGCTTATGGATTTAATTCAAGTTTTAAATTGTCTTCCAAATAATTTTCTTGGGATTTATTATTTAGTTTAGGCAATTTGTCTTTATTTAAATAAAATTGAATATGGTTCAATCCATATAATTTTACTTAAATAATCTTTTATTCCTTTTTATTATTCAGTAACCTTTCATTTATTTATGGATTTGGCTAAGATTTAATTTGACTTTTAAATATTCCTTATTTCTTTCTTTCTTTGTCTTATAAAATCCATATCTTTTTATTTATAGATCCAAAATTGGTGATTCCAATTTGTACAATTTTATTTAATATTTTTTTATCTTTTTAAATACTTTTAAGATTATTTTGCTCACAACTTGGCATGGATTTTGGTTAGGAGCTTTATTAGCATTGGAAATTCTTTCCTTTTATCTTATTAAATTCATAAGTTTTTATCCATGGTTCCAAATTGAATGAAACCTATTTCCATGGTTTTATAATATTTTTATTTATCATTTTTGATCATTTATAAATGTTTGTTGCTGAATTTTTATATGATCAAATCCATAGTCTTAGAGAGATCTTGGAAATGATTTTCTTTCATTAGAGTTTAAGGTTTTGGTTTAACTTTTCCAAGTGTTTAAATTTCAAGATACATTAATTGATGAATGCATTTTACTTGATTGAAATTTTGTTGGATGCCCTTTTATTCAAATTTTTTTAAAGAAGGGTTTTGATGTTTTCCATTTAGAAGCAAAATGTTTCTTTTCACCCTAAATTTCAACAATTAATTCTTTTGTTTATTTATTTTTCACATTTCAAAATTTGGAAAATTTTGGGATGTGACATGCCCCCATTGCCGACCATTTCCTGATCCCCGGTGAGCCACCACTTACCCCCACTGGCCATGCTAGGGTTCAAGCTCTCCGTGTTCTGTTCAGACGTGGACGATGAACCTCAGCCGTAGATCTTACTTCTAATCCTATGGCCCAAATCACCCCGTACCCCTTCGCCACTATCTGTCTCACTAACGAGTGGGGACAACCACTTAACTCGCTCACGCGCGTGCTGTGAGTAGTGGCCCGGCCCAGTTAACGTTCCCGCTCGACCTAGTAGTTTGAATTTAGGTTTATCAATTTAGTTCTGTCTATAGATTCAAAAATCAATCCATAGATATTCAATAAACCAAATTGCATGAAACCCGTTTTTCTAGAAAGGTATTGAAATCCTTAATCCAAGCCTGTTGGATTCAAACCATTTGGAATTATGGATCACCTATAGTAAAAATAGCAAGGCAGAGACTTTTCTACATTCAAACATTTTTCAAAATTCAACAACAAAAGCTTTTGGGTTGATTCCAACTCTCAAAAATCACATTTGTAGGACCTTTCTGAATATATATAAACATCTACGTTTACTTGCAGAAATAATGGACAAGTAATAAAAGAATGCCCCATAGGCATTTCTAGTCACTTTAATTAATCTAAATAAAAAGGTTAAACCTTATTAAATTGTGACACCACTTTAAATCACATTACCAAGTACTAAAATATGTGGTGATGACATGTGTCAACATGATCCCATGTTTTAGTTGGAGAATATTAAATCTTAAATAGTTTTTCAGTGAGTAGAAATTACTTTTCTAAAATAAAAGAAATAAAACTATTGCCTTAATCTTTGTGATGAGTGTGATGATGCTAGATCATCTAGTGAAAACCCTGGTGTGATAAATAAAAGTAGTTAAGTATTGTTTGGTGATTGTGTACCTCGTATTTATTTATAGACGCTAGTACCGACCAAGGATACGAACAGGAAGGAGACTACTAAAAAGAGGAAGAAGCAGAGGAGAACTTCAACCACTGCACTGCACAAGGCAAGCCATCCTAGCAAGCTACCACTTGCATGTTACCTATGCAAGCTATCTAATGCAAGCTACTATCTTAGCAAGCTATGCTAAACCATGCAAGTTTTACTTGCAAGCTTAAACCTACAAGATAACCTATGCAACGCATTAGGCATGCCTTGGTTATACCACTTGATGATACCAAATCCCAGTTTGACTTGCAAGCTTAGTTATTTTATTTCCTTATCAAATCTCCTTAGTTATGTTTACTATTGACTTGTAAATTTTGGAAGGTTATTAAAGGTAGCATAAAGAGCATAAAATTTGGCCTAAGTTAGATAAATCTTGATGTCATCCTGAGACATGAGATTGAACTTAGATAAGTCACACTTGTTTACCACCCCTCATTAGTGTTTACCCCCAACTTTAGTGGCTAGTGCTAAGCATAAAATTTGATCACTTTAGATGGGAATACTTGGTGAAAATGGTTATGAAAACCTTTGAATGATGAGTCATTCTAATGAAATGTTTTTGACATGTGTTCTTGAACACTAGATGATCTTTTATGATGAAAATGTTGAGGCATGAGCCTTAGCCCTTTATAAAACTAATGGTCGTTTGGATGCGATACCATTCCAATTTTTACCATACAACCACAATACCCAAATTTGGGTAGGGCTTGACTAGAATTTTATATACCTTAGTATGGGTTCCCTTGCGGCCAAGGTTTGAGCTGAGGCTACCTTATGAAGATTGACCACCTATGCAGTTCCCAAGATGATAGATGGTCATGGTTGGGAGGCCAAACACATAGGAGAGGTGCCTATACTAGGGCGTGTAATTCAAAGGTTAGGGTTGATTATCCGCATACTGAGTATGGTGAATTCAGGATTGTTCCTGACGGATGTATCGAATATTATGGCGAAAGTGTACGACCTCTGTAGAGTGTCAAACTATTCGAATAGCCGTGTCCGCGGTTATGAACAGTTGGAGTGGCCATACTATTCCGTCGTCAGATGTTTTCAAAATGACTTGTGAAATGAATCGTGACTTTGACTTGACCACAACAGGGTTGTGATATGAAAACTCAAGTTCGCACTTAGGTGTTATAAAACCTTAAACTAGCTTTCTTTGTTTCTGAACTCAGTTAAGGTAAACCTGGATTTTTGCAAAACAACCTAGAGCTTAGTATTCCTACTCAAACCACTCTACCTCTTAGTGATAGTTTGTGAGTACTTAAAGCGTACTCATGGTTTTGTCCCTAGCTATTCCTATGGCCAGACTATGAAGAGGAGTATCAGGAGGATGGACCGCAGGAAGGTTACAACAACTAGGATCATCTCCCATTGTCAGCATTGCCTGTGACCATGAAGATGGAGCCTCGCCCATGCTACCGTTATTATTGTGTTATTCCACTTCTATGATTGTATTAAGACTGGATCATGAGATCCTTTATTTTGTTGTAAGACCCTATGTATGGTTTTTAATGGATGATGTACTGTGATATCCAACCTGTTATGTCTCACAAAAATGGTAATCCTAGGATTGCGATGTATGGCATAACAGGCATCTGGGATTAAAAATCCAGGTGTTGACACCCACCAAAAACATGAGAGCGGTCGAAGTGGTGGCCGCAGAGCTGAAGCACCTCGAGGGGGAGGAGCTTCGTCTCCAGCAGGAGCGCGTCTAGCTCCTCGTCGCCACCGCCAATAAACAACAAGCCGAAGGGGTTCCCAGTCAAGGGGGCAACACCCGAGACGTAGTCCCCCGCAAAAGCGCGGACCAGACGGCGCACGGAGGAAGCAAGCACCAGCAGGCATCTTCCCCAGACGGCACCGGGCAAAACAGCCACCCGTGTGGCGGACCCGGTAACCGCGGCCATCGCAACCATGATATCGCTGTCACCAGCGTTAGTCGTGCGCCGGCTGGAGGAGTCGCTCAACGAAATAAGGCACGCACGTTAGAAGAGGGAGCTGGCAGAAACAAGGATCCTCCCGTGTCGTGCCTGACCGGACGCCTCGACCCCCGAGAGCCGGCTGACGCGCGTGAGCACATCGACCTCCTGGCTGGACCGAAATGTTTCAGCCCGCACATCCGGAATGAGTTGTTTACAATGGATTTTTTGCTTCCAAGAGACACGCCAAAATACAATGGCACCGTCAAGCCCGAGGATTGGTTGATAGACTACACCACCACCGTGGGAATCACAAACGGAAACCTCCACCTGGCCATCCTCTACGTCCTCCTCATGCTCGTCGATTCGGCAAGAATGTGGCTCAACAGCCTCCCCGGCAACAGCATCAACGCTTGGCTGGACTTTGAAGAAGCGTTCATCCACAACTTCACTGGAACGTACAAGCGACCGGGTCGGCCTCGCGAGCTTGCCCTCTACGTTCAAGGCAAAGACAAATCTGACCGCGCCTACCTCACCCGGTGGACTAGCATGCATAACTCGTGTGAAGGAGTGCGCGAGCATCAGACAATCGACTTCTTCACCAATGGTTGCCGAGACGGTACCATGCTGAAGCACAAGCTCAGCCGGGCAGATCCCTAATCCATGGCTCAGATCATGGACATTGCGGACAAGTATGCCACCACCATCGTGGCCATGAAAAAGCCCATCGTGGTGGTTGACCAAAGTCAGATCATGATAGACGAGTAGGCGGAGCATCGCCAGCCGGGCGAGCATCCCTCCAGGCAGCATGGCCACGACAATTGCTATAGGAAGAGAAAAGATGACCAGCCTGATAGCCGGTATGGTACCAAACAAGTAGCAGCGGTGCACGAGGACCTGGCTGCAGGTGGCATCCGGAGACAGAGACCGGATGATAGTCCACCACGGACAAAGTGCACCATGGAGTCTATGCTCGATGGACTGTGCAAATTCCATAGCGGTGGCAGCAAGCCCGCGAACCATACAACGCGCCAGTGCAGCTGGACGAAGAACATAGCTGAAGCCGGTAGTCTCCCACCACCACCTTCGCCTCCATCCGGAGGCCCGCCGGACAACAGGGAGCAGCACAACCGCCGAGAAGATGATGAATACGGTTATCCATGTCAAGTGGGAAACTATCACATCTTCCTTGTCGAGCCGGAAACCAATCACATCAAGAGAAGGCGCAAGGCGGAGGTGAACGCTATCGTTCCCCCGTCCCCCAGTACCTACATTGGTCGGAGCAGGCAATCACTTGGAGCATAGAAGATCAGCATGCCATTTTGCCAAACGCTGGCAGCTACACGGTAGTCCTGGACCCCATCATCATCTCCAAGAAGTACTCATGTCGTTTCTCCCGTGTCCTCATCAACAGAGGCAGCAGCATCAACCTCCTATACCTCAGCAGTCTTGAGTGGCTCGACATTAGTGAGTCCCAGCTGCAGCCCTCAATCACTTCATTCCACGGGGCAGTCCTGGGTCCATTGCACTCACCAATCGGCAAGATCCGGCTGGACGTCATCTTCGACACCGAGAATAACTTCCGTCGCGAGCCGATCTAGTTCGAGGTGGTCAACCTCTCTAGCGCCTACCACAACATACTAGGGTGCCCAGGTCTCACCAAGTTTATGGCCATTTTGCACTATGCATACCTCAAGATGTACCTGCCAGGCCCAAAGGGAGTGATCACTGTCGAGGGTTGCTACAAGCAGTCGATTGAGTGCGCCACAGACGGATCCAACCTAGCCGAGGCCATGATCATCACAGAAGATAAGCGTGTCATAATGCAGAACGTGGCATCCCCACTACTAGGAAAACGGTCGTTTGTGGCGCACCTGTAAACATCATCTATGGCGCACTAGGGGTGTGCCACGGGCCTCGCGCTACAGCTATCTCCTAGCCGTGGCGCACTACCTGGTGCGCCACGGTTATGTCGAGATAGGCGTAGCGCACCTGCTAGTGTGCCACGGCTATGTAGGCAGGTGCGCTACGCTTTGGATCTTCTGTGGCGTACGTTGCAGTGCGCCACTAAGCTGCACAAGTGCGCTTTAGTTGTAGTGCGCCACAAAAGCTAGGACATGTGTGCCACGGGTGTCTTTTTTTTAATTTCAGGGCCAGATGATATACAATACAGATTATATACAATATTATAGGCAGATATACACACAAATATAAGATATACAGTTATATATATAAATACACATCGCAAAACAAGATTGAAACAAATACATATAGATAAGTCTCATACATGAATACATAAGTTATACATTGTTTCAATCAAGTTACAAAGTAGTTTGTGACATGCGAATACATGTGTCTCGGACAAGTTAGAGCTCGGAAGCTTGCCTAGACATCTAAACTAGCTAGACACAAACGCGGGATAAACAACCAAAGAAGATAAGCATGATCACCGCGACAAAGGTGTAGGTCTTCATCCGGTTCCTCGTCCTAACTCCCGCTAGATAGCGCGTGTATCTAGATTCCGTCTCCGCCATAGTGTTGTACCCTTTGTAGCTATTTCCGCTGAAACAGTGCACCTGTCTCCGGCAGTCTTCCCAATCATCGTAGACTTTGGGAACCCGTCCCTTGTACATGACGTACCACGTCTTCTACAAATTGACAATAATAATTAACCGATGATTGAAAAAAACATGTATAATTAAAGTCGCATATGAAGATACACTTAGAGAAAGTACTCCTAAATAAAAAAGACCAAACTCAAAAAGCATGCCTCATATATAACTAGGTTGTTCGACACAGGAATATGCTATGATGGAACTGTCCGCCAAGTAGGATGCACAACACCTGGACCTGTGCATAGCACAAGGCGGACAATCCCATCGCAGCACATTCACATATATAGTGTGCCACGACATTTCAATCATCGGCATTATTCTCGAAAAAGACCAAAGTAACTCGAAAAGAATGCCTCATATATAACTAGGTTATTGGACACAGGAATATGCTACGATGGAACTGTTCGCCAATTAGGATGCACAACACCTGGACCTGTGCATAGCACAAGGCGGATAATCCCATCGTAGCACATTCACATATATAGTGTGCCACGATATTTCAATCATTGGCATTATTCTCGAAAAAGATAAAAGTAACTTGAAAAGAATGCCTCATATATAACTAGCTAGGTCGTTGGACACATGAATATGCTATGATGGAACCGTAAGCCAAGTAGGATGCACAACATCTGGACTTGTGCATAACACAAGGCTTATAATCCCATCACAGCACATTCACATATATAGTGTGCCACGACATTTCAATCATCGGCATTATTCTCGAAAAAGACCAAAGTAACTCGAAAAGAATGCCTCATATATAACTAACTAGGTCGTTGGACACAGGAATATGCTACGACGGAACAGTTAGCCAAGTAGGATGCACAACACCTGGACCTGTGCATATCACAAGGCTAACTATCCCGTCATAGCACATTCACATATATAGTGTGCCACGACATTTCAATCATTGGCATTATTCTCGAAAAAGACCAAAGTAAATCAAAAAGAATGCCTCATATATATGTACATAGGTCATTGGACATAGGAATATGCTACGATGGAACTGTGAGCCAAGTAGGATGCACAACACCTGGACTTGTGCGTATCACAAGGCTCACAATCCCGTCGTAGCACATTCACATATATAGTGTGCTGCCACGACATTTCAATCATCGGAATTATTCTAAAAAGACTAATAAAGTAAGGAAAAAAGTAGGACCAAAATGAGCAAAGGACCAAAGAGTAAGCAAAAAAACCAAGCATTGATTGATATATAATAATAATAAGCAAAAGAAGTAAGCGATGATTCATAAACCTAATAAGATAAGTAGAGTAGCATGTACACTTTTCCACACACACACAAAGGTCATCTGTAGTTTGTAACTACAACTAGGCCAACATCAAGCCTTCTGGCTCGGCTTATGGAACAGGAGGACGCCTTGTCTTGTCATGAACTTCCTATAGTCACCCTACATCTCTAGGCGATCTTCTATGTTACGGTTATTCGGGATATTTCCTCCGTAGAAGATCCCCCCGAAGTCATGACATCACGAAAGATGATTGCCCCAAACTGCTGCTAGATGCGATACATCTCTTGTCTAATATATGAATCAGTGATCTTGGCCTTTGCTTCGGCCCACTGTTTGAGAGGATCTGGCAGCGTAGAATTCTGCTGGTCAAGTAGGAACGCCCTCATGTGATGGAGTGCGTAGTAGGCTTCCTTCTTACTGTTTTCCGGCTGCTTCATGCAGGGGAACTCCGTTATGTGGTTGAAGACGTGCCTGTCGAACTTGACCTTCGTACGCACGAAGGTGGTGCCTTCCGTCGAGGCATAGCCAGTGAGAGCATCATCTAGAACTTCCTTGATCTTGTCGTAGTTTTTCTTCTTTTCTAGACTCCCCGAGTTTGAAATACGCGGCGTGGGAATGCTTCGGCGATAAGGAGATGAGCGTGCAGTGTTCATCTCTGCGCAAAAAATTCAAATGGAATGTGTTGGAAAAAGAATGATGATAATATAATAAAGCCAATCGACGGTGGCAAGTGAATAACGACTTATTCGGGAAAGTAAGGCACGAGAATGTATTCCTTTGTCTTGTTCGCCACGAGGATTTTTTTAGGTACAAGGCCACAATACGTAGTTCAACGGGGGAACCCAAGCAGCCGTCACGCATGTAGTAGGGGTCCACTATAGCAATGCTCGGTGTATTCTCTCTAATGATCTACATGGCCAGGCTG
Organism: Avena insularis; assembly: GCA_023614405.1. NCBI lineage: Eukaryota > Viridiplantae > Streptophyta > Magnoliopsida > Poales > Poaceae > Avena > Avena insularis. The sequence goes on along the minus strand of CM042693.1, from coordinate 256,866,259 downwards.
AGAGAAAACAGGCGGACCATGGTATAGTGCAGCGGGTATAGGTGGAACATATTGAAGATGTCGTTGAACCGCAGGAAGAACAGATCCGCAGGGGCATTGTCGACGAAGCCCAAGCCTGGTGGCACCTTAACCACGAATACCGGGTGCGAGGGATCTTTCTCCGCCAGAAGGCGTCTCTCTATCGTCAGCATGCCGTCATGTACACTCTACAGTTCCGAACTGGCGAGCCTCCGCAAATTCTTAGGTAGCATGGGCTCACCCGCCACATGAATCCTCCACATAATACCCTCGGGTCTTGGTGGCCCATCCCGAAACCTTGTCGGATTCGCAGTTGACGCCACCGGCTGGCTCGAGCTGCTAGATTTTCTTTTCCTGCCCTTTTTTCCTTTTGGAGAGCAGGCAGGCACCACAATCTGAGCATCGACCGCCCTATGTAGTGTGTTAGGGCTTAGAATAAAGGGCCGGTTGGTTGTATCAGCTGGCTCTGTAAAGGCGCAAGCTAGAGGCGTCTCCTGAGAACCAAACAGACGCTTGGTGATAGTGGCTTTCTCTGTGGGGCCACCAGCTAGGTCTTCATTGCTAAACTGAGTGTTGAAGAAGTGATCATTCCAGTCTTCGTCGTCCTCGGCCGGATCCTGCGCCATGTGCATATCATCAACATGATCATCCGACCCACCACGTGGAGGTGACGGCGAGGGCGGTAAGGGGGCCTTGCCACCGCTTGTCGCTGGCACGACAGGCGGTGCTGTTGTCTGTGGAGTGATGGCCCCCACCGTCTCCAAACGGATCATATTCTTTGGCCATTGCAAGAATAAGACGAAGCAACTTCTGAGGATAGCCGGCTCTTCTTCATCTGCTCCTGGGGGTTGAATGGGAGGTTCCAGGTTGTTGCAGCCCCTTAGCACCTGACTAATTTAAACCCTGTGCACGCTATCTGGCATCGGCCTTGAGTGGAACGTGCGCTGCAAGGGTTGAACGATGGTACCCTTGGAAACATCCCTCATCTCGTTGTTCACGTAGCATAAGAGAGTGCAAGGAACATCCCTCTGCAGAAAACATGTACGACATCATCAGAGATGCCATAAGAGTAATAGATGGCGTGAAAGGCGGTAAAGCAATTTGTTTACCGTGATGGCGTCGAGATCGGCTAATGTCGAGGCACCGCATACAGCGACATGCGTGCAAGAGATGGAAGGGCTGCTTGATGGCGCGGTGCTGGCAGCCGGTGTATTCCCCCTACCGGGTGCTTGGAGCTCTGGTGCCGCCGTGACGATGGCAGGGGGGCCACCAACATGTTTGTCACCGCGGTGACGGCAGGGGGAGTCACCAACACCTGTAGCGCCGTGGTGCTAGCGGGCGGAGTCACGAACACGTAGTTCGCCTAATTCGTCGGCGCCGCGTTGTTCGAGTCACGAACACTCCAGTTCGCTATTGACTCCACCAAGGTAGGCAGGATGGACGTGAAGGTGATTGCCAGGTTGTCTTGGACGATATGCGGGATCTGCACCACTTGTTCCTTAATTTCTTGAACCTCGCGGTTTTCCTCCTCGCTCATTCCCGACGGCGCCACATGCATCCTCGGCGGTGGACCAAAATTATCCACCCAATTCTTACCCCTGAGGCCGGCCAGACGGCCAGCCGACGATGGCTTATTCGTAACCGGCTCTATTTTCTTGGCCCGGTTCATCGCCATGTTAAAAGGGTTATCCCACCGGGTGGCCGCCGTCGACCCCTGGGATGAGGAACCAAGGGATCCATGACTAGCAATAATTTCCTCCTCCTACAGAAGAAGTAATAGTGAATCGTTTAGATCATCGATTAGAATGAAATCGAGTTGATCCGCGGTAATTAGATTACTTACCACAATTTCCTCGAATTCCTTCACTGCAGGATCCGCGGTGAGTTGTTTGGTTTTTGGGTCCACATGGTAACAAGCCCTGATGAAGTTTCGAACCTGCCCGGGTTCGAATTTCACAAAGGGGTTTTCTATCCCCTTGGTTCTATACTCTTCGATTTGGCCTCTGCGGTTCTGTATCCACCAGATCTGAGATGGTGATGACCTATATTCATCGCCTGCAGCACCTTTCCCCGATTACTATTGGCCAGGGCTCTTTGGATTCACACCTCTCCTTGAACTCCCGGAACTGATCTTTGGTGATCTGCGGGTCAATCTTCTGGATATCCTCAAGACTTTTGCCTTCTTTATAGATCTTCTTATTTATCCGGGTTCTCCAGCTGGCCAGGGCAGTGCTCATCTTTGTTAGGGAGGATTTGTTTACTTTGTTCCCAGGATAATTTGTGGTCTGATACTTAGCGGGGAACTTGTATCTTGCGTCCAACTTCTCGAAGAGGAGTGTGCGCAAGTGGCCATTATCTTTATGCCGGATATTCTCGGTGTTGATCGAGATGGTTGTCCGGCTGATCACTGTCACTTGCCCACCGTACCCTTTGACGACAAGGTCGGGCTCCAAAGGAACCCCTGTTGGGCTTACTTCGGTAATTTCCTCCCTGACGGTGCCGACCGTGTTCGGGCGCCGTTCCTTCGGCATCTTCTTCTTCTTAGGAGGATTGCTACCACTCCCTGTGCCCTCGCCGCCATCAGTGGTTTCATCGCCCGCCGTTCCTTCGGCTTCTTCCTCCATGTCTTCCATCTCATCATCCTCGCTCTCCGAAGGATGGTATTCTTCATCGTCTTCTAGCCGCTGGGCCGCCTCCCAGAATGCCAATTGTTTATTTGGAGGTCTGAGTTCTCCTTCAGCGCTGATGCGCTTAGAACATCCAGCCTCGTCGTTGTCACACATCTTTGCACTAATAAAAAACAAATAATTGGTTAAATGCACGGAAAAATCCGGCATGACCTTTGCTAATTTTCTTAAACTAGGAGTGCCCGATTTCTGCCGAAACGGAAGTTAATCAATATTCTAGCAAAAATCAGGACTCATTTCATACAAGAACCTGCATAGACGACATAAGAAAGTGCTTCATACAACCACAAGCATAACCACCACAGCCAGCACAACCAACACATTATCAGCACAACAAGAACAAGATCATTACCAGGTATATAAAAATAAATGGCCAGCACAGCCGGCATAGCACATTACCTGATGGGGATGCGCCTACCGGGGTATACCTAGCAGGACGTTTCTGACTGGCCCAAGACCTGGCGAGTGGGCCTACAGGACGGCGACTGGATCAAGGCCTGGCGTGGATCCAAGCGACTGGAAGCTGAAGGCCTAGGCGAGTAGATAGGCCCAGTCGGATTAGGTTAAACGAGTACCGAAGCTTTAACTGATTCGGTTGAGATATGTAAACCCTAGGGGAGGTGAGCCTATATAAACCTCCCTGCAAGGCGTGTAGAGATACGTTCCATCATACACCCAAGCGACTTGCCGCCTAGCCGCCGAGCTCGCCCTTTGTACCATCTCCATAATACAATCTAGCAGGAGTAGGTCCTTACCCTCCGGGGGGCCGAACCTGGGTAAAACCCTGTGTCTCCGCCCTCATCTCGCACCGCAGATGGCTGGCCGCCCTTGCCCCTCATTCTACTACTCGCTGCCGATTGCAGCATCTGCCGTGACCATTCCCACGACAGTGGCGCCCACCGTGGGGCCTGGCCGGTCTGGCCGGTGTTCTGCGACGAGATCCAATCTGCCCATCAATGAGACGGTCACCACCGGCCGCATGATAGCAATCGGCGAGATGCTCCAGATCTTGCCAAGCAGCTACGTCCCGGCGGCGCGACCCGTCAGGCACAGCGTGATCCTGCCGGTCGGCACGATCAGCCTCTTTGTCGGCCTCACCGACGTCATCGTCTCGGAGGACTCGGCTTGCATCCGCGAGTCGCCGCCATGCGATCGGCTCTCCGAGAGCCAGATCCGCACGATCCATCGCCTCGCCTCCGAGTACAACTCGGCCCACAACGACGTGGCCGAAAACTCAGCGGCCGCAGAAGACGCGGCCCTCAACGACGATGCCGACTCGGCGATCCCGGCGTCACTCGCCGGGTCCATCACCGCGGCTTCACCCGCGGGCTCCATCACCCAGGTCTCCAACGTGGGGGACTTCGAGGACCCCTCCATCCTTGGGATCTTCGAATTCGACTCCGGATCAGAAAACTCCGCCGACCTCCGCGACGGAACCGGTCGCCACGCCGCGACCTACATGGCGACCGGCACCGAGCTGCCGGAGGACCCCTTCTCCACCCCAATTCCTCCTGACGCCACGGCGACGGAGGTCGAGGAACTCCGCCTGAAACTGGCGGAGGCGGTGCGCAAGGAACAAGCCGAGCGCGAAAAATTTCGCCTCGAGCAGGTGACGGCGCAGGAACTATCGCGCTATCATCAACAGCGGATCAGGTCGCGCCTGAACCCCACCGTTCAGGGGCGCGCCCTAAACTTCGACGACGAAAACGACCCGGCCCGCGTGGCCGAGCGCTCGATCTGCGAGAACGTGCCACCAGGAGGAAGCGCCCGACCCCCGCCACGGTCGACGGCGATGGGCGCCCCACCTCCACCCAACCGCACTCCCCCTAGGGACCAGCCGCGGATAGTAGTCTCCTCACGGGAGCGAGACGCAAACGGCCTCCCACTATTCTCCACCCCGATGGACAACCTCGTGGCAGGCCGAGCAGCAGCCGAAAACATCACGGCCACGGGCGACGGCGCCCTACAGATCCAGTACGTCAGGGCCCTGCTCGCAAAGGCCGTCGAGCAGCAAAACGCGGGCGCCGACTCGCAGGGTCGAGTATACTCGCATTCTTTGGGAAGCAGAGCGGCCTCAAGCGGCCGCCCAATAGCGGCAAACACCCTCAACTGCCCGCCACCGGAGCCACTTCAGCCCCAACACCGACCCGCGAACGCGGCACTCTCCACCAACGACCCCAGGCCAGCGAAGAACTTTGTCGCCGCCAACGGCAACCCATCGACGCCCGAACTCACATCATCAACAACCAAAGCTGGCGCGCACGCCAGCCCGATGACCTACGACACACCCTGACCAATCGCCGCGACGGCGAGCCCATGGGGTCGCTCAGTCGACTCGGCCCCAAGTGCTTCGGACCAATGATCCGAGGCGAGAAGTACCCGCCAAACTTCAAGGCGCCGAAGGAGATAGAAAAGTACGACCCCTCGTACGACCCCGACGTGTGGCTCGATACATACCTCATGGCGATGGGGATCGCAGGCCACACCGACCTGCTAGCCGCCCGTTACCTCCCCCTGATGATGGAGGGGACGTGCAGGCAGTGGATCAACACCCTCCCCGTGACGATGTCGACTCACAGGAGGAGATGCGCGACGCCGCCGAACGCACGAGTGCTCCTACACCCGCGCCACCACCATCGAGGACCTGGAGCGATGCGTCCAGGGACCCCGCGAGTCGACCCGCAACTGGGTCCAAGGGTGGCAAGAACTCTGGTACAACGCGGTCGGCATCCACCCGGACACCGCGATCCACTGCTTCAAGACCTCATGCCGCTACGATCCCCTGGTCGCCAAGCTCAAGCGACACTCTCGCACACTCGACAACATCCCGGACCTCCTCGATATCGCCAAACGGTACGCGGAGGAAGATCCAAACCAGGAAACTGAAGACGAGTCAGGAGGTCAACGCCGCCTGGCGGCAACGGCAATGCCGACGGTCTGACCTACGCTACAGCAACACTCGCCTCACCGGCAAGCGCCGCAGTGACGGGCGAGTCGACTTCGTCGCCAACGCCGGGCACGCACAACGCGAACCCAAGAGCTTCCGCCGCGACGGAGGACAACGCCGCGACAGCGGCAACTACAAGTCCAAGCCAAGGTTCGACCCCGCGGCCCTCCTTAACCAACCGTGTGCGTTTCATAGCAGGGAAGGGAAGCCCGCAACACACACAACCGCCGACTACCACACCCTCAGGGAGATCGAGAAGGCACGGCGAGCACGGGAGGACCCGACAACGACCTGCCAAACAGCGGAAAATTTGGCAAAGTGGCCGGCTCGCTACATACCTTCACAGGCTTCAACACGAAGCGCGAGAAGAAGGTCATCGCCCGCGCCGTCGCCGTCAACGCGGTGGTCCAGGTGGATGTTCCCCAGTTCCTCAACTGGTCGGAGCAGCCCATCACCTGGAGCCGCCAAGACCACTCGCCACGCATCGAGTACCCACATCGAGTCGCCCTGGTGGTCAAGCCTAAGGTCGGTGACTACTGGCTCCCCAAGACATTGATGGACGGCGGCAGATCCATCAACATCCTATACCTGGACACCTTCAGGCGGCTGCGGCTCCCGCTGTCGATGATCGAGACAACCCACACCACGTTCCATGGCATCGTCCCCGGTCGGAAGGCGTACCCGATTGGTAAGGTCACGCTGCCAGTCACCTTCGGCACACCAGCAAACTTCCGTACCGAGCGGATCGTCTTCGAGCTCGTGCCCTTCGACAGCCCCTACCACTGCGTCCTGGGGCGACAGGCGTTCGCCAAATTCATGGCAGCGCCCCACTATGCGTACAACACGATGAAGCTCCCCGGGCCGTGCGGCGTCATCACCATCAACGGCGACCCCGACATGGCCGCCGAGTGCGAGGCTAAAGGCGGACTTCGGCACACCATCATCGCGCGAGAGCAACGCCGATGAGCTCGCCAGAAATGCAGCGGCCGGGGTCAACAACGACGACCCCACCATACTCAAGAAGCCCAACTCGGAGGGCGCAAACACCTCAACCTTCGAGGCGACGACGCACACCCGCACCGTCGAGCTGGTCCCAGGCGACTCCAGCCAGACGGTGACGATCGGGACGGGCATGAGCCCAGCATAGGAAGGCGTGCTCATCGAGTTCCTCCGTGAGAACAGGGACATCTTCGCATGGAAGCCCTCTGACATGCCTGGTGTCCCTAGGGAGCTCGCTGAGCACAAGCTAAACGCCGACCCCAAAGTGCGACCCGTCAAACAGTCGCTGCGGCCCTTCAATGAAGAGCGCCGCCGAGCAATCGCCGAGGAGGTGCAGCGTCTACTCGTTGCAGGCTTCATCAGGCCAATCAAATACTCCAAGTGGCTGGCAAACCCAGTCCTGGTCGAGAAGAAGAATGGGACCTGGAGGATGTGTATCGACTACACAAACCTGAACAGCGCCTGCCCAAAGGAGCAGTTCGTCCTCCCGCGGATCGACCAAATAATCGACTCCACCGCGGGCTCGGAGTCGCTATGTTTCCTCGATGCCTACTCCGGGTATAATCAGATCAAAATGGCAGTCGAGGACGAGGATAAGACGGCGTTCATCACGCCATTCGGAGCCTTCTGCTACACCGCCATGACCTTCGGTCTCAAGAACGTCGGGGCGACCTACCAACAGTGCATGCAAGAGTGCCTTGCGAGCCAAATTGGCCGCAACATCCACGTCTACATCGACGACGTGGTCGTAAAGTCCGCTCGCCAGGGTGACCTACTCGCCGACCTGGCGGAAACATTCGCCAACCTGCGAAAATACAAGATAAAGCTTAACCCAGGCAAATGCACCTTCGATGTACCAGCAGGACAACTACTGGGGTACGTCGTCTCCAAGCAAGGGATCGAGGCAAACCCCACGAAGATCGACACGATCGCTCGGCTCGGCAAACCCGAGTGCCTGCGCGACGTCCAGAAACTGGCCGAGCGAGTAGCGGCTCTCAGTCGCTTCATCCCCCGCCTGGGCGAAAAGGCGATGCCCCTATACCGCCTGATGCGCAAGAACCCCACCTTACGGTGGGACAAGGAGGCGGATGATGTGCTCCGTGACCTCAAGAAGGTGCTACTCGCCGCACCGCTACTCGCCGCCCCCGCCGACAAAGAACCCGTGCTGGTTTACGTCGCGGCTTCCGAGCGCGTCGTCAGCGCCGTGATGGTTGTCGAGCGACCGGAGGAAGGAAAGGAGCGCCCAGTACAGCGACCGGTGTACTACATCAGCAAGGTCCTCACCGAGTCACGCCAGAGGTACCCGCAGTACCAAAAGCTGGTATACGCGGTCTTCAGAGCTCAGCGGCGCCTGCCGCACTACTTCCAGGAGCACCCGATCACGGTCGTTTCCTCAGCACCACTGCAAGACATCATCCGCAACCGCGAGGCGACCGGGCGGGTCGCCAAGTGGGCCGTCGAGATCGGCGTCCACAACATCAAATACGAGCCGCGAAAAGTGATCAAGTCGCAGGCCCTAGCGGACTTCATCACCGACTGGGAAGAGGCCCAGCAGCCAGAGAAGCTGCCATACCTCCGTTACTGGAGCCTGCACTTCGACGGCTCCAAGAACGCGGACGGCGCAGGCGCAGGGATCGTGCTAACTTCACCGAAGGGCGACAAGCTCCGCTACATCCTCTGCCTCGACTTCACACCCTGCACCAACAACATGGCCGAGTACGAGGCCTTGCTCCACGGCATGCGAGCCGCCAAGGAGATGAATGTCAACCGCCTACGCTGCTACGGAGACTCCGACCTCGTCGCGGGGCAAGTCGCTGGCACCTGCGACGCCGTCTCCCCCACCATGGTGGCGTACCGCCAAGCAGTGGACAAGCTGGGCGGACACTTCACAGGCTACTCCGTCGAGTGGATCGACAGGCGGAAGAACGAGGAGGACGATGCCCTCTCTCGCATTGGGTCGGCTCGACTCGCACCACCCGCCGGCGTCTTCCTCGACACAATAACCAAACCATCAGTCTCTCCCCCGAGGGAGATCGACATCGGAGTACCGTTACAGCCGGAGGCAGCCCTGGTCGCACTCGTCGCCAAGCCTGACGACTGGACCAAGCCCTACCTCGCCTACCTGGAGGCCGGCACCTTGCCGCAGACGAGACGGACGCTCGGATGATCGCCCGCTGATGCAAGTCTTACACCATGATCGACGGCGAGCTCCACAAGCGCAGTGTCACCAGCATGTTCCAACGCTGCGTCCAAACCGCCGAAGGACGCAAGATCCTCCATGATATCCACTCCGGTGACTGCGGCCACCACGCCGGCGCCCGCTCTCTGGTCGCCAAGGCTATGCGGCATGGCTTTTACTGGCCCACCGCACACGCCGATGCTGTCGACATTGTCCAGCGGTGCGCCGGGTGCCAGAAGTACGCCAACCAGACGCACGTGCCGAGCTCAGCGCTCAAAACAATCCCCATCACCTGGCCATTCGCTGTGTGGGGCATGGACATGGTAGGCCCCTTCAAGAAGGCTCCCTCCGGCTACACCCACCTGCTGGTCGCGGTCGACAAATTCACAAAGTGGGTGGAGGCCAAGCCAGTTCGGAAATGCGACGGGAAGACCGCCACTAAATTCCTACGCGAGCTCATATATCGCTACGGGTTCCCAAACAGCATCATCACGGACAACGGCACCAACTTCGCCAAAGGAGCCATGGCCGAATTCTGCGAAGAGCACCACATCCGGCTCGACCTCGCGTCGGTCGCCCACCCGGAATCCAACGGCCAGGCGGAACGGGCCAACCAAAGCATCCTCCACGGCCTGAAGCCGCGACTCCAAGTACCACTCGAGTGCACCGCCGGGTGCTGGGTCGAGGAGCTGCCCTCTGTCATCTGGGGGATTCACACCTCGGTCAACATGGTCGACAGGATTCACCCCCTTCTTCATGGTATACGGCGCCGAGGCAGTCATGCCCACCGACCTCGAGCACGACTCGCCACGGGTCGTCCACTACACGGAGGCCGCAAACGAACTCGCCCGCCAAGACGGAGTCGATCAGCTCGACGAGGCACGCGACCTCGCTCGGTCACGCACCGCCATCTACCAGCAGGGACTCCGCCGCTACCACAGCCGGCGGGTGAAAACTCGCGCCTTCCAAGAAGGCGACCTGGTGTTGCGTCTCATCCAGGACAAGAAGGGCATGCACAAGCTCTCCCCTCCGTGGGAAGGGCCATTCGCCATCGGGCGAGTACTCGGCAACGACGCCTACTACCTCATCGACGTCCGCGGGGACGGCGAACTCGACGTCAAGCGACCATGGAATGTAAACCTCCTACGGAAGTTCTACTCCTAGAACCCCACATATGTACTCTCCAGTCGCTATGAAATAGAAAGAACTGGTTACCGTAAATTGTGCCTACTCTCCGTGTCTTGTGCCACTCGCACTCGTAATAACAGCGCCAAGCTAACCGCAGAAGTCAACCTTCGGTACAGCGATCGGCACGGCTAAGTAGTGCGGTACGAGAGAACTGAGTCACCTCAGGTCTTGCATCGTCCATGAAAAACGCCTACCCGGAGCCCCGTTGGAGTCGCCCAGCCCGGTAGCTCTCTGAGCCAAGACAAGCGCCTTCGCTCTTCGGCGACCATGGTCCTCCGCATCCTCGACATAGCGACTCGAACGGCCAAGTACCACGCCGGGGACGACCAGTTCATCGGCGGCTCGGGAAAACGCCAAGTAGGAGAGCATGCCGGGACTTCGCACGCCAGCGACCAGGCAGGAGTGATGCGCCCAAACTAACGCGCCAAATCCTCACCCACCCTCGAGTCGCGCCTGGAACAACCAACTACCACGATCGGGGACTCGGCCACCCGACCCCGTTCGCGCAAGGGAAAATGGTGAAGTACAGAGCGTTCAAGGGAGTCGCCCCGCGACTGGCTCTTCGAGTCCGGGCGAGTAGACCACAATAACAAAACATTCAAAAAACAATAAACATATCACACACGAGGTAAACCCCACAAAAAAGGCGCGGGCCTCGGGGACTCGTTCAACCTCAATCACAAAACACATGACAAATCCCAAAACAGAAACGATGTCTCATTCAATAGCATGTCGCATTGTCTCAAATTACATAATATGCCCATATGGCAGACCTGCCACTAATGCCCTAGGGCAAACTATCCTATTCTGCGGGCTTCGACGACGACTCGCCAACATCCCGGCGATTGCGGATGAACAGCGTGTACGGGTTCGACGGGTACGTCGTCAGCTCACCCGCCATCGCCGCGCGGAAGGGTTGCTCGACCTTGAAATCCCGATGCGGTGGTTCAGGGTCGTTGGGCGCGACGACCGTCTCCTGGTACGGAAGGAGGTTGCCCATTGCCCAGACACGCTCGGAGTACATCGCGGTGCGGTCCGTCAATTTGAGCACCTCGGAAAGCTCCACCGCGCCAGTCGACGAAGGGTAGCCACTCGTCACATCGTCGAGGTCGAAGTCCTCCGGGAAGTGAGCAAGTCCAAGGCTGAGAGCCGTCGCTGCTCCACGCCGAAACGCTGATCGCGTCATGAACTCAACGACAGCGGGCGCCTTCTCCAAGTACTTCCACACCTCCACGAGGTCGCTGGGAATTACTTCCGTGGGTGATATCTCCTGGAGGTAGGCTCGGATGCACGTCGCCGACAGCTTCGCCGAGTCGACGAGTGTGGCTACACACTGCCGCGCGTCGAACGAGCTTGCTTCTTCCGCGCTATCAATGATGCGACCTGCGAGTAGAAAACAACAGTGAATACGACGGACATCACAAAAAGGCACACGCTACTGGCAGAGGCATATGCACTTACCAATGAGCGGGCGGGCGAGATCCGTGATGAAGCATTGAAGCGAAGTGTGGTCGTCCTGAAGCCCAGCAACAAGGGCGTCCGACACTTTACGATCCTCTTCGGCGGCTACAATGGCGGCCTTGGCTCGCCCATCAGCCGAGCTCGCTTCCTCTTTCGCCTCCCGCAGCTCGCACTCGAGATCGGCGATCCGCTTTTCAGCCGAACTCAAAGCCGATTGCGCCGCCGCCAAGTCACCCGCGGGGACAAGTCCCTGGCGAGCTCCCTCCGCCTTCGCGGCAATCGCCTGAAGACCCTTATTCGCCTCCTGTACGGTGGCCAGTTCCTTCTCCGCGCGGTGTTTCGCTGCCAATCGGTCAGCCGATTCACGTTGCAGACCCTGCACATCACCCAAAAAATTAATCAAAGCAAAATCTTAAGTGCCCACCCGCTGAAATTCAGCGAGTGCGCACTCGGGGACTGGCAATCAAAAAATCCTAAGTGCCCACCCGCTGAAATTCAGCGAGTGTGCACTCTGGGACTGGCAATCAAGAAATCCTAAGTGCCCACCCGCTGAAGTTCAGCGCGTGCGCACTCGGGGACTGGACGCGAAAAATAAAAACAAGACACCAAAAGAATCAGACCGCTGCAAAACACCGACCTGATCCTCGGGGACTGGACATACCTGGAGGGCTGCGCCAAGCATTCCATGGAGTTGTATCGCATCCACGGACGCGAGGAGAGCTGGCGTGTACCTGCGACGCTGGTCGACTTCCGCATCGGCGACTCCAGGTGCACGGCTCGAGGGCGAAGTTCCACTCGTTGCGGCCGCTTTGGCCATGAAGCGCGGGAATGTCGCGATGGAGGCACCCGCCCCAAAGGAGGTCGTCTCGGCCGCTCCAGGCGAGGGAGCGCCCTCCTTCGTGGATGCGGCCGCCTCCGTTACGGGTCCAGTCGGCACGACCGCCGTGTCGTCAGAAATCGTGACGACGTCATCACCCTTGGCCTTCTTGCCGCCATCCGTAGGGACGACGACCTCGTCCGCCTTCCTCTTACAGGAAGGATCCTCCTCGCTGACGACGGATGGCACCTTAGCCACGGTTGGGTGGCCCATCTGCTTCACTCCGGTCCTGTGCATCAATCATGTAAGCAAGATGATTCAAGCTGCTATGGACGACAAAGGAAGGTGAGTGTACTCACTTGGCGACTGGAATGAAGCGTAGCCCCGTGCGGAGGCCGGCCGGTTTCTCCAGTTCAGGACCCAGTCGGCGGCTGAGCCCCATCTCCAGGACGTCGTGTGCCTAAGACACGGACGGCTTCTTCGTCGTCGAGGCAGCAACCGGAGCCTCTGGGACATCTTCGGCAGGAGTTTCCCTGCGAGGCGAAGCCGCAGCAGCCGGAGCATCCCCCAGCCCAAAGACTGGGGCGAATGGCAGAGGCATCGAAGCCAGTGGCACCTCGTCGGTGGCTGTATCCAGCGCGGTTATCACCGGCGGAGCCTCGTCCTTGGCCGGGCTGGGGGCGTCAGAGCTGCTCGCCGAGTGCGGTGGTGAGGCCGGCCTTGTCGACTTCGTCTTCTTCTTCTTCGGAGGGGCCTTTGCCTCCTTTTCTTTCTTCTTCTTCTTCTTCGATGGAGTAGCCTGGCGGCACGAGGTGGTCTCCGGAAGTTCTTCGTCGTCATCATGATGCTCGAGGCTTTTACTCGCCTCAAGCTCACGCTGCCGCTGCCCGCGGGTCTTGCGAACCAGCGGGGCGACCTCCTCCTCGGACTCGTCGTCGTCATTGTTCTCGTCGCTCCCGGAATCGCCCTTGGCGGGAGGCGACTCGCCCATGTCCTGGACGGACGAGCTCGAGTTCTCGTCGTCCGAGGGCGGGAGCCATCCTTCCACCACTTGGAATAGCTGCAATGAACGCAAGATGAAATTAGAATTACCGCGACTGCAAAAACTGCGACTGCGAATGAAGCGAGGTGATTACCGTTGGGGCTGGACGCTTTGCGGTGTAGGGGGCGACTCGAGCTTGTGCGTCTAGGTACACCACCTGGGTGATCTTCTTCAGTGCTGGGATGTAGTCCTCGAGCTTCCATTCGGCGAGGCAGGCCCTCGTCGAGCCATCCCGGCCGATGTACTGGTACATATAGTGCTCGCGTCGAGCCAGCGGGACGAGCCGCCGCCCGAGCCAGCAGTTGTACAAGTTTATTGTCTGGAGGCCCTTCTTCTTCAGACCGCGGATGGTCTGGAGCATTTCGTCAACGACCATCTGCTGGTCGCTGGGGAGCTTGCCGACTTGAAGACAGCACGGCTCGGACCGGTTGGCGGAGTACTGCGGGATCACCGTCTCGCCCTCCGGGGTCGCCTCGGCAACATAGAACCACGACTTCTTCCAGTCGCTCGTAGCTTTGGCGGGCAGCATCAAGTCAAAAAATGAAGCCTTCGACTTCAGCTGGAAGGTTAGGCCGCCCGCGGCAAGCATTGGGCCGCCCGCCTCCTCGCGGCTGATCCGTCCGTGGAACAGATCTTGCCATAGAGGGAAGTAGGGCCGGCAGCCCAAGTAACTCAAGAGCCACGAAGATGGCGAGCTGCTCGATGCTGTGGGGACCCAGATCCGATGGTTGGATCCCGTAGTAGGCGCAGAAGCGCCGGAAGAACAGGGATGTGGGGAACCCTAGCCCCCGTTCAAGATGGCTGGTGAAGCAGATGAATTCCCTCTCTCGCGGGTTCGGGGTCACCTCTCCGGCCGCGGGGATGCGCCAGCAGCCGGCTCGCAGGATCCCGGCCTCCTCAAAGGAAGCCAGTTGCACCCTCGTGCACTTAGATCTACCCCAAGGTTCGGTGGAAAGGGCCATGGTGGAAAGATTTGTGGGGGGTCGGAGGATCTCTGGTCTGCTGGATCACGATGCGAAGGGAGACGAAAGCGTGCACAGTCGGAGGAAATGGCGAGAAGGTGGTTCTCTGATCGCCTGCCATTCCCCTTATATAGCGGTTGTTACCCGCCAAATTAGGGAGCCGTTACTACGCAGTGATTACGCCAAAAGTTACCGTTGGATTACCCCAACGGCTAGTTTGACCATGTTTAACGGTCCAACTTCAGCCACTCGGCTCGCCGACCCGACAATGTTGCGCCGACTCGACTCGCCAAAGTTGCGATCTGGATGGTTAGTTTTCTCCTTTAAACAGGAGTCCGCCGATGATTCGACTGGATGTCTACTCTGAAGCCGTATACTCCGACTGCTAGCAGCCACCTACGCCTAGTCGACGACGGCCTCGGGGACTACTGATGGGGATGCGCCTACCGGGGTATACCTAGCAGGACGTTTCCGACTAGCCCAAGACCTGGCGAGTGGGCCTGCAGGACGGCGACTGGATCAAGGCCTGGCGTGGATCCAAGCAACTGGAAGCTGAAGGCCCAGGCGAGTAGATAGGCCCAGTCGGATTAGGTTAAACGAGTACTGAAGCTTTAACTGATTCGGTTGAGATATGTAAACCCTAGGGGAGGTGGGCCTATATAAACCTCCCAGGCGTGTGAGAATCGTTCCATCATACACCCAAGCGACTCGCCGCCTAGCCGAGCTCGCCTTTGTACCATCTCCATAATACAATCTAGCGAGTAGGTCTTTACCCTCAACGAACTGGGTAAAACCCTGTGTCTCCGCCCTCATCTCGCACCGCAGATGGCTGGCCGCCCTTGCCCCTTGTTCTACTACTCGCTGCCGATTGCAGCATCTGTCGTGACCATTCCCACGACATTACCACCACATTACCAGGTACATAAAAATAAATGGCAAGCTCATTACCAGCACAGCCAGCACTCTGCTACTAGAAAGTTACTATATGAAAGCAGCCAATTATTCAATTACTGGAAAGTAAATGGCAACAATGAAAGCAGCCACATATTTAATTACGAACACATTTAAAAATTGAAAACTAGCACTGACTATTAGCACATTTAAAAAACCAACAGTAGATGTTCAGTGTTCTGTGTTCTGAATCTGCAAGATCACGCGGTTGATATTTAGATGTGTGCTTTGTGCTTTAAGGTGGTTGATATTTGTATTGACCATGTGTGACCCTTAAGCTATAAACTTATCATACTCACAACCATTAATTGGAGCAGTGGAAGCATACACTTCATATAAGAACTATGAATTGGAGCTAATGTACTACAGAAGTATGGCAAGCAGAAAATATACCTACTACAGCAACTACTACTATAGTAACTACTACTATATTTCTTACTAACCTACTGCTAACCTACTACTTCTAACCTACTACAACAACTACAAGCTAACCTACGGCTACCTACAAACTACCAGGTATATTGCAAGCTACTGCTAACTACAAGTAGAACAAATAAAACTTACAAGCTAACCTACTGCAGCCTAAACAAATCAACTACAATGAATTTAGCAACATGTTCTACACAGAATCCAACCAATTAAAATGCACAAGTAAAATAAAGACCAACTAGTTGTGCCCACTGTATGATGAAAGTAACATCTACAGATGTTCTACAAGAACTAGAGAGTCTCTGTTTTCATCAATTCATCAGTGCTAGCAGTGAGGACCATCAAGCACAAAGCTATATGTTTTCATCAAGCACAAAGTTGTCTCTCTTTTCACTGTATTTCTAGGGCAGTGGTGGTCGATTGGATGCAAGAAGTCAGATATAGGGGAGAGAGGAAGAGAGGGGAGAGGGGAGAGAGGAAGTTGTCTCTGTTTTCACTGTATCAGCAAACAAACTTGTGCAAAACAGCAAGTTCTGAACTTCACATGTTACTAAATTTTTTCTTCTACAGCTTGACTGATCTAAGACACATGTTACTGTCGAGGCAATGTACTTGATTTTGGTCAGTACTAGATCATGTATTGCTTGCTGTGAAAATATGTACTTGCTGGCTGTTTTCTGGATTTTAGTTGTGCTTGTAGGATATATGTCATTGTGAACTGAAAATTGCTATATACTAGTGCTAACTTTTGCTCACACTTGTGTTTTGCAGGAGCTAATGGTCAATTGTTCTCCGTTGACCTAGAAACCAATGGGTTTTCCTACGAGAAAGGAGATCATTTGACATACATTCAGCCAACTATTGCATACATAGATTGCATTGAGAGAGATGCAGACATGGTGGAAATGATAAAAGCTGGATAGAATCACAAGACATATGTCATGCTCGAACGAACAATGACCAACAACACAATCGATCGATAGCACTTGGGCAGGCTTACAAAAACTAATACCTACAGCCTGAATTCTTCCTCTCGATGACAGTAGAACACACCTAAAAAAGAAAATCTATACAAAAATGTCCTAATTCCTTCACAACTTAGATGATTCTTCTATAATTAAAAGCAACAGGGGCTTGTCAATGTTCCTTGACTTCAATAGCAACACTACTCTAAAATAAAGCCTAACCCTAACCATTGCTCGAGGAGAGAGGGAGAGAAGGAGAGAGGGTAGGGGTGGCGCTCACCTCTGAGATGAGGATGACGAGGGCTGGTGGACGAGGTAACGAGGGGGAGGGAGCGGTAGAGGACCTTGCCGCCAGAGGAGCAGAGCCGACTCTATAGGAACCTCGCCACCACCGACCTCCTCCTCCACGGAATAAGCGCGTGGGCAAGGCGACCTCCTCCTCCTCCTGGCGTGGAGGCCTCCTCCTCCTGGGATGCGGTGATGGCGGCGCGTCGATGGGGATGGGGACGATGGGGAGGGACTTAGACGATCTGTGTTTGAGGACGATGGGGAGGGCGTGGCTCACGGTTGACTAGTCCTGCCCACTTAGGCGTAGCGCACTTGGCAAGGGTGCGCTACGCCTAAGTGGGTAGGACTAGTTAGATAAGAGGGCTGCCACCCCCATAGTTATCACTAGCACGCCTTATCCCACTGGTTCCACCCACTGCTCTATTCTAAACCTGTGAGCACCCAGGTTCGAATCCTGGTGCCCACCTTTTTTATTTTTATTTTAAAAATATTTTTAAGTGTTCCAAAAAATGCCCAAAAGTGGTGATATATGCCATAAAAGTTTTGTTTTGTTTTTAAAATACTTTTAAATATTCCAAAAATGCCCAAAGGTGATAATATATGTCATAAAAGTGGTACAAATATGATTCAAATATGTCATAATAATTTGTCCATGATACAAATATGTCATAATAATTTGTCCATGAATATTACAATCTTTTTCGACCACACGTTTTACAATATTTTTTGAGCTAGCGTTTTACAATCTTTTTTCCTTCTTTATCGCGGTTGAATAATTTAGCCCTGACACTTTAATGTTTCTTCTTTCGAACGGGCTACCTTTTTTGGGTAGGGTTGTCCTTTTTCTTCTTGTGATGTATGATGTTGCATCGTAGTCGTCGTCATCTTCAATCTTTGGATCGCCGTACTGGTCAAAGTCTTGCTCGTTGGCGACTCCATCCATTCCGATGATGTTTCTTTTTCCTCTCCTCACGACAACACGGCTAGGCTTTGTCGGGTCGGTAATGAAAAAACATTGGTCCACTTTGATAGCCAGTACCCACGGTTCATTTTTCGTGGCCACGTTCGCACGGGCGGCCTTGGATTTGGCTGCTTCGGGTATAACCATGGTTATGAAATACCGGTCTTCTCTTTCGATGCTCTTTGCCCATCTGACATGGAACATCGACACCTTTTCTCCACAGTAGTTGAGCTCCCAGATCTCCTCAATTCTTCCGTAAAATCTTTCCTTCACGTTGTCATCGGTGTAGAATTCCGACGTTACGCCTGAGTTCTGATAATCACACTTGTTGTCCTTTTCCTCCGTGTAGAATGTGTAGCCGTTGATATCATACGCCTAATAGGTCAGCAGGTTTTGCATCAGTCCCTGCGACAAGGTGAATATGATCTTATCCGTGTCAGAAGAAGGCGATCGTGGGGGATTGTCAAGGAGCGTCTGCCTAAACCAACGTGTGAAATCTGAGTTGTGCTCTCTGATTATTTCTCCCTACGTCCTCTGTATGCCCCGGTCACTGTACTTCTTCTCGATTAACCTTTTGTGCTTTTGTACCCAAGGATCGACCAGTTCTAAATGTTGGTGGCGTGATGAGGTTTGCTCGATCAAAGTCTGCGCGTCAAAAATCGAAGTCTGCATGTAGTATGCGATGACCCTCTCGGTGACCAGATCCATCGAGCTTGCCAAGGTGCCTGTTGACAGGAAGACCGACAGGGTTCTCGATGTCTAGATAATTGGTGCAGAAAGAGATTCACTCTTCGGCCAGAAAGCCCTTGGCTATGCTTCCATCTGGACGGGACCTGTTGCGAACGTATCCTTTGATGTGTCTGTTCATCCTTTCGAACGCCATCATGCTGCGGAGGAACATCGGCCCGAGTTGGACGATGTCCTCCACGACATGGACCAGCAGATGCACCATAATGTCGAAGAATGCGGGCGGGAAGTAGACCTCAAGCTCGCATAGTATCACCACGATCTCCTCCTGTAGCCTCCCGAGCCGATTCATGCCAATCGACTTCCTAGAGATGACGTCGAAAAACTTGCAGAGGCCAAATAACGTTTCACGGACGTGCTCGTCCATTATCCCTCTTAGTGCAACTGGAAGTACCTGCGTCATTAGCACGGCACAATCGTGAGACTTCATGCCACTGAACCTCTGCTTTGCCTCGTCTAGGTATCTGCTTATCTTGCCCGCGTAGCCGTAAGTAAATTTGACTCCTAGAAGGCACTTGAAAAACTGTTTGATCTCATCCTGGCTTAGATTGAAGCAAGAAGGAGGGCAGTAATATTCGTTCTTCTTGAACTTTTTACCCTTCCGACGACCTTGTGTCGTCTCCGACTCATGATCATCGTCATCTTCCTGATCAGCAGGAGTAGTGCGTCCTCCGTGAAGCTCCTTCCGGATACCCATGCATATCAGGTCGTTCCTTGCTTTCGGACCATCTTTCGTCCTATCTGGCATGTTGATTATGGTGGCGACCAGACTCTCGCACACGTTTTTCATGATATGCATGATGTCGAGGCTATGAGGCGTGCGGAGAAACTTCCAGTATGGCAACTCCCAGAAAACAGACCTTGTTTTCCATACCTTAATTAGCGGCTTGTCTTGCTGCCTCTTTCGCTTCTTTCCAGGCTTAGGACAATATTTCCAGTTTTTCAGCAACTCTTCCACTTCTTAGCTGCTCCTATGCTCTAGGATTCCTCGGGTCTCAGATTTGCCATCGAACATGTCTCCACGTTTTCTCCATGGATCATTCTTGCCGAGCCACCTCCGGTGCGCCATGAACATGATTTTCGAAGACCCTGGATCTTTCTCTAGTTGGAGATAGCTTGTGTTATCCATGCACCTAACGCATGCGTGGAATCCTTGGATAACCTGCCCCGAGATATACCCGCAACCTGGATAGTCTTGCACCATAGTGACCAACGCGGCTCTCATAGTGAAATAATCTTGTGCGACGGCGTCGTAAGTATTGGCTCTAGATTCCCATAACGTGGCTAGCTCCTCTTTCAACAGCCGGAGATACAGATTTATGTCAGTACCAGGTTGTTTCGGCCCTTAAATTAGCATACTCATTTGTATGTACTTCTTCTTCATGCACAACCATGGAGGGAGGTTGTACATCCATACAAACACGGGCCAAGTGCTGTGCGTGCTTCTTTGGCTACCGAACGGATTGAGTCCATCGGTGCTTGCACCAAGCCTGATGTTCCTCGAATCTCTGCCGAATTCTGGGAATTCGAGGTCCAATGCTTTCCACTGGCTAGCATCTGAAGGGTGCGTCAACAGCTCATCCTTTTCGGGGTCATCGTCATCTCCTGGCTTCTTCCTTTCCGCATGCCATCGCATGAGCTTCGCTTCCTTAGGGTCCGCGAAATAGCGCTGCAGATGAGGAGTGATAGGAAAGTACCATACCACTTTTCGAGGTGCTTTCTTCCCTTTCTTGTATCGACTCACTCCGCACACCGGACATGTGGTTTTCTCCGTGTCCTCGCCCTGATAAATGATGCAATCGTTGATACATACGTGATATCTAACGTGTGGTAGATCGAGAGGACAGACGATTTTCTTGGCATCCTCGATACTAGTTGGACACGTGTTCCCCTCCGGGAGACGATCGTGCCAGAATGCCATCATATCGTCGAAGCTTGCGTCGCTCAATTTGTGTTTTGCCTTCATCTCCATAGCCTTGAGCGTTACATTCAACCGGGTATCATCGGGCCTGCATCCTTCATACAATGGAGTAACCGCGTCTTTCTCAAGTTGCGCAAGCTTGGCTTTCTCTCTAGCCCCAGCCCTGGTGTTACTCGTCTGGTTGAGAAGCAACTCTTGCACATAAGGGTCTCGCACCCAGCCTGACGTTGTTCCATCGTCGTCTGCTCCTCCGGCATCTAGATCATCCCGGTCTGCTTTCGCACCTTCACCAGGAGACTCTTCATCATCTCGCCCGTCCTCACTGTGATGATCATCGTCATGTTGCCCACCTTCACCGTCTCCATCATCTTCGTCATCGCTTATCCAACGAGTGTATCCATCCATGAAACCATGGCGGAGCAGGTGCGCCTGCAGATTCCCGAAATCTAGGTCGATCACCCAGTTGAGTTTGCATCTTCTACACGGAAATCTTATATCTGTCTTGTTATTTCGTATCATGTCGGCCGTCACACATTTAAAAAATCTAGCCACAATGCATTCGCTCATTATGCGGACCATTTTTGCCTGCACGGTGTACACGGTACAATTAGAAGTTTATTAGAACCACATAATGAATGCATGCATGCAATGGTCGATAGAAAATTTCGGCATGACCTATCCTAAAATTAGGACCTTTGCGAAATGCCAAAGTCTTGCCAAAATGGAAATGAATCAACATTTTGGCAAAACAAATGGCAACTTGTTCAGACACAAACACAAGAGAGAGACCGATACATACACACATGAACATATCATTATCCTCTCCATACACACATGCATATGAGCATCGATACTCTCCATATATATACACACATGACCATCGATCCTCTCCATACACACATCATGAGCATCAATCATCTACATACATATGAGCATATCATCCATATACACATGAACACATCCTTACATGGACAACTTACCGAGATGAGAGACCGAGATTGCGAGAAGATGGAAAGGAGAGGTGCGTGCGAGACCGGAGAAGGAGATGCGAGAGACCGAAGAGCTTCCTCTATTACGTATGTAACATCCAAGGCAAGCTCCAAATGCTAAAAATGGTGAATGAGTGGAGAAATTGAGGTGGGAAGGAGAAGGATCCTGACTAGATCTAAGGAGGAAGAAGAAGGGGTAAGTGAAGTGTGGGGTGGTAGATGATCACACATGTTCACAAAGTGGAGCTACCAAAAAAATACTGGTCGACACAACCGTGGCGCACATGTCCCTAGTGCGCCACAGGAACAAAACACAACCGTGGCGCACATGGCCCTAGTGCGCCACAGATGTGTCTGGCCATTTACAGAACAGAGAGGCCTCCACTTAGGCGTAGCGCACCCCCTCCACGTGCGCCACGGTTAACCATAACATCCGTAGCGCACCTTCCCATGTGCGCTACAGATATGCGGCATGCGGCCAGCAGGGCCCTGGCCCACACACATCTGTGGCGCACCATCACCATGTGCGCCACAGTTGTTGTAGTTACTAGTAGGGCACTGCCCACAGGTGATCCACGCCTATTTTACCCGTGGGGCTCTTCAACCACGTGAGCCACGGAAGTTTGGATTACCTATAGCTGTTTTCCTAGTAATGCCCTACAGGCAGATATGCCAATTGGAGAGACCAAGACGACCGTCGAGTCATAGTTCAAGCCGTCCAAGGGAAAAAAGAAGATCCTGCTGAACGAGGAGGTCCCAAGCAAGTTCATCCTGGTCGGAGATGGCCAAGACAGTCTTTATGCTGCTTAGCATAAGAAAAAGGAACCATCGGTGAAGCACACGGCTGCTTGTAGCCGACTTCAACATGGAAGTTTTCCACCCGAAATGGCTGAACAACCTAGTGTTGGTGCTGGAAAAGAACAATACATGGCGCACGTGTGTCGACGACACTAGCCTCAACAAGGCATGCCCCAAGGATCCTTTCGCTCTACCGCAGATAGATCAGGTCATCGTTTTTACGGCCGGCTGTGACTTGTTGTCTTTCCTGGATGCTTACTCGGGCTATCACCAGATCAAGCTCAATGTAACCGATCAAATAAAGACATCATTCATAACCTCGTATGGGGCTTACTGCTACACCACCATGCCCTTTGGTTTGAAAAACGCAGGGGCAAGCTACCAGCGCTGCATTCAGAAATGCGTTCAGACACAAATCGGTAGAAACATGCATGCCCATGTTGACGCCGTTGTCATCAAGACTAAAGAGCAACACATGCTGGTCGAGGACCTGAAGGAAACATTCGACAACCTCCGCCGCTTCCAGATCAAGCTGAACCCGAAGAAATGCGTCTTCGGCGTCCCAGCCGGTAAGCTCCTCAGTTTTCTCGTCTCGGAATGAGGAATCGAGGCAAACCCAGAAAATATAGGAGCGATCGAGCACATCGAGCTGTCGCAGAACTTGCACGACGTACAAAAGTTTACCGGGTACTTAGCCTCCCTCAGCCAGTTCGTCAGCCGCCTGGGCGAGAAAGCCCTGCCCTTGTACTAGCTCATGAAGAAGATGGACAAGTTCATCTGGACGCCCCAGGCGGACGAGGCCTTCCGTGACCTCAAGCGCATGCTGACCTCAAGCTCATGCTCACCTCCCTGCCCATCTTGGCATCCCTGGCTGCAAAGGAGCCAATGCTGATGTACATATCAACCACCAACAGGGTCATCAACATCGTACTAGTGGTGGAAAGACCAGAAGAGAGGAAATCCCAGCCGGTCCAGCGCACCGTGTATTACCTAAGTGAGGTACTGTCACTCTCCAAGAAGAACTACCCCCACTACCAGAAGCTGGTGTATGGCGTGCACATGGCCGCCAAGAAACTCAAGCACTACTTCCAAGAGCATTCCATCCGGGTGGCCGCACTAGCCCCACTCGCAGAGATCATCAACAACAAGGACGCCACCGACCGCGTGGCGAAATGGGCCATAGAGCTTGCTGCGCATAACATTCAGTATGAGCCAAGAACGGCGATCAAATCCTAGGCGCTGGCCGATCATTGTCAATTGGGCGGAAACACAGTACATGCCACCGGTCCCCGACTCCACGCACTGGAAGCTACATTTCGATGGCTCCAAGATGCACGGAGGACACGGAGCCGGAATCGTCATCACCTCTCCCAAGGGCTACCAACTGGAGTATGTGCTCCAAATCCACTTCAAGGCATCAAACAACTTCGCCGAATATGAGGCGCTCATCCACATGCTCAATATGGCCAAGGAGATAGGCATCTATAGGATACTCTACTTTGGTGATTCAGATCTAGTGGTACAACAAGTCTCAAGAGAATGGGACGCGAGGGATGCCAACATGGCCCTCTACCGTTTCTTCATCCAGCAGCTATGCGCTTGCTTTGAAGATGCGAGTTCCACCATGTACCCAGGGCTAACAACAAAGCCGCTGAAGCCCTGACTCAAGTCGGCTCAACAAGACAGGCCATACCGCCTGGAGTCTCCCTCGAGCACCTGCGCAAGCCGTCCATCACTCCATCCCTGGAGTTCGATTCCATAGTGCTTGATGCGGACCCAGGGACGACCGGAGCAGTACACCTGGGGACTGCCATGCCGCACTCGGGGACTGCATCACCACACCCGGGGACTGCCTCGTCGCACCTGGGGACTGCCGCCAACGAGCCTCCACCTGGAATACCCCCTGAAACTCCAGAGCTGGATGTCCGCCAGGAGATCAAGCTCATCATGAAGACAGTGTACTCCATCTGGGAAACACCCGACTGGGCCAAACCATTGATGAACTTCCTGGCTAAGGGTGAACTGCCAGAAGAGGAAGTGGCAGCACGGCAAGTGAGATGCAGGGCAAGCGCATACACCATCATCAATAACGAGTTGTACAATAACAGCGTCAGGGGCATCTATCAGCGATGTGTAAGCCAATAGGAGGGAATCAAACTCCTAGTCGACATCCACCAGGGCGAGTGCGGTCACCTCGCTTCGTCAAGGGCCATAGAAGACAAGGCGCTTCGCCATGGTTTCTACTGGCCAACAGCACTAAAGGATGCCGAGGAACTAGTCAGGGCATGCAATGGATACCAACGTTTTGGCCAGCTTAAGCACACGCCATCTGCGGCACTCAAGACAATACCAATCACCTGGCTATTTGCAGTCTGGGGGCTGGACATGGTTGGACCGTTCAAGATAGCTCGATCCGGTATGATGCACTTGCTCGTAGCAGTGGACAAATTCACCAAGCGTATCGAGGCAAAGCCCACAAAGAAGCTGGATGGGGAAATAGTGATCAAGTTCTTCATGGACATCATCATACGATTCGGCTACCCACACAGCATCATCACAGACAACGGCACCAATTTCGCCAAGGGGGTATTCGCTCACTTTTGTGGAGAAAAGGTCATCCGCCTGGAACTAGCTTCGGTCGCGCACCCTCAGTCAAACGGGAAGTGTGAGCGTGCTAACGGCCTAGTCCTAGCCAAAATCAAACCAAGGTTGATCGAGCCACTCGTCAGGTCCTCCGGATGCTGGATAGAAGAACTGCCAGCCGTGCTATCGAGCTTGCGTACCACCCCCAACCTTTCAACCGGTTTCACACTGTTCTTCCTTGTCTATGGTGAAGAAGCAATCCTTCACACTGACATCTAGTTTGACGCACCCTACAAGAAGATCTACACGGAGCAGGAGGCCAAGGAAGCACGTGAAGACAGCTTGGATCTGCTAGAGGAGGCATGCGAGCTGGCCTTGTCCAGGTCAGCCATTTACCAGCGGGACCTGCATCGCTACCACGCCAGCCGGATCTGGCTACTTCATTCGTGAGGGCGATCTAGTGATGCGCCTGGTGCAGAGCATGAAGGGAATGCACAAGCTATCCCCACCTTGGGAAGGGTCGTTCAGCATCAGCCGAGCACTGCACAATGACTCGTACTACCTCATCGATGCCTAGTAGCCGGTAAAGAACAAGGCAGACCGCTCCGACGAAGAGACTGAGCACCCGTGGAACGCGAAACTACTCCATCCATTTTACTCTTTAGCAAGAAGTGTATGTATCTTAATTTCATGTAATAAATGAACAAGATTGGGAGCTTCGTCATAGCCCCGAGTGACGAGGTTTAATCTCGTCAATGCCCATTGTTATGAGCTTGGGTTTTGGAGAAGGTGGGGATGCTGGAGATCGCGGAATGGTTAGCAAACAAGCAACACGGGGACACGAGGTTTACCCAGGTTCAGGCCCCCGGAGGGAAAACCCTACTCCTGCTTGTCTGCTCTTGATTACGATGGAATCGAAAAGTATAGGGGTGCACAGATGCAATCTGGCATGGAGGTGTGTATGCGGTGGTATGTGAAGTGCCCTCCTCGTCGTGCCCTCCTAGCCTTTATATACAGATAGGCATGTCCCAGGCACAGATCGAGTCGGTTACAGGTTTAGGGTTTGCCTCTTTGAATATTCTATCTACTCTAGTCTTGTTCTCCAAGGATCCGAAGGCGTCATGGGCCCTGGCCACCCGAAAATCTTCATGGGTTGGCTCATGTTCTCGTGGGCCTTCCTTGGGCTGGACTAGGTATGCTAAGATCGTATACCCGCAGGGTATAACCATGTTAGTAGCCCCCGAGTGTTGAGTCGAATCATAGATTCGGCTGAGGACTCTTCAATCCTTCGGGTGCAGCTATCTCTGTTTGTCTAGAGAATGATTTGAGTGTGTAGGGATAGTTGATGCGTGTGCCTGACTCTCCCGACGGATCAGGGTCAGTTAACTGTCTTAGGACAAAACAACACGATCTTCTTCAGATTAGAGTCCCTCGACTCGAACCCGGAACATATGCTGGCGTAATTCGACTTAGGCCGCGGAGGACTTACAGGAGTGGAATTCCAGTAAATTTTAAATGGTGTACCCAACGCGTTCGTCGGGATTTTTCATCGCGCCTGCTGGCACAGATGTTTACTAGCAAAGAATAGTCGTGTGCGTTGTCAGGCCATCATATGATATCTGTAGGTCTTATCTTTGTGTCGCAGACACATCATCCGAATGTTTATCACCGCGGAGGTGTTTCGGGTGGCCAAGGAGGATGCTACTCACTTAGCGTTAATTGGGGCAGAGTTGTCGAAAAGTTGTTTGCATACTGATCTGCAGGATCGCAATCGAAGAATTCATAGGGTGCGCGACCAACGCTCCCTATGGGAGTAGCCCCCGAGTGTCTCTTCGAGTCGTAGACTCGAGCAGAGACTTTGATTCAGTCTTTGTTGACTTTTAGGTCTGTAGGACACAAATTTTTCGGATGCTTGAATCCATCCTCCCTATGGGAGTAGCCCCCGCGTCCGTAGTGGAGTCGTAGACTCGACTTAGGACTCGAAGAATAGTTCAATGGTGTAGTATGTTGATTGTTTTTCGGGTGCGCGGCCAGCGCTCCTAATAGGAGTAGCCCCCGAGTAGTTAGTTGAATCATAGATTCGAGTGAGTACTTTTGGCTGTGTAGCCGAAGAATTGTAACCATTGCCAGTATAGCTTTTGATGACGTCAATGCTGACGATCAGTGACCTCAAGCGTCTGCGGCACTAGAGATGACGTGACTGGACGAACATGGGTCCCACCTTATGACTTTGAATTGACTGGTCACGCACGGCGTGGAGATAATTACGGCGTCGCCTCGATTTCCGTGCGTAGTGGACAGCGTGTTTGCGACGGTTCGCTGCTGTGCTGACACGTGGACGGTCAAATATTGATGTTGGCTCTAGGTCTTCCCGATGAACAGTCGTCGTGCATCGTCCTCGTCCTTATAATCATTGGGGAAAAGTTAGTTTGCTTTCACCGCAGCCATTCCTGTTTCACTACTTCCATCTTCTTGTGTTTTCCTTGCTGCGCGCTGGAATTTCTTCGAACTTTTCCATCTTTGTTTCTGCATGCTCGTCGTTGTTGCCGCCGCACTGCGATGGGGAAGTCCAAGAAGGCCTCCACCGCAGTTGGTACTAGTGTGGCCGCCGGCGGCAAGAAGGTTTCCACCGCCACTCGCGTCACCGATGGTGGCTGGCGGCGAATAGAGACGCGCGAGGGCGATCTCCGCAAGCTCCATGAGCGGGGTCTGATCCCGCAGGATAGGGAGGCCGTCAGAGTTCCCGGCGACGAGGTAATTCCCCGTCCTCCCGCTGGGTTTCGGGTCATGTTCCTCGCTTTTGTC
Source organism: Avena insularis (assembly GCA_023614405.1). Taxonomy (NCBI): domain Eukaryota; kingdom Viridiplantae; phylum Streptophyta; class Magnoliopsida; order Poales; family Poaceae; genus Avena; species Avena insularis. The sequence continues at coordinate 256,838,522 of CM042693.1, read as the reverse complement.
CTTCGGGGTCTTTCTTTCCCAATCCACGATTTTCTCCATGGATTGCTTTTCCTTTATGGCATACAGCTGCATCATCTTTCACCAAACTCTCTTCTTCATATCGCCTGCTTCATCACATTCTACGAGTGTTGGCTCGGCATCGAGCCGCACTTTGGTCTCTTCCGGAAGCTCTATTCCGTGAAGAGGCAATCCGGCTCCGATGGCGTTTACCCCATCGGCGGCTGTATCATTTCCCTTAAATCCAACTTTCTCTTCTTATCTTTTTATATGTCTGAATTTGTCCAGTACTGGCGGAGGCGATGGTTTTACATCCGCGACTCCACAGTGTCTGGGCAGGACTTTGTCCTTGCTCCTTTCGACCCTCCCAAAAAATCTAGCCAAAGAGGTCCTGGAAGAACCACATCTTGGATGGTGAGGTGGCGGAGATAGAGGGGCTCTATCATCGGGTGGAGGATCTTCGGTTGATTCCGGATAAAGAGGTGAACAGTGTGGATATCATCCGCACCTTCCTCAAACGTCGGGTGCAGCCGCTCCAGTCTAGGGCACACCCGATGTTCCTTTATTCTAGTCGCCACGATCCGACTAGGGTTTCGGCTGAGGAGTTCTCCAGGGGGATCTTGACAGGATTCTTCGGCCGCTACTGAAGTTCAAGAGTGGGGATGATCTCCCGGGGAAGTCGCTGACTCCTCCGTTCGCTGCCTCTCGTCCGGTTCCGCAGGTGTAGATCTGGGGCGTGCGCGTAGCGCTTTTTGTTTCGACTGCGTTTTTCTTGCACTTGCTTGTGTTCTGAAAGTTTGTTTCTTTTGCACAGTAATTCAAGGTACCGGGCATGTCGCCTCCACTACCCGAACTGTTTCCGGATGCCCCGGACAATGAGGTGGTGGATTCTATGTCCGAGCTTCCCTCAGCGCGATCGCCAGCGGAAGAAACTCTTGAGTCTTGCGAGGAGCAGACTCGAAAGCGGACGCGGAGCTCGAGCGAAACGTCGGATGCTTCGACTCCGTCGACCCCTAGGAACCCGTCATGCCTTGAGCGTCACAGTGGGGGTCATGGTGGCTCTTCCTCTCCAATTCCGGCTGTGCCCGTGCGGGCTGTGGTGCCGCAGCCGTCGGCGAAGCAGAAGAAGGAAGAGAAGAAAGGCAGGAAGGCCCCTCCTGTCTTCGACTTGAGTGATTTCGACTCGTAAGTATCTGCCATTGCTTTTGTTCTCTCTCGTCTTCTTGCTTGTACTTATCTAATTTATGTTCTTTTGTAGCCACTCATCTGATGGCCCCTTCAGCGATGGCGCTCAGGAGATGGTGGGGGAGTCGAAGGTTGCTCCTCCTCCTCCTCAAACGGTGGCCACCTCTGAGGGCGCTACTCCGGACCCTTCTCCGCAGGAGGCTCGAGTGGTTGTCCCCCAGAAGACTACAGGCGAACCTTCGGAGTTGCCATCTAACCATGTACGTGTTTTCGTTATTGCCGCGGGGGAGCCCTCGAGCATTTTCGGATGATCTGCTGATTGTTTTTATTTTGTGTCTTGGGGGGAGCCCCCGAGCATCTGTCGGATGATCTGCTGATCATGCCTTTCTTTTTTGTACGTACCTCGGGGGGAGCCCCCAAGCGTTTTTTCGTATGTGTAATTTGCCTTGCTCGTTCCTTGGGCAAGGCCCCCGAGCCTTTCTTTTGACAAGTTGTGTCTTGTTGCAGCCTTTTGTGCAAGGCGCCAACCAGCTGGTGCAGCAGCTCCTGGTGTTGGAGGCCAGCTTCAAGTAGCTTCAGGGAACATTGATGAATTGGTCTTTTTCGTCTTCCACCGCTTCCCTTTCCTTTGATCTGATTAGTGTTCTGTTGTTTGCAGAGGAAAACAATACCACCCTCCGCGAGCTTGATGCTCTTAAAAAGAGCCTTGGGCGAGAGGAGAAGAAAGCCGAGGACGCCGCTGGTGCGAAGGAGCGCCTCAAGAAGGAGCTAGCCGACGCAGCTGCGGCCAAGGAGCGCCTTCATCAGCAGGCTACGGACCACGAGGAGCAACTCGTCACTGCTGCGGCCTCGCGCGAGAAGGAGGTAGCCGCCGAGCTGATGGCTACTGCCAAGGCTATTTCGGGTGAGTGGTTTCGTCTGTTCCTCTTTGGCTTCCTTGTCTTCCTTGCTTTGCTTGGTTTTCACGTTGCTTCTTTTGTTTGTAGATGCCGCAAGCATCGAGTTTGACCGCGGTGCCCTGGAGCATGAAAGTGCTCTGGATGATACCACTACGACGGTCGAAGACCGCTGCAGTACCGTGGTCAGCTCACTTGCCAAGGCCAAGGAGGTTCTCGGGCGCTTCTACAAGGAGCTCGTCCCCAAGGACGTCACCCTCGAGGATGTCGACTCGTTAGCGGATGCGTTGTCAGCCGATGCGCCTGTGGCGTACAAGCGCAAGCAGAAAGGCATCGGTGCATCCGTAGGGCTGGCGATGGCCCTGGCGTCTGGAGTGGAGCTAGATCTTCATCATGTCACCTCCCAGATGCCGACGGCTGCCAACGGATCCGAGGTAGCTTTTGCCCTCTATGCTGCCCGTTGTAAACGTTATGGGCCGAAGCTGATTGGCTTGCTGGCGGAGTACACGGCGAGGCAGCAGGGGGAGGCCAAGAGCAGGCAGTCTGGTGCCGAGGCTACTCAGGATGCAGTTTCGTAGGCCTTGTAGTTGTAGGGTAGCTTTTGTTTCTTTTGGTGTAATATATCTATGAACACTCCTTGTGCCACGCAGTGGCTTTTTGCTGCATATAATATATCTCCGAGCTCTTTGTTCATTCATGTGTTTGTTCATATTCCTGCCTTCTTTCTCTAGGGGCCTTCGGGTGATGATCCCATTGATACTTCTTCTGCACCGCAGCTGCGGCCATCCTTGGATGATGCGTCACAGCTTGTGTTTCTTCGTGACCGCATCCGTAGTCTTGAGAAAGAACTACTTGGAGTGCGGGGCCACGCCAATGTTTGAAATCAAAGACAGAGTGAGGCACTGCCAGAGAGGAGTATTTGATGGGGGAGGTGCGTCGTCTGGCCGAATAGCTCCAATGTGAGTTTTTCGAGCTGCTCCTCATTTTTTCGGATGCGCTTGCTAGCATGTCATCTTACTTTGCAGGTGTTGCAGGTGCTAACCTTGTTACTAAGGAGGATAAGGAGCGTGTTGCTGTTCGGATCAACTGCCTGACCCAACAGGACATGGAGGCCGGCGGTTTTTTCTAGATGGACCGCGATTGTGCTGTGGTCCTTGCGACTGTGCATCGTGTTCACCAGGTGTTGCAGGTGCTGTGGCAAGCGAAGACTTCGTTGGCGTCAATTCTGCACGTGATATTTCCCTTGGATGAGGCACCATCGACTCTCTGCGGCCTGCTGGCAAAGTTTCGAGATGTGCATTATGTTAGGGAGCTGGTTGCGGGGGTTAAGGCTGCGCTTTCCCTTGTGCGGCTACATCGTCCTGATGTAGATCTTGCTGTTGTGGCAGCTGGGCTGCCTCTTCGGCCGGATGGTGGTGTGTGGGATATGCGTCCACATTATGCGGCTGTAAGGCAATATGCCGAACAAATTGTAGATCTTTTTGAGTAGCGTGCGCAGGTGATTCTTCAGAATAGGTAGGACCTGTAAAAAGATAGATGTAAAATTTGTATGTGTTTGACTGGCCGTGTTATGCCCTTTGCTGTAAAGGTTAATTGTTGTTTAGCACGTGGTTCTTTGTTTGTATGCGTGCCCTTTTTGTTAGCCTGACGTGGTCAGCTACTCAGGTGTACATGCGTTATCCTTAGTCGACGAAGTCGTGAGGTAAGGGGAGCCGCCGAATGTGTTGTAACGTGAAGAAAATGTGAGTAATAGACAAAAAAGTTTGAGGAGAGACACTTAGCTTTGTTCATATTGTAAGGAGGAGGTACATTGTTCGGCCGAGTAGCCTTGGCTGAATAGCCTTATTACAAGTAAAGGAGGGGGGTAGCTAGGGGTAGAAGCGTCGCAGTTGTGCGACGTTCCATGGGTTGGAGTATGCGACTCCAGACTCCACGTGTTTGAGGCGATAGGCGCCACCTAGGATGACTTTAGTGACGATGTAGGGTCCTTCCCAGGGCGACTCGAGCTTCTTTGGTCGCTCTTGCTTGAGTCGTAAGACTAGGTCTCCTTCGACGAAGGACCTTGGGCGCAGCCGACGGCTGTGGTAGTTGTGGAGGCTCTGTTGATAAACCACTGATCGGGTTGCGGCTATGTCGCGTACCTCGTCGAGTGTGTCAACGACGTCTTCGAGTGCGGCCGTCGATTCGGCTTCACTATAGGCGACGACCCATGGGGCCTTGTGGCGTACCTCTGCAGGCAGCACGCTTCGGCTCCGTGCACCATGAAGAAGGGTGTGTAGCTAGTTGAGCTGTTTGGCGTCGTGCGCAAACTCCAGAGGACGGAGGGTAGCTCTTGTGTCCAGGCTCCTGCGAGTCGCTAGAGTGGGCTCATTAGGCACTTTTTGATGCCACCACCGATGAGGCCGTTGGCCTTTTCGACCTGCTCGTTTGTTTGCGGGTGCGCCACGGAGGCGTATGTAATGTTGATTCCGAGGTCTTCGCAGAAGTCCTGGAATTACTTAGAGATGAAGTTCGACCCATTGTCGGTGATGATGCTGTGCGGCACGCCAAACCTGTAAACAATGGATTCGAAGAACTTGACGGCCGTTTTGCCCTTTTGGATAGTAACAGGCATGGCCTCAATCCACTTGGTGAATTTGTCGACTGCGACCAGGAGGTAGACGTGGCCTCCTTTTGAGGACTTGGGCAGTTTGCCGATCATGTCGAGGCCCCATTGGGCGAAGGGCTAGGCTAGGGGTATGGGCCTGAGCTCCGATCCTGGTGCGTGTGGTTTATCGGCGAACCTCTGGCACCCGTTGCACCTTCGGACGATGTCCTTGGTGTCATTCATGGCCGTTGGCTAGTAGAACCCACCTCATAGAGATTTGGCGACACGGGCGCGGCTGCCCGTGTGATGGACGCAGATTCCCTCGTGGATGTCTTGGAGGATGTTTTTTCCGTCGCCGATGGTGACGCACCTTTGGAGTACACCCGAAATGCTGTGCCGGTACAGCTCGCCATTGTTGATGGTGAAGGCCTTGGACCGGCGAGATATGCGTCGGGCATCTGTCGGGCTGTCAGGCAGCTCCCCGTCTATCAGATATCGGAGGTATGGCTGTGTACATGTTTCTTCCACTGCCATGACCTGCATCAGGTTGACCACTGCGACCTCTGTGTCGAGCTTTTCTGGTCCTTCCTGTCCTTCGGGTAGCACAGCCCCCGAGTGCTCTGCTTCTTCGGGTGATCCCTTTGGGAATTTCCTTTTGATGGATGGCACGTAGATCTGTTTGAGGAACACACCTGGTGGCACCAGTGTGCAGGTGGAGCCGATGTTGGCGAGTCTGTCGGCCTCTTTGTTGGTTTCTCTCCCAACGTGCCGAAGCTCACAGCCGTCAAAGTCTCCTTCGAGTGCGTTGTAGAGTGCGCGGTACGCAATCATGTTGGCGGCGTGTGCGTCGCACTCGTTCATCGTCTGCTGGACGACGAGGTTCGAGTCTCCGTAGATGACCAGGCGCGTCGCATCGCAGATATTGGCCATCCTCATGCCGTGGATGCGGGCCTCGTATTCGGCCTCGTTGTTGGAAGCTCGAAATTTCATCCGGAGGACGTACTTCATCTTGTCGCCCTGCGGGGAGGTCAGTATGACCCCGGCTCCTGCTCTGGCCTCGCGCTTGGAGCCGTCAAAGTGTCATGTCCGGTGTGTCTGGGAGCTGCAGTTCCATCCAGTGGACGAGGAAGTCTGGAAGGACTTGAGACTTGATCACGTGGCGTTTCTCGTAGACGATGTCTAGAGGTGACAGCTCGATGCCCCACAGGGCCACGCGTCCTGTGGCCTCCAGGTTGTTCAGGATGTTGTTCAGGGGTGCTTCCTTGACGACCATCACCTGATGTTCCTGGAAGTAGTGTCTTAGCCGACGAGCCGTCATGAACATGTCGTAGGCGAGTTTCTGGTTGTGAGGGTACCTCGGCTATGTCAGCGTTAATACCTCGCTGAGGTAGTAGATTGGGCGTTGGACCCTGTGGGTCTTGCCTTGTTCAGGTCGCTCGACCACCAGTACGGTGCTTACCACCTGGTGTGTGGCTGCTATGTATAGCAGTAAAGGCTCGCGTTCCTTTGGAGTGACCAAGATGGGCGAGGTAGAGAGCAGCCGCTTTAGATCTTCGAATGCGTCGTCCGCTTCTGGCGCCACTCGAATTTGTCTGCCTTGCGTAGCAGCTGATAGAAAGGCAGGGCTTTTTTGCCCATGCAGCTGATGAATCTGCTCAATGCCATTATTCGCCAGCAAGCTGCTGGACCCCCTTGAGGTTCTTCGGCTTCTCCATGGCCATTATGGCCCAGATTTTCTTCGGGTTCGCTTCGATTCCTTGTTGGGAGATGAAGTAGGCTAGCAGCTGACTAGATGGAACGCCAAAGGTGCACTTTTCTGGGTTTAGCTTGATCTTGTATCAATCAAGGTTGTCGAACGTCTCGCGGAGATCGTCGATGAGTGTCTTGGCCTCCCTTGTTTTGATTACTATGTCGTTGACATAGACTTAGATGTTGCGGCCCATCTGGTCATTCAGGGACGCCTGCATGCACCGCTGGTACGTGGCGCCTGCATTTTTTTAGCCCGAAGGGCATTGTGTTGTAGCAGAACACTCTGAATGGCGTGAGGAATGCCGTTTTCTCCTGATCTTCGACCTTCCGTCGGATCTGGTTGTAGCCTGAGTAGGCGTCGAGGAAGGAGAGCTTCTCGCATCCTGCAGTCGAATCGATGATCTGATTGATCCGAGGGAGAGGAAAGTGATCCTTCGGGCAGTGCTTGTTCAGCGATGTGAAGTCCACGCACATCCGCAGGATGTCTGTGTCCTTTTTGGGGACCATCACGGTGTTGGCGAGCCACTCGCTCTCCTTGATCTCCCTGATGAAGTTTGCGTCGAGTAGTCTATTGACTTCGACTCTGATTGCTTCGGCCCGTGGTTCGGACAGTCGTCGGATGGACTGTTTGACGGGCTTGGCATCTGGAAATACGTTGAGTGCGTGCTCGGCGAATTCCCTGGGAAATCTTGGCATGTCCGCAGGACACCAAGCGAAGATTTCCCAGCGCTCACGGAGGAATTCGACGAGCGCGCTTTCCTATGCGGGGCTTAGGTCGTTGGCGATCAGCGCCATCTTGGAGGTGTCCGTCGGGTGGACCTGCACCTTCTTTGTGTTGACGGTGGAGTCGAAGGACATGTCTGGTGCGTTCTATCTTGCGACTGGGGGTGATCCGTTGTCTGTCACCTCTTGGAGCCTTATGAGCTCCTCCTGCATCCCGAATGACTAGGAGATTCTGTTGAAGTCCCTGTAAGTGGTCCGATCGGGTGAAGCTCCCGTGGACCGTGATGAGGCCCTTAGGTCCTGGCATCTTGAGTAGCAAGTACGCGTAGTGCGGTACTGCCAGGAATCATGCGAATGCCACACGCCCGAGGATGGCATGGTATTGTGATGGCCAGTCCACCACCTCAAACTCGAGTCGCTCGCACCGGAAGTTATCTGGCTTGCCAAAGATGACGTCGAGCCATATCTTTCCTAGGGGGAATACGCCCTTCCCTGGGACGATACCGTGGAATGTTGTATCGGATTGTTCTAGGCTGCACATCAGATTGATGCCGCTGCCACCGTCCATGAAGACGCGGCTCATATCAAACCCTCCAATCTGCGCCTCGAGCACCAGGGCAGCATGACCTGGGCGAGGGACCTGGCAAGGGTGATCTGAAAGGCTAAAGGTGATGCAGGACTCCGATCCGCTAAGGTATTCAGGGATGGCGGGTGGAGCGGTCACAGCCAGATTGATCTGACGGGTGATTTTCTTTTGCACCCTGTTCGTTGGGCGCCCTTTTTGGATCATCAGTGATCCTTTCGGCGCGGGGTACCCGTGCCCACCGTTATTCTGCGCGGGTGTGATTGGGTGGTTCGAAGGTCCCGTAGGTGGTGGTGGAGGAGCTCCGTGTGCGATCTCACCTGGTGCGGGTGCGTTCCCATACCCAGGGTTCGGGGCTTGTTGCCTCATCTGAGACATGCTCTCGCTGAATTTCTGGAACTCGCGGCAGTCCTTGAGCATGTGGCTTGCCTTCTTTTTACCATCCTGCTTGTCGATGTAGAAGTGGATGGTGCATGGAGCCGACAGTTTGTCATATGCTGAGGGTCCATCGTCGTGGCCCCAACGCTGCCATGACTGTGTTGGGCATCCTCCGTCGCGGAAGTTGCTTCCGCGGTGTCCGCCGCTGCTGCGGTTGCTGTCGCTATGGCGGTCGGCGTAGCCAGTCGCGACCATGTCAGGTCCATCGCGATCGTTGTAGACGCGCGATCTTATCTTGCTACGGTGTTCACGTCGCCGACCGTAGTAATCTTCCTCCTCTGAGTGCGCTCGGTGGACGGAGTCTTCGCCATCTGCCCACCTGTTGGTGATGTCCATGAGGTGGTAGAGTGTCTTGAGCTTGACGTGCCCAAGTTCTTCCTTGAAGTCCTGGCGCTTGACGCCATCCTTGAAGGCGTCGATTGCTCTCTCCTCAGATATGTGCGCCGCGGATTTCTTGGTGTTGGACCAACGTAATATGTACGAGCAAATGGATTCGCCCGTTCGTTGGGTGTAGGCCCGCAGCTCCTCGAGCGAGGCTGGCCTTTTGCTAGTGCCTTTGAAGTTTCGGATGAAACTATACGCCAGTTCCTCCCAGCTTCAGATGGATCCCGAGGATAGGCTGCTGAGCCAGATCCGGGCTGCGCCTGTCAGCTGCAGCTGAAAGCATTGCAGGGCGGTGTCATTGTTTCCGCCGTGTAGCTTGACGGACGAGAGGTGGTCGCTGAGCCACGCCTTGGGGTCCCGTGTGCCGTCGGAGTGTCCGAAGGAAGCTTGAAGTTCCACGGCATCCGTGTCCGCCAAACGGATCTGCTGAAGCATCGGGCTCCACAGAGTTCTCCTTCGTCCTCGTCCTCCTCAGATTCGGACGAGCATACGCGCTTGGCGCGCGCTTTGTCGATATTGCGCTAGGTGAGCTCGCTTCGAGCGTCGTAATCGCGGCTGCGATGGCGCGAGCTCTTGTGCCTTTGAGGTAGGTCGTGCTCTTCATCCTCGGATGAAGGCATGGGGCTGCGGTTGAATCTGACCGCAGCCTTCTTCTTTGGCTCGACAGGAGCTTCTCCGTGGAGCGCAGCTCCGATGAGTCCGAGTCCGGTAAGCGCGGACTTGTGCATGGCCCTTTTTGGGTCCCCCATCGGAGGTGGATGGGACGCGAGGTATGTGGTGGCTGCCATGATCGGATCTTGTGGTGTCTTCGGGATGACGTTGCCGTCGGCGTCCATCTCCATGAAGGACGTGTTGAGGGCCCGAGTCACCTCAAGACGTGCCTTGGGATCCATGTTCTCCGTGCGAGAACGGTGCTTGTTGCCATGGTTGTCGTGCGAGCTGGAGCCGCCCATGGCGGAGAGCGCAGCTCGCCGTGCACTCGACTCCGAGGCTGCTTGCTTGCGTTTGTCAAGCACCTCTTGCATCTACACCTGCTTCTTGTGCTCTTCGATTAAGAGCATGTGGTACGCCATCAGTAGGTCTCGTGAGGCACCCACGGGAAGGATCTGGTTGCCTGCAATGGCTTCGTGTGCTTGAGCCCATCATTCCTTGCTGAGGTGGATGATCCGATTGGGGTCCGTGTCCTCCTCGTTGGGCGGGGGGGACTAGTTTCTCCTGTTCTCGCCGTTTCTACCCTGTGGGTTGGGTGGTGGGTTGTGCTCCTGATCCATGTCACTCTGGATGACTACGGCGCATTGGTAGCGCTCGTAGATTGGATCGCTGCTGCTGCAGCTTTCAGATCCGGAACCGTAGTTCCCTTCCTCCGATGGTGGATCGCACAGATCTGAGTTTGCAGCTACTGCTGTCATAGGACACATCTGTCGATGGCGATGTGCGTAGCATGGGGTGTGGAGCCCATGAAGAGGGCATGATCGATGGCAGGGGCACCCGCTCTAGAAGACGGAGAGTGCCGGTCTGCCCCACCTGGAAGCAGAAGCTCCTGAACAGGATCTCGAGTCCGTCGCCAACGGGCTCGAAGTCCTTCAGGGTGGCTGGCGAGTGGGCAGTGAAGTCGAAGGCGCCAAAGAGGAGATGACTCTCCGTCGCCATGGAGTTGTAGATCGCTTTGCTTGGGACCGTCACGATCGCATAATCAACGCCCCCAGTTCCCACATACGGCGCCAATTGACGAGGTTTAATCTCGTCAATTCCCATTGTTATGAGCTTGGGTTTTGGAGAAGGTGGGGATGCCACTACTAGGAAAACGGTCGTCTGTGGCGCACCTGTAAACATCATCTGTGGTGCACTAGGGGTGCGCCACGGGCCTTGCGCTACGGCTATCTCCTAGCCCTGGCGCACTGCCTGGTGCGCCACGGTTATGTCGAGATAGGCGTAGTGCACCTGCTAGTGCGCCGCGGGTATGTTGGCAGGTGCGCTACGCTTTGGATCTTCTATGGCGCATGTTGCAGTGCGCCACTAAGCTGCGCAGGTGCGCTTTAGTTGCAGTGCGCCACAGAAGCTGTGCCATGTGCGCCACGGGTGTCTTTTTTAAAAAAAAATTCAGGGCCAGATGATATACAATACAGATTATATAGGCATATATACATACATATATACACACAGATATAAGATATACAGTTATATATATATACACAATTCGCAAAACAAGATTGAAACAAATACATATAGATAAGTCTCATACATGAATACATAAGTGATACATTGTTTCGATCAAGTTACAAAGTAGTTGGTGACATGCGAATACATGTGTCGATCGAACAAGTTAGAGCTCGATCGGAAGCTCGCCTAGACATCTAAACTAGCTAGACACAAACACGGGATAAACAACCAAAGAAGATAAGCATGATCACCGCCGTGACAAAGGTGTAGGTCTTCATCCGGTTCCTCGTCCTAACTCCCGCTAGATAGCGCGTGTATCTAGCTTCCGCCTCCGCCATAGTGTTGTACCCTTTGTAGCTATTGCCGCTGAAACGGTGCACCTGTCTCCGGTAGTCTTCCCAATCATCGTAGACTCCGGGAACCCGTCCCTTGTATACGACGTACCACGTCATCTATAAGTTGATAATAATAATTAACCGATGATTAAAAAAACATATATATTTAATGTCGCATATGAAGATACACTTATAGAAAGTACTCCTAAATCAAAAAGACCAAACTGAAAAAGCATGCCTCATATATAACTAGGTTGTTTGACACAGGAATATGCTATGATGGAACTGTTCGCCAAGTAGGATGCACAACACCTGGACCTGTGCATAGCACAAGGCGAACAATCCCATCGCAGCACATTCACATATAGTATGCCAAGACATTTCAATCATCGTCATTATTCTCGAAAAAGACCAAAGTAACTCGAAAAGAATGCCTCATATATATATACATAGGTCGTTGGACACAGGAATATGCTACGATGGAACTGTGAGCCAAGTATGATGCACAAGACCTGGACTTGTGCATATCACAAGGCTCACAATCCGTCGTAGCACATTCACATATATAGTGTGCCACGACATTTCAATCATCAGCATTATTCTCGAAAAAGACCAAAGTAAATCAAAAATAATGCCTCATATATATATACAAAGGTCGTTGGACACAGGAATATGCTACGATGGAACCGTAAGCCAAGTAGGATGCACAACATCTAGACTTGTGCATAACACAAGGCTTACAGTCCCGTCGTAGCACATTCACATATATATTGTGCCACGACATTTCAATCATCGGCATTATTCTTGAAAAAGACAAAAATAACTCGAAAAGAATGCCTCATATATATACATAGGTTGTTGGACACAGGAATATGCTACGATGGAACGGTGAGCCAAGTAGGATGCACAAAACCTGGACTTGTGCATATCACAAGGCTCACAATCCCATCGTAGACATTCACATATATAGTGTGCCACGACATTTCAATCATCGGCATTATTCTCAAAAAAAGAGTAAGGAAAAAAAGAAGGACCAAAGTGAGCAAAGGACCAAAGAGTAAGCAAAAAAACCAAGCATTGATTGATATATAATAATAATAAGCAAAAGAAGTAAGCGATGATTCATAAACCTAATAAGATAAGTATAGTAGCATGTACACTTGTCCACACACACACAAAGGTCATCTATAGTTTGTAACTACAACTAGGCCAACATCAAGCCTTCTGGCTCGGCTTAGGGAAGCAGTGGGGCCTTGTCTCGTCATGAACTTCCTATAGTCACCCTGCATCTCTAGGCGATCTTCTATGTCACGGTTATTCGGGATATTTCCTCCGTAGAAGATCCCCCCCGAAGTCATGACATCATGAAAGATTATTGCCCCAAACTGCTGATGGATGTGATACATCTCTTGTCTAATATCTGAATCAGTGATCTTGGCCTTTGCTTCGGCCCACTGTTTGAGATGATCTGGCAGCGTAGAATTCTGCTGGTCAAGTAGGAACGCCCTCATGTGATGGAGTGTGTAGTAGGCTTCCTTCTTACTGTTTTCCGGCTGCTTCACGCAGGGGAACTCCGTTACGTGGTTGAAGACGTGCCTGCCGAACTTGACCTTCATACGCACGAAGGTGGTGCCTTCCGTCGAGGCAAAGCCAGTGAGAGCATCATCCAGAACTTCCTTGATCTTGTCGTAGTTTTTCTTCTTTTCTAGACTCCCCGAGTCGAAATACGTGGCGTGGGAATGCTTCGGCGATAAGGAGATGAGCGTGCAGTGTTCATCTCTACGCAAAAAATTCAAATGGAATGTGTTGGAAAAAGAATGATGATAATCTAATAAAGCCAATCGACGGTGGCGAGTGAATAACGACTTACTCGGGAAAGTAAGGCACGAGAATGTATTCCTTTGTCTTGTTCGCCACGAGGATTCTTTTTAGGTACGAGGCCACGATACGTCGTTCGGCGGGAGAACCCAAGCAGCCGTCACACATGTAGTAGGGGTCCACTATAGCGATGCCCGGTGTGTTCTCTCTAATGATCTGCATGGCCAGGATGAGAGAAAACAGACGGACCATGGTATAGTGCAGCGGGTATAGGTGGAACATATTGAAGATGTCGTCGAACCGTAGGAAGAACAGATCCGCAGGGGCATTGTCGACGAAGCCCAAGCCTGGTGGCACCTTAACCACGAATACCGGGTGCGAGGGATCTTTCTCCGATAGAAGGCGTCTCTCTATCGTCAGCATGTCGTCATGCACACTCTGTAGTTCCGAGCTGGCGAGCTTCCGCAAATTCTTAGGTAGCATGGGCTCACCCGCCACATGAATCCTCCACATAATACCCTCGGGTCTTGGTGGCCCGTCCCGAAACCTGATCGGATTCGCAGTTGTTGACGCCACCGGCTGGCTCGAGCTGCTAGATTTTCTTTTCCTGTCCTTTTTTCCTTTTGTAGACCGGGCAGGCACCACAATCTGAGCATTGGCCACCCTATGTAGTGTGTCAGGGCTTAGAATAAAGGGTCGGTTGGTTGTATCAGCTGGCTCTGTAAAGGCGCAAGTTGGAGGCGTCTCCTGAGAACCAAACAGACGCTTGGTGATAGTGGCTTTCTCTGGGGGGCCACCAGCTAGGTCTTCATTGCTAAACTGAGTGTTGAAGAAGTGATCATTCCAGTCTTTGTCGTCCTCGGCCGGATCCTGCGCCATGTGCATATCATCAACATGATCATCCGACCCACCGCATGGAGGTGACGGCGAGGGCAGTAAGGGGGCCTTGCCACCGCTTGTCGCTGGCACGACACGCGGTGCTGTTGTCTGTGGCGTGATGGCCCCCGCCGTCCCCAAACGGATCATGCTCTTTGGCCATTGCAAGAATAAGCCGAAGCAAGTTCTGAGGACAGCCGGCTCTTTTTCATCCGCTCCTGGGGGTTGAATGGGAGGTTCCAGGTCGTCGCAGCCCCTTAGCACCCGACTAATTTTAACCCTGTGCACTCTATATGGCATCAGCCTTGAGTGGAACATGCGCTGCAAGGGTTGAACGATGGTACCCTTGGCAACATCCCTCAGCTCGTTGTTCACGTAGCATAAGAGAGTGCAAGGAACATCCGTCTGCGAAAAACATGTACAGCATCGTCAGAGATTCCATAAGAGTAATAGATGGCGTGAAACGTGGTAAAGCAATTTGTTTACCGTGATGGCGTCGAGATCGGCTAATGTCGACGCACCGCATACGGCGATGGGCGTGCAAGAGACGGAAGGGCTGCTTAATGGCGCGGTGTTGGCCGCCGGTGTATTCTCCCTACCGACGGGTGCTTGGAGCTCTGGTGCCGCCGTGACGATGGCAGGGGTACCAACATGTACTCCGGCGCCACGGTGATGGCAGGGGGAGTCACCAACACTTGCGGCGCCGTGGTGCTAGCGGGCGGAGTCACGAACACGTAGTTCGCCTGATTCATCGGTGCCACGTTGTTCGAGTGGCTGCTGACCATGCTTGGAATTGGGCACGACCCTACTCGACCACCCGCACTCCAGTTCGCTATTGACTCCACCAAGGTAGGCAGGAAGGATGTGAGGGTGATTGCCAGGTTGTCTTGGACGATCTGCGGGATCCGCGCCACTTGTTCCTTAAGTTCTTGAACCTCGCGGTTTTCCTCCTCGCTCCTTCCCGACGGTGCCACATGCGTCCTCGGCAGTGGACCAAAATGATCCACCCAATTCTTACCCCCGAGGCCGGCTAGACGGCCAGCCGACGATGGATTCTTCATAACCGGCTCTATTTTCTTGGCCCGGTTCATCGCCCTGTTAAAAGGGTTATCCCACCTGGTGGCCGTCGTCGACCCCTGGGATGAGGAACCCTGGGATCCATGACTAGCAACAATTTCGTCCTCCTGCAGAAGAAGTAACAGTGAATCGTTTAGATCATCGATTAGATTGCAATCGAGTTGATCCGTGATAATTAGATTATATGTACCACAATTTTCTCGAATTCCTTCACCGCAGGATCCGCGTTGAGTTGTTTGGTTTTTGGGTCCACATGGTAACGGGCCCTGATGAAGTTTCGAACCTACCCGGGTTCGAATTTCGCAAAGGGGTTTTCTATCCCCTTGGATCTATACTCTTCGTCCTCCTTATTCCATTTGGCCTCCGTGGTTCTGTATCCACCAGATCCGAGATGGTGATGACCTACATTCATCGCCTGCAGCACCTTTCCCCGATTACTATTGGCCAGGGCTCTTTCAGATTCACACCTCTCCTTGAACTCCCGAAACTGATCTTCGGTGATCTGTGGGTCAATCTTCTGTATCTCCTCGAGACTTTTGCCTTCTTTATAGATCTTCTTCTTTATCCTTGTTCTCCAGCTGGCCAAGGCGGTGCTCATCTTTGTGAGGGCGGATTTGTTTACTTCGTTCCCATGATAATTTGTGTTCTGATACTTAGCGGGGAACTTGTATCTTGCGTGCAGCTTCTCGAAGAGGAGTGTGCGCAAGTGGCCATTATCTTTATGCCGGAGATTCTCGGTGTTGATCGAGATGGTTGTCCGGGTGATCGCCGCCACTTGCCCACCGTACCCTTTGACGACAAGGGCAGGCTCCAAAGGAACCCCTGATGGGCTCACTTCGTTAATTTCCTTCCTGACGGTGCCGACCGTGTTTGGGCGCCGGTCCTTCGGCTTCTTCTTCTTCTTAGGAGGATTGCTACCACTCCCTGTGCCCTCGCCGCCATCAGTTGTTTCATCGCCCGCCGTTCCTTCGGCTTCTTCCTCCGCGTCTTCCATCTCATCATCCTCGCTGTAACACCCTCAGAATCGGCCCTATGCAAGTCTCAGCGATTCCCGCCAAACCCGCATAGAAACGATTCAAAGGTGCCCACGAGGCACTTCCGTGCGGGTGGAAAACGAAGTAATATCATTACACAATAGTCCTCGATGGAACCCACAAAACAGATATATAAAACAGCGACTCAAAGAGTCAAGAATACAGATATACAATACAAAGATCCAAAACACTTTGAAAACGATACGTCGAAAGTAATGCGAAAGATGCAAATTGAGCTAAGAGCCCTGAAGAATAACCAATGGCGTCCATAACCCTGCCCAGGCCAAGCCGGAAGGGTAACCCTGCTAAGAATGTCGATCTCAAACCTGCTTAAACAAAAGGGGTGCCGACAAAGGCAAAGGAAAAAGAGAGCGGTCAGTACTGAGGCCAGTACACGGCGAGACTAGAATTCGGCGGTCCTCACCTACATAGGTATGGTGGACTGAAGCGGCAGCGCAGCATGCACTAAACAACCTATAGAGACTCAATACAGCTGGCGGCTATCAGATAGG
Source organism: Avena insularis (assembly GCA_023614405.1). Taxonomy (NCBI): domain Eukaryota; kingdom Viridiplantae; phylum Streptophyta; class Magnoliopsida; order Poales; family Poaceae; genus Avena; species Avena insularis. Next base: position 256,822,168 of record CM042693.1, on the reverse strand, counting down.
GATAAGAAATACCTATTCGGATCCAACCTGAAACTATCACCAAGCATACCCATCCTGGTATTTCCCCCTCGAGACCAAACGAGGAAGTCAGCCGAGGAACTCACACGGTTGGCAGTTTTATTCATTTCGTTATAGTTGCGGCAATTACTAGACAGATATGGATAGCATGAGTCATCCTGATATAATAAGCAGTGGGCAGTTTTAGTTAACCATTCCGTTGTAGTTATAGTACTTACTAGTCAGATACATATAGCATGAGGCATCCCAAAACCCAGCAGTTGTTGGGACTTTTATTTAGCCATTCCGTTATAGTTGCAATACTTACTAGTCAGATACAATGGTAACAGGTCACAACTCAAACCAGCAATTGTTGGCACTTTTATTTAGCCATTCCATTATAGTGAAGCTGATTACTAGTCATTATAAAGCCAAATTTATAGCACTACTTTAGTTATAGTTGTCTATGATCGAGATACTGTGCTCCAAGTCGTCCATAACCGCGGACATGGCTTTCAGAAAGTTTTACCCTGCAGGGGGGCACAAATAGCAACACACGCACGATCAACCTCGGGAAAAACCAAATAAAAACCCAACGAGGCATCATGACAGAGAAATTGCAAGATTCATATAAATTTCAGGGGGGCACCCCACCATGCTACCCGCGACGAAGTTGGCCGGCTCCGAGACGGACCCAGTGGTTTGTGTCAATGGCTGTAAGCGACCGGGAACCCGAAAGTGTGACTGGGCTTGTCGATACCACGAAAACATTCCACATTTGTTCCTAAACAGTACAGACGCTCCACGCGCAATCGTAAATAAAGCAGTAAAGCATGGCATATGTACATGATAGTAATAAAGCCCCAAACTACTTTGTGGCCCCAAGAAATAAATATGACTCAAGCTCTGGCTAGGGGGATTCATGGTCCCACATGCGGATAGTGCGAATATTCAAAGAACAAGTATCAAGTACTCGGGGTCCTACGGGGGACACAAGTGGACGGTTAAAAACCAAATAACATCTAGTGCCCACCTGTGCCTCTGCATTATTTACTTACTTCAATTTTAGTTATTAAACGGTAATTAAAGTCATGATCATCTCCAATATTAAACATACGGCATTTCTCCAACAACGGTGGTCCTTGAGAACATCAAAACAACACCTAAGCACGCAACTATGACTCGCAAGGCCGACTATCTACCAAACAACAGGTAATAGGAGGTGTCCAAGGCAATATAATGTCTACAAGGGATATCACGGGTACGGAAACTAAAGCATCGCAACACAGTCAGCAATAGATCAACAGGAGGAAATAAAGACTATAAAGTAAGATAGGTAGAAAGGGGGAGAATGCTCACCTGGAAACATTGCCGAAGGTTCATCCTAAGATCGGATCGACACTCGCATCAACTCGTCGTCCTAATCCATGAAGAAGCAAAGTACTAGAAGAAACACCGGATGCACTATTTAATACTACGGCAAAATATCGGGCATGATGCATGTATGATGTATGACATGGCAAAGGTGTGATACAATTAGGCAATATTAAGCAAAACCGGGGTCCCGACATTTAATTATTAGGTCCGTGTTGTTTAGATATCCCGCAATTTAAATGTTGTCTTAACAAGACAAAAGATAGTACCGATTCGCTACACAAATTTAAATGGAGACAAACTAAGACTAGAATAGCCCACATATGGTCTCCATATTTAATTATATGGTGAATCGTCATAAGGCCCCCAAACCACACCAATATGCATGCGAGTATGACAATTAAATATGCAATAGTTTATATATTTGGCAATTTATAAAATAGGGGCTCGGAAAAGGTCACACATCTCGGATCGAAGATCTTGGGGCTCGGAGGGGTTCGGGTTCGGTCTTCGGATCTATGGATCGAGGGTCTTCGGATCGGGCATCGCGTCCGGGAAGGAGACCTTGATGTTCCATGTCGGAGGCCTTTGGGTTTTCCTTGACGTAGGTCTTGGTAGCGAATGGGTCTCAAGAAGATCTTGGGTGCCCGTTTCAATGGTCGATGAGGATCTTGTATAGGCGTCGGTGGTCTCCGATTAACGCTGGAGCCAAAGTGATTGGCCAGAGGGCAGCATCACCACAATCCTGAGAGTAGCCAACTCTTCCAGTACCATGTATGCAGCACACAACACCATCACGAGCAGCGGAGCAGTAGCTGCACAAGTTAAGGCAGAAGATGCCAGCGTAGGGCTGGCTGGCACACAAACCGCAATTAGACAGGCGAGGAACAGCGACGAGGTGGGGCGAGGAGCTACTGACGAGGCGACGAGGAGAACAACACGGTCGCGAGGTCGAGAGACTGCAGACGAAGGGGCAGCTCGGCCAAGGCAAGGAACTCGGACCCGATGTCGCAACAGAGAGGAGTTCGGGCGGCAGCAGAGGAACTCAACAGGGAGGCGGGGGAAGGCGGCTGGACAGGAGGAGGCCGACGACCACACGGGCGAAGAAGGACGCCGAGGGAAGGACCGTTGCGCCCGTCAGAGCAGACAGGCAAAGCGGTGGCGACGTTCTTCGGCAGGGCCTGCAGGGCGGCAACCTGAGCGGGAGGATGGGCCGCGGGGTAGGGGAGGTCGAGATGCAGGAGAGAGGGCCGACGGCAGGAGCGCCAGGGGCTGCCGGTGATGGAAGTCGCAGGAAGGACACCGCCGCGGAGGGCGACGGCGGTGTCCCACGGGGGCGACGCACGGGATACAGAGGAGGCTCTCGGCATTGCTGATGACGACGGAGGATGGCGCGGCAAGGAGGAAAGCTCGAGGCGGACGGGTGCAGCAACGTGAGAGGGCGCCGCCGGTGCCTGGCGGCGGGAGGAGGAAGAGGTAGGATGTGGGGGGAGACGAGGTAGGGGATAGGAGCGTGGTCGGTAGCAGGCGTGGGGCCAGGGTAGGGTCGTGTGATGCGAGGGCGTGCAAGAAGGGGAAGACGGGCCAGGCGGCGGCGGATTCCTGGCAGCCGGCGGTGGCTTGGTGAGGGGAGTTGCGGGAGGAGGGATATCAGGCGGGGGGAATCGAGCGAGGGGTGCGTGAGGTGGGGCCAGGAGCGTGGCGTCGCGTGGGGGTCGGGGTGTGTGGGAGAGGCGCGCAACGTGGTCGCGATGGTGGGTCCGCATGCGGCAAGAGTGCATGCACGGGGTGGGTAGCGGGTTGGTTTGGGGTGGGTCTAGGGTAGCAGGGCGTGTCGGGATGGGTTGTGTGCACCGCGCGCGTGCGTGTGTGTGCGGGGAGTGGCGGCGGGTGAGGGCTGGTTAGAGGGTTGGGTCTAGGGTTCGGGGAGGTCTAGGGTTAGGGTTAGGTTTAGATATTTTAGGGTTTAGTTGGGCCGGGTCGTAGATTGCTGACTTGTCGGGCTTTTGGCCTGGCAGGCTGGCGGTCTCCCCTGACAAAAATAGTTTTATTATCTTTATAAAATAAGACATTTTAAAACATAGTTTTAGATAAATACTAGATCTAGAAGAGACCGAGGTTTTACATTTGAAATGAAGATGGGGAATATCTAGAAAACAAAGAAGAGCTTTTCGAAAATAGTTTTAGTTAAAAAATGCATGCAGATATCATGATGATGCATAGATGTAAATGCAGGCAATTTTCTAGTTGTGGATTTACCAGGGTGCTACACTCGCTCTCCGAAGGATGGTATTCTCCATCGTCTTCTAGCCGCTGGGCCGCCTCCCAGAATGTCAATTGTTTATTCGGAGGTCTGAGTTCTCCTTCAGCGCTGATGCGCTTAGAACATCCAGCCTCGTCGTTGTCACACATCTTTGCACTAATAAAAAACAAATAATTGGTTAAATGAACAGAAAAATACGCCATGACCTTTGCTAATTTTCTTAAACTAGGAGTGCCCGATTTCTGCCGAAACGGAAGTTAATCAACATTCCGGCAAAAATCGGGACTCATTTCATACAAGAACCTGCATACACGACATAATAAAGTGCTTCGTACAAGCACAAGCACAATTTGAAGTGCTACAATTATATTACCACAGATTATATCACCTGTCATTGATGACAGCAAGCAAATACATGCAGATTATAGCACCTGTCATTATATGACAGCAAGAAAATACAAGTTTATATGACAATAAATATGACAGCAAGCAAATACACAACCGCGACAAAGAAGCAAATACAAGTTTATATTCACACATTTGGTTCAGCACATATTCATTTTATATATTCACTGCTACATATTGCTTGCAGTAGTGCCTTTTCAGCACTACTAGACCATCACCAGGATCAGTACTAAAACCATACTATTCATAATTTGCATGATCACTCATGTAAGTAAAATACTCATAATTTTCTGCATATATCTATTCAGGGAGTTTTCTGCATGACTATCTTATCATAAGTTTCTATCGCAATACTATTGATAGTTATTCTATACCTTTTGCAAAGTAAAGCACCCAGACATACCTCTGGTCTTTGCTGACAGGAACTGTTTCACATTACATGCTATCAAGAATTTCAGATAGGAGTAATAGTCTATTCACCAACCTTCAGCATGCAGAAGCATTCTTACACATCAACCCATATTGTATCAGCCTTTTAGGTCAACCTGTCATGTACTTATGGTGGTTTTATAATTAGATGTTGGTGTTTCAGCATTATACCTGCATTATTCTGTTCTCTACTAAATGCTATGCTACAGATTAGTTGGCTTTACACGAGTCCTTATATATTAATATGTCCGACCACACATTCTACCCCTATTGGTCTACCACATGTGGTGAGTGGTTCCAACTTGGCACTTGGTTGGTATGAGGCACTACCAAGCCAAGAACAGACAGATGAACAAACATGAAACGCCAAGGATAACCACAAAGTCAGAATCTTTACTTGTTTACTAATTCTAAACAAGCCACAACTGATATACATAGACAAACAACCCACCCATGTAAAATAGTGTAACCACAACAACAATTTACAGGTAAACAGGGGTCAGAACTACTTTCTTTCTACAATTACAAGACAGCTAAATCAACAAATGTAGGGCTACCTATCAAGACACTTTCAAGCAGCAATTGCAGAATCTTGGGCATCAACAACTTTTGTAAAAAAATCTCCTTCAATTACTCCTTTTCAATTAATAACAATTCGTGTGTTTCTTCACATGATTGCTAGCTAGGATAAATTATACATGATCATGCATGTGAGAAAGATAGCTATCAGCTCCCATGAATTCCTTTCTGTTTTCTCTCCCTAGTGCAATAATTTGCCAACTTGTTCTATTTCTTTCCTTAAGCAAGACATGAACCACAATATCAACTTGTTCTACACAACACTAGCCCTAATCTGAACCTAGCTAGTCAGTGTCTTAAAAAGATGGAAACATTTTCAATCATGGGCTAACATTCAACCTCACTATCAACACAGCAACCTCACTAGCCCTAATCTGACTATCAACACAGCAACACAGCAACCTCACTATCAACACAGCAACCTCACTATCAACCTCACTAGCCCTAATCTGAACCTAGCTAGTCACTGTCAACCTCACTATCAACACAGCAGATTATATCAACTACATTTTCAATCATGGGCTAACATTCAAGATTAATTTGCTAACCCTAGCTAGCTTCTTGTCGCCTGCAGAGTAAGGGCAGAGAGGGAGAGAGGGGAGGGACGACGCTAGCTAACCTCTAAGATGAGGACGCCGATGGCAGGCGGACGATGACAAGCGAACGACGGCGGGCGGACGACGGTGGCCTCCTCCTCCTCAGACACGGGCGGCCTCCTCCTCCTCCTCCTCGGACACGCACACGGGCCTCCTCATCGGACGCGAGCGGGGCTCCTCCTCCACGGCCTCCTCCTCGAGCGGTGGGTGCTGGGGGATCGGCCATGTGAGGCGGGCTGGATCAGCCTTGATGGCGGGTGGCGGATCGGCCAAGGGCAAATAGAGCGAGTGCTGGGATGAGATTGGTGAGAGAGCGACGTGGCCCGCACACATGTGCATAAAGCCCATATAGGCGTAGCGCACTCTGGCATAGTCCGCTGCGGATATCTATAGCGCACTCCAGGCTAGTACGCTACGCCTATCGGCTTCTAACGACTCTATAACATTACTGCAGCACTGCTTCTAACAACTACACCAGCCTATCCCACTAGTTCCGCCCACTACTCTATTCTGAACCTATATCAGCACCCAGGTTCGAATCCTGGTGCCCACCTTTTTTATTTTTATTTTAAAAATACTTTTAAATGTTGCAAAAAATGCCCAAAAGTGGTGATATATGCCATAGAAGTTTTGTTTTGTTTTTAAAATACTTTTAAATATTCCAAAAATGCCCAAAAGTGATAATATATGTCATTAAAGTGGTACAAATATGATTCAAAGTATAACTAAATTTCATAATAATTTGTCCACGAATATTACAATCTTTTTCGACCACGTGTTCTACAATATTACAATCTTTTTTCCCTTCTTTGTCGCGGTTGAATAATTTAGCCCCGGCACTTTAATGTTTCTTCTTTCGAACGGGCTACCTTTTTTGGGTAGGGTTGTCCTTTTTCTTCTTGTGATGTATGTTGATGCATCGTAGTCTTGCTCGTTGGCGACTCCATCCATTCCGATGATGTTTCTTTTTCCTCTCCTCACGATAACACGGCTAGGCTTTGTCGAATTGTAATGAAAAACATTGGTCCACTTTGGTAGCAGTACCCACGGTTCATTTTTCGTGGCTACGTTTCACCGTGACCTTGGATTTGGCTGCTTCGGGTATAACCATGGTTGTGAAATACCGGTCTTCTCTTTCGACACTCTTTGCCCATCTGACACGGAACATCGGCACCTTTTCTCCATAGTAGTCGAGCTCCCAGATCTCCTCGATTCTTCCATAGAATCTTTCCTTCACGTTGTCATCGGTGTAGAATTCCAACGTTACGCCTGAGTTCTGATAATCACACTTGTTGTCCTTTTCCTCCGTGTAGAATGTGTAGCCGTTGATATCATACGCCTGATAGGTCACCAGGTTTTGCATCGGTCCCTGTGACAAGGTGAATATGATCTTTTCCGTGTTAGAAGTATGCGATCGCGGGGGATTATCAAGGAGCGTCTGCCTAAACCAACGTGTGAAATCTGAGTTGTGCTCTTTGATTATTTCTCCCTGCGTCCTCTGTATGCCCCGGTCACTGTACTTCTTCTCGATTAACCTTTTGTGCTTTTGTACCCAAGGATCGACCAGTTCTAAATGCTGTAGCGCGACGAGGTTTGCTCGATCAAAGTCTACGCGTCGAAAATCGAAGTCTGCATGCAGTATGCGACGACCCTCTCGGTGACCAGATCCGTCGAGCTTGCCAAGCTGCCTGTTGACGGGAAGACCGACAGGGTTCTCGATGTCTAGATAATTCGTGCAGAAAGAGATGCACTCTTCGGCCAGAATGCCCTTGGCTATGCTTCCATCTGGACGGGACCTGTTGCGAACGTATCCTTTGATTTGTCCGTTCATCCTTTCGAATGCCATCATGCTGCGAAGGAACATCGGCCCGAGTTGTACGATGTCCTCCACGACATGGACCAGCAGATGCACCATAATATCGAAGAATGTGGGTGGGAAGTAGACCTCAAGCTCACATAGTATCACCACGATCTCCTCCTGTAGCCTCCCGAGCTGATTCACGCCAATCGAATTCCTAGAGATGACGTCGAAAAACTTGCAGAGGCCAAATAACGTTTCACGGACGTGGTCGTCCATTCCCGGAAGTACCTGCGTCATTAGCACGACATAGTTGTGAGACTTCATGCTACTGAACCTCTACTTCGCCTCGTCTAGGTATCTGCATATCTTGCCCGCGTAGCCGTAAGGAAATTTGACTCCTAGAAGGCACTTGAAAAACTATTTGATCTCATCCTGGCTTAGAGTGAAGCAAGAAGGAGGGCAGTAATATTCATTCTTCTTGAACTTTTTACCCTTCCGACGACCTTGTGTCATCTCTAACTCATGATCATCGTCATCTTCCTGATCATCAGGAGTAGTGCGTCCTCCGTGAAGCTCCTTCCGTATACCCAAGCATATTAGGTCGTGCCTTGCTTTCGGACCATCTTTCGTCCTATCTAGCATGTTGATTATGGTGGCGACCAGATTCTCGCACACGTTTTTCGTTATATGCATGATGTTGAGGCTATGAGGCGTGCGGAGAAACTTCTAGTATAGCAACTCCCAGAAAACAGACCTTGTTTTCCATACCTTCATCAGCGGCTTGTCTTGTTGCTGCCTCTTTCGCTTCTTTCCAGGCTTAGGACAATCTTTCCAGTTTTTCAGCAACTCTTCCACTTCTTCGCTGCTCCTATGCTCTGGGATTCCTCGGGTCTCGGATTTGCCATCGAATAGGTCTCCACGTTTTCTCCATGGATCATTCTTGCCGAGCCACCTCCGGTGCGCCATGAACACGGTTTTCGATGACCCTGGATCTTTCTCTAGTTGGAGATAGCTTGTGTTATCCATGCACCTAACGCATGCGCAGAATCCTTGGATAACCTGCCCCGAGATATACCCGCAACCTGGATAGTCTTGCACCATAGTGACCAACGCGGCTCTCATAGTGAAATAATCTTGTGCGACCGTGTCATAAGTATTGGCTCCAGATTCCCATAACGTGGATAGCTCCTCTTTCAACAGCCCGAGATACAGATTGATTTTGGTACCAGGTTATTTCGGCCCTTGAATTAGCATACTCATTTGTATGTACTTCTTCTTCCTACACAACCATGGAGGGAGGTTTTACATCCATACAAACACGGGCCAAGTGTTGTGCGTGCTGCTCTGGCTACCGAACGGATTGAGTCCATCGGTGCTCGCACCAAGCCTGATGTTCCTCGAATCTCCACCGAATTCTAGGAATTCGAGGTCCAATGCTTTCCCAGCTAGCATCCGGAAGGTGCGTCGGCAGCTCATCCTTTCGGTCATCATCATCATCTCCTGGCTTCTTCCTTTCCGCATGCCATCGCATGAGCTTCGCTTCCTTAGGATCCGCGAAATAGCGCTGCAGACGAGGAGTGATAGGAAAGTACCATACCACTTTTCGAGGTGCTTTCTTCCCTTTCTTGTATCGACTCACGCCGCACACTGGACATGTGGTTTTCTCCGCGTCCTCGCCCCGATAAATGATGCAATCGTTGATGCATACGTGATATCTAACGTGCGGTAGATCAAGAGGACAGACGATTTTCTTGGCGTCCTTGATACTAGTTGGACATGTGTTCCCCTCCGGGAGACGATCGTGCCAGAATGCCATCATATCGTCGAAGCTTGCGTCGCTCAATTTGTGTTTTGCCTTCATCTCCATAGCCTTGAGCGTTACATTCAACCGGGTATCATCGGGCCTGCATCCTTCATACATTGGAGTAACTGCGTGTTTCTCAAGTTGCGCAAGCTTGGATTTCTCTCTAGCGACAGCCCTCGCGTTACTCGTCTGCTTGAGAAGCAGCTCTTGCACATAAGGGTCCTGCACCCAGCCTGACGTTGTTCCATCGTCGTCTGCTCCTCCGGCATCTATATCATCATCATCGCGGTGCCTTCGCACCTTCACCATCTCCAGAGACTCTTCATCATCTCGCCCGTTCTCGCCGTGATGATGATCGTAAATCATGTTCGCCACCTTCATCGTCTCCATCGTCTTCATCGCCGCTTATCCAACGAGTGTATCCATCAATGAAACCATGGCGGAGCAGTGCGCCTCTGATTCCCGGAATGCGGGTGATCACCAGTTGAGTTTGCATGTTCTGAACGGACATCTTATATCAGTCTTTTTATTTCTTATCATGTAGGCAATCGAACATTTCAAAAATCTATCCACAATGCCTTCGCTGATTATGCGGACCATTTTTGCCTGCACGGTGTACACGGTACAATTAGAAGTCTATTAGAACCACATAATAAATGCATGCATGCAATGGTCGATAGAAAATTTCGGCATGACCTATCCTAAAATTAGGACCTTTGCGAAATGCCAAAGTCTTGCCAAAATGGAAATGAATCAACATTTTGGCAAAACAAATGGCAACTTGTTCACATACAAACACAAGAGAGAGACCGAGATCCATACACACATGAACATATCATTATCCTCTCCATACACACATGCATGAGCATCATCGATACTCTCCATATATACACACATATGACCATATCGATCCTCTCCATACACACATCATGAGCATCGATCATCTACATACATATGACCATATCATCCATATACACATGAACACATCCTTACATGGACAACTTACCGAGATGAGAGACCAATCGCGAGAAGATGGAAAGGAGAGGTGCGCGCGAGACCGGAAAAGGAGATGAGAGAGGAGAGCTTCCTCTATTACTTATGTAACATCCAAGGCAAGTTCTACATGCTAAAAATGGTGAATGGGTGGAGAAATTGAGGTGGGAAGGAGAAGGATCCCGACTAGATCTAAGGAGGAAGAAGAAGGGGAAAGTGAAGTGTGGGGTGGTGGAGATGATCACATGGCCACATATGTTTGTGCAGGTCGACACATCCGTGGCGCACATGGCCCCAGTGCGCCACAGGGAAAAAGCACATCCGTGGCGCATATGCCAGAGTGCGCCATGGATGTTTATGCCTGTTTAAGGAGCAGAGGGGGCTGGGCATAGGCGTAGCGCACTTGTCGCATGTGCGCTACAGCTATCCCCAACAACCGTAGTGCACCATCCCTATGTGCGCTACGGGTATGCGGCATGCGTCCAACAGGGCCCTGGCCCACACATATCTGTGGCGCACTATGGTCATGTGCGCCACGGTTGTTCTAGTTACTAGTAGGGCACTGCCCATAGGTGTGCCAAGCCTGTTTTAGCCGTGGGGCACTCCAGCCATGTGAGCCACGGATGTGCTGATTACCTATAGCTGTTTTTCTAGTAGTGTGCTAGAGATCGCGGAATGGTTAGCAAACAAGCAACAGGGGGACACGAGGTTTACCCAGGCTCAGGCCCCCGGAGGGGAAACCCTACTCCTGCTTGTCTGCTCTTGATTACTGTGGAACCAAAAAGTACAGGGGTGCGCAGATGCAATCTGGCGTGGAGGTGTGTATGCGGTGGTATGCGAAGTGCCCTCCTCGTCGTGCCCTCCTAGCCTTTATATAGAGATAGTCAGGTCCCAGGCACAGATCGAGTCGGTTACAGGTTTTAGGGTTTGCCGCTTTGAATATTCTATCTACTCTAGTATTGTTCTCCAAGGATCCGAAGGAGTCATGGGCCCTGGCCACCCGAAAATCTTCATGGGATGGCGCATGTTCTCGTGGGCCTTCCTTGGGCTGGACTAGGTATGCTAAGATCGTGTACCCGCAGGGTATAACCATGTCACCGAGGACTCCATGCTCATTTGCGCATCACCTTTGTCATCGAACCGGCTCCGGCAATATCTATGATAAGGTTGCCGGCTGGCCCCAATGCCCGCGATTTCTACTGACGGTTAAGTATTCTATACGGCACCTAGGGCCCACTCTTCAGTTCCTGCTTTAGACCGCAAGCCGACTGTCGGCCCAGCAAGAGCAAAAGCCCGAAGTCCCCATTACAAGAAACTAGACAAAGAGAAGACCAGGGCGCCCGGACAATCTGGTTGTGCCTACTTGAGCTAAGCCAATAACAACACCCCGAAGTATCGTGAAGTACGCCAACCTAGCTACCCCTTAGGTTACGGCTGTAGACCGCAATCCGGCTAGCAGCTGGCAAGGCCACAGCTTGAAAGGCCAATGTTCACTGAGAAAAGGAATAAGTTATCGGCCTAGTTCGGAAGGGCATCGTTCTCGTATTTTATCTTAGCTATGAATGAACACACAAGTGGAAAAACTAATGCAAGTGACGCTATGTCTTGTTTTGCACGAGCCAAACTTGGCAGAAAAGAAGGTGGCAAAGAGCTTCGACCCGGCTGGCCACCCCAGCCGACTCAAACCTTGGGGACTACACCCAGTGGTTGCGCTCCCGCGCACCCATCAAAAAAAACAACAAGGTGGCAAAGAGCTTCGACCCGGCTAGCTACCCTAGCCGGCCCGAACCTCGGGGACTACACCTAGTGGGCGCGCTCCCGTGCACCTAGCTGAAAAATAGCAAGGTGGCAAAGAGCTTCGACCCGGCTGGCTACCCCAGCCGGCCAGAACCTCGGGGACTACACCCAGTGGGTGCGCTCCCGCGCACCCATCAGAAAAACAGCAAGTAGAAAAGAGATTCGACCTGGCTGGCTACCCCAGCCATCACGAACTTCGAGGACTACACCCGTTGATCGCGCTCCCGCGCACCCACACAAGAAATGCAAAGGACAAAAAGGTCTAGAAAGAAAAGAGGCAAATTCAGCTCAAACCCTAAAGGAGCATCAAATGGATAAGCGGAACACGAATTTTCCACGCAGAAGTTAAAGTTTTACAATGAGTAACTTCACCACAAGGACATAACTGGGGCATAAAAAGTTCGCAAGAAACAAATACTCCTGGCATACTAGGGATTTAGGGCTCAGGAAAAACATTGGCTTCAGGAGCAGGAGTCGGGCTGGCAGAGGGAGCATCGGCACCGGCTACGGGCACCTGGCTGGAAGAGCCAGCATTAGGACCGGCTGCGGGCACCTGGCTGGAGGAGGCAACGTTGGCGCCGCTTGCAGGGTCCGGTATCCATTGATACGGCACCGGATTGGAGGGGTCACAGAAGTTGCGGTCTAGATCCACGTAAGTGCCGATCTTGACTCCACATGACCTGATCGCCGGGACGCTCCGACGGATGCTCTCGTAGCTGGTTCCGGCTCGAAAGACATGAGTGAGCGCACCCAGATCCACATCCGGATACCAGGACTTCACTAGGGCTAGCGCCATATCCATGCCGCCACGATCCGCCTACTCCTTGTGGATCTCCAACACATCTATGCCGCGTGTCAGGGTGAGCATCAAGCTGGCAATGTCGTGTGTCTCGCCCGTCTCCATCCAGACATATTGGAAGAAGTCTGTGGCGACATTGCGAAGATCATCACTCTCCTCTGCCAGAAACTTTACCAGGTCCCTGGCGGTCAGTTCGCGGCCAACCTCCTCCGTCGGCAGCTTCTCGAGAGCTTGGTCGGTCGACTCCGGGTAGTGAGCTGCAGCCAATTGAAGGAATAAGCAGCCAAAGACAAATCATTAACCACAGCATAGAAAGGGCAGGGAAATGCGAACTTACTAACGACCAGCTCGGCGATCTGCTCAAGCTGCCGGGTCAGATCCTGTTCCCGGGACCGGAGAACCTTGACCAGCTCCTCCCTTTGGGCAGAGGTCATCACCAAGGTCTTGAGTGCCTCCCCCAGGTGTCAGCCACCTTTTTTCTCCTCTCCGTGGAAACCTCCAACTTGTGTTTGGCCACGGCCAATTGGTTGATTTGCCCCTACCAGGCCTTGTTCGACTCCTCCAGCCGGGCCACCTAAGCCTTGAGGCGCTCCACCTCCTTCTCCTTATCCAAGATCATGGTTGTAGGAGGGTACCTGATGGTCAAAAAAAGCGGGAAAAGGAACCCAATCACCAAGATAGGTTAGAGGAAGCAATCTTATGCTCCAACTCCTGAGTATTCTTCGCAATCTCTGAAAATGCTTTCTGCGAAGAGAAGGAAGTAAGGAAAAAAGAGCGAAAATCTGGCTACAAAAAAGCCGGCTACAACAAAAGAAAATGGACAGAGACACCTACTTCCAACAACAAAGACAAAATTTTGGCCTCGCCAAGTCCCTTTTCCATTTCCTCAACCAGGTGGTGAGCCTGGTCGAGTGCGACGGGTGCCGCGCCCGACAGCTGGGCGAGAATGGCACCGACGTAAGCACAGCCGGAGCTGGCCTCGAGCCGGTCAGCACGATCTCGTCTTCATCGGCAGCGGCGCTCGAAGGCGCAGCCACCACCAGCTCCCTCCCTGCTGAGCCAGAGGCCCACGACTGAATGTCGCCCGCCATAGCCGCCTGCACCGGATTACCCAGCGCCTCCTCCATCACTTCCTCGATGATGGGCCTGGCAGAACTGGCTGGAGCATCGCTCCAAGCCGGGTTCACACCAGCCGTAGGATGGAGGAGGGGGTCTCAGGTCCCTGAGCGGCCGCGAAGAGCTGCGCAACCCGCTTGCGGGCGCGTGGTGCAGCACTCACGCGGCCATGGAGCCCTATGGAGACGCAGGCGGAGTCATCGGGGCGGGCGCAGCCGGAGACGCCTCAGCCAGAGAGGCCGCTGCCGCCTCAAATACCGAAGGTGGGAAGGAGCAACAGTGGAATCACTGGAGCCGCCCAGCGACATCGCCTCGCTGCGAAAGAAAAATAGGAAAGGCTCGACAGAGAGCAAGGAAAAGAGCCAGGGAGGAAATGAGAATACTTACCCGGAGCAGGACGACACGGCGGCAGCTGGGCGCGCTCGGGGCGTCCTCTTCTGCTCCGTGGCAGCCGGCGCGGCGACGGGCGCCTAATACGCCCAATTTGCATCACCTTTCTATATCATAATTTACCTCTATTCATTGATATTTGTCTTATTATGAGGTATTAGTTATGGCTTTTCATCTGTTTATGCATGTTGGATGATTCCTGGAGGATGGACTGCCGGAGTCTGGATTCTGATGGAAAATAAGGTGTTTCGGTGCAATTTCGCGAAGATCAGAAAAATACCAGAAAAATATGAAAACATATTATTTTACCAGAAGATGAAGGAAGACAGAAGGAGGGACAGAGATGGGCCTCAGTGGACCACCTGCCCGGCCTCCGACTCTGCCCCTTCGCCTATATCTTCCCTTCGAAACCCTAAGGCTCGGGGAGCAACCACAAATAGATTTCCGCCGCCTCTAGGGGCGGAAAACACCAAGAAAGAAAGATCTCTCTGGCAGACAAATTTCTGTCGGGCGGATTCCCTACCGGAGAGGGGAGACCGTCGCCATCAACACTATCATCAAGCTAGGCTTCATCGGGATCATCATCATCATCCACACCATCATCTCCACCAGCACCATCACCACCACTCCGTCCCGCTTTAACAATTGTGTTGGATATTGCTTTAGTTCTTAGGGGAAACTTTCCAGGTGTTGATTAATATTGTAGTTGATGCTTGTGAGTGGAACCATTGGATTATTGTTTATGTTCAGATTGTTATCCATTATCATATCATCTTTGATCTTGATCCATATGTTGTCTTGTGAGTAGTTCATTTAGTTCTTGAGGACATGAGAGAAGTCATGTTGTTAGTAGTGAATCTGTGATGAGCTATTATTCAATGGTTTAGTATTTAAGTTGTGGTGCTATTCTTCTAGTGGTGTCATGTGAACGTCGACTACATGACACTTTACCATTTATGGGACTAGGAGAATGCATTTTGTATTTGGCTACTAATCATGGGGTTGCCGGAGTGACAGATACCTGAACCCCCGTTAGGACACCTTTGCACAAGGGAGCGTAGGATCTCAGAGTTTAAGGCTGTGGTTAGATTTATATCTTAATTACTTTCCTGTAGTTACGGATGTTTGCAAGGGGTTTAATCAAAAGTATGTATTAGTACGAGGAAAGGCGGTATGTTAGCACAGGTTCACCCACACAACACTTACAAACACCAGAGAAGAGTACTCAGCTATTTGAAGCGAAAGCACTTGATAGAATTCCCATGTGTCCTCGAGAACGTTTGGTCCTTATAAGTATTTCCACCGGCTTGTCCTTTGCTAAGAAAGGATTGGTCTACTTGCTCTGTTTGTTCGTTACTTCTGTTACTTGCTCTTTGTTTTGTTGCCTTGTCAGAAAACCACTAAAAATCCGTTTGCTAAGTATTCACAGGGATTTCCTGCTTCATACCACTATTCAGCACCTTCTAATCCTCGTTGGGATCGACACTCCTATTTATCGAAAGTACTATGATACACCCCCTATACTTGTGGGTCATCAAGACTATTTTCTGGCGCCGTTGCCGGGGAGTGAAGCGCTATTGAAGAGTGGAACATGTAAGGGAAACTATTACTATGAGTATTGCTTTTTCTACTGCTTGTTACTTTATTTTCAATATGGATAACCCACTGTGTTATCTGTTTGGGAAAAATACTACCACTGCTAGGGTAGTAGATGAACCACCTCCTGTTGAGATAGATCCTTTTAAGATACCTACAAGTATTGTTAATCGTGTTATGGATAATTATTATTTTGGGGATGGAACTGTCCATCCTGGTAAACAATTGCTTTTTATCCATGAATTATGCGGGTTGTTTAAGTGTGCGGGTATCACAACTGAACAGGTGAAGAAGAAGTTACTCTCCATATCCTTGAAAGGGAGAGATAAAGAATGGTATAAGCTGCTGAAGAATGGACAATCCATGGAATGGGAGGAGATGTCATCTCTCTTTTACTCTAAATTTTATCCTCCCAGTGAGATTCATAAGGATAGAAATCTTATATATAACTTTTGGCCTCTTGATGGAGAAAGTACAACTCAAGCTTGGGGAGATTGAAGTTACTAATGCTTAAATGTCATATTCATGAACTCCCTAACAATATTATTCTCAATAACTTTTATTCTAGGATTTCTCTTCATGATAAATATTTAATAGATGCTTCTTGTGCTGGATCATTCACACGTATGAAGGAAGAAGCTAAATGGGATCTTCTAGACCGTATTCAAGAGAACACTGAAGCTTGGGAGAATGACAAAGGAAGAAAGTCAGGTATAAACTATGATTATGAATGTATTAAATATTTTATGGGAACTGACAACTTCCGTGATATTAGTAATGAGTTTGGTCTTGATTACCAAAGCATTGCCAACTATTTCAAGGCCTTTGCCTCTTACATTGAAATTCCCAAGAAGAAGTGGAATAATTACCATGCTCCTTATAAAGATGTTGTTAGTCATGCTCCAGTTAGAAGTACTCAAGTTTGTACTACTAATCATATTGTGCCTGAACCTCATGTTGAGAAAATGCCTTTCCCAGCTAAGGTAAAGGAGTATTCTATGATTATTAGTGCAAATAACAAGGGTACAATGAAAACTTTGGAGCCAGGTAAGCATTTGAATGATGAACCTGTGGTAGCTATTGGGAAAGACACTGTCACTAGAAATATAGAGGATGAGCACATTATATTCTATGAAGACGCTTCTAATATTGTCTCTCATCCTAGTAAGGCTAGAAAAGCTAGTGTTCATGTGCTTTCGGTTAAAATTGGTGATCATTGCTACTATGGTTTATGTGATATTGGTGCTAGTTCTAGTGCTATTCCTTATGAGCTTTACAGGGAAATTATGCATGAGATTGGTCCTTGTGAGCTTGAGGACATTGATGTGGTTATTCACCTTGCTAACAAGGAGACCATTTGCCCCATTGGTATTGTAAGATATGTGAAGGTTCTTTGTGGTAAGATTAAGTATCCTGCTGATTTCCTAGTGCTTAATTCAGCAGCTAGCAAAACTTATCCTATCATTTTTGGTAGACCTTTCCTGAACACTTGTGGAGCTATTATTGATTGTAAGAAGGAAAAAGTTTTAACTAAGTTTGATGGAGATTCTTATGAGTTTAACTTTTCCAAATTTTCTAAAGCTCCTTGTGAAAATAGCTTGCCTAATAAAGATTTCAGGATGGAACAACTTGATTCTATTGATCCAGTCTATGACCTTGGACCTCTTTTTGATGACTGTAAGTATGCTTATTCTAATGATAAAGTTGTTTCAAGTGACAGTTATATTGTCAACTTTATTCAAAGTGCTACTAAAAGTTATTTTGAGAGAGGGAAACATGGTTTTATGCATCTCAATGATGTTAAGTTTCCCCGTTTTATGTTGAAAGCTTTAAAGTTGCATATGTTTTGTCTTCCTATGCTAGTGGCTTTTTGTTTCAACAATTCGTTTTTTCATGATACCCCCATGCATAGGAAGTGGGTTAGACTCAAGTGTGTTGGTTATTTTCCTCTTGATGCTCTCTTTCACTTCAGATATATATCTCCTTTGTGAGCATCTTTGGAAGTTTCAAGCCTAACTTAAAGGCATTAAAGAAAAGTACTTGTTGGGAGATAACCCAAGAGTTTTGTCGAGTCTTGGAAGTTATTACCTCTATAATAACCGCCTCTTATCCTTTTTATTTTGGTTTTTGTGTAAAGTTCAACTACTTTTGTGAAGTAGAGGAAATGTGAAAAGTGGTTGTCCTGGGACAGATTTTTGTGCTTTACCGTAAAAATTCGTGAGGGAGCTCACTACTGCGGATGGATCTGCATTTTTCTGTGCTTGTTATCCAAGGTGTTACCCAACTTTCATCAGTTCTGCACTTTTTGATTTGAGCAACAGAACATCTTCGGAAAATCAATCTTTACATGCTGGTCTGTTTTGACAGATTTCTGCCGTCATTTGCATTTGCCTCTTACAGAAGCTCTTGTTTTGATGGGTTTTCAGTTGAAGTATGCACCAAAGGTTTATTGTTTTTGCTTACAATAATGTTGTCTTTGAGTTTGTGCAAGGGTTTTGTAAGAAGGAAATTTTCAGGAGAAAGAGAAAAGGATTCTGCAGAGTTCTTCTTTGAATAGGTAAAAGTGGTGAAAACAGAAGGTTCATGAAACCCCAATCTTTTTATATTTTTATGTTTTTAATACATAAGGGAATTTACGAGATGAAACTGAAGAGGAAGCGGAGCTCGGGGTGGACAAACCCACCCCAGGAGCGGGCCCAGCCTGGCCGCGCCTGAGGGGGGTGTCTCCCCCTCGAACTCCGTCTTCGCCTTGTTTCCGTGTCAAAACCTTCCTTATGCATTGAAACTTCGTAATATATAACCCCCCGGATCCCCCGACATTCGTGCATCGTGTTCTCATCGTGTTTTCGTTTCGATCTATTTCTGTCAGGAAATCTTCTGAAGTTTAGAGCACCATGGCCTCCGCCAACGACAAAGGCAAGAAGCCCGAGCAAGAAGAACCTCAAGTCCCCAAGGAAGAGGAGATTCTGGTAGGTTATGAAGGATACATGGAGGAGGACAAGAAACCGGACACTCGCGCTACCGTCACAAGCATTGGAGTGGTGGCAACCCCCATCAAGCCTAAGAGGACAACACAGATGTCCACCGGAGGGAAACCTCCACGTCTCTTCTACAATCCACGGTCATCTCCTCCACGTAAAAAGAGACCCTTCCATACACTTATGCATGAAAATCAATATCAACATGTGCCCAAAGGGAACTTGCCTTCGGTTTGGGATATGCCTCATTCTAACAATGCAGAGAAGGATCATGCTAAGGATGAAGAGTGGGGAAAGAATAACAAGAACTGGGATTCTCAGACTGACATGATCATGAACCGTATAGAGCAAAAATCGGAGCAAATCTGTATTCTTACTTTTGAGTTCGAGGAGTTGAAGAAACTTATTGAGGAGCTTATCAAGAGAAATACCACCACCACCAAAGGAGTAATTCGTCATCAGGTTTGGCATCCCCTTGGCTTGTTCCAAGCTTGGGGGAGTGCCTCGGTATCACAACCATTATCTTTTATCTTTTACCTTTTTAGTGGATTCATATTTGTGGCAGAGAGGTTATCTTATAGTTTGGTTTGCATGTGGAAGTATCTCTCCTTTAGTTGATTATCTATGTATCCCTTGGTGTGAGTGCCTTTATTGGAATATTAATGAGAAGTCTCATCATTTACTTTTTGCACTTCTTATTTTTAGTTTGCAATCTCTATTATATGATGGATCTTGTTGATTAGTATTGGCACCCCTTTGGGATCATCAAGTGGATCTAAATTGGTTTTGGCAAACCGAGTTCTGGTCAGTGGCTTTAGTTTGAAACAAAAAGAAAGAAAAAAAGCTTACAGGTATTTGGTATCATTTGTTTTCTTTCTTGTTGGCTCGTAAGCTTAGTATTCTTTATTTAAGATCTTTTGTGTCTTCAAGGAAGATTGCATGTTTGGCTTTATTACTTGTATGTTTGCTTGTTTCTTTCAACTCTCTTGCTTGCTACCCAGCCTTGCTAGCCAAAAACCCAAAACTTTTGCCACTTGTGTCCACCATATCTACCTAGTAGCTTTTGCTATTCCAAGCAAATTATCAAGCTTCATCTACCTTTCGAATTTAAAAGTATTTTGTTATGAAAAAACTAGTTAGTAAAGCTCTCACGAACTTGATGGCACACCTTATTTACTTTCCCCTAATAGACTTGAACCATTGTGAACATCGAAGTTGTATATGCTTGCATCTATACGTTGGAATTATCAGAACCGTTCTGTCACGGGGAACGTTTTCAACATTGCACTTGTACTCTGTACACAGTTGATATCGTGCTCTTTTGTCTATGGATGTCAACGGTGTGAAATAAAGAGGGAACTTGTAAGTCCATGGAGTTTGTATTTTGTGTTAGAGAAACGCCTGGGCCTCTAGCCTAAGCCATGCTTAATCATGGTGGAAACTTGCAGCATCACCATAGTGAGTCATCTATGAAGCATCCTCAATAAAAGCTATACACATAGTAAATAAAAAGATTGCTGAGATGCTCATTGTCTGCTTGCCTTGTCATTTTGGTTATGGGAAAGCTCTTGTACCATGTGCAAGGGGTACCCCGTTGGCGGTTCTCAATGATATGCAAATACTTACAATGACAAGAACTTACCTAGGCCCAAAGTTGAGTATGCATGAGGAGTGGCCCTCATATTCAAGGGATATGAGATTGCCAACTTATATTTCGTCAAGCATATACTCCATCTTTGTTCACTTTAACCTTAATCATCTCAAGATGCTTACGATAGGGGCAATGTCGTGGTGGTGGCACGGCGGATGCCATGGGTAGGCTAAAGTATGGGGCCAATGGATTCTAGAGGGATCTGGGGAGGGAAGATGTAGTTGATTCTACACACAAATTGCTAACATATAGATCTTTATTTCTCCTCTCTTGGGCTACAAGTGCTCCTTGAACTGTATACAGGAAGAGAAGATGAACTTTTACCAGCCTAATGGTACCAAAATGAGCCGATCCCTCTTCAGGAAGCCATGCCAGCCCTTATAAAGGGGGGCCTTGGGATCTCTAGGGCTGACATGGCAAGCATATTCGAGGAATATGCTTGTCCCAATATAGTAGTTCGGCGGCCTCCTTTCCGTGTCCCCCTTCTAATGACGGCAAAGTTCTAGAGAACCCCACATGCACGCCTCGGGCTCCAGAACTGTCACCTCCGTGACCTCCTTCTTCCCTTCTGCAGCTCTGCGCCTTGTCCTTAGAGCTTGGCTCTGTTCAGATTCTTTCTGGCCCGTGGCTAGAGTTTGACTATAGGCACTTCCTTCTCCTGTAAGCTTCATGTCATTCGGCCCTATCTCGCTCAACTCGGCTTGGCCTTCACCTGCATTTAAGTTATTCGGACTTATACGGCCGACTTAACTCGTATGTCGGCCGGGTAATGTACAGCTCCTTCCATAGGTATCAAGGTTGTGAATATCTCGGCCGATCTTTACCTGATTCGGCCGATTCAGACTGTAACTCGGCATATGACAGGGGAAACTCCTTTTATCTTCCCCTGTCATGAACCTACCCGGGGTCACCTCCCCAACATTAGTCCCCGAAGCTGGTGTGGTCCTGCTCATAACCTTGGCCGGGCCACATCAGTTTTCCAACATTTATTACTCCTCATCTCCGAGTTACTCTTTCCTGTCCGAGTTACCCGCGAAGCCTCTCGTGTTTCCTCGTCCTACATGTAACATTCATCATTGTCTCTCTAGTTTTTTGTTCCTCTACTGTGATCACTGATAATGCTACAGTGATTACTGCGTCTGTCGCGTCGGTGCTGCGACGCCTCGCGCAGCGCGTCGGTCAGGAGGCCTGATCCTCTCCTACATCGTGTGGTCTTTGGTGTGGCTCCACTCAGCCGCGAGCGGTTCCATTGTACACACGATGTACACGGTTACTGCTCACACGCACGATCCCACTACCGCCTGGGACGCACGGTTATAAAGAGGGGCACGGGGCTAGAGGATTTACTTTCCTCCTTCGCTCGATGTTGCCCTTCTTACTCCTTTCGCCCTTGCGCCTGTTCGTGCTACTGCGGCCGCGCGCTCGTCGGAATCTTCGACAGCGAGGCCACAATTCCTCTGCTCCGTCGACCTCGTACCTGTACGCTTTCTCCGGCACCGTCGCCAATGAGTTTCTCTATGGTCTCATTGCCTAGATTTCTCTCTAGACGCATCTGCCGCTCTCTAGGTTTCCCGCGGCGGTTCCTTTTCTGCTCCGCCGCCGTTTTCGCCTAGGACCACGACGGGGCCTTGCACCTCTAGGCTTTGCTCCGCTGTTAGCTTTTCTTCTGTTGATTTCTTCGGCGACCCTATGTCGAGTTCAGTTAGTGGTGCGCTCATCGAGGATGACGATGCAGCGTCTGGTCCAGAGCGGGGCTCCTTGTAGGGTTCCACCGTTTCTCGCCGAGAGATCGAGTGGTTAATTAGAACTTGTCGAATTCCTGCCGAGGTAAGCTGTCGCTTAACCGACAGCGAATCTTCTCCCATTCTTAAGGAAGGCGAGTATGTCGTCTTTATGTCCCATTTTGCTCATGGGTTTTGTCTTCCCCTTAGCAATTTCGCTAGGGAATTCCTTGATTACTTCGGCCTGTAGCCGCATCACCTTCCGGCTAATGCCATTGCTTCCCTATCCGCTTTTATCTCGGCTTCGGAAGGATACTTCGGCCTCTAGCCGTCTGTGCATGTGTGGTCCAAATTCTTCCAGATCCGGTCCAATGTCGTTCCCTACAAATCCCATCAACCTTCCGAGAAGTCGCTTACCCAGTGTGGTGCCACGTCCATAACACCTCGGAGGAAATCCGAGTTCCCTCGTGTTGCTGGTCTTGAGTCTTGTAAGAAATGGCATTGATCATTTTTCTATGTCAAGAATACTGGGAAGGAGGACAAGATTTGGCTCCCTGCTTTCTCCATCGGTCCCCCTTCCAAGAAGAACTGGACTTACAATCCCAGGAAGAGCCATGCTCTAGTCGAGGCCTTCGAGATTCGGCTGAAGGAGCTGATCCGCGCCGGGCTACGTGGCGAGGATCTGATGACCACCTTCATCAGCAGCCGAGTCTGCCCTTTTCAGCGTCACACGCATAAGCTCTGTTTCATGAGCGGTCCTCTTGATCCCAACCGAGTTTCAACGGTTGAGCTCGAGGATTATCTTATTTTCAAGCGTGTCCGAGCTATCTTCAAGACGGATATGCCGGAAGATTGGACCTGGGGGCTGAAGCCATTCACCCGCCAGAATCCCCCTCCCGAGGTAAATTTAAGAACTTGTGTTTTGACTCCTAATTGTGTTTGCGATTCCTTTTGCTGATTCTACTTTGTCCCTTTACTCGCAGAGATTCGCGGAGCAACAGATCGAGGATGCCGAGGTTCTGGCCCTCCCATGGACCGCAGATCAGAACACGCCAGACAGCGGGGAGCCTGACCCGGAGGAGTTCGTCCCTAAATCGGACGTTGCTCCGGTTCGCACTCGTGTCAAGAGCTCGGCCCACGGGGAGGAAGGTGATTCGGACGAGGTCCAAGTTCTTGAGGTAGTCGCCGCAATGCCTATCTCTTATGCATTTCCGCCCTCTACTTTCTCAGCTAATCAGGTCGGTCAGGTTCACGACGCCGAGCCTCTCGCCTCTCAAGCTCCTGCTACTCGAGGAAGCGCACTGCTCCGGCAGGTCCCTCCGCAGATGCTCCCAGGAAGCGAACCAAGAAATCGGCCCCTCATCCTCCGAAGCGTAAAACCATGCCCGGAGTTGCTAGGTGAGTTCATTTTCACTTATATTTTTTGTTTTCCTTTTTCTGTCTTTTGATTTGACTTTCTTTGCTTTTGCAGCGCTCCTCTTTCTGTTAAGCCCAGTGGTCCAAGTATGACGAGTCGCGTGACTGGGCCGCCTTCTACTCCGCCTCCTGAAGATACCAGAGTTCCTAGTCCTGCTCGCGTGGACTCTCCCCCTGCTCCGAATCCGCCATCACCTTGGCAAGATGCACCTGTGGTTTCGATTGCTGATGCCGACATAACTCGGCCGGTAGATCCTCCCACCGAACTTACTGCCTCTGCTGCGAACCTTGGAGTTTTCCCCGAGATTCCTTTGACCCCCACGATTTCGACCACAACTCCAACTCTGGCCGAGGATCCCACCATTTCAGCACCCTCGGAAGTCATAATTCCTCCGGCCCCCAAAGATGCTACTCCAAGTGCCAAGGTTGCAACCCCTGCCGACACCTCTTCTAAGGCTAAGAAGATTGTTGTTACCAAGCCATCATCATCTCAAAAGGGGCCAACTAGCTCCTCCCAACCTAGCATTGCCGATGCGTTGCGCAAGGGGGTTTCTTCTGCTAAGGCCGTTGCCACCTCGGCCGGTGATACTCAGCTTGCTCTCCACAAGAGTCCCGCGGCGGCGGTGGTTACACAACATGTCCGAGGTAAAGTCCTGACTCGTACTGAGAGTGGGAACAACCTCGTCTCCTTGGTTGAGTATGCCAATAATTGGAACGCTGCTGATCAGCTTGAGGGCAATCCGAGCAATCAGCCATTTCAACTTTCGGATATCAGCGGTCGCTTGCATATGGCTACTAAGATCATTCTTGAAAGTGAACAGATGAACGAGGTATGTGCTTCTGTTGATGCCTGGTCAGTTATTCAAATGATAGTGTATATATTCTAGTCCCCGAAGCTTATAATCGAATAACTTGTTGTTCGTTTGGAAGCTTTGACATGCTCAAAATGCGTTATTTGAAGTAAATTTTCTGTATTTCGTATTGAGCATAGATGAATTCGGATCTACTTTGACTTTGAATATCCAGCCACCTAGGTTCGAGTTAAGCTTTGCTTGATTCGGATCTGTTTTAGTTTTGAATACCCAGCCACCTAGGTCCGAGTTAAGCTTTGCTTGATTCGGATCTGTCTTAGCTTTGAATATCCAGCCACCTAGATCTGAGTTAAGCTTTGCTTGATTCGGATCTGTCTTAGCTTTGAATATCCAGCCACTTAGATCCGAGTTAAGCTTTGCTTGATTCGGATCTGTCTTAGCTTTGAATATCCAGCCACCTAGATCCGAGTTAAGCTTTGCTTGATTCGGATCTGTCTTAGCTTTGAATATCCAGCCACCTAGATCCGAGTTAAGATTTGCTTGATTCAGATCTCTCTTATCTTTGAGTATCTGACTATGTAATTTACTTTGTCGCTTAGGTTTCCCATGATCGGCGGACAGCCAAATTCCAAAGGCTGCTTTTCGCGCACAAGAAGTTGCAAGAAAAGTATGAGAAAGTTCTTCCCGTGGTGAAGAAAGCTGGTAATTTAATAAGTTTTTGTATTGTCGCTTAAGCTCTTAATATTTTCGACTTGAGGTGTTAACCCATTTTGCTGGTAAATAGGTAATATCAATAATCTCAACATCCGTCTTGAGAAGAAAGTCAAGTCTCTAGAAGGTTAGTTATTCTTTCCCTCTATTAATTTTTGCTCAAAACACATCCTGGGTTTCTTATAACCTTCTGGCTTTGGTATAACCGAGTTACAAACCCTTGCAGCATCGCATCAAGAGTGCATACCCATGCCTGATATGATGCTGCATTTTTTAGAGCAAGCCGCCACTCATTCGGCGCAACTGAAAGAGAAAGATGACGAGATAACCCGATTGCGTGCCGAGGTGGAGTCCCTCAAGCTCTCTCAGAAATCCGAGTTAGAAAAAGTTGATCAGGAGTTCTCCGAGGAAAAGAATCGGCTAAGTCTGCAACTGCAAAAAGATAAAGAACTCCTCCAGGCTGCCGAGCTAAAGAATCAGACGATGAGCAAGGAAATCACTCATTTTGAGAAGACCAAGGTTGACTGGACCCAGGATCTCCAGAAGATGTTGAGTTACATTCATCGTAAGTTTCTGATCGGGGCCGAGTTATTTTCTCCTCTTTCTTACTTTTAACTGATGTACTTTTATTTTGCATAGATCATTTTCCGGAAGCTAGGCCTGCGAGATCTAGAGCGGTGAATAATGCTCGCCAGCGCCGAGGTGTCTCCGCTGATTCGAGTCCAGAATATTCCATGGAAGACTTCTTGGTTACCGTTGGCGCTCCTATTGGGCCAATGAAGATTATGGGCAGGGATTTGGTGCAAGCAGCCATTCGGGCCTATCATGTTCTCTAGCCGAATACCTCTGGAACTCCTGATATTGACGAGATCAAGATACTTGTGGAAAGGTTAATGGCATCGCAGACTCAGTTAAATCTCTGGAGGGGATCCGCTGGAAGGGCTGGTGCTGATATGGCGCTCACAGTCATTATGTCTTGGTATGAGGACATTTCGCTCGATACCTTGATAAACTTGCGCACTGGGTCCTGTTGGGTTGAGGATCCGGAGTTTGTCGCTCTCCGCCAAGCTCGTGCCTTCCAGCTTGTTGAGTATGCTGATGTGAATAACTAGATTGAAGGGCCGAGTTTTCTTGCTAACCTAGCAAATGACGTCCAAATCGAAGATGCCTCCGATAATAATTCAGCCGACCAGGAAGAGGGTGAGGGCGACTCAGACAACTCTGGTGATTCCAGCGCAAGCTCGGATGGGGACGGTGATGCGTGATCATCCTCTAAAGAGACTGGGCATTCTCAAGCTCAAACTAATGCCTCTCATCAGCCCCGGACACCCCCCGAGGCTACTATCGCCCCTACTGAAGGCGAAGTAACCTTGGCTGAGGCACCGCCTACCTCGGAACGCCCACCTTCTAGAGATGCCCCTGTACCGGAGACTGAGGTCGTGCCGCCGTCATCTGAGACAGCCATTCCTGATGCCTCGGGTCATGTTGCTGCCCCTTAGGTTCAAAAAAAACTTCTTAAATTATCCCCAGTCCCCGGTATGCCGGGCGTATGATGTGTGTGAAACAATTATGTGACTTTTTGTGGGGTACGAACATTTTTGCCTTTTGCTGTTGAGACATGAGTGATAATCATTATAGTTTTGCTTAAGGTGGTCTCACTGCCTTATATCTCTGTTTTGGCGACCTTTTATTCCGCAAGTTCGGATTGTATTTCTCCACGTGGCTGGCCTTAGTTCGGCATATATACTGTCTGTCTTTTTGAAAACAATGGGTTATACCAATTAGTCCTCGAGTTATTACTTGGGTTGCCAAAGTATTTTGCATAAGTTATTACTACAGGGTATTCCCCGAGTTGTTGTTTGAAACGCTGAAGCGTTTTATGAACAAGTAGAAATTGCAGGGCAGTCCCTAGGTTGTTGCTCAAGGTGCTAGAGTATTCCTGGGAAAAAGATAATCATGGGGCAGTCCCCGAGTCACTGCTCAAAGTGCCGAGGTTTAGTACATAGCTCAAAATAATAAATAACATAGGGCAGTCCCCGAGTCACTGCTCAAGGTGCCGAGGTGTAATACACAACTCACAATAAGAAAAAATATAGGGCAGTCCCCAAGTCACTCCTCAAGGTGCCGAGGTGTAATACAGAACTCACAATAAGAAACAATATAGGGCAGTCCCCGAGTCACTGCTCAAGGTGCCGAGGTGTAATAGACAACTCACAATAAGAAACAATATAGGGCAGTCCCCGAGCTACTGCTCAAGGTGCCAAAGTTTAATAGATAGTTGATACTTTGACCTGAATTTGTCACATTACAACGCGCCATAGGAGGCTCCTACGAGTAAAATGGACAAAGTAAAGCGATGTTCCATGGTCTTTTTGATTCCTCGTCGGCTTTGTTTGCCTTGTTCTTTTCTGGCGACTGAGCATCGATTAGGTAATATGCATCGTTGTGCAATTCTTTGCTCACGATGAATGGTCCCTCCCATGGGGGTGATAGTTTGTGCATGCTGGCTGTGCGTTGCACTACCCGAAGAACCAAATCTCCTTCTTTAAACACTCTTGGATTGAATTTTTTGCTGTGATATCGTCGTAAATCTTGCTGATAAATAGCTGACCTTGATAGTGCCAACTCCCTGGCCTCTTCTAGCAAATCGACATCATCTTGCCGAGCTACCTCATTTACCTCGGCGGTTGTGTACTGGGTTACTCTTGGCGAATCATGTATTATGTCGGCTGGAAATACGGCTTCTGCTCCATATACCAGAAAAAATGGGGTATATCCTGTTGACCTGTTTGGGGTAGTTTTGAGGCTCCATAGTACTGCTGGTAGTTCCTCGATCCAGCATCCTGCCGACCTTTGCAGAGGTTCAACAAGTCGGGGTTTTGTTCCGGACAATACTAGTCCATTAGATCTTTCTACTTGCCCATTGGATGCTGGGTGGGCCACCTAGGCGACATCTAGTCTTATGTGTTTTTCTTGGTAGAATCTAGCAAAAGCCCCTTCAGCGAAGTTTGTGCCATTGTCTGTAATAACACTATGTGGATAACCATATCTCAGGATAATATCTTTGAGGAACTTTACTGGTGTTGGTCGATCACATTTTTTATCGGTTTTACTTCGATCCACTTTGTGAATTTATCCACCATGACTAAAATATGGGTCATCCCGCCCCGGGCCGGCTTGAATGGTCCCACCATATCCAAGCACCATACCAAAAATGGCCAGGTAATTGGTATCGCCTTTAATTCGGACGATGGCATATGTATCTTGCTGGTATATCTCTGGCAACCATTGCATTTTTCTACCAATTTTTTGGCTTCTTTCAAGGCCGTTGGCCAATAAAATCCATGCCTGAATGCTTTGGTCACTAAAGCTCTGGACGAGGCATGATGCCCGCATTCTCCTTGATGTATATCTAGGAGGATTTCCTGGCCTTCCGCCGAGTCAACACATCTTTGCAGCACGCTTGTGACGCTCCTTTTATACAACTCATTATTTATGATTGTATAAGCTTTTGCTCTTCTCACTGTCTGTCTAGCCATTACCTCATTATTCGGCAAAGTCGCATCTTTAAGGAAGGAAAATATGGGTTGCGCCCATGTTGGCGTGATTTTTTCTGGGATAATTCCACTATCTATTTCCATATTTTCTGCCGACATAACAACCTCGGGTTTTTCCATATCCGTTCGTGTGACGGACGGGTTCATTTTTGGAAACTCCGGGTTAAATTCTTGGTCAATCTCCATCGGCATACTATCTTCTTTTGATTTTGCCGGGATAAATATGGATTCGGACTCTGGTGATGATGCTATTGATGGTTTTCTCAGGTTCTCTAAGGCGATACCCGGGGGAATTGATTGTCTAGTTGATCCGAGTTTTGACAACGTGTCTACAGCGTCATTTTCTGCCCGGGGTATATGATGAAATTCACATCCATCGAAGTATCCACTGAGTTTTTGCACATGGAATCTATATAAGGCCATATTTGCATCTAGCGCGTACCAATTACCTAATACTTGCTGTACTACCAGATCTGAATCTCCGTAGCATAGGATCCGACGTATCCCAATCTCTTTTGCCACTTTTAATCCATGGACGAGTGCTTCGTACTCGGCTACGTTGTTTGACGCGGCAAAATGTATTTGCAGCACATATTTCAGCTGATCTCTTTTTGGCAAGGTTAACACTATCCCTGCCCCCAAGCCATTCCTTAGCTTGGAACCGTCAAAGTGCATTGTCCAATAATTCGGATCTGGTAATGGTGGCTCATATTGTACCTCGGCCCAATCCACAAAGAAGTCGGCCACTGCCTGAGATTTGATTGCATCTCGCCTATTGAATTGCGGAGCATAAGGTGACAATTCAATTGCCCATTTTGCTATTCGGCCTCTTGCATATTTGTTGCTCAATATGTCAGCTATGGGTGCTTCACTGATCACTTTGATCGGGTGTTCTTCGAATTAATGTTTAAGTTTCTTCGCCGACATGTATACCCCATATGCCATCTATTGGTAATGTGGGTAGTTTTGTTTCGAGGATGATAGTACCTCGCTCAGGTAATATACCGGCCTTTGTACTGATTTATCATCTTCCATTCGTTCCACAACGACCACCGCACTTACCACTCTTTTTGTGGCGGCTATGTAAAGTAACATAGGCTCTTTTGACAATGGAGAGGCCAGGATTGGTGCTGTGACTAGCATCTTTTTTAGTTCATGAAATGCATTGTTTGCTTGTGGTGTCCAAATGAACTTATCAGATTTTTTCATCAGTTGATATAGTGGTAATGCCTTCTCTCCCAGCCGACATACAAATCGGCTAAGCGAGGCCAGGCAACCCGTGAACTTCTGTATGTCGTTTAGACATCTCGGCAATTCCATTCTTTCTACTGCTCTTATCTTAGTGGGATTGGCCTCTATACCTCGGCTGGATACGAGAAAACCGAGTAGTTTCCCAGCTGATACGCCGAAGGTGCATTTCTCCGGGTTAAGTTTCATTCGGAACCTTCTCAAATTCGCGAATGTCTGCCGAATATCATCCAGTAGTGTTTTTCTCTCTTTGGTTTTGATAACCACATCATCTACATATACTTGTACATTTTTCCCTATCTGGTTATGTAGACACTTTTGCATACATCTCTGGTAGGTTGCCCCTGCGTTACGCAGGACGAATGGCATGGTGCGATAGCAATAAGCCCCATACGGGGTAATAAACGCAGTCTTTATTTGATCAGCCGGATTTAACGGTATCTGGTGGAAACCAGAATACGCCTCTACAAACGATAACAGCTCACAACCAGCGGTCGAATCAATGACATGGTCTATCCTAGGTAAAGGAAAAGGATCTTTGGGACACGCCTTGTTCAGGTTCGTGTAATCAATACACATTCGCCATACGATGGCTACATTTGGATCGTCCTTTTTCTTTTCTACTAACACCGGGTTTGATAGCCAATCCGGATAAAGCACTTCCATGATGAACCCGTCCGCAAGGAGCCGAGCTATCTCATCCCCTATTATTTTTCTCCTGTCTTCGGCGAAGCGGCGGAGAGGTTGCTTCACCGGCCTTGCTCCTGGACTTACATTCAGAGAGTGCTCAGCCAACTCCCTTGGGACACCTTGCAGGTCTTGAGTTGACCATGCAAAGATATCCTGATTCTCACGGAGGAAGTTGGTGAGCTCGCTTTCCTATTTGGCATCTAGGCCGGCACCAATGGTGACGGTGAGCTCTGGGAACTGCTCATCTATCTGGACCTTTTTGTTTCTTTAGTCGGCTCGAACGAGACACTTCCATGTGGGTTGGCCAATGCCGGCATATTCAATTGTGCCAACTGAGCGAGGGCCGCTACCTCCTGAATCCTTCTTTTTTCTCTTGCGATTACCAATGACTCGGCCAGGTTTGATCCGGCTGAAGCACATTCCATTAACTTCCTGTAATCTCCTGCTACAGTTATCACCCCTTGTGGTCCGGGTAGCTTCATTTTCAAGTATGTGATGTGGCAGCTACTCATGAATTTGGCCAATGCTGGCCGCCCGAGTAAAGCATGATAGCAACTTTCTAGATCCACCACCTCAAACTCCAAATTTTCCGCTCTGCAGTTATCCCTTGTGCCGAATAACACATCTACCCAAACCTTCCCAATGGGTTCGCATGAAAGTCCCGGCACTATTCCATGGAACGTGGTTCTTGTGGATTGCAGCATATTCTGTGATATTCCGAGCTTATGCATTGTATCTTTGTACATGATATTGATACTGCTCCCATTGTCAATGAGTATTTTTGAGAATTTCACATTAATGCTGGGCCCGACAAATGTCGGATCTAATATGAGTGCATATGACCCCGGACTCGGCATTATTTTGGGATGATCTTTTATACTCCAAGTTACTTCTTGATCTAACCAAGGCACATAACTCGGTACTGCCGGCATAACTGCATTCACTTCCATATGCCGGCGATGTAAACTTTGCATGTCCTATTGTTCTGTTGTGAACATGCAATATGATTGATGATGCTCCCTGTAATCATTGCGTCCATTATTTTTGGGGTTAGCCCTTCCATCCTGACCCTGATTTATCACTTGATGCATCAGATCCTCCGATCCAGTTATCATACCTCGGGAGGAGGGGGTAACGATTAATCGCTGTGTATTCGCCTACCAATTGCGGTCACTGATGCGCCTGATGGGAAGGTGCTTGCATACCCGCTGGGTTCCCCATTGCGTTTTTCATCCAGGCGCATTGCTGGGTTGTATGATTAGCCGGCTTGGCTGGGTTTGGAGTGTGAAACTTGCACCGTTGATCCAACATGGATTCAAACGTGTACTTCGGCCTCTCCTGCCATTGCTTCTTCTGTTCTGGCGTCCACTGTCTCTTCCCTTCATTCCTTGGTGTCCATTGCTGAGGACCATTCTTCTGCCGCTGACTGTTTCCGTGACTCGGCTGATCTTGTACTACTGCTGCCACCTGATTAGAGGCATATCTGTAATCTGGTCTTTCCTCTCTTCTTCTACCTCTGAACTCGTTGCGTCTCGATGATCCAGCAACATCTCGTGCATATTGATCTTGATGCTCTCGATGGTCTGCCGACATCAGCTCTGGTTGCGTCGGATCTCCCAATGCATACGAATCCGCTATCCTGATGGTTTCTGCCAAAGTGGTTGGCATATCTCTTTGTAGTCGTTGCCACAAGACACTGGCATAACGGCACCCTTGAGCGAACCAAGCTATTGCTTGTGATTCTATAACTCACTCACATGAATTCCTGAGGTTACACCATCGATTCAAGAACTCTCTGTCTGTCTCATTCGGCCTTTGCTTGCACATTGCAAGCTGATGTGGCCTGTTCGGTCTCTTGTAAGTGCTAGTAAAGTTGCTGACCAACATCTCTTCAAAATCTAAACAGCAATTGATACTGCCCGCTGGCAGATTATTCAGCCATACTCTGGCCGGCCCTTCCAGCATTTGCGGGACATATCTTACTGCCCATCGCAAGTTTTTGCCAGCTATTTTTACTGCAGTGGCATAGTCAATTAACCATTCTTGTGGTTTGGTGCTCCCATTGTATGTTTTCGTGCCCCTTGCCAGCTGAAAATTCGGCACAGGCGCCTCGCCCATGATCCAGGGTCCAAAACATGCCGGACCTGGCGGACCTTGCTCCTCTAACAACTTGGACCAGTATAACCTGCCCAGTTTTAGTCTTGCATCATTTGACGGTAGGTTTCTGTACACTACTCTCTCCTGCATTCCATAATGGTCATTTCCACCATGCCCTGCATACTCCATATCTGAATAACCGTCATTGTACCTCTCATTTGCTTGATTATGGCGAGCTGGTCTCACTTCTCTTTCCTACCGAGGTTCATATCTCGGCTGAGGATTGGGCGGCAGATCCCTCCTTCCTTCCGCCGGGATATTGTTCCCATGATTTCCTCTTCTGAGGTCTCCATTGCCTCGGCTTCCGTTGCCTTTGTTGGCACGGCCGGGGTTTCTTTCGCCACTATTACCTCGGCTTCCATTGCCTCGGTTATCATTGATCTTTTCAGCTACCGCCAGATCATACGGTACAATTTGCTTGTTTCTTTTTCCTGAAGTTACTGCTCTATGATTTCGCGCATTGTTTCCGGGTGAGGATGCTGCTGCCACAGATAGAGCGGGTGCTGCACCAGCCGAATGAACC
Source organism: Avena insularis (assembly GCA_023614405.1). Classification (NCBI taxonomy): domain Eukaryota; kingdom Viridiplantae; phylum Streptophyta; class Magnoliopsida; order Poales; family Poaceae; genus Avena; species Avena insularis. The sequence continues at coordinate 256,788,765 of CM042693.1, read as the reverse complement.
ATACGCGAGGCGCCGGGTCTGCCCTAAGTATTTCTTCATTCTGCTGGTTTGCAATGTGTACCAGCTCATTCACTCTTTCTTGCTGTTTCTACCGGGCTTCGCTGGTCAGTCCTTCTAACTCTAGTGCAGCGGCATCGCCCTTAGGTTCTTTGCCGGGGTGCTATACCTCGGCAAGCCTAGATCGACTGAATCTGCTTTATGAGTCTCATGCTCCTTATTGATATCATCCACAAGGTTTTTCCCTCTCAATCTTAACTCATCGACCCGCTCGGGGGCGACATCTAGCTTATTTGACTTAGCATATTCTCGCAGGGTCCTGTTTAAGGATTCCCGCAATGCCGACACCTTTTTTGCCTCTACCAGCACCTTTTTCCTGGTTTCTTCTAACTCTGCCTGAGCATTAGCTGGATCGAGTACCGGCGCTACAGGTGTAGTCATATTATCTATGGTTGCCTGAAGAATATTCTCTGGTCTTTCTAGGGGTGTCCATATTACCCTTGGTGCCTTTGGGGTTGTCTCCTGCACCTCGGCAGGTCTGGCTGCCAAAGGATCTACCTCGGTGGGCTGTGGAGCTGCCTGCCTTGTGGTCACCTGTACTCCCGTTGTCGGATCCTTGCTTGATCCGGCGCCTGCTGCTCCCTCCTGCACCCCGGCTGCAACCATCACCTTGACGCTGCCGACGGGGCGTTCTCCACACGGACCGTTCGTGGCGCTGAGGGGGGGCTCTCCTGCAACAATAACTTGGTGAGGATAAACGCAGGAGGTGTCGACGCCAACGTAGATCTGGTGCATGCCCAGGTTGATGAAGACGCCGTTGCGTGGAGGAGATTCTCTCCTGAAGCTGCCTGCATTATCGCTGACGTAGTCACAGATATCAAATCTCCGGACTAAGCCAGAGACAACGCGCTCGCCAGTGCGGATGAAGTTTCCCGTCCGGATCTTGACTCCAGCTAGCACCGCTGCTGGACCCATGGTGGGCGCCAACTGTCGTGGTGGTGGCACGGCAGATGCCATGGGTAGGCTAAAGTATGGGACCAATGGATGCTAGAGGGATCTGGGGAGGGAATATGTAGTTGATTCTACACACAAATTGCTAACATATAGATCTTTATTTCTCCTCTCTTGGGCTACAAGTGCTCCTTGAGCTGTATACAGGAAGAGAAGATGAACTTTTACCAGCCTAACGGTACCAAAATGAGTCGATCCCTCTTCAGGAAGCCATGCCAGCCCTTATAAAGGGGGGCCTTGGGCTCTCTAGGGCTGACGTGGCAAGCATATTCGAGGAATATGCTTGTCCCAATATAGTAGTTTGGCGGCCTCCTTTCCGTGTCCCCCTTCTAATGATGGCAAAGTTCTGGAGAACCCCACCTGCACGCCTCGGGCTCCAGCACTGTCAACTCCGTGACCTCCTTCTACCCTTCTGCAGCTCTGCGCCTTGTCCTTAGCGCTTGGCTCTGTTCAGATTCTTTCTGGCCCGTGGCTAGGGTTTGACTATAGGCACTTCCTTCTCCTGTAAGCTTCATGTCATTCGGCCCTATCTCGCTCAACTCGGAATGGCCTTCACCTGCATTTAAGTTATTCGGACTTATCCGGCCGACTTAACTCGTATGTCAGCCGGGTAATGTACAGCTCCTTCCATAGGTATCAAGGTTGCGAATATCTTGGCTGAGCTTTACCTGATTTGGCCGATTCAGACTGTAACTCGGCATATGACAGGGGAAACTCCATTTATCTTCCCCTGTCATGACCCTACCCGGGGTCACCTCCCCAACAGGCAATGAGGGCTCAAAGCTAGTAAGTACCATAATCTTTTGGAAGCTCTTTATGACTTGTAATCCCTTCTACCCTCTAAGAAGGGACCTTTCTCCTAGTTACCAAGTTGAGTGAGTAAACCTACTTCCTCTCTATCGCCAGCAAGCTTTTGAGTTATTGTGCTTCAAGCATTCATATGTTGATTTATTCAATCATGTTCTCTATCTTCCTTGTTTGCACAAAACTCTTATCTATTGAGTATTACTTTGAAAGCCTTCACTTGTGAAAAACCTTTTTGAGCAAAGAGTGTCCCTGTTTTGAAAATTCTACAAAAATATTTTGTGACACTATTTGTCAGGTGTTCTCTGACCAAGAAACAAGTTTTCCAATTCCAATTATGATTTATCTTTATGCATCTCTATTGTGACTGTTGTACTTGGTTGCAAGCTAAGTTATATAATGGCGAGTTGCTTTCTTCTATGAGTTGTGCAATGGTAAGTGTGATGCTTCTTGTTCGTATTATTTTATCGACACTTCACTCCATAAACTTGTGGACATGTTTACTAAGCTCAATATTCGCTTGGGGACAAGCGAAGTCTAAGCTTGGGGGAGTTGATACGCGCAATTTGCATCACCTTTCTATATCATAATTTACCTCTATTCATTGATATTTGTCTTATTATGAGGTATTACTTATGGATTTTCATCTGTTTATGCATGTCGGATGATTCCTGGAGGATGGACTCCCGGAGTCTGGATTCTGATGGAAAAGAAGGCGTTTCAGTGCAATTTCGTGAAGATCAGAAAAATACCAGAAAAATATGAAAACATATTATTTTACCAGAAGATGAAGGAAGCCAGAAGGAGGGACGGAGATGGGCCTCAGGGGGCCCACACCCCCTAGGCCGGCCCACCTGACCCCACGCCTAGGGTAGGTGTGGCCCACCTTCCCGGCCTCCGACTCTGCCCCTTCTCCTATATCTTCCCTTCGAAACCCTAAGGCTCGGGGAGCGACCACAGATAGATTTCCGCCGCCTCTGGGGGCGGAAAACACCGAGAGAGAAAGATCTCTCCGGCAGACAGATTTTGCTGGGGGAATTCCTTCCCAGAGAGGGGACACCATCGCCATCAACACCGTCATCAAGCTAGGCTTCATTGGGATCATCATCATCATCCACACCATCATCTCCACCAGCACCATCACCTCCACTTCGTCCCGCTGTAACAATTGTGTTGGATATTTCTTTAGTTCTTAGGGAAAACTTTCCCGGTGTTGATTACTATTGTAGTTGATGCTTGTGAGTGGAACCATTGGATTATTGTTTATGTTCAGATTGTTATCCATTATCATATCATCTTTGATCTTGATCCATATGATGTCTTGTCAATAGTTCGTTTAGTTCTTGAGGACATGGGAGAAGTCATGTTGTTAGTGGTGAATCTGTGATGAGTTATTATTTAATGGTTTAGTATTTAAGTTGTGGTTCTATTCTTCTAGTGGTGTCATGTGAACGTCGACTACATGACACTTCACCATTTATGGGCCTTGGGGAATGCATTGTGTATTTGGCTACTAATCGCGGGGTTGCCGGAGTGACAGAAACCTGAACCCCCATTAGGACACCTTTGCACAAGGGAGCGTATGATCTCAGAGTTTAAGGCTGTGGTTAGATTTATATCTTAATTACTTTCCTGTAGTTACGGATGTTTGCAGGGGGTTTAATCACAAGTATGTATTATTCCTAGGAAGGGCGGTATGTTAGCACAGGTTCACCCACACAACACTTACAAACACCAGAGAAGAGTACTCAGCTATTTGAAGCGAAAGCACTTGACAGAATTCCCATGTGTCCTTGAGAACGTTTGGTCCTTATAAGTATTTCCACCGGCTTGTCCTTTGCTAAGAAAGGATTGGGCCACTTGTTCTGTTTGTTCGTTACTTCTGTTACTTGATCTTTGTTTTGTTGCCTTGTCAGAAAACCACTAAAAATCCGATTTCTAAGTATTCACAGGGATTTCCTACTCCATACCATTTTTCAGCACCTTCTGGTCCTCGTTGGGATCAACACTCCTATTTATCGAAAGTACTATGATACACCCCCTATACTTGTGTGTCATCAGCGCTGCCCTCTTCCCCCGGGCCTTCACTGCAGCCTTCTCCCGGCCGGCCTCGTCCTCGGCTGCACCAATGCAAACACAAGCATCGACGACAAGCCACATTGACAAAACAAAGATAAAATCTGCACCCAGAAATTACCGTGAGGATCCGAAGGACCATCATCCTGCCGGACGGGAAACCCCTCGGGCTCCGTCTGGGGGTACTCCGGCGGCTTTCGGTCTGGCAGGAAGGAAGGGAGGGCAAAGTCGCCGATACCATCCTCAGCATGCTGCACCGTAAACAACTACTCAAAAAGGGGAGCATAAGGCACCCAAGGAAAACCTACCAGGGAAAAGGCCAAGCACAAAAGACGAGAAACAAGGACAACTCACCCAAGGCGGCAGACGGCCGCAGTGGTACGGAGGGCAGGAGTACTACCAGGTCGCCTCCACGCGGAACTTGGAAACCATAGAGATCCAGTTCCGCAGCTCCTCGTACGACACATCCTTTCGCGATGTCCGGGTCGGGTCGTCGGTGGTCGACAAATAGCACATCTTGTGCGACCGCTTCTGAAGCGGAAGCATGCGACGCGCCATCCATGATAGCGTGATATCCCGAGCGGTGAGCCGCTTCGTCGCCACCATCTCCTCCACCCGGGTGGCCATCCGGTCAATGTCCGCCTGGGCCACCATCCCCTTCACCTTCCAGGCCTTCTGCGTTGAGGGCACGTTGACGAAAGGCGGCAGGCCAATCCAGTCGACCTCTGTGGCATTGCTCACGTAGAGGTATGAGCGCTTCCACAGCTTCATGGTGTCGGGGAAGTCAAACCGCGGTATCGACAATGAGGGAAGCAGTTAGACAACGTAGCAGCCCGTATCCGTTAGCGGGCCATACTTGATGGTGTTCTAGGCCTTGAAGTGGAAGAACTTGAGGAAGTTCGCCACCTCGGGCCACACCCCAAGGTATGACTCGCAGCACGCCGCATGGTGTGACAGCTGCACAATGACGTTTGCACCAAGGTGATGGAGTTGGAGGTCGAAGAAGACGAACAACTGAAGAAGAAAGGGGTTGACGGGAAGGCCGAAGCCGCAGGCGAAGTGGGCGAGGAAGACGACGCGCTCCCCTGCTTATGGGTCAGGCACCCGCTCCCCTCTGGAGAGAGCCAGTGCTTCACCAGTCACGACGAGGGAATAGATTTCCCCGCCGGTACTTGTACACCAGATCATCCGTCACAAACGACCCGCACCAGCCGCCACGTTGGTCTGGCAGCATTTCGGCAGGCGGAGCGACCATGGTGGAGGCAGGGGTTCCGGCAGCAAGCGAGCGAGGGCTAGCGATGGCTCCGGCAACCACAGATTAGCGGTGCAAAGGAAAAGCAAGAAGGAGCACAGAAGGACAGGGAGGTAAGAGCTAGAGGAAGACGAAGTGGAGGCCTCGTTCCCCCCACGGCTCTATTTATCCCCGTGGGGAGGGAACTGTTGTCTCCTATGCCCCCACGTGACACGTGGCCACGTGATGTTTCAATTCTGCGACCCTACGGCTTTGGATCCTTTGTGCCAACAAAACCCAGTGCAGAAGATCCATATGCGTTACAAGGAGGCGAGGCATGCGCACTCGCCTCGAGAAACCACTGCGGCAAGTGGTGCATGCAGTTACCAAAAAACTGGCGTAGCGCCGCAGAAGTCAAGCTGACGCGACGTGCGCTAGAGCAATAGTCATGGATGACAACGGCATTAACCTCATCCAACAGACGTTTTGACTCCAAATTAGCTAGACGGTCACTGCCTTTGCTGTTTACACCCAGTGGGCGGCCATCGATTCCGCAGCCAGTTGAACCCAGCCGGAAAGCAAAAGGAAAAGCTACAGCCGGACTTCATCGACAAACTACATCGAGAAACAAAGGAGCTTGCAATACCTTTCCCACCGGCCAAGTCCTTACGCTGTCGGGGACTAGTGTCGGGGGGATAACCCCCGGGTAGGGAAAGACATGCCTAAGTAGGCCGGCTCCAGACGATACAGGCCATCAAGCAGGACAACTATATCCGGTTGGCTAGTCCCACCCGGCTAGGATTAAAGCTTTCCTGGCTGGCCCGTCTAGCCGGGTAGCTAGAAGAACCGGCCGGGTGACCCCTTCCACCTGGTTAGCCTCAGATTTGATGGAGAGCGCAGAGGGGGAGATGCTCCTTGCGGGGTATGCTCTAGCACCTCTCGTCATCAGACAGACTGGCACGCTACCCTGACCGGCGCTACTAGACAAAGATAAAGTAAAGTGGTCGTATGACCACCAAAGGAGTCCCGAGTGACTGTTAAAGCAAGTATGACGCTACAAAGGAAGCCTGTGTGACTGCTAAAGAAGTGGGTGACGCTAAAGAAGGGATGACTGGGTCCTGGCCCATAGGTTGGGACCCTGCAGCCGGCCCTACCCTGTAAACCCATATCCAAACAGTAAACCCTAGAACCCACATTGTAATCTACCTCCCCCAACCAGTATATAAGGGCGGGTAGAGCTAGGGTTCTAGGTAAGGAACATCCATAGTAGCGAGATCTTTCCTATAGTTCTTCTTCTTCCTCTAGCCATTGATAGTAGCTAAGGAAACATCTCGAGGAGCACTTGTACTGGGCATTCGCCCCCCATATAGTAGATCTTGCTGGAGTAGGGGTGTTACCTCGCCAAGAGGGCCCCGAACCTGGGTACGTCGTTGTGTTTGCAGTTCACCGTTCCCAACCCGTTGCGTGAGCCACCGATTGCATCTAAGTGTCCCTCTTGAGCCATCCCCGATGGCACTACCCTGTTCCACACCACAACACTTTTGTTGGTGTTCTCTAGAGTGGTGATGCGGTTGTAGCACCTAGGAAAATCAGATTGCAGTGTATCCATCCTATCAACGAGCTTGGTCACCATCGGGAGAAGATCACCCTTCTCCTCTATCTCCTTGAGGCGGTGATGGACTTCCACCTATGGAGTAGCTCCTTCTTTTGATATACCTCCAGTGCCCGTACGCGATTCTTTGTCCTGGGGACGACTTCTTCTTCCTCATCCATTATTGATGGATCGGGGAAGTAGAAGCTGCTCCTCCACTCCTTTTGAGGCTTCACCCTCTTGCGAGCGCCGGTGGTAGGCCTCGAGCGGGGCAACACTAGTTCCTTGCTAGCATCTGCACCAATGTTAGGTGTTTCCTTACGCTTATGCGGCCTCAGATCTATAGTGACAAACTTGATCGTTTCCACACATCCTTTTTCGTGCGGCTTGCAGCCTTCTCTCTCTTCTTGAGTTCACTTCATCACTGCCCAGTCGACCTCCGCGAGGTCATAGACGTCACGGCAAATGTAAACGTCACCCCAAACTTCATCAGGGTCGCTGTTGTAGAAGCTTGGCTCAACGTACTCCTTATACCCCGGGCTCCTCATCGTCGTCCTCCATCGACGGGCTGCTAGAAAGATCCCTAGGATAAATGAGCCCCATAGGTTTTCCACGGCCTGGGACGGGATAGCGCATAGCTGGATTTGTTCCTGGTGATTTGTGATTAGAGAGAGGCACGAGGGAAGTATATAAGAGGGGTCAGAGGTCGGTAAATCCCGCATGAAACATCAAATTGCCGTCCAAGAAAACAATACAAACCGACTAGAAAAAGAAATCACGGATTTGGAGGAGTCCTGCGTCATAACGACCAACTATACGGTCGCGGCCCATATAGTTCCTGCCATATAGTTGGTTCCGGGAAGGTACTTCCAAATATTTCTAGCCTAAGTCGGTTAGATTACTGACTAAGAACCGGCAAAAATGTTTTTTTAATCATATAAATGAAGAACGGGTCAAGGGTACTGACGTTTTAACGACCAACTATATGGCGGGACAATTTTCTCCGACCGTATAGTTGTGGCCGTATATATATGGTACCTCGAAAATTCTTTTGTAAAAGGATACAGAACGTTTAACGACCAACTATATGGCGGGAGAATTTTCTCCGGCCATATAGTTGCGCCCGTATAGTTACATCACCCGAAAATTATTTTGCAAAGGGGATACAGAATGTTTGACGACCAACTATACGGCGGGAGATTTTTATTCGGCCATATAGTTGCGGCCGTATAGTTATAGAAACCCCTCAAAAACTTCAGAAAACAAGAGGAATTCAAAGGAAAAAAATTTAATAGTGGAAACTGTGAAAACAAAGGACTTATTAGAGTTAGAAAACTTACCGACAATATCTCCCAACAATAAGGACTTCTTCTTCTTGGGAGGATTTGACCTTAGCTCATATAGTAATTCTTGAAGACAAAAATCACCGGGACTAAAGCTCCTCTCAATAAGATCGATGTCTTGCTGGGTAAATGTAGATGATGCATCTAGTATCTTTGCTTCCTATTTCTACATAATCTGCAACTCAAATTCTTGAAGTAAAAGAATCCAACGGATCAGTCTTGGCTTATGAAACTTACTTTTGAGGAGTTATTTCAAACCATCATGATCCATATGAACTCTTACTTTTGCATCAACAATATAAGAATGAAACTTATCACAAGAGAAGAATACAGCAAAGAGTTCTCTTTCTTCCTTAGGATAATTCTTTAGAGCACTATTGAGAGTTCTACTAGCATGATGTATAATATTAAATATGCGACCTATGTGTTGTCCCAAAGTTACTCCTACAGCATCATCACTAGCCTCACATATTAAATAAAAAGTCACATCCCATATAGGTGGTTTAATGATGGGAACACATGACAAAGCATTTTAAAGTTTATCAAAGGAAATAAGGCATTTATCATCAAAATTAAATCTTACTCCTTTTTGCAATAGATTAGTCACAGTTTTAGAAATTCCAGAAAAATTCCTAATGAACCTTCTATAAAAGCCTACATGACCAAGAAAACTTCTTATACCTTTTACGTCCCTTGGTTGTGGCATTCTCTCTATTGCTTCAACTTTAGCCCTATCTACTTCAATACCCTTACCCGATACTTTATGTCCAAGGACTATGCCTTCTTTGACCATAAAATGGCACTTCTCCCAGTTCAAGACAAGATTAGTTGCTTCACAATGCTGCAAGATTCTATTGAGATTATCCAAGCAACTCATAAAAGAAGTTTCATAGACAGAAAAATCATCCATAAATTTCCTTTATTAGTTATATAAAATCTGCAAATATAGCAGTCATGTATCTTTGAAAATTAGCTGGTGAATTACATAACACAAAAGGCATACGTCGGTAAGCATGTAAACCATAAGAACTAATGAAAGTTGTTTTAAGTTGGTCTTCAGGATGAACAACTATTTGGGAAAAACAGAGTATCCGTCCAAGTAGCAAATATGAGTGTGGTTTGCTAACCTCTCTAAAGTTTGATCTATGAATGGTAAAGGATAGTGATCTTTCCTAGTTTCCTTATTTAATTTTCTAAAATCTATGCACATCCTATGTCCAACAGTAGTTCTAGTATGTATTAATTCATTGTTTTGATCAGGAACAACAGTAAAGCCGTTTTTCTAAGGAACACAATGAACAGGACTTACCCATTCACTTTCTTTTAGAGGATACATTATACTTGTATCAAGTAGGCGTACTATTTCTTTTCTTACCACTTCCTTCATTTCAGGCTTTAGCCTTCTATTAAATTCCAAAACTGGTTTAGCACCTTCCTCCATGAATATCCGATGGGAGGCTATCATGGGACTGATACCCTTCAAGTCATCCATTGAATACCCAAAGGCCTTGTGGTGCTCCTTCATTTCAGCCAACTCCACTCGTCAGCACCAGTAGGACGCTCTGATGGGGCATATGGACACACATCCACCTAGGTAAACCTAGAACAAATCCTATAACTACTATGTACAAGATAATCCTACCACCTAGTTCATCCCCTCATCGATTGACAATGTCTCCGGGTAGAAGTAAGGAGAGGGGCGGCGCTTGGGATTTGGGGTCGACTCTCAAGGAGGATGTGGAGAGAGCGAGAGAAAGGGAGAGCTTAGAACTTAGATGAAGGATCCGCATCACCATTCAATTGTGTGAGGCCTTCCTTTCTTTTTCATTACATTCACTTCTTATCTCAATTGGGCTCTCCTAAAGTCGTTGGCTTGCATATTTAATTCACTCTATGTTGATTTTAGCATCTTGTTGGTGTGCATAGTCAATGTGAATTCAAACCTACCGCACTTCACCTCGCCCATTGATTTTATAATTCGAGCATGTGTTCATCACATCATCCTCGAAACATGCTTTCGTCTCTCTTTATAAATAAAGAAAACAAGTTCATACAACATTCATGGACAAGTGTTGCTGGAAGACAAAGAAAAAAAGGAAAAAAATAGCTCGGGCACTAGTACAAGCATGCACAAATCAAAGGAAATACAACAGGTAGCAACATAACTCCCCATGAAAGTGAGACCTATCAGCCAGACGACAAAGATAAGGGGCATGCTGGAACAAGTAGATCTTATACCATGTCGTCCAGGTAATCCCCGTCGAGTTGCCTACAGAGCCGGTACCACTGCTGTGGGAAAGCCAAAAATTTGAACACCAAGTCAAATACATGTCGTAGGAAAACACGCTTAATAACCATGCTACTTTAGATATTCCATAGGATCCGGGTTATTGCTGCAAACACCAACAAGAAGTGGCGCATCCTCCTATTGGTATGGTTCGTGTTATTAACTCCGCAAGGTCCAAGGCCTGCATGTAACACCCTAGTTTTAGTTAATCCTTAATTAGGGTTTAATGTGCATTGCATGAGCATCATCTATTTTCCTAAGACAAAATACAAACAAGAAAAAGAAATAATGCAAACCCTAAAACCTATTTCTTCCTCTCTATGTAACCCTTCCAAAATAGTTCAAAATATTTGAAAAGTTCAAAAGTTTGTGAAGCCTAAACTGTGATAAGGGCCTCACATTATTTTAAAAGATTTAAAAGTATTGTGCCATTTTTTAAATGACCAAAATAGTTTTACGAAAGGAAAAATGAAAAACAGGAAAAGAAAAGGTTTCAGAAAATAAAATCCTAACCCTAACCTAACTTGGCCGGCCCATCACTTGTCTCGTGCCTATTTGTCGCCCAGCACCCAACCCGCAACCCCACAATGACCCACCTTGGGCCATACCGTTTGGGCCTCCTCTCTCCTTGTCGTATTCGTCAACAACAGCAAGCAGATGCCTGTTGTCGTGGTATTGCCGATGAGTACGCTATGGAGGGATCCTCACAGAGCATGTTTAGAGAGGTGGCGGAAGGCAGCGAGTTGGCGGGTATGAGGTAACACAGCTTACCCAGGTTTAGATCTCACAACGGCGACAGAATCCTACTCCTGCTATAAATCACTATAATGGAAAATACGCCGAGTTACATGGATCGGTTCACTGTGCGAGGTGCTGAGTTGTACGTGCCCTAAAGACTCTCAGAGGTCCGGCTTATAGAGGAGCCATAACCTAGGGTTACAGGGAAAAGTCCTAGCCAGTCAGGTTATAGAGTTCTACACTAATACCAACTAGTCTTACGTGTCTTACACTCCAAGGCTCCGGGTTGGTTTATGACTGCACCGTAGCCTTCCTTTATCCGGCATGGGCCTCCCTTCTAAATCCGTCTAACTGGGCCACCCAGCAGGCCATGGCCTTGCTACCAACTATTTGCCACCCGAGTTAGCCGGATTAGAGACATGCAATGGGTGATAGCCATTTGGCATATCCCCAACAGTAGCCCCCAGAGAACTCCGAGATCTTGCACTGTCTTGCCTTTCAGTTTGAATGCTCCGTCTAGGTGATGTCGTCAATTCGTAAGTCAGAGAACCCTGCAATATTCTCCGTCTTCAATACGTAAGTCAGAGAATCAATGAGCCTTCCACCTTACTCTTCTCGTAGCCGGACATGATCCATCCATGTCGGAATATTCAGATGGGACTATTTGTCTGTTGTTGTCAATGAGATGACGTAGGTTGTAGCCTATATTACCTCGAAAATCACATATAGCAGCTAACATTATCATAGAGATTTTCCCATGCGTGAAATCCGAAATGTCAAGCGGCAACGGGGGAACGTGTGAAAATCTGCACGCACATTCGCACACACGTCATCCACGTGTCAACCGTAGTATCATTCCGCACGAATCTTGATGCTGGGGTTATATGTTTTTCACTATGTAGGTCATTTTATTTTACCCGCATTCTCTCCCTGCATCGTCTTCTTCCTCTCGCTAAGAATATCCTCGAGCTCCTCGCATGGGAAAACCCTAGCCACTTCTCCATATCCAAGCTCCCTCACCTCACTAATGGCCAGAAGCAACACTCCCACTCCCATGGCGATGACCGACGAGGCTTCTGAGAAGCCACCGACCATGGTGCAGATCCCGCTGGAGGGAGTGGTGGTGCCAATCTCCACGGTGGTGGAAACCACCGGCGATGACCATACTTCGGCGGCACTCGAGTCGCTAGAGGAGGAAACAGACACCCACAAGGGAGTTTGGAGGGGCTCGGACATCTCCACTACGGACATCAAGGAGATGGTTAGCGAGGGGTACCTTTCTACTATGAAGGACCTGGTCTGGCGGTCGACGCTGGCCTGTGAGGTGATCCCTTCTCCCCAATTCGGAGAGAAGGTGTACCTCAAAGCAAAAATGGTGCACATAATTGCCCTCCCAATCTTCGACTTCTGCCTCCAAGTCCTTCAGCACTTCCCAGTTCTTCCTCACAACCTTTCTCCCAATAGCATCTTAGCACTTAGCAATTTTGTAGCTATGTGCGAAGGATACCTAGGGATTAGGCCTAGGTTAGATTTGTTTATCTACTTCTTCACCTTCAATAAGGAGGCTGGAGATAGCAAAGATGAACATAGAAACTGCGGAACGATTAGCTTTAAGATTCGGCCTGGCCGGCAGTTCCCCGACATAGTGGGACATGAGTCCTGCAAGAACTGGCAACGAAGCTACTTCTACGGCCCAGATATCCCTCTGGCTGGCTAAGAAGGCTTGTACCCGGACTTCATCGATGGGGTCGCTGCCGAAGCCACCAAGTCGAGCTCCCAAGCCCTCATGCCCTCCTATGGCGAAGCCTATCATGCCGTAAGGCGGATTGAGTGGCTTGTTGACTCAGGCTTGACCGTCTTGGACCTAGCCATGTGCTAGTTCGTAAGGTGGATCCAACCCCTACAGTACTGCGAGAAGCTAATTTGCCAGTACACTAAGGATAGGAAGGATACCCTTAGGATATCCGAGGATAACTTATCCAGTGACTCCATCAAGGTCTACCTCAAAGAGATCGTCAAGGTAAAAAACGTAAGCGTGGCTTCACATCACCTATGACATGTTCGAGGACGACAAGTTCCCAAAGGTATTTTTTGATTCCTTCATTGTTTGACATATACTCTAGTTATTCTTCCTTTAATGCATCAGTCCATCTAACACAATGACCACTTAACAGCTGGGGGACTTGGAGGAGACCGATATGGCTCCCCAAGTCTATTACCCCAAGATGAAGGATGTCATTGTCATGTCTGACGATGATGCCCCGACAACGCGGAAGCAGAAGAGCTCCACCTCTAACACTGCTGCCAGAGGAAAGAAAAAAAGACAGAGCGTCGAGTCTCCAAGAAATCCACTGCCTCCCTGGAGGCGGCTGATGACATCCCTTTAACCAAGGCGCCAACTGTTGTGTAAGTCTCTTTTCCTCCGACTTTGTCATTCGCATTGCTTCTTCCTATACTTATACTTGTCATTTTTACGTTTCAGGAAAAATACTAACTTGAGTTTGAAGAAGACCTCCAAGACTGTTGGAGCTTCTAAGAATATTTGTGATATGCTGACCCAGGCTTCTCCCACCATCGCTCCCCCTACTCCTGCCATCCAACCCTCTGTCGCTCCTGCCAGATCTCTGACTATGGCCACAACTGAGCCCTCCGTCATGGAGGTGGACAACAATCCTTCGCATGATGTTCCTGATGCTACCGAGATGGTCGTCATTACTGGCGACTAGGTGACGCAGGAGAGCACCTCCTCCCAAGTGGCTGAAGCTACGGCTAAGGATTCCACCGAAAAGGGAAGGAGCTGGTGGTGGGAAGCGGATCTGCGACGACCACGAGCCAGGCGGATGCCTCCAAGCCTATAATCCCAACAATTGTTCCAAGGCCAACTTCCTCGGCGCCTAGTACTCCTAGTGTAGCAGCGACTTCTCCGACATACGGTCTTGAGGATCTGCTCAAGCAGGCGGAGATCCTCCGGCGAAACAGAATCGCCTTTGGCAAATTGTACTCAGAGGAAACCAATAACCTCAAGATCATTTACTTCGTAAGTCTTTTATACCTTTGCATTTCATGTATAATATGCCAATGTAGTCCCCGAGAACTTAGACGGAAAATCATAGGTCTTTTAGTTTGAGTGCTCTAAGATTGACTAAGCAAGAAACTTGGTACTATAGTCCCCAAGTATTTAGTTTGAATAAACAATTCCGACTAGATACTTTCGGAGTAGCATACGTAGTGTTTGTAAATTTTGATGTTGTAGACCCCAAGTCTCTAGTTGAAACAGAAATATTTCCGACTAGATGCGTTAAAAGGACCAAGCATAGCTTTGAGCTAAAAACTCGTACTGTAGCCCCCGAGCCTCTAGGTACAACTAAATAGTTCCGGCTAGATGCTCCAAGTAGACTAAGTATTTCTATCTCTGCAGAATGAGAATGATCGTAACATCGCCACCAACGAGAAGTTCACCAAGATCCGCAAGGAGCTGGAAGCTGAAAATGGTAAAACCGCCTTCTATAAGGAACATATCACCAGAAACAAGAGTCTATTTTCTTTTTAGTTCCTTTCTCAACTTGGTGTCGTGCTTGAATTCTCCGAATACTCATTATGCTTGTTATTTCTTAGACTTGCATAAGATGTTGCCAAGGCCAAGGACATTATCGAGCAATCCAAGCATATCCAGGAGCTCGATAGTGAGAACAAAATTTTGAAGCAGGAAAGAGCTGATGCACCTAAAATGCATGAGGAGGCATTGGCAGTCATGCAAGAATCTGCTAACACCGAGATGAACTGCCTAATGGAGGACATTGAGACCCTCAAGGAGCAGAAGAAACCTGCTGACGAAAAAATGCTCGCAATGTTGAGGCGTACAAGACTCTCTGGCAGGAGTTGGACTCTATGACAGAGATTTTCCAACAAGCCGAGAACAACGTCTTTGGTAAGCCTCCTCTGTCTTCATTTTTCTGCAAGCTAGGTACTTTAACGGAATTTCTGAACTCATGACTCCTATGCTTTCTTCAGAAATGCAACTAAAGGGAATATGCCTAGAGGAAAATAATAAGTCATATCCCAATAAGTTCATAATAGTTTCATATTGTGCTATAAATGTATCGAGTGGAAACATTGATACAAGTGTGATATGAAACATAAGTCCCTAGTAGCCTCTATTAATACTAGCTCACTGGGCAACAAGTGATCAAGGTTTCCTGATCATGAGTGATATAGCTAGTTGAAAACGAGGTCATATCACTGGTGAATAATGTTATGGACATTCCTCAAAGATTGCGACATGATCAAGTCACGAAGATTGCGACATGATATAGTCAGAAATGAAGTCTCCTTCTCCTTAGACCGTGATATCATATTAATCATTGTTTCCTAAGGATGCTTTAACTACATCAAATGTCACTTAGTAAAATGGTGATTATAAAGGTGTATGTTGGGTATTCCAGAGGTATAGGTTGAGGCCTATGAATCAAGACCAGGATATGTTAACCCAATAATGGGTAAGATACAATTAGGCCAACTTGGTGAGATTACATCCATAATGTTGCAACCCGTGACTAGGTCACGGGGATGTAATATCGCGGTAACAAGTAAAAAGTACTTATCGGTAACAAGATTGAACAAGGTATGGAGATACCTAATGATCGGATCTTAGATAAGTAGTATCGAAGAAACAAAGGGAAATAGACTCGACGCTTATGGTTCAAACGACATCGTCATCTGGAATGTACATGGGTCATCATGGGCATCCCGGTCCCGTTGTTGATCACTTATAGAGATCATGTCTGTGCCATTCCTCAGCAGTGAGGGTATCCACTTAAGGGTAGATGAGCTGGAGATCATTCGTAAGTTAGAATCTGGATAGAGAAAGAGAAACTGAAACTATTCCGGGGAGAGATCCGAAATTGTTCGGAGAAAAGAATAAAGGGAAGGACCGAAAGGAGATTTGGATAAATGGAAATTTAATATATGCATTTATTATATGTTAATTATGAATTAATATATTATAATAAATATTTAAATTAAAGTTTATAGGGAAAATTCCATATTAGGCAAAAACCCTTGAGGGAATTGACCTAGAGGAATTCACCCAAATAAAGGAAAAAGAAAAATAGCAGAAAAACTACCCCTGCCGCTAGTGGGCCTGTCAGCCCACATAAGTGGGCGATCCATCACCGCGTGTTGCTCAGTGTCGCCCAAATGGAGCAATTGGTGCAGAGGCTCACCTGGCAACGCCTGATCGCTGGCTGCTACCTTACGAGCCGCTAACACGGGAAAGGTGGCTTGGGCCGCGGGGTGGGCGGCCGGCCCACCCGGGCACCAGCTACCTCCACAACTTGGCGAGCTGGGCCGATGGGGGAGCGCTGGCCCACCCGGCGCCGGCGCCTGTTCTGCTGCTGCTACTGTTGCCTTATGGCACAAGTTGGGCCACCAGTTTTGGCCCATGCGACTATGCATTTTTTATTCTTGGTTTTCCTTTTACCATTAATCTAATGGGGAGGTCTCACCCCCTCCTCCTATATATAGAAGTCCTTTGGTTGACTTTCTCCCTGTCTCTATACCTTGTGACTATGGCCCCCCATGTAAGGGCTATGCGAACAGGGTATCTCTTCGGGCGTTGTTGCACTGCAGAGACGGAGGTCTCATCATACATTGTATGTGTACGAAGCCATGAGGTGCAACACTTGGGGAACTTTGGATGTCGTGAGTTTGACTGTTGTACGGTGATGGAGAAAGGGATGACCTGCGAGGAGCTTCACGACCTTGAGATTGGCTACGAGCATGACTACTTCAACCATGTTCCCCTTGGAACGTTAACCGACTTCGAACTATAATGGTATGTATCCTAAACCTCTTGGCCATTACTGCATTACTAGTAGATAGATCTTGAGCATTAAGGCAATTCATTGTAGGAAAAAACTGATTTTCTACATCGGAACCCCAACAGTGGTATCAGAGCCGACCTATGCATAGTAGTGTTGTACGGCCAGTACACACATGTGTTGTGCGGGCATTGATGCTATAGTTGTTACCATCCCATGTGTACTTGTTTATATCGCGATATTGTTTGATGAAGCGGTCCGGACCGAACTTACGCGTACTCTTACACGAGACTGGTTTCACGCTCGACATACATCATGTTCCGTATAAGTGGCTAGCGGGTGTTTGTCTCTCTTTTAATAGTTTATATAGCATTTATAATGGAGGTCCCTAAAAGGGGTGTAGTAGAGACAACTATAAGGATCCATGTTGTGGTTGGAAAGTTCATAGATTAGAAACGGTTCTATTGCGAAAGACCTAACAACCACGTGAAACTTTCAATAGATAAATTAGAGACGTCTAACTTTATTTTGCAGGAGGGGCATGTGATTTGATATGGTCATGGTCGTTACGAAGGTAAAGTAGTTTACTTTTATGTTACTAAGTTGTGTAGTAATAGTCATCGTTCCGATGGACGACCTACTGGTGGCGGAGTGGACTTGGCATCAAAACCGGTGGCATGATGGAGATCATGCCAATGGAAGGATGGAGATCATGTTGGAGCTCTTAATGGAGATGAAGGCGCAAGAAGGACCATAACATATCACAATATACCTATGAAGTTGATAACTGTTTTACATCTTATTGTGTGCTAGTATTAAATACTCAATGGTAGCATATTAGATAAGATGATCCCTAAATTAATTCCAATGATAGTGTTCCCCTTGTGTGTGCACCACCAAGAAAGTTCTTCGTTATGAAGCCGGCCGTGACGATCGGGGACTAGACATATCTATGTTCGCATACAGTGGGTGTAAGAAAAGTTAGACTACAATATACACAAGTTTGAGTTGGAGAGCCTAGCATGTACAGACATGGACTTGGAACACAAGAGATCAAAAGATCAAGCATGAGTCACATGGATGATGTGATGGACATTGGATAATGTCTACCTTTGAAGCTATGTTGCCAGTCGTGATGATCGGGGGTTGCATAGTGAATTGGGATCGTGTGATCGCTAAATTTGTCCAGGGGATGACGATTTCAGTGGGAGATCAATTATGAATTGAACTCGTATTATAAACTAAGTCTAGATGTCTATTTGCAAATATCTTAGTAGATCATGGCCTATCTCATTGAGGTCCTTTGCGACCAAGAGAAATTTCTTGCTACAAATGGAACTTAGCAGAAGGGTCCAACTTCATAGATTAATAACCATGCCTGAGGGATATCCTCGTAATAAGATGATCTTCTCTTCTTGATAGAATAACCATTAGGAGATAATCCGATGACTCCACAAGTTTGTGTTTTCTCCATAAATCATCCAAAAGGGGCCATTCTCCATTCGATAGCGAGTTGGACTACAATTTTGCATTATGCAAGATCAGGCACATAGACTATGAGCCATTGGATGATTTTTCCTCCATGATGGATGAAAATAGAATATTTGGAAAATCACTTAGCAATCTTGCATTTGAGTTGAGAACTCTCAAAAGGGATTGATCATAATGGAGGTCATGGATGGAAAGGGTATATGTCAGATATACAAAGTTATAAATGTAATTCTTGCAAAACTCGTTGAAGATTACAAAGTATTGGATACTTGTCCTGTTTTTTGTGAAAACAGGATGGCCTGCTTGAGAATTGCTCGAATTGAGGCAATGTGGCTTGATGACGGCAAGGAAACTAGTTGATGGCCGACATCACTCCTTACCTCAAAGTTTATCATTTGGATTAGTGGACTTGATATAATTTTATAATTCTTGTTTGTGTGTCTTGATTTTCGCAAGACGATTATTCATATGAATAAGTTACAATCCAGTTATACTGTTCTTATGTGTAATACCTTTATGGACATATTATGATTATAAATGAGTTTTTCTCATCACTATGTTAATGATAGTAAGTTTAAGCATTTATAAAGATTAGAATGCTAAAAGATATCCAAAGGTTAATAATGAAATGACACTATTGTTTAAGTCATAGTGATTATTGCATGTTTTTCATTCTAGATGAAAATCGGGGTCTTGGATATTTGATCTAGAGACTTTGCAAAACCATGCCTTGTTTGGCAAGATGACTAAAACTCTACATTCTGGTTAATTGGTAATATGCGAAGAAATGTTGAAATTTATACATAGTGATGTATCATATTTTCAACAAACAGTGGAAATCATTATTTCATTGTGGACTTAAGTGAATAGGTGTATTTACTTAATAAACCAGAAGTTTTTAAAATGATTTAAAATGTTCAAATGAGTTCAAAACAAAGTGGTATATGGAATTAACAGGAATACAAAGTCCTTTTGATTTGATCAATCTGACTAAAGTATTTAATTTTGGCATATAAGGACTTGTGAAAGATGTTACACAAATTATGATAATTGGACAAAATCAAGGTGTTGATATGTCTAAACATCATAAAATCATTTTGTATTAGATACATGTGGTCTAATATTATCTCTTATCAGGGTTATAGTTATCATTTAGAGTTAAAGAAAGAAATAAACAAACACTCGTTTGAAATACAAAGGAACATCTAAAGATTCATGGAAACAATACCACAAGAGTTATAGCATGTTCGAGTTTCTAGAGATTTTGATGATTCAAAATCATGGCGAATAAACAAGTATTTGTATTCCTAGAAAACTATGAATACATGTTCCACAAAGGGAAAACCTGTTGTTGTCCTAAGTTTATGTGTCTTGATGAAGATATAGGTGGGAGAAAGTAAAAGTTCAAAAACAAGGTATTCGACCTTACCTCCTTATTATTGAGTGGCGCAGCGAAATTTGTTTCGTGAAACTGAACTCTACAACTAGAGGAGAGACTAATGATAATGATTATAAAATTTTAGCGAATACTTTTACTAAAGAAAGTAGGATTCAAGAATATGTTCTGCAAGTCAGCGGGATTATATTATTGATTCACTTGTCATATTTGGAACAAGACATACCTACGAAATACAAATAAGCGTGATGGACCTAAATGCAGGAAATGACTAGGAGTCATAAAATCCTATATTTAGTTACATTTAAGATTGAAAAGTGAGATGTTACTTGATATTATTAGGTAAAGTTGTTTACTGGATGTTTCTAAATGACTGCAAAGTCATAAGAAAGAAATGGAACTTAATGGAAAGACATAAAGCTCGATTTTTCACAAAGGATGTTCAGACAAATTCAAGGAGTTGGCTACAAATGTAGCGATGCTTGAGCCTATTGGATTTACACCAGCAATATACGGATACTGGGAACTCGCATCTAGAATTCTTAATTTGATGATGATCAAAGAATTTTGGAATGTCCAAGATTATTGAGAGGACATGCATTTGCGTGGGAGCTTAATGGCTTGGCTAAGACTCAATATGTAGGAGACACATTTTGAGTGGGAGCTAAGTGAAATCCCTGGATTTAATATATGTATGCCATATTTGAGTGGGAGCGTGTTATCATTCTGAAATATGTGGATAACATATATGAATGATGCGACTGGTATGAATAATATTTAAGCTATTAAATATGGATGAAGTTGAACAAGTTACTAAACTGTGGAATCTATCGAGATATATTGGTAAGTTTAATAAACATTATTGTTGAGTGCTTCCTGGACTTGATTATGAAGATGTTTAGAATGTCCTAGGTAAGATTATGAAGTAGTTCAGAATGGAACAAGATAAGAAAGAGGTTCTTACTTGTATGAAGCATTGAGTTGGTCTCAGTATTAAAACTATGGTTAAAATAAAGAAAGAGATGCGTTGAATCTCCTAAGCCTCAGTCATAGGTTCTTCCATGGAACCATATTGTACTGGACATAATTTGACCTAAGGATCTAGTTGGAAGAACATGTCTTGAGGTGATTCCTGAGTTAATCACCTAACCAGAGTTGAGTTTGTTCTTAAATGGCAAGAAGCGAAGTTAGGCACATAGTTGCATGTTATGCACTAGGATCTACATAAAGTTAAAAGTATATTTTGGCTAAAGAATTTCGACTTCTGCTAAGTGTGTTTCAAAGGTTTGCATGACAACAGTGAAAGTTAAATTGACTCAATGACCGTCATTGTAAACAATAGAAACAAAGTCTCACTCACCAAAACAAATACTTTGACCCATTATGAGATAATGGAGGGAATGCCAAAATTAGGAAGACATTAATGATTTTCAAAAGACATGCTAATCTGATAAAAAAACAGGACGTTTCTCATGAGCATGCATGATCAATAAACGCATATGGTATACGGTTTATGATTAGTAAATGCAAGCTACATCATTTGTACTCTAGTGCAAGTGGGAGACTAAAGGGAATGTGCCATAGAGGAAAATAATAAAAGGTTTATTAATGTCATATCCCAATAAATTCATAATTGTTTCATATTGTGCTATAACTGTATTAAGTGGAAACATTGATACATGTGTGATATGAAACATAAGTCCCTAGTAGCCTCTATTAATACTAGTTCATTGGGAAACATATGATCAAGGTTTCTTGATCATGAGTGATAGAGCTAGTTGACAACAAGGTAATATCATTGGTGAATGGTGTGATGGACATTACTCAAATATTGCGACACGATCAAGTCATGAAGTTCATTGTTGCAATAGTCAGAAACGAAGTATCCTTCTCCTGACCATGAGATCATATTAATCACTTTTTACCAAGGCTACTATAACTACATCAAATGTCACTCAGTAAAATGGTGATTATAAAGGTGTATGTTGGGTATTCTAGAGGTACAAGTTGAGGCCTATGAATCAAGACCGGGATTTTTCATCCAGTGACGGGTAAGATACAGTTAGGCCGACTTGGTGAGGTTACATCCATAATGTTTCAACATGTGACTAGGTCACGGGGATGTAATATCGCGGTAACAAGTAAACAATACTTGTCAGTAACGAGATTGAACAAGGTATGGAGATACCTAATGATCGGATCTCAGACAAGTAGTATCAAAGAAACACAGGGAAATGGAATCGACGTTTATGGTTCAAACGACATTGTCGTTTGGAATGTATAGGGGTCATCATGGGCATCCTGGTCCCGCTATTGATCATTGATAGAGATCATGTCTGTGTCATTCTCGAGCCATGAGGGGATCCACTTAAGGGTACGATGAGTGAGAGATCATCCATAAGTTAGAATCTTGATAGAGAAAGAGAAACTAGAATTGTTCCGGGGAGAGATCCGAAGTTGTTTGGAGAAAAGAATAAAGGAAAGGACCGAAAGGAGTTTCGGATAAATAGAAATTTAATATATCAATTATTATTTGTTAATTATAAATTAATATATTATAAATAAATAATTAAATTAAATTTCATAGGGAAACTTCCATATTAGGCCAAAACCCTAGGGAATTGACCTAGAGGAAGTCACCCAGATAAAGGAAAAAAGAAAAATAGCAGAAAAACTACCCCTACCACCGGTAGCCCTGGCAACACACATAAGCGGGCGAGCGTCCACTGCGTGCCGCTTAGGCATCGGCCCAGTTGAGCGGCTTGGCCTGCCCACCTGGCAGCTGGCAGCCTTACAAGCCGCTTCATGGAGGAAATGGGTGTGGGTGGGGTGGAAGGCCCACCGGCGCCATTACTGCCACAACTTGGTGTGGACCATCGGGGGTTTGCCGGCCCACCCGGCACCAACACATGTTCTGCTGCTACTGTTGCCTTATGGCACAAGTTGGGCCACCAGTTTTGGCCCATGCGGCTGTGCTTTTTTATTCCTGGTTTTCCTTTTACCAATTGTCCCACATGGCTAACCTAATGGGGAGGGCTCAACCCCTCCTTCTGTATAAAGTGGTGCCCATGGATGGGATTAAATACACAATTAGAGAAGTCCTTTGGTTGACTTTCTCCCTCTCTCTCTATACCTTGTGCCCGTGGCTCCGATGTAAGGGCTATGCGAACAAGGTCTCTCTCTCTTGAGGCGTCGATGCACTATGGGGATTCTAAAGCCGTAGATCTACTTCCGCACTCCCGGCGTGATCGGGGAGACAGAGGTCTCATCATACACCGTATGTGTACAAAGCCACGAGGTGCAACACTTGGGGCACTTTGGATGTCGTGAGCCAGACTGCTGCACGGTTATGGAGCAAGCATTTACATGTGAGGAGCTTCGCGACCTTGAGGTCGACTATGAGCACGACTACTTCAACCATGTTCCCATCAGAATGTTAACCATTTTAAGACAACAAGGTATGTATCTGAAACCTCTCGACTGTTACTGCATTACTAGTAGATAGATATTGGGCATTAGGGCGATCCACCAAGGAAAATTTTGATTTTCTGCACCGGAACCCCAACAACAGCCCCCATTGGCCTAGCCAACTTGGGTGAGAATGCTACGCCTCCAAAGGAGTGCATGGTTCTTGCAGGGAACTTCATCAACACTGTCGTCATCCAGGCCAAAGAGATTTCTAAGCCTCTAGACATCAACGTCAAAGCGGTGAATTCGGTGATGAAGTACTCGAAGATCCTCCGCCAAGCCCCTGAGCATATTGTAAGCTGGAAAGCTTCTTGTATCTAGGATGGCGCTAGGATGGCGTTGATGATGGTCAAGTCACATTATGATGACACCAACATGGACATGGTGACCATTGGTATGCCCGACATGGATGAGGAGGGATGCAAGGTCAACAACAACTCAATCTGGTCCTCTCTTGTCGGTTATGATACCAAGGCCACCCAATTGGTCATCGACAACGACACAGCTGGCCCAAGTCATTAAAGACCACCGACTTTGTTGTTGATTCACAAGATGTCTCTACTGTCTCCGACGATGCAGCTTTGAGGTCTCCTGCACCATATGAGTGAAAAACACTTTGTAATTGTATTCTAGTTATGTAATATGCGGAAAACATTTGCAATGTAAGGCGGAAAACTTGGCATCAATCCTCTAGCTACTTCTTATCTGGTTCCAACATGTATAGTTATATATTTTTAAGCAAATGTTGGCTTATCCATTTTTCTAGTTTTTATGCTTGACCTTTCATGAGTCGGAAGACCCTTAGCCAGAACCATGCACTCAGGTGATGCTTCCTAATGGCACCGTCAAGAACCTAAGAAAAAATCGTCGTCTTAGAGTGCCAAAAGTCACTATTCTAGAATCCACATAAAAATAATAGAAAAAATGTAGACTAGATAACTTAAGCTAACGTCCGTAGGCATAATTTTCACAAGTGCAAATGCAAAGCTTGTGCATAAAGGGTTTTACATGATCAAAAAATGAACACTAAAGGAGGTAAAAGACTCAGGCATATGAGTGAACCAAATGCTTTATTTCATTAATCATATAAAGGTACATAGTATATAACAAAATATGATAAGTGTAAAAGGGACATAGCTGTGCTATGTTCCATGGCTGATCAAACTCCGTGTAATCATCATCCGGGTCATGTTACTTGTGCTTATGATCCTCGTTTGTCCTATCTTTCAACTCACGATTATCGATGAGGTAACAGTAACCATTGAGTAGTGTATTACTTATGATGAACGGCCCTTCCCATGGCGGGGATAGTTTGTGTGACTTTTTCTGCTTAAGTCAGAGCACTAGATCCCCCTCTTTAAACGAGTGATTCCTAACACGGTGACTATGGTAGCTGTGTAGCCTCTGCTGGTAGATGGCATAATTTTTGGCATGCTAGAACGTGTTCCTCCTCGATCAGGTCCACAGATAAGCGTCTACATTCTTCAGCGTCATCCTCGTCATAGGCAGAGACCCTTGGTGCATTGTAGAGGATGTCAGAGGGTAGGACTCTGTCTGCTCCATATACCATGAAGAAGGGGTGTAGCCGGTGGATCTGTTGGGAGTAGTTCCTAAATCCAAAAAATAGATGGCAATTCCTCTGCCCAGGCTCCAGCTTCTCTATGTAGCGGTGCTTCTAGACATGGCTTTATTCCCTGCAAAATCAATCTGTTGGCCCGTTCAACTTGACCATTAGATTGTGGATGTGCCACAGATGTTAGGTCAAGGTGGATGCCTTTTTCGTGACAGTAAGCCTCAACTTCTCCGAGTGACAAGTTGCTGCCATTGTCGGTGATGATGCTATGTGGGAGACCAAATCTCACCACTAGGATTCGGACAAACTTAAGGGTTTTTGCCCCATTGATACGTCGGAAACATATCTATAATTTTTGATGCTCCATGCTTGTTTAGTATATACTTTGCTTTGCTTTGTCTACACTTTGAGGTGCTTTTTACATGTTTTCTGGTACTAACCTATAAACAAGTTGCCACAGTGTCAGTTGCCTGTTTTCTGCTGTTTTTGGTTCCAGAAAAGCTAGTAAGGAAATATTCTCGGAATTGTACGGGACAAACGTCAAAGTCAATTACTTTCCGTGGGCAACAAGAAGTCTAGAGGGGAGCCAAAGAGGTGGGCTAGGGTGCCTAGACCCCCCTAGGCACGGGTGGGCCCTGCCCCGCGCCTAGGCAGGGTGTGGGGCCCCTGGCCACCGCCTCGGCCTCCCCCTTCGCCTATAAGAAGCCCCCGATGCAGAAACCTTAAGTACCCGATCAAATCTCCACGAAACCTTCTGTAACCACCGCCACCGTTGTCCCTAGATCGGGGGGATCTGAAGTTCTTCCCGGCACCCTGCCGGAGGGGAGATCATCCCGGAGGCCTTCTCTCCGGTATGATGCGTGAGTAGTTCCACCTTGGACTATGGGTCCATGTAGTAGCTAGATGGTTGTATCTCCTCCTTTGTGCTTTCATGTAAAGATCTTGTGAGCTCCGTTCATGATCAAGATCCAATCTATTTGTAATCATGCATGTTGTGTTTGCGGGGATCCGATGGATATTGAGATTATTATGTTGGTTTGATTAATGGTTTTGTCTTTATGATTGTATCATGTCTATGTTGTTTGTGATCTTGCATGCTCTCCATTGTTAGTAGCTATCTTGGCCAACTAGTTGCTAGTGACTCCAAGAGGGGGTATTCATACTCGATAGTGGGTTCATGCCTCTAGTTTCCAAGGGAAGTGACAATAATCTATTCGGTTGTATATGTGTTGTTGCTACTAGGGAGAAAACAACAATCTCTTGTTCATGGAACATGTGGACTGTTTACCTGACACACTTTGCTTGAAGCAGTTGTTTGTTGCTTGCAACTTAATACTGGAGGGGGGTCGAATGACAACTTGAAGGTGGACTTATAGTCATAGATGTAGTTGGATGGTGGTTTATGTATATTGTTGTATTGCCCAATGAAATCGCATAGGATCTTTCTGAGTAGTAATTGCATTGTTATGCCTTGCTCAGTTCCTGTCAATTGCCCTACTGTAATTTGTTTACCCTTCATGCCATGTTGTTTATCTAAGGAGAGCACGTCTAGTGAACTATGGACCCCGGTCCAATCTTTACCATTGATACATCTTCCGCTATTAGTTGTTTACTTGCTGCAAACCATTACCTTCCACACCATACGTTTAATCCTTTATTACAACAAACCGGTGAGCTTGACAACCTCACTGATTCGTTGGGGCAAAGTCTTGAGTTTGTGTTGTGCAGGTCTCCGCGTTGCTAGCAACACCTGTGTGACGTTTCCTTCCTCCTACTGGTTCGATAACCTTGGTCTCTACTGAGGGAAAACTTGCTGTTGTGCTGCTTCACACCTTTCTCTTGGGGTTCCCAATAAGACTCCACATCAAGCACCAAGTTCTCTGGCGCCACCAAGGAGTCATCAACAAGTTTTCTGGCGCCGTTGCCGGGGAGGCTACGGACGTCTTCACTAGGGGAGTCCTCCACTTCCTTTCTCTTTACTTTGTTTTTAGTTTGCTTTGTTTCTTTTGCTTGGTTTTGTTTGCCTCTTTTCAAAAAATCCAAAAAAAATTAGTCTTGTTTGGTTTGCTTGCTTTATTCAAAAACACACAAAAATTAGTTCCTACTCTGGTTGCTGGTTTGTTGTTGCCTTGCTTGGTCATGATTTCTATCAATGGATAGTTTGTTTGAAACTAGTGCTTATTGGCAAGGTGGGTTCACGGAAGAACAATAGTATTATTATAAGGAACACCATTTGTCACAAAAAGGGAAACACTTATGGGAACAAATTGATAAGTTGAATACTATTGCTAGAGACATGTGCTCTACTTATAATGTTACTTATTGCTTTGAGAAAGCTTATTGCTGCAGGAGGTATAAACACCTACCCTTTCAATATGAGTATAATGATAATGTTACCATATCTTCTTATGTTAAAGGAAATTATGATTTTGATGATGTGGAACAAATTAAAGAATTTATTGCCTTCAAGGGTGCATCTGAACTTGCCAGTTTGCTTGAAAATACTGATGATGTACCTTATAAACATGAGGTTTTTGAGATACTTAAATTTTGCTTTGATAATTATAGGGAAGAAAATAGCTATATTCTTGAATATTTTAATAGGAGTTTTCCATAAATGGAAGAGACTAATGCCTTGCAGGAGCCTATGGAAGAAGAAATTGTTGAAACTGGAAGCTCATTAGAAGAAAAAGAGGGGGAGAGTGATGAACAAAAGGAGGAAGAATGGATTATCTACTCATGCCTACATTCTAATGAGAGTAACACTTTATCCCTTACATTATTTGATTGTCCCCCATGCTTACCAAAGGAGGATGAATGTTATGTTCCCGTGGATCCTTTTGAAATATCTACTTTGGATAAAACTTGTGGAGGTTTTAATCCCGCTGTTTTTGAGCTTGATAGAAATTATGTGTTTGTAGATCATGAAAAGCATGCTTTATGTGATAGTATATATTGTTGAGTTTATTCATGATGCTATTGAAAATTATTATGAGAGAGGAAAGTATGGTTGTAGAATCTTTCATGGTACTGAAACACCTCTCTTTGTGCTGAAAGTTTTGAAGTTACTCTTGTTCTATCTTTCTATGCTTGTCACTTTGTTATTTGTGAATTTATTTGTGTACAAGATTCCTATGCATAGGAAGAGGGTTAGACTTAAATTTGTTTTGAATTTTCTTCTTAATGCTCTCTTTTACTTCAATTCATAATTCTTATGTGACCATCTTCTAAAACTTTCTGAGCCTAACTTAAAGGTGTTAAAGAAAAGTACTTGTTGGGAGATAACCCAAGAGTTTCCTTGAGTCTTGGAAGTTACTACTTTTGTAATGACCTCTCCTTATCCTTTTTGTTTGCCTTTTGTGCCAAGAATGACCTCTAATGAGAGGGAAGTAAGATTTGGGGAGTTGCTGTCTCGAAACAGATTTTTGTCCTCCACCATAAATATTCGTGAGGAGTCTCTGTAACTCGGATTGAGCTAAAAATTTACGAATAACTCCCCCAGTATGTTAGAAAACTTTCGTTAGTTCAAAACATTTTTATTTATGCAACATAATATTTTCGAAAAAATAGGTTTCTACCTGCTGGTCTGTTTTGACAGATTTCTGCCATTATTTGCATTTGCTTCTTATTGATTCCTTTTTGGGTTCTTTTTGGGAAATTGAGATTTTTGAAGGAGTTACTACAGTATCTTGTGTTTTTGTGAAAAGCCTTGCCATTCCAAAGCTTTGCCAAAGGTCTAATATCTTTTGAATACACTAATGTTGCTAATGAAGATTGTGTGAAGTTTTATGTGAAGGAAAAATTTCAGGTGTAGAGAGAGAATGATGTAATGAGATGAAGAATGGACAAAAGCTCAAGCTTGGGGATGCCACCATGGTGTCACCCCAAGAAATATCCAAGAGGTATAAGCGTCAAAGCTTGGGGATGCCCAAGGCATCCCCTTCTTCATCAATAAAATGCTCAGGTCTATCTAGACACTTCGTTTTTATTGTTTCATGCACAGTTGTGTTGTTCTTGGAGCGTCTTAGTTTTCGTTTGCTTTCCTTAGGTTGTTTAGTTTTCTTGGGTAGTTTGGAACCCCGTTCTCGCTGTGTTGTTTTGCAAATAAGTTGCTTGGTATTTGGAAAGGAGTAGTAAGTTCTTGCTTTAAGTGCAAGAGGACCTTGCATTGACTGTGACTTAGACTTTAGCATGACATGCTAGGTGTTGTTTTGACCTTATGCTTAGTGATTATTTCTATAGCATGTCTTGTTCCAAACAATTGGGATTTCTTAGTGTGCCTTGAAGGAATTATGTGTTGTTTTAGCATGCAAAAGCATAGTATTGTGGTATTCTCCTTTGATGCTTTGCTTGGGTTGACTTGGAACATGCTCACACCATGTTATGACTCTCACAAGTCACCATTAGCCTCTATGATCATTTAGTTCTTGAGTTGTAGTACCACTCTATGTTTTGATTAGTAATGCTTTGTTGCACTGCATGATTATGGACATTATTGGTCTCTTAGTTGGTTGATCCCAATCTTTTGCTAGCCTCCACTTGTATGAGTAAGTTCTACTCATGCTTTCAATTCCCATGAAACAAAGTTATTCCAAAGTGTCCACTATAAACTCCTATGCATGGTGTGTTACACCATTCCAAGTATACTCTTGTTTTCATCTATCTTCCAATTAAAAACTATTTTCTTATGTGAAAACTTAGTGATTAAATCCCTCACAAACTTGATAGCACAATTTATATTCCTTGCCCCTAATAAATTTGAACCATTGCGTCATCTATGTTGTATATGCTTGCACTTATACGTTGGAATTAGCAGAACCGTGCTGTCATGGGGAACGTTTTCAACATTGCACTTGTACTTTGTACTCAGTTGATATCATGCTCTTTTGTCTATGGATGTCACCGGAGTGAAATAAAGAGGGAACTTGTAAGTCCATGGAGTTTGTATCCTGTGTTAGAGAAACGCCTGGGCTGCTAGCCTAAGCCATGCCTAATCATGGTGGAAACTTTCAGCATCACCATAGTGACATCTATGAAACATTCTTCTTATAAAAAATGAGACACATTGAGAAAAGAGGAAAGAGAGAAAAAAGCACCATATTCCCATGGTTAATAAGAAGATTGTTGAGATGCTCATTGTTTGCTTGCCTTGTCATTTTGGTTATGGGATTGCTCCTGTACCAGGTGCAATGGGTACCCTGTTGGAAGTTCTCAATGATATGCAAATACTTACAATGACAAGAACTTACAGGTGACTAAAGTTGAGTAGCGTGAGGTGTGGCCCTCGTATTCAAGGGACTTGAGATTGCCAACTTATACTTCGTCAAGTATATACTCCATCTTTGTTCACTTTAACCTTAATCATTTCAAGATGCTTATGATAGGGGCAATGAGGGCTGAAAGCTAACAAGTACCATAATTTTTGGAAGCTCCTTTTGAAACTTGAAATCCCTGCTTCCTTTATAAAAGGCCTTTCTTTCACCACTATTGAGTCTCCACCTTCTACCTTTAGGCACCATTAAGAGGGCATAGTTGTCATTCTGTGTGCAGTGTTCCAAAGCTTATAGATTGATGCATATTGTGATATTACTTGTTCTTGTGCTACTTGTTTCTAGTCACCCTTGTGAACTTTGAAGGTGTCCTATGCATCTATTTGCTACTCTATGAGGGACAAGCTGATTGCCACTATGCTATGTTTTCTGTATGTGAAACAAACAAACGTTTTTCAATGCATGTTATTCATGATCTTTGTTTGTAGCCTTTCATGTTGCATGCATAGTTACTATGTCCTATTCTTAGAACTCCATCTTTCATGCACATGTTTAGAGTTCTTTGATCCCAGCTTTCAATGCTTGCAAATGGTTGGATCTTTATTGTGAGGGTACATGTCACCTCAAAAATTATTATTTTATCACTTACCTACTCGAGGACGAGAAGGAGTTAAGCTTGGGGATGCTTGATACGTCAGAAACGTATCTATAATTTTTTATGCTCCATGCTTGTTTAGTATCTACTTTGCTTTGCTTTGTCTACACTTTGAGGTGCTTTTCACATGTTATCTGGTACTAACCTATTAACAAGTTGCCACGGTGCCAGTTGCCTATTTTCTGCTATTTTTGGTTCCAGAAAAGCTAGTAAGGAAATATTCTCGAAATTAGACGGGACAAACGTCAAAGTCAATTACTTTCCGTGGGAACAAGAAGTCCAGAGGGGAGCCGGAGAGGCGGGCCAGGGCGCCTAGACCCTCCTAGGTGCGGGTGGGCCCTGTCCCGTTCCTAGGCAGGGTGTGGGGCCCTGGCCACCGCCTCGGCCTCCCCCTTCGCCTATAAGAATCCCCCGGTGCAGAAACCCTAAGTACCCGATCAAATCTCCACGAAACCTTTAGTAGCCCTCGCCACCGTCATCCCTAGATCGGGGGATCTGAAGTTCTTCCTGGCACCCAGCCAGAGGGGAGATCATCCCGGAGGCCTTCTCTCCGGTATAATGCGTGAGTAGTTCCACCTTGGACTATGGGTCCATGTAGTAGCTAGATGGTTGTATCTCCTCCTTTGTGCTTTCATGTATAGATATTGTGAGCTCCGTTCATGATCAAGATCTAATCTATTTGTAATCATGCATGTTGTGTTTGCGGGGATCCAATGGATATTGAGATTATTATGTTGGTTTGATTAATGGTCTTGTCTTTATGATTCTATCATGTATGTGTTGTTTGTGATCTTGCATGCTCTCCGTTGTTAGTAGATATCTTGGCCAAGTAGTTGCTACTGACTCCAAGAGGGGGTATTTATGCTCGATAGTGGGTTCATGCCTCTAGTTTCCAAGGTAAGTGACAATAATCTATTCGGTTGTAGATGTGTTGTTGCTACTAGTTAGAAAACAACAATCTCTTGTTCATGGAATATGTGGACTGTTTACCTTACATAGTTTGCTTAAAGCAGTTGTCTGTTGCTTGCAACTTAATACTGGAGGGGGTTCGGATGATAACCTGAAGGTGGACTTCTAGTCATAGATGCGGTTGGATGGCGGTTTATGTATATTGTTGTATTGCCCAATTGAATCTCATAGGATCTTTCTGACTAGTAATTGCATTGTTATGCCTTGCTCAGTTCCTGTCAATTTCCCTGCTGAAATTTGTTTACCCTTCATACCATGTTATTTATCTAAGGATAGCACCTCTAGTGAACTATGGACCCCGGTCCAATCTTTACCATTGATACATCTTCCACTGTTACTTGTTTACTTGCTACAAACCATTACCTTCCACACCATACGTTTAATCCTTTATTACAACAAACCGGTGAGCTTGACAACCTCACTGATTCGTTGGGGCAAAATCTTGAGTTTGTGTTGTGCAGGTCTCCGTGTTGCTAGCAACACATGTGTGACGTTTCCTTCCTCCTACTGGTTCGATAAACTCGGTCTCTACTTGGAAAATTTGCTGATGTGTTTCTTCACACCTTGCTCCTTGGGTTCCCAAGAAGACTCCACATAAAGCACCAAGTTCTCTAGCGCCACCAAGGAGTCATCACCCATTGATCTTTCTAATGTGTTTAACTTCTATCTATTTAGTGAATTTATCAACTTCTATGAGCAGATACTTAAATCCACAAGGTGCCGTCTGCAGCGGTCCAACCATGACAAGCCCCCAGACTGTGAACGGCCAAGTTATTGGCATAGTCTGCAATTCTTTAGCTGGAATGTCACATCCCAAAATTTTGAAAGTTTTGAAATGTGGCAAAAACTTAAACAAAATGAAAAACTAAGTCTTGGAAATTCAGAGGGAACAAAATCTTTTTGACTATTTAATATAACTCCTTCAAAACATAAGTTAAATAAAACAATTTTTCTTGTTAAGTTGTATGCATGTTTTCAAAACCTCAAAATCATGAAGCATGCATGGTTGCATTTTAAAAACTAAGAGAAATAAATTTCTTCTCAAAGTTGAATTGGCCACTTAACAACATGAAACTTTGGATATATTCCTTATTTAAAATATACAAAAGAATTGCTAAGTGAGCTAAAATATAAAGTGCAAAATTATAAAGCCATAGAAATTAGTTTGACTCTATTTGAAGCTCCAAATAAAATGATATGAAATTTATAAAAATATAGGAAGGAAAATAAAGTCAAGTTAAGGCAATGACTAAAACGAAATTAAAGTATTCTTAAATTAGTGATTCTGATAAAGAATAAAATTATAAAGCTAAAGAAATTAGTTTGAACCTTTTTGGAGTCCTAAGTCAAAAGATATGGTTTTAATAAGAAAAGGGAATAGAAAATAATGAAACTAGGCGTATGTACCATGCTAAATTTTTTTAAATGAAATATACTTTATAAAAAAAATATTTCGAATATTTTAATTAGAGTAAACTATCAACTTATATTTTATATAAATTTTCTAAAAGGACTAGGTACAAATTTAAATCAAATTGAAGATACAAATTAGAAACTAGTAAATAAAACAGAAAAAAAAGGAAAAACAATTTGAAAAAAAGAGAAGCCCACAGCAATCTAGCCCAACTGACCAGCCCTCCATTCCTATTAATTTTCCTCTCCCATTATTTTTCTTAAAGGGCAGACCCAGCCTGACCCATTCAGATCGATCGATCATCTTGTTCCCTTACCTTCACGAACAGGTACAGAAGGTGAAACTCCCATGGCTGTAGTTCTTCCTCTCCCCCCCCCCCCATTAATTTTATTGAAAGTTTCTTGTCGAGTTAAACACGAAAGTTATTAGAAATTCAATGGAGAATCTATTTAGGAACTTATTTCCCACTTTCCGGACTTAAATCAAACAATTTCGACCAGGTACACCGAATGTCAATCGTCGACATTGAATTCTCGATCTCCCTACATGGACCACCTTAGCAAAAACCGAAGAGAGCACCATATTCCTCTCCTCCTCCTCCTCCATCACTTTCGTTCCTAAACTTTCTAGAGAGAAGCTCTCTAGAACATACACGAACCATGGCAAGATTAGCCTAATCTAGGAGTTCATCGTCAGATCTTGTCGTCCTCGGTGAGTCCCATGTCAATTCCTTCTACCATAAGACCACTCTTGATGTTGCCTACCTCCAGGATATGATTGTTCATCATATTGTTGTAGTTGGCTGTGCCGCCGACATCGCACGTTGCTCCAGCCGTAGATTGTCGACACTATTGGATATGAACGAACTCTCAATCATGTCCAGTAGGGCCGTCTCGATGTCCTCTACGTCGTCCGCATCTTCTTCTACTCCGGATAAGTCCCTAGCGACGGGAATGGCAACGCCAAGCCCGTGCCCGCAAATCCGGCGAACTTCTCCAGCGAGCTTTTCCGGTGAGCCATCCTGGACCATTAGATCTTCATCTAAAGGTCATCATAGATCACCTAAACGAAGGGGTATCCTTCAATCAGAATCTGCCAAGTGTCATATCTATTCCTATTTTCGGATTTTTAGACATAAGAACATAGAAACTTGTAAAAATCATATATTTGGTTCTGTATATCCAAATTTAGCAAATAATATGTCTATAGATTCACAAAAATGAGTAGAACACAGTGGAGCCATAATTAGATATTTTTGAGTCTGTTAAAATAACGTTTTATAGAGAACCATTTCTGGAGTATTTTGAGTATAAAAGTTGTTGTGTAAATTATTTTAAGTGAGTGCTTTTGCAAATGTTTGTATATTGAACCCTCTGTACAGTAAGACAAAAATATAATTTTTTTCTAGTATAAATAATACCGTGGAAAATATTTAGTGAGAATGGCCTTTCCAAGTGTTAGAAAATATTGCTAATTGCTACAATTGCACACATGATTGCATTTGTAATCTTAAAAATATAAAATGTTCAGAAATCACTTAGTAATATTCGGAACATTGTTATAACAATTTGTACAATAAGAATTGCCATCTTGCTTGTTTGCATACTTTCATGATTTTTGTGTTGCCATTAGAGTTGATCCTGTGTATGTTTTGTCTTGGTTGTTTTGTTTGATAGATTGTGTGAATTGCCAAGTGTGTAGCTGCGAAGAGTGTACCAACACCGCCAACTACTAAGGCAAGTGGCACTATCATCCATGTCCTACTATCTTCATTACACTTAGTGGAATTTTTGTAGTATGCATGATAGGGCTACTATGTTACTATGCTATGCTATGTCCTATTATAATATCCTTTATATCTTACTTAGTGGAAACATCATAGTTGTAGTATTCTTAGAATTGCTATAGATTCGGGGTGGAATACCATGTTATGATTATATGAAGTGTTGGAAAATATATGTTTTATATAATAAAACAAGTACTCAATAAATCACCTGGGTGGAATGTGGATACTTAGTTGTGGATAAGGTGGCAACAAAGGGAACCATATCTATGGATATATTTTTCATGTTTGCACTAGAAGAAAACCACCAAGGGACTTACATATTGAACATGTTTCCCATATAGTGGCTTCCGATAGCCACATGCTAAATAGGCTCTGGCTTAGTCAATTACATAGTGGAAGACCCTTTCATTGGTACCTATTCAGGTTAACTAGAATTATGTATTGGAAGTATATCCTTACATTGGTACCTGGTAGACATGCTAGCATTATGTATTGGGAGGACTTCTATGGAAAGACTTTGTCACATTCTCGATCTTCCGGTAGTCCATTTGGTGTGTACTTATCCAGCAGCCACTGGTGGCGTCAAAACGAGATTGTGTCATGTGGGTAAAGTGTATAACTTCTGTAGAATATCAAATTCTAAGTACTTATCCGCATCCCCGGTTATGGAAAACTCTGAGAAACTAAGGCCTAAAGCTATGGATGACCTCTACATTCCAATTTCTCAAAGTAAAACTTGAAGGTGTCAACAAGGGATTAGAAGCACTTGGAGTTTGCCAAGGAGTTCAGAAAGTTGTTGAAAGATCAAAAATATTTTGAAAAGATAGGATAAAACCATATTGCTTGATGCAAATGAGCCTAAACTCTACTTAGCCAAATATGAATGTATTGATAGACTCCAACTTATTTCCACATAGTAGTGACACTTGCCAATACAATTCAAATGTATTGACCCTTGTGTCTGTAACTTATCATGTTGTAGTATTACTTGATGATAGTGATGTTTGATGAGTAGGGGTTACGAATCTGGACCCAACATGTTTGCCTGTGGCACATGAAGATGAAGGACTCCATGCTTTACTTTTATTCCGCTGCTTTGTAATAAGATAGCCTATGGCTATGAGATTGTAATAAGTATTTATATTCTGGATCATGCGATGTAATATGACCTTTGTATCTTGATATTACATCTTAAACTATGGGTTCTAGCTATTCGATCCAGGGACTAGCACTGTAATCATAGGGATTTCTAACCAAGCCAGGTTCGGGTCCGCTACAGATGGTATCAGAGCACTGTGTTGCCTGTAGGATCATAACCCTAGGATTTGGACAAAGACCCTTGTTAGGAATGAACTTATAATTTTATACTTAGTAGATTTTCTCGTATACCTTGATCATTCTTTACTAAATCTCTTCTCCGTCAAACATGTAGAAAACCAGCCTTTTGCTTTCTCTAAGGACCTTGAAGATGAATCATGTCAACAAGAAGTTCAAGAGACAAGTTGCGACAAGTTCTTGAGCTTGCAAAATATGTGGAGAAGTAGGCCACACCTCTAAGGAACATCAAGATCAATGTCCCTATTGTGATTCCAACCATCCAGTTGAAGAATGCCCATATCTCAAGTTACTTGTTTCCTATGTGAAGGAACCAACCACCTTCCTGCCAAGTGCCATCTCGACTTCATAGTGCAACAAGTGAAAGAACAAGTCAAGGATGTAATGTATCAAGATCTCAAAAAGATAGAAGAAAAACTTAGCCATATCACCTGCTCGAAATGCAAGAAGAAAGGACACAATATTAATGAATGTCTAGAGGAGGAACTTCAAGACAATCACAACAACACTTCGAGGAAAAGGACCCGAGACATTACAAAAGTGTTTTGCCATCGCTGTCGGAAGACAAGAAACTTCACCGATGATTTCCCAACTCAAAAGAGAGCTCCCACTGATGTTATCATAGTGTGACCCAAGAGACATTAGATTGCCTACCAGCTATTTAAGACTTTGGTATCGTGTTAGTGTATGGATCATATCGACCTATGTGGTATGACTATACTAGGTTGATTGTTTCAAGAAAACTTGTTGTTTTCTTCAACTTATGAGTTATACTCATAAGTTGTTAAGTGAATGATTGCTTGTTAATTGTTTAATTGAACTTGTTTGTTTTGGGTTGTGTGTTAGAACTTCTTTAGATCTATCCATCATTACTTACCCCTATTAAACCAACAGATGCCTCTGTGACGTGCCAACAACCGCAATAACAATGGAAACAACAACAATGGCAATGAGATGCAACAGATGATGACTGCACAGACTCAACTAATGGAGATGATGACACAATTTATGGCAACCGTCAATAATCAGAATCAGAATTTGAACAACTACAACAATAACAACCAGAATAACAACAGTCCACCACCTCTAGATATGCTTACTAGATTTCTAAGCTTGAGACCTGCAAAGTTCTCTGGTACTTCTAATTCAGTGGTAGCCGATGACTGGTTACGTTCAGTGAACATGGATTTAGTGACTGTTGGATGCTCTGATGCCGAGAAAGTGAGATTTGTAGCACACTTGCTTGAAGGTCATGCAGCTATATGGTGGGACAACTTTCAAGTCACTTACCCCATTGAAGAATTGACTTGGGAAATATTTGAAGAGGGTTTTCACACTAACCATATCTCTTTAGGCGTGATGAGTTTAAAGAAGAAGGAGTTTCACAACCTTAAACAGCTTCACTGCAGCATTGCTGAATATATTGAGGAATTCAACAATCTATCACGTTATGCTCTAGATGATACTGACACTGATGCTAAGAGGAAGGAAAAGTTCCTGGATGGACTAAATGATGAAATGTCCATGCAGTTATCAGTTGCTTATGTTCCAACTTATCAATCACTATGTGACAAAGCTACAATTTTAGAGAGCAAGATGAAACAAGTTGAGAACAGGAAGAGGAAGCATAGCTTTGACAAGTATCACTCGGGATCATCACAAAAGATGCGTTCATTCAGAAAGAGTAATGGGGATTCTGGATCACATCAGCATGAAGGAAATGGACACAATCACCATCACCACGATACCAATGGAAGTGGTAATAACAATGGGAATTGTACTCATAGTGGAGATAACCTTGGTCAGAACCAGCCTAACAATCCTAAGAAGGACATTAGCCAGTTGCAGTGCTACAATTGTAAGCAACTTGGACACTATGCATCAGACTATCCTGAGAAGAAGAATAAGAGTGTTGGAGACACCAATGAGAACAATTCCAATATGACCCAGAAAGGACATATGAACCACATCAACATGTATGGATCCCTTGAAGAATTAGATGATGTGGATGGTAAGATTTAGCTAACTCAGTTGAGTCATATAAAGATCCCATATTTGGATGTCAATTATTGAACCCATAGTCAAGTGAACCATCAATGAAACCCTACAAAAATTTCTTTTAAGGGTGGTAGTACCCTAGTTATCCTGAAACTCAACCTATTATTTCTAGCCTTCTCGAATCTCGGTACGAGATTCCTTTTAAGGGTGGTAGTATGTCACATCCCAAAATTTTGCAAATTTTGAAATATGGAAAAAACTTAAACAAAATGAAAAACTAAGTCTTGGAAATTCAGACAGAACAAAAACTTGTTGACTATTTAATATAACTCCTTCAAAACAAAAGTTAAATAAAACAATTTTTCTTGTGAAGTTGTATGCATGTTTTCAAAACCTCAAAATCATGAAGCATGCATGGTTGCATTTTAAAAACTAAGAGAAATAACTTCCTTCTCAAAGTTGAATTTGCCACTTAACACCATGAGACTTTGGATAATTCCATATTTAAAATATACAAAAGAATTCCTAAGTGAGCTAAAATATAAAGTGCAAAATTATAAAGCCATAGAAATTAGTTTGACTCTATTTGAAGCTCCAAATAAAATGATGAAATTTATAAAAATATAGGAAGAAAAATAAATTCAAGTTAAGGCAATGACTAAAACGAAATTAAAGTATTCTTAAATGAGTAATTCTGATAAAGAATAAAATTATAAAGATAAAGAAATTAGTTTGAACCTTTTTGGAGTCCTAAGTCAAAAGATATGGTTTTTATAAGAAAAGGGAATAGATAATAATTAAACTAGGCGTGCTCAATTTTTTTAAAAATGAATTATACTTTATTAAAAAATATTTCATATATTCTAATTAGATTAAACTATCAACTTATATTTTATATAATTTTTCTAAAAAAATTATCTACAAATTTGAATCAAATTGAAGATACAGATTGGAAACTAGAAAATAAACCAGAAAAGGAAAAAAGGAAAATGATTCAAAAAAAGAGAAGCCCACAACAATCTAGCCCAACCGGCCAGCCCTCCATTCCTATTATTTTTCCTCTCCCATTATTTTTCTTATTGGGCCGACCCAGCATAGCCCATTTAGATCCATCGATCATCTTCTTCCCTTACCTTCAGGTACTGGTACAGAAGGTGAAACTCCCATGGATGTAGATATTCCTCTCCTCCCCCATTAATTCTATTGATCGTTTCTTGTCGAGTTAAACACGAAAGTTATTGGAAATTCAATGGAGAATCCATTCAGGAACTTATTTCCCACTTTTCCGACTTAAATCAAACAATTTCGACCAGGTGCACCGAATGCCAATCGTCGGAATTGAATTCTCGATCTCCCTCCATGGACCACCTTAGCAAAAACCGAAGAGTGCACCATATTCCTCTTATCCTCCATCACTTTCATTCCTAAACTTTTTTGAGAGAAGATCTCTAGAACACACACGAACCATGCCAAGATCAGCCTAATCTAGGAGTTCATCGTTAGAACTTGTCGTCCTCGGCAAGTCACTTGTCAATTCCTTCTACCATAAGACCACTCTTGATGTTGCCTACCTCCAGGACATGATTGTTCATCATATTGTTGTAGTTGGCCGCGCCGCCGACGTCGCACATGCTCCAGCCGTAGATTGTCGACATAGTTGGATACGAACGGACTCTCAATCACATCCAGTAGCGCCGCCTCGACATCCTCTATGTTGTCCGCATCTTCTTCTACTCCAGATACGTCCCTAGCGACCGGAATGGCAACGCCAAGCCCGTTCCGGCAAATGCGGCGAACTTCTCCGGCGAGCTTTTCCGGTGAGCCATCCTGGACCATTCGATCTTCATCTAAAGGTCATCATAGATCACTTAAACGAAGGGTTATCCTCCAATCAGAATCAGCCAAGTGTCATATCTATTCCTATTTTTGGATTTTTAGACATTAGAACATAGAAACTTGTAAAAATTATATCTTTAGTTTTGTATATCCAAATTTAGCAAATAATATGTCTATGGATTCACAAAAAGGAGTAGAACATGGTGGAGCCATAATTAGATATTTTTGAATCTGTTAAAATCACGTTTTATACAAAACCATTTGTGTAGTATTTTGAGTATAAAAATTGTTGTATAAATTATTTTTAAGTGAATCCTTTTGCAAATGGTTGTATATTGAACCCTCTGTATAGTAAGACAAAAATATAATTTTATTCTAGTATAAATAATACCATGGAAAATATTTAGGAGAATGGCGTTTTCAAGTGTTAGAAAATATTGCTAATTGCTACAATTGCACAAATGGTTGCATTTGTAATCTTAAAAATATAAAATGTTCGGAAATCACTTAGTAATGTTCAGAACCTTGTTATAACAATTTGTATAATAAGAATTGCCATCTTGCATGTTTGCATACTTTGCATGATTTTTCTGTTGCCATTAGAGTTGATCTTGTGTATGTTTTCTCTTGGTTGTTTTGTTTGATAGATTGTGTGAATTGCCAAGTGTGTAGTTGCGAAGAGTGTGCCAACACCGCCAACTACTAAGGAAAGTGGCACTATCATCCATGTCCTACTATAT
Organism: Avena insularis; assembly: GCA_023614405.1. Taxonomy (NCBI): domain Eukaryota; kingdom Viridiplantae; phylum Streptophyta; class Magnoliopsida; order Poales; family Poaceae; genus Avena; species Avena insularis. The sequence goes on along the minus strand of CM042693.1, from coordinate 256,747,937 downwards.
TCATTACACTTAGTGGAATTTTTGTAGTATGCATGATAGGGCTACTATGTTACTATGCTATGCTATGTCCTATTAGGATATCCTTTATATCTTACTTAGTGAAAACATCATAGTTGTAGTATGCTTAGCCTTGCTATAGATTCGGGGTGGAATACCATGTTAAGATTATATGAAGTGTTGGAAAAATATATGTTTTATATAATTAAACAAGTACTCAATGAATCACCTGGGTGGAATGTGGATACTCAGTTGTGGATAAGGTGGCAACAAAGGGGACCATATCTATGACTATCTTTTTCGTGTGTGCACTAGAAGAAAACCACCTAGGGATTTACAGATTGAACATGTTTCCCGTACAATGGCTTCCATGTACAGCCATATGCTAAATGGGCTCTGGCTTAGTCAATTACATAGTGGAAGACCCTTGCATTGGTACCTATTCAGGTTAACTAGAATTATGTATTGGAAGTATATCCTTACATTGGTGCCTGGTAGACGTACTAGCATTATGTATTGGGGGACTTCTATGGAAAGACTTTGTCACATTCTCGATCTGTCGGTACTCCATTTGGTGTGTACTTATCCAGCAGCCACTGGTGGCGTCAAGACGAGATTGTGTCATGTGGGTAAAGTGTACAACTTCTACAGAAGATCAAATTCTAAGTACTTAGCCGTGTCCCCGCCAGTTATGGACAACTCTGAGCAACTAAGGACTAAAGCTATGGAAGATCTCAACATTCCAATTTCTCAAAGTAAAACTTGATGGTGTCAACAAGGGATTAGAAGCACTTGGAGTTTGCCAAGGAGTTCGGAAAGTTGTTGAAAGATCAAAACTATTTTGAAAAGATATGATAAAACCATATTGCTTTCCGCAAATGAGCCTAAACTCTACTTAGCCAAATATGCATATATTGATAGATTCCAACTTATTTCCACATAGTAGTGACACTTGCCAATACAATTCAAATGTATTGACCCTTGTGGCTATAACTTATCATGTTGCAGGATTACTTGATGATAGTGATGTTTGATGAGTAGGGGTTACGAGTCTGCACCCAACATGTTTGCCTGTGGCACATGAAGATGAAGAACTCCATGCTTTACTTTTATTCTGCTGCTTTGTAATAAGATAGCCTATGGGTATGAGATTGTAATAAGTATTTATATTCTGGATCATGCGATGTAATATGACCTTTGTATCTTGATATTACATCTTAAACTATGGGTTCTAGCTATTCGATCCAGGAACTAGCATTGTAATCACAGGGATTTCGAACCAAGCCGGGTTCGAGTTCGCTACATGGAACATGTGGTTGCCACGCATAATACTGACACCCAATGCATGTTTCAACTAGCTTGTCCGCATCCGCCTTCGCGGTCAGCTAGTAAAATCCTTGCCAGAATGCTTTGGATACCAAAGATCAGGGAGCGGCGTGATTCCCGCAATCTCCGAGATGAATCTCACAAAGGATATTCATACCTTGTTGCTAGGAAAGCACTTTAGGAATACTACTATGGTGCTTCTCTTGTAGAGTACCCATTTATTATGCTATAACCCTTTGCTCGATGTACTATTTTTTGGCTTTCGACTTTGTCGGCTATAACTCTTTGAGGCTATTGTTACTACATTAACAAATGAGTCAACTCTATCCGGATTCTCGAGGTCTACTCCCTTCATGGATGGGGTCCATAGATGCTCTAGAAAAACACCTGGAGGAATTGGTTTTCAAGTGGATCCAAGCTTTGACAACAGATATGACACCTCATTTTCCTCCCTTTTGACGTATTTTACTTCATAGCCTTCGAAGCACTTGGCTATCTCATCTACTTCGTCTTGATATGCCGGAATCATAGGGTTCCACTTGTTCCAGGTGCCAGCCACCTGCTGGGCAACCAAGTCGGAATCTCCACGGCAAACTATGCGTTTGATGCAAATATCCTTGGCTACGCAACGTTCGTGAATGAGTGCTTCATATTCCACCATGTTTGTAGCGCTAAAGTGGAATTGCAGGACATACTGTAGTTTCTATCTTGTTGGTGATTGCAATAATACACCAGCCCCCAAGCCATTGAGTAACTCGGATCCCTCAAAGTGCATTACCCAAAATTATGGTTCTGGCACAGGATTATCTTCTGGTAGTTCCGTACAATCCACAATAAAATCTGCCAATGCTTTTGATTTGATAGTGTCACATATTTTGTAAGTGATTTCGAAGGCGGCAAGCTTGATGCCCCACTTTGCCACTCTTCTTGTAGCGTCGATGTTGTTGATGATGTCGGACAGTGGAGCCTTGCTCACTATGTAATTGGGTGCTCTTGGAAATAATGCCTTAGCTTTCGAGAATCAATGAAAACTCCGTAAGCTAGCTTCTGGTAGTGCGGGTAACGCTACTTGGACTCCATCAAGACCTCTCTTACATAGTAAACTGGTCATTGTACGCCGTACTCATGAGTTGGTTCCTGCCACTCCACCACCACGACGATGCTGATAACCCGATTGGTTCCCGCCATGTAAATTAACATAGGCTCCATTGAATTCGGTGTTACGAGTATAGGTGCGGAGGAAAGTATCCTCTTCAGCTCCTGTAGTGTTGCATCTGCCTCGTCCATCCATACGAATGTGTCTGCCTTTTTCAGCAACTTGTATAGCGGCATGACCTTCTCTCCAAGTTGGCTGACTTACCAGCTTACTGTTGCGATGTAGCCTGTGAGCCGTTGAATGTCCTTCAGGCATGTCGGACGTCTGATGTTGAGGATGGCTTTGATCTTCTACGGGTTGACCTCAATTCCGCGATGGGAAATGATGAAGCCTAACAATTTGCCGACAGGAACCATGAAGACACACTTCTTAGGGTTAAGCATCACGTTAAACTTCCAGAGGTTATCAAAGGTTTCCTTTAAGTCGGTGATGAGGTCGTTTGATTTCTTTGACATCACCGTGATGTCATCCACGTAAGCGTGAATGTTTCGACCAATTTGGTCATGGAGGCAATGTTGCATTGTCCGCTGGTATGTAGCACCTGTGTTTTTAGCCCAAGTGGCATCATGACATAGCAATAAGTGATGTAGGGTGTTATGAATGAAGTGACCAATTAGTCCGACTTCTGCATCTTGATCTAGTGGTATCCTGAGTATGCATCGGTAAAACACAGAAGTTACAAGCCAGCCGTTGAGTCAATGACTTGGGCAATGCAAGGCAAAGCAAATGGATATTTTGGGCATGCTTTGTTCAAGCCGGTGTAATCAACGCACATTCTTAATCCTTTGGTTCCCTTTTTGGGCACAAGTACAGGATTGGCCACCCATCTGGTGTGAAGGACTTCTTGGATAAAACTAGCCGTAAGTAACCTAGCTATCTCTTTGCCTATGGCGGGTCTCTTCTTGTCCCCAAAGTGTCGTAGAGGTTGTTTCACTGGTTTTCATTTAGGATCGATATTTAATCTGTTCTCGGCAAGTTCCCTAGGAACACCTTTCATGTCAGAAGGTTGCCATGCAAAGATTTCCTTATTCTCACGGAGGAACTCGATGAGCGCGTTTTCCTATTTGGGATCTAGGTTTGTCCCAATGGCGGTGGTATTGGAGGCATCGCCTACCACAAGTTCCACCGGCTTGGTCTCGATGGCGGCCTTGAATGCGGGACCGGAGTTAGAAATCTGCTTCTTCTATGCCGGAATCTCCGAGGCATCGACCTGGCGCTATATCTCCTTGAATTCTTCATCATAGAGGATGGCTTCGGCAAAGGCTACTTCACCTATTTCGTAGTCCCGCGCCTTTGTGAAACTTCTGGAAATGGTGATGACATCATGTGGTCCGGGTATCTTGATCTTGTTGTATACAAAGCATGGTTTGGCCATGAAGGAGTGGAAGATGTTGCGTCCGAATATGACATGGTACACGCTTTTGAAAGGGACCACTTCGAAGATCATGCGCTCTTGGCGGTAATTGTTAACATCACCAAAGGCGACTAGAAGGGTAATGCATCCAAGGGACCGAGCTTCCCGGCCAGGAACAACGCCATGAAACAAGGTGATGGTCCGCCTTAGGTTGGTCTTCATCAAGTTTATCTTGTGAAGTGTATCGAGTTACATGATGTTGATGCTGCTTCCACTATCCACAAGGCACTTGGTGAACTCGTTGCCGTCAATTAAGGGGTGATGACCATGGCATACTGGTTCTCTGTTGGAACAAGGTCAGGGTGATCCGTCCTATCCCACGTGATTGGAACTTCCGACCATCACATGTACTGGGGGACTGGGGGTAGGGTGGCCATCAGTATCCTCAGTGACGTGTTCTGTGCCCGGACAGTTGGGGTGCCAAGGAAAGTGTGGTAGAATGGGGCCTTCTTGTCGAAGGGTTTCTTGCCTTTGCCATCGCCCTTGTCACATGCTTGGGCTATACGTCCTCATCCATGTCACTTGAATCCTTGGACTCCTCTTCCTTCTTCTTCCCTTTGCCCTTGCTTCATGGTCGGTTCTTCCGGCTTTGCTTGTAGCCGGACTCCAGGTGTTCCTTGAGATTGTTGACAAACTTGCATTGACGGTTGGTGTGGGTAGCTTTGCTGTTGGCGTCGAGGTGCGCTGTTGCCCACGACCAGCCCCCCGGCCTCGGCCACGCTATCCGCCTTCGCCTCTTCCCGCGAACGTCATGGCGACCATGTTGGATGCTGGCTTTTCTTCGAGCGGACTCTTCCGCTTATTGTTGTTTCTGTTGGCCTGGGTTGGTATGGCTATTGCCGGAAAAGAGCCGCGAGCATCATCAGCGGCGGCCGCGAACTCACTGGCAAGGAGATCATCTGATTGAGATCTAGCTTGTGATTGTACTACAGGCGCTTTAATGTATGCCGGAGCAAAGTTACCTTTTCCGAGCCGTCGATGAAGGAAACCATATCGTCTGATCGTGCACTCCTGTGCAGGAATTTTTCATATCTAGCTAGCGAGAGAGGTAGGTCCGAGAAGATTCGTCCTTTTCCTGAATGCACCGTTGTAGGTCACCGATAGTGCATGATTTTTTATACGTACCCTCGAAATATTTGGTGAATGCTTCATGCATGTCTAACCAATTGCATATGGACTTCTCCAGCAAGTCGTCGATCCATTGGCGGGCGGTGCCCGTCAACATCAGTGGGAGTTACTTGACGGCATGGTTGGGATTTCCCCCTACGATCTCCACCGCCTCGCTATAATCCTGTAACCACATAGCTGGCCTGGCAGTGATGTCACATGGCTTGATCGACTTGTTAATACAGAAACCTTTGGGGTAAGTTGTTACCCATATCACTGGGCCAAAGCAACATGGTCCCAGGTATTGTCCTTCCCGGGCCTCGTAGAACTTGTCTAAGTGTGAACGTGCATCATACGGCTCTGGGTTTCCCTTGTGCTTATCACCACCATGGGAGGGGCTATGTGAGCGACGCGGTCCTCCTCCGCCATGGTGGCTGCTAGGTGGCGACGGTGGCGGTGGCAGTAGAGGTGGGTTATCCTTCTTGTTGTTACCCTCCTACAACCCCTCACACCTGTCGTGGTTGCTTATCGGACGTGGAGGGTCATGGTGCGACCTATTCCTGTGCCCATGGTTGCCATTGCGCTCTCCGTCACGCCGAGGCTGCTCCACATTATCGTGGATGATGATGTATATCTAGGTGGAGGCATGCTCGTACGATGGTGAGCCTTTGGGTCTTCGTGATGCCGGGAATGTTGTGGCAGTGGGGAAAAGCGACGGGGCTGAGCCTTACCCCCGTGGTTGGAGGATATGGGGATAGCGTCAGTCATGTTGCATGCATCCCTCCGTCTTTGTTATAATGAACCCATTTGAGATCCGACATCATGAGGAGATCTTGCCCTTTGCTGCCTGGGGGCGCTAGACTGATAATATGTTGGGTCAGACTCTAGGCTCTGAGAGGTGGCCTTTTCCTGCTGTTTGATGGCCTTGGCGACGAGGTCGTAGACCTGATCTAGCGCCTCGGGCAATCTATTATGCTCTAGTAGAGTCTTGGCGATGGCCATGTTGAGGGAGGGCATTGGCATGACTTGCTTTCCATATTTGTTAATGTATGGCTTACCATGTGTCGGCTTTGTTGGAGCCCACCCCAAGTTACGCCGTACACAAGGATTATTGATGACGTGAGCTGGAGCCTTCTTGTTCTTCTGCTGCTTGAGGAGATTCTTGTACTCTGTCTCCATGGCCTTAGACGCCTTGCTCCATGATGTTCTGTGGATCCTCCAAAAGATGCTGTCGTTTCTCGTCAAGCTGGACGACGTTCCGAATATGGGCCATGGTCATAGGATCAACGAGCAAATTGTCGTACATCACTCTATGGAGTGATTTGGGCGACCGGAGACATAGATGGCGGTGGCAGCAGATTTGCGGGATTGGCATTGCTAGGCCCGATGGCTAGTTCATGCGTTTGTTGCACGGGGTTATCCAAAGGAGGCATAGCCTTTGCCGAAGGATCGTCGACGTTATCGTCTGGTCCCTTCCCGGTGTCACGTGGCTTTGGCGGAGCTGCTCCGTTTTGCTGATCTTCTTCTATCACACTCCCGATGGCGACAAGCACCTCATGGGAGGTGATGACCTTGTCGGCACGATCCTCGCGTTTGATCTCCTCCTCCATCTCCTTCATGGCAGTGTTGAGTTCTTCCGTGTTGACATCAACTTCCTCCGAGTCCATGTTGATGCCAGCGTAGAGCGCGTCTAGGACGGAGTGGGAGGGAGCGGGAGCCTCTTAGATGGTAGAGGATGATGCTGAGGAAGCGGGGCCATTGGGAGGTGGCGACGATGGTGGCGGTGGCCCGGGTAAGGCAGCGGGGCCGTCCTAGGCATGGTCATTGGAAGTGGCAAAATTGTTATCAGTGTCGCCCATATGAGCGAGAGTAAGGTTCCCTGTGGGCTGCTTCCCCCTAAGCGTATCTCAGAGAAGTGTGCCATGCATGAGCCCTTCGACGAAGTGGTAGATCGCGTCATTGCGGGGATAACTCTCCTCGGCCCTCATCCGGGGCCATCTGGCAAGGTAATCTCGGGAGTTGTCACCATCTCTCTGAACGTAGCGAGCCAGATCAAAGATGGTCACAACACCGACAAAGTGTGACCGCTGCTTTCCAGACGCACGGGCTAACCTGGCGGATTTGCATTGGTCTTCCACCATTATATCCTGCATAGGGGCGGTTTGGGTGGGCCTTGAATTTTTCCGATCTAAGCCGACAAACTCCAAAGAGAGATCTGACTTTGATCTTTTCGTGAATGTATCCTACCGGGGCCGGTCTATGCGGGCCTTGATGATCCTCTGACTTCCTGGGAACTAGTGCCCGAGACGTTTTAGCGATGAAGAGGTGGATGTCCCTGATTGGAACAATTGAGCAGTGGGTGGGGTTCAACTTTGCCGGGATCCAGAATTTGTCAGGAGGGACGATCGGAACATTGCCAGAGAAGAGGACACACCCGATGGCTATGGTTTCATTGATTTCTGCGAAGAGATTGGACCTCGCCCGCTGTAGAGCTCGAAGCGCATCTTTCCCCATAGTGGGCGCCAACTGTCGTGGTATTACCGACGAGTACTCCATGGAGGGGGTCCTCAGAGAGCATTGTTAGAGAGGTGGGGGAAGGCGGCGAGTTGGCGGGTACGAGGTAACACAACTTACCCAGGTTTAGATCCCATAACGGCGGCGGAATCCTACTCCTGCTATAAATCACTATAATGGCAAATACTCCGAGTTACAGGGATCGGTTTGCTGTGCGAGGTGATGAGTTGTACATGCCATAAAGGCTCCTTGAGGTCCAACTTATAAAGGCGCTAGAACCTAGGGTTAGAGGGAGAAGTCCTAGACGGACATGTTACATAGTTCTTGAAGGGTTACGGGAAGGCTATACTAGCACAAATCAAAATTTTCTACCGCGTAAACCAGGATTACTGTTGTTATAGATCATGGGATTACCACTAGATGCGCGGTTGCGGAACTTGATGAAGCGCGTCAAGGCAGTGTAGATGTTCTACGTCTCCTCCTCGTCCTTGTCCCATGAGCAGCTCCCCTTGCGTGGCTCGTCCAAGTGCCACAGATGCAGCACCTTCGAGGTATCCACACGTGCGGGGTGGAAGCGTCAGACACCGGACTACAAGGTAGCAACACAGGCGTGAGGAGTGGCGGCTGGGTGGAATGGTCTAACCCTGGTCAGCTCGCCCTAAGCTCTCTTATATAGGCGTCCCTAGTGGGCTTCTACATTAGTAGCCCATTAGTAGCCTAATCCTAGTCTAATTCGGATCCAACCTCATTAGGCTTCCAGTCCCTTAAGTGTGTGACCCTATAGGTTCATATACGTATAGACATGACACGAATACACTTATTCTGTCAATAGTTGGTAGTGGCCTCTAGCAAGACGTGCCAACTCCTAAACGCATACAAAGATCATATCGGACGAACCATCACAAGGTTTAGTACATGTATTTCCCTTTGCCTCACGGTATTTGGTATAGCTCCAAGCTGACCTCCCTTTCTCGATACCGTGATTCGGAATCCCTTTACTAGGTTAACTCTTAACCTTATGTAGCACGGCCATGCATTTCTGGATCCGATCACTCGAGGGGCCCAGAGATATCTCTCTGAAGTAGAGAGGGGCAAATCCCATCTTGATTGACCATTCCTTGCAGCATGCTTCAGGAGAAACCCGAAAGCTACCTTTATAACTACCCAGTTATGGAGTAGCGTCTGATAGCCCCAAAGTAGGCCGATCCACATCTCAAGTACATGAGACAATCTCAGGTCTAAGGAAAAAACATACACGATGTGTAGAGAGAGCTTCAAGTCTAATTGTCAGTCTCAAGTTGGGTCAGTCCAACCCCATGTTCATAACATGTGTCCACATCATTGGTTTGACATATCCATGTCTATGACTTGCAAAACATAGTCATCAACCAATCGATGTTCTAGTCTAATATTCACGTGTGTCCTCACATGAACTCCGACTAGGGACAACTATTAAATAATCATACAAGTAAAGAGTTTCACAAAAAATTCACATAATTGTCAATCAATACAAGTTGCCTGATATGGATATTCAAGGAACATTACAATAACTCATGTATACATAAGAAATATAATCATCTCTATGATTACCTCTATGGCATATTTCCTTCACTGCTTCTGCCCCATGGTGGGTGCCAACTATCGTGGTGGTGTCACGGCAGATGCCATGGGTAGGCTTAAGTTGGGGGTCGAATGGATGCTTGTGGTCACCGGGGAGGGAGTGCACGGTCTAGCCGCGTACGAAGAACAAGATGAACTCTCCACCTTAGGAATTTTATTGATCCTAGAAGTTTACAAGTGCTCCTCGAGTTGTATGAACTTAGCCTCGGGGCACTAGCTTCCTACTTGGTCCAACCTCCTAAACCCTAGCTATCCCCCTCCTTATATAGATGGGGGCTATCTAGGTTTCACCCCTTTGGGTCCTAGGGTTACTGTTTGGATCTTGGTCCTTACTATACGGGTTGGGTCATGGGCTAGCCCTAAGCCCAGTAGCCCAGTCCATAAAGCTAGACAGCTAACGGTCTTCTCGTACGTAGCCTCCAGTTCTTTTGGCGTCACACGGTAACTTTGTACGTCAACCCTTGCTTTAGGCGTCACCCGGCTCCTTTCGTGTCACCCGGCGTCGCCCTTCTCTTTTGACCGTGCTTTACCATGGTCCCTCCTGAACCTCACTCGGAAAGGTGCCACGCATCCTGTCTAACTCGGCCTTCCCTCATGATACTCGACTTGGGACTTCCTGCAAGGTTAACAATCTTGTCTTATACGGGCCGACATAATTCCTATGTCGGCCGTATATGACCATCTTACCCGGCCAGGTTCTTTCCTTACTCGGCATAAGCCAAGCTAGGCAATGTTTTACCCCCTATGACCCTACTAGGGGTTATTCCCCCGACACTAGATGGCTCCGGATACGGGACGATCTAGAGCACTACCCTTGTGATGATGCTATCTATCACTTTGTGGAAGGGCTGGACCGCGGTACACTTCTTTGGCATACGATAAGGCAGAAACAGGCCACGGGCCTCCTCACCTTTGAGAGCATGATCAGCGTTGTCAATAATTACGCAGCCATTGATGCAACTGCTCAGGCCAAGATCGCTGCCATACTCGGGCCACCGCCGCCACCACCTCCAGTCAACATCCCTGCGGCCTCAGCGTCATCCTCCGTCATCGAGGAAGCCCCCGTACCCTCCGACTCCATGCTGGACGCGCTCTATGCCGACATTTGTAGGGTTCACAACATAGAAAACAAAAATTCTCCTACGATGGGAACAACTATGTACCAAGATCTATCTACTAGATACAAACAATGGGCAGATGTATATCTGTAGATAACATACCCTTGAAGATCGACAAATCTTAACGAGTCAAACTCGTGGTTGATGTAGACGATCTCTTGTCGATCTCAAGACCGAGAGGAAGTCCTTGGCACCGCAACTTAGGAGTGCATCTGTGCTCGCACACACGTTCGAGGCATCGAGCAACCTCCGCCTCCTCGCTCCAGCGATGCAGTGGAACCACAACTCTTTCTTGCCGAATAGCCACCGAGAACATGTATCTCGCTAGTCTGAGACCATGGGGGATAAATACTAGAGGGGGAGAGAGATCCTTCACGAGGAGGTGTGAGTGAGAAGTGAGGAGGGGGTGCCTTTTATAGGGAAGAGGGACCCCAAGGGGGTGGATGGCGCATGTGGGATTCCCCCTTGCCCTCCCCTGATTCATGTGGGTGGACACTCCACTCACAAAAATCCTTTCAATTCCCTCCACTCAAAATCCCAATCAAATTCCCATTAAATTTCCACCAAATTTAATACAAACTCTCATTAAATAAAACTCCTTTTATTTATTCAGAATTTTGTCAATTACTTTAATGACAAACATTCACATATAACACCTTTCTAGTATTTCATTTCACATGCAAAATCACTTTCTGCAATTTCACCCGAAAACCTGTTTCGGTATCTAGTGAAATAAATTAATGCGCTTGTTATTCTTTCCGGCATGAAACTTTTGCTCCAAATGGATGTAGATGTCTCTTAAGTGTGTCACCCTACGGTTCGCGAATAATGCGGACATGATCGAGACCCCTCTCAGATCAATAATCAGAAGCGGGATCTAGAGACCCATACTGACTCCCACACATTCAACGATGACTTTCTTGTGATCATTAGAACCTTTTACGCTAGTATCTTAATCCCTTTGTTTCACGATATATTACATGTCCGAGATTCGATCATCGGTATCTCCATACCTAGTTTGATCTTGTTACCAACATGTACTCTTTTCTTGTTCCCGTGATATAACATTCTAGTGATCAAATCACTTGTTTGCAAGCTAATCAATGTGATATCACCAAGAGGGCCCAGAGCATATCTATCCGTCATCGGGATGAACAAATTCCACTCTTGATCCATGGGCCTCAACATAACACTTTAGTAGTTCTGAACCCATCTTTATAATCACCCTGTTATGGTGTAACGTTTGATGTTATCAAGAAACTCTTCTGGTGTTAGTGATTGACATGATCTCATGGTCTAAGGATTAGGATCACTTTGTAAGTTGTTATAGCAATATAAACTCAGTGACTTTGATCGTAATGCTATACTTCGGATGAATGTTCATCACACCATTACACTAATGTTGTGACCTCGTTATTAACAACATCCAATGTCTATGATCAGGAAACCTTGATCATCTTGTTAATCAACGAGCTAGTTTATGAGAGAGGCATAACTAGGAACTTTCTGTTTGTTTATTAAACACACATGTATTAATGTTTCCGTATTAATACAATTATAGCATGCAAAATAAAAATATATCATGTACTTGGAATATACATAATAAACACTTTATTATTGCCTCTCAGGGCATATTCCCTTCAGTCTCCCACTTGCACTAGAGACAATAATCTAGTTACATAGTGATGAATCTAACACCCATGGAGTTTTGGTGTTGATCATGTTTTGATCTAGGGAGAGTTGTAGTTAACGGATCTGCTACATTGAGATCCGTGTGTACTTTACAAATCTTTATATCTCCATCCTTGACATGTTCACGGATGGAGTGAAACCGGCACTTAATATGCTTGGAATACTTGTGAGACCTTGGTTCTTTGGCATTGGAAATGGCACCATTGTTGTCACAATAGATCACCATTGGGTCCAACACGCTTGCAACCACACCTAGTTCGGGTATGAACTCCTTCATCCAAACCGCTTCCTGAGCTGCTTCCGAAGCAGCAACATATTCGGCCTCCGTTGTTGATCCCACCACCACGGGTTGTTTGGAACTCCTCGAACTAACCGCTCCGTCATTCATGAGAAATACGTATCCGGATTGAGACTTAGAGTCATACGGATCGGTGTCAAAGCTAGCATCGACATAACACTTAGCGACGAGATCTTCTTCACCTCCGTACACAAGAAACATATCCTTAGTTCTTCGCAGGTACTTAAGGATATTCTTGACTGCTATCCAGTGTTCCGAACCTGGATCCGATTGGTACCTGCTAGTCAAACTAATAGCATGTGCCACATCCGGTCTTGTACATAGCATGGCGTACATTATAGAGCCTATGGCTGAAGCATAGGGTACTTTGTCCATTATCTCTCTTTCTTCCGCCATAGCCGAACATTGAGACTTACTCAATGTCTTGCCTTGCAACATAGGTAAGAACCCCTTCTTACTTTCGTCCATTTTAAACTTCTTTAAAATCTTATCAAGGTATGTACTTTGTGATAGCCCTATTAGGCGCCTAGATATATCTCTATAGATCTTTATGCCTAATATGTATGACGCTTCACCTAGGTCCTTCATTGAAAATTTGCTGTTTAGATAACTTTTAACACTGTTTAAAAGATCTATATCATTTCCGATCAATAATATGTCATCCACATATAATATCAGAAATGCCACATTGCTCCCACTCACTTTCTTGTAAATACAAGCCTCTCCATAAGTTTGGACAAATCCAAACTCTTTGAGCACCTCATCAAAGCGGAGATTCCAACTTCGTGATGCTTGCTTCAGTCCATAGACGGATCGCTGAAACTTGCACACCTTGTTAGCATCCTTAGGATCGACAAAACCCTTTGGTTGTATCATATACAACTCTTCTTCAATATTACCATTGAGGAACGCGGTTTTGACATCCATCTGCCATATCTCATAATCAAAATATGCAGCAATTGCTAACATAATCCTAACTGACTTTAGCATCGCTACGGGAGAGAATGTCTTATCATAGTCAACTCCTTGAATTTGTCGAACCCCTATGCGACAAGTCGATCTTTATAGACGATCACATTACCATCAGCATCAGTTTTTCTTTTGAAAATCCATTTATTCTCCGCGGCCTTTCGGTCGTGAGGTAAGTCCACCAAGTTCCAAACATGATTTTCATACATGGATTCCATCTTGGATTTCATGGCTTCTAACCATTCGTTGGAATCCGGGCTCATCATCGCTTCTTCATACGTCGCAGGGTCATCAATTTCATCAACCATGAAATTCATAACAGGGTTTCCATAGAGCTCGGGAGCTACACGCGTCCTGCTAGACCTACGAGGTTTGGTAGTACTCTCTTTCGGAGTTTCATGATCATTATCATTAGTTCCCTCTTCAACTGGTGAAGCCAACTCCGGAACGACTTCCGGTGCTGCGCTACTCGCCATACTTTGAAGAGAAGGTTCAATAACCTCTTCGAGTTGTACCTCCCGACTAATCACACCTTTCGCGAGAAACTCTTTCTCTAGAAAGGATCCATTCTTGGCAACAAAAACCTTTCCCTCGGATCTGTGATAGAAGGAGTACCCAATTGTTTCCTTAGGGTATCCTAAGAAGACGCATTTTTCCGCTTTGGGTTCGAGTTTATCCGGTTGAAGATTCTTCACATAAACATCGCATCCCCAAACTTTAAGAAATGACATCTTAGGTTTGTTTCCAAACCACAATTCATACGGTGTCTTTTCAACGGATTTAGATGGTGCCTGATTTAAAGTGAATGTAGCAGTTTCTAGTGCATAACCCCAAAACGACAACGGAAAGTCCGTCAGAGACATCATAGATCGAACCATATCCAATAAAGTACGATTACAACGTTCTGACGCACCATTTCGCTGTGGTGTTCGGGCAGGTGTGAGTTGTGAAATAATTCCACACTCTTTCATATGAGTGCTAAACTCGTAACTTAGATACTCTCCTCCACGGTCGGACCGTAGAAATTTGATCTTTCTATTACAATGATTTTCCACTTCATTCTGAAATTCCTTGAACTTTTCAAAGGTTTCAGACTTGTGTTTCATCAAGTAGATATAACCATATCTACTCATATCATCCGTGAAAGTAACAAAATAATGATATCCACATCGCGCCGACACACTCATTGGACCACATACATCAAAATGTATGATTTCCAATAAATCTGTCGCCCATTCCATTAAACCGGAAAACGGCGTTCTAGTCATCTTGCCCATAAGGCATGGCTCACATGTATCAAATGATTCAAAATCAAGTGATTCCAAAAGTCCATCCGAATGGAGCTTCTTCATGTGTTTAACGCCAATATGACCAAGACGGTAGTGCCACATATATGCGGATATATCATCATTAAGTTTAATCCTTTTAGCATCAACATTATGAATATGTGTAATACTATTATCGAGATCCAACAGAAATAAACCATACATCATCGGTGCATGACTATAAAAGATTTCATTCATATAAACAGAACAACCATTGTTCTTAGATTTAAATGAATAACCACATCGCATCAAACACGATCAAGATAAAATGTTCATGCTCAGTGCAGGCACCGGATAACAATTATTCAAGTTTATTACTAATCCCGATGGTAATTGGAGAGGTAGCGTTCCGACGGTGATCACATCAACACTTGATCGATTGCCGACACGCATCTTGACCTCACCCCTTGCTAGCGGTCGCTTGTTCTGTAGCCCCTGATTCGAGTTACAAATATTAGCAACTGAACCGGTATCAAATACCCAGGTGCTACTGCGAGTACTAGTCAAGTACACATCACTAACATGTATATCATATATACCTTTATTTGCCTTGTCGGCCTTCTTGTCTGCCAAATACTTGGGGCAGCTGCGCTTCCAGTGGCCAGTCCCCTTACAATAATAGCACTCGGTATTAGACCTAGGTACAACTCGGGGTTTCTTTTCAGGCACGGCAACCGTCTTGCCGCCCTTACTTCCCTTCCGTTTCCCTTCTTGTCTTTCTTGAAACGAGTGTTCTTATTGATCATCAACACTTGATGTTCTTTCTTGATCTCCACTTCTGCAGTTTTAAGCATAGACAGAAGCTCGGGGAGAGACTTCTTCATGCCTTGCATATTATAGTTCATCAAGAAGCTCTTATAGCTAGGTGGCAAAGACTGCATAACACGATGGATGCCTAAGTCAATGGGAATCGATATTCCAAAGGACACAAGCTTATCGGCGTAACCCGGCATCTTGAGTACATGCTCACTTATGGAGTTGTGATCTTCCATCATTCAGCTAAAGAACTTTTCTGAAGCATTGTAGCTCTCTACAGCAGCATGTGTGTCGAAAATCATTTTCAACACACCCATTGTATCAAATGCATTGCCGTTTTCGAAACGCTTTCGAAGTTCTGGCTCTAGCCCATACAATATGCCGCAATGAACTAAATTGAGGTCCTCCTGACGAGTCTGATAGACATTCTTCTCCTTGTCAGGGGCATCATCGAACGGTGGGGTCCTAGCGGCGCTTCTAGCACATAATGCTTTTGTGCAGCAGAGAGGAGAATCCTCAAATTCATGGCCCATTCGGTAAAGTTGCTACCGTTCGTTGCAAGTTTCTCTTTCTCCATGAACACATTGAAATTAAAAGCAGGTGGTGCCATCTACAATAGAATTTGTAAAGTTTAGACTAAGTTTATGATAGATTGAGTTCAACTAATCCACATTACGAATGAACTCCCACTCAAAAACGACATCCCTCGTGCCTTTTTGGTGATTACATGAACCAAATCCACTACACCAAGTCCGATCATCACGTGAGTCGGTGTAGCTTCAAAGGCGAGCATCAAATGGGCATCATATCTACCATATGACTCATGCTTAACCTTTCGGTCCGTGTTGAGGCCATGTCTGTACATGCTAGGCTCTCTAAGTAAGAACCTTAGTATTCACGTGTGTAACTATCTTACACCCGAAATATGGTCATGGATCCAAGAACACACGATCATCACATGATTTCTTGGAGCGAAGAAACATAATTGGTGCATACTTAAGGAAGAACACATTCTTATCTTGATATTTAAATGAGGGATCATCTTATTATGCTAATAAAACGCCAAATAAGCAATATAAGATGCAAGCAAACATCACATGTTTGTAAGTGAAATGATATGGTTCCCGCATATGATCTCCATCATGTGCACCATGGTATGATCACTATCATACCTCTATGTGTAAGGCCAAGGTCTATGGAACTTACATGTTATGTTTGTTGTAAGAGTATCATCTCATACTTCTACTTACAACATCACCATATCATAACACTAGCCCAGCAACAATCTAAAATAGACGCCTCTAATTTATCCATTGCTAGTTTTACGTGTCTTAGGACTTTCGAAGATAGAACCGTTCTTACCTACGAACATGAACCACAACGACGATAACCAAATTGTTGACAACTCGTTGCAAATTAGATATTGACTATAGTAGGAGAGATAGACACCCGCTAGCCACTTATGCAAACTAGTTGCATGTCAAGCGTGGAACAGGTCTCATGTGCGAGGACATGTAAAGTTTGCCCGAGCCGCTTCATCCCACTATGCCACCAATATCCAAAATACAACTAAGAAGCAATAACATGATCATCATTGCCCACATACTCATATGTGTACTACCCGTGTAAAGCATCTACGCATAGATCCGGCTCTAATACCACTGTAGGGTTCGCAGCATAGAAAACAAAAAAAATCCTACGATGGGAACAACTAGATCTATCTACTAGATACAAACAACGGGCAGATGTATATCCATAGAGAACATACCCTTGAAGACCGACAAAGCTTAACGAGTCAAACTCGTGGTTGATGTGGACGATCTCTTGCCGATCTCAAGATCGAGAGAAAGTCCTTAGCACCGCAACTTAGCAGTGCATTCGTGCTCACACACACGTTAGAGGCACCGAGCAACCTCCGCCTCCTCGATCCAGCGATGCAGCGTAAGCACAAGTCTTTCTTGCCGAATAGCCGCTGGGAACATGTATCTCGCTAGTTCAAGACCATGGGGGATAAATACTAGAGGGGGAGAGAGATCCTTCACAAGGAGGTGTGAGTGAGAAGTGAGCAGGGGGTGACTTTTATAGGAGAGGGGGAAACCCCAAGGGGGTGGCCGGCGCATGGGGGATGCCCCCTTGCCCTCCCCTCATTCATGTGGGTGGACACTCCACTCACAAAAATCCTTTCAATTCCCTCCACTCAAATTCCCATTAAATTTCCACCAAATTTAATGCAAACTCTCATTAAATAAAACTCCTTTTCTTTATTCAGAATTTTGTCAATTACTTTAATGACAAACATTCACATATAACCCCTTGCTAGTATTTCATTTCACATGCAAAATCACTTTCTGCAATTTAACCCGAAAACCTGTTTCGGTATCTAATGAAATAAATTCCTGCATTGTTATTCTTTCCGGCATGAAACTTTTGCTCCAAATGGATGTCGGTGTCTCTTAAGTGTGTCACCCTACGGTTCGCGAATAATGCGGACATGATCGATACCCCTCTCAGATCAATAATCAGAAGCGGGATCTGGAGACCCATACTGACTCCCACACATTGAACGATAACTTTCTTGTGATCGTCAGAACCTTTTACGCTAGTATCTTAATCCCTTTGTTTCATGATATATTACATGTCCGAGATTCGATCATCGGTATCTCCATACCTAGTTTGATCTCGTTACCAACATGTACTCTTTTATTGATCTCATGATATACATTCTAGTGATCAAATCACTTGCTTGCAAGCTAATCAATGTGATATCACCGAGAGGGCCTAGAGCATATCTATCCGTCATCGGGATGAACAAATTCCACTCTCAATCCATGGCCTCAACGTTACACTTTAGTAGTTATGAACCCATCTTTATAATCACCCTGTTATGGTGTGACGTTTGATGTTATCAAGAAACTCTTCCGGTGTTAGTGATTGACATGATCTCATGGTCTAAGGATTAGGATCACTTTGTAAGTTGTTATAGCAATATAAACTCAATGACTTTGATCGTAATGCTATACTTTGGATGAATTTTCATCACACCATTACACTAATGTTGTGACCTTGTTATTAACAACATCTAATGTCTATGATCAGGAAACCTTGATCATCTTGTTAATCAACGAGCTAGTTTATGAGAGAGGCATAACTAGGAACTTTCTGTTTGTTTATTAAACACACATCTATTAATGTTTCTGTATTAATACAATTATAGCATGCAAAATAAACATCTATCATATACTTGGAATATACATAATAAACACTTTATTATTGCCTCTCAGGGCATATTCCCTTCAACATCAGTGTGGACTCGGAGGAGATGGATATCAACTCAGAGGAACTCGACTCAGCTATGCAGGAGATGGAGGATGACATCAAGCGTGAGGAGCAGGCCAACAAGGCCATCACTTCCCGAGAGGTGTTCGTCACCATTGCAAGCGTGATGGAAGAAGACCAACCCGGACAAGCTCCACCTAAACCGTTGGACAAGGGGAAGGGGCCAGCCAATGCTGCCTACAATGATCGCGCAAAGGCCATGCCCCCTCCGGCTAAACCGGTGCAACAGCCGCAGGAGCTCAAGATCGGTCCAAGTAACCCGAACACCGCAAATATGCCCCCTCCAGCATCTACGTATGTGGCCTCCCAAGATACTCTAGCTGATAGAGTGATGTATGGCAATTTGCTCGTCGAGCCCATGACCGTGGCCCATATACAGAACGTAGTCCAGCTCGGCGAGAAGCGCTAGCAGTTACTAGAGGAAGCGCAGGCCATCGCGGAGCAGGGCGCAAAGCTAGATCGAGATCTGGCCAAGGCTCAAAAATCAATTGAGGCATCTAGGGCCATGGAAGCCGAGTACAAGACTTTGCTCAAGCAGCAGAAGGCTAGGAAAGCTCCGACTCATGTTGTCAACGATACTGGTGTATATGGGCTCCCTCGAAGCCGCCACAAGCCAAGCCTTACATTGACAACAAAGGCAGGAGGGTCATGCCCACTCCTATCCTCAACTTGGCCATTGCCAAGACCCTACTGGAACAGGATAGATCACCCATGGCTGTGGAACAGGTCTATGACCTGTTAGCAAAGGCTATCAAACAGCAGGAAAAGGCCACCTCTCAGAGGCTTGAGTCTAACCCAGCATATTGCCAGTCTAGCAATCCTAAGCCGCCAAGGGATAGATATCCTCACGATGTCGAGTCCCAGACGGGTTCATCGGAACGAAGACAGAGGGACGCGCACAACACGAAGGACGTTATCGCCATATCCTCCGACCACGGGGGCAAGGCTCATCCTCATCGCCCATCTCCACCGCCCCGGTCCTCCCGACATCGCAAAGATCCAAAAGCTCACCACCGTACAAGCATGCCTCCGCCAAGACACACTCATGGTGGCATCATCATTCGTGACAACACGGAGCAGCCTCGTCACGATGGTGAGCGCAACGGCAACCAAGGACACAAGAGTAGGTCACGCCATGGCCCTTCGCGTCTGACAAGCAACGCGACAGACGCGAGGAGTCACGGGAGGGTAACAGCAAGAAGGCTAACCTACCGCCACCTCCGCCCCCGTCGCCACCTAGTAGTCGCCATGGTGGAGGAGGGCCACGCACGCAGCCCTTCCCTTGATGCCAAGAAGAAAAAAGCAAGACCGGAGCCATACGATGCACGTTCACGCTTGGACAAGATTAACGAGGCCCGGGAAGGACAGTACCTAGGACCATGTTGCTTTGGACCTGTGATAAGGACCGCCACATACCCCAAGGGTTTCCGGATAGACAAGACGATTAAGCCCTATGACGGCACTACGAAACCAGCTACGTGGTTGGAGGATTACGACAACACGGTGGAGATCGCAGGGGGAAGCCCCAACGTTGTCGTCATGTACCTCCCACTGATGTTGACGGTCATGGCCCGCCAATGGATCGACGACTTGCCGAAGAAGTCCATATGCAACTGGTTGGACATGCAAGAAGCATTCACCAAAAACTTTGAGGGTACGTACAAACGTCCCTATACTGTTGGCGATCTATAGGGGTGCATGCAAGAGAAATACGAGACATCTCGGGCCTACCTCTCCTGCTGGCTGGATTTGAAAATTCCTGCGCAAGAGTGCACGATCAGAGCGCTATGGACGCTTACATTGACGGCTTGGAAAAGGGTACATTGCTCTGACATAAGTTGAAGCGCCTGCAGGACAATCATAGGCTAGATCTCAATCAGATGATCTCATTGGCTAGTGAGTTCACGGCTGCCGACGACGATGCTCTCGGCTCCTTGCCAGCAATTGCCATCCCAACCCAAGCCAAGAGGAACAACACCACTAAGCGGAAGAGTCTGCCAGAACAAAAGACAACCTTCAACATGGTTGCAATGATGTTTGTGGGAAGAGGTGATGGCGGACAGCATGGCCGAGGACGGGGCGTGGTCATGGGCAGCTGTGAGGTAGTGAAACTACCTCGGCAGCGCCCCTCGTTCCCCAAACGTATGGGGAATACCGTGATATGCCATGCCTTTTACACCTTGATTCCAATGGCAAAGCCACACACACACCAATCGCCATTGCAAGTTCGTCAACGATCTCAAAGAAGACCCGGAGTCCGGCAACAGACGAAGCTAGAAGAACCGACCGCGATGCAAGGGAAAAGGGAAGAATAAGGAAGAGGAGTCCAAGGATTCAAGTTACATGGACGAGGACGTCGACCCCAAGCACGCCTAAAAGGGCGATGGCAAAGGCAAGAACCCCTTCGAGAAGAAGGCCCCCATCTACCACACGTTCCTTGGCACCCCAACTGTCTGGGCACAGAAAACCTCACTGGCGATACTGATGGCCACCCTACCCCCAGTTCCCCAATATTTGTTCTGGTCGTAAGTTCCAATCACTTGGGACAGGAAGGATCACCCAGACCTCGTTCCAACGGAGAACCAATATGCCATGGTCATCAACCCTTTTATTGATGGCAACGAGTTCACCAAATGCATGGTGGACAGTGGAAGCAGCATCAATATCTTGTACCTGGATACAATGCACAAGATGAACTTGATGGAGACCAACCTAAGGTAGACCAACACCATGTTCCATGGCATAGTTCCTGGTCGGGAGGCTCAGTCCCTTGGGTACATCATGCTTCCGATCGCTTTTGGCGATGTCAACAATTACCACCAAGAACGCATGACCTTTGAAGTGGTCCCCTTCAAGAGCGTGTACAATGTCATATTCGGACGTGACATCTTCCACTCCTTCATGGACAAGCCATGCTTAATCTACAACAAGCTCAAGATACACGGACCAAATGGTGGCATCACCGTATCCGGAAGCTTTTCAAAGGAAAGGGACTGCGAAATTGGAGAAGCAGCCTTTGCAGAAGTTGTCCTCTACGGCGACGAATTCAAGGAGGTCCAGAGCAAGGTCGACGCCTCGGAGATGCCGACATTGAAGAAGCAGATTTCTGACTCCAGTCCCGCATTCAAGTCCGCCATCGAGACCAAGTTGGTGGAACTTGTGGTAGGTGATGCCTCCAAGATCACCGCCATTGGGACGAACATGGACCCTAAATAGGAAAGTGCGCTCGTCGAGTTCCTCCGTGAGAATAGGGACATCTTTGCCTGGCAACCAGCCGACATGAAAGGTGTACCTAGGGAACTTTCCGAGAACAGCTTGAATATTGATCCAAAATTCAAACTAGTGAAACAAACTCTACGATGCTTCGGAGACGAGAAGAGACGCGCCATAGGCAAAGAGATATCTAGGTTACTCTTAAGGCTAGTTTTATCTGAGAAGTCCTTCACACCCGATGGGTGGCCAATCCTGTACTTGTCCCCAAAAAGGGAACCAAAGAATTAAGAATGTGCATTGATTACACCGGCTTGAACAAAGCGTGTCCGAAGGATCCGTTTGCTTTGCCTCGCATTGACATAGTCATTGACTCGACGGCTGGCTTGGAACTTCTATGTTTTCTAGATGCATACTCAGGATACCACCAGATAAAAATGAGGAAGTCAGACCAATTGGACACTTCGTTCACCACACCTTACGACACGTTTTGCTATGTCACGATGCCCTTTAGGCTAAAAAAACAAAGGTGTTATGTACCAGCGGACTATGCATTGGTTGCCAACACGACCAAATTGGTCAGAACGTTCATGCCTATGTGGACGATATCGCGGTGATGTCTAAAAAGTCAAATGACTTAATCTCCGACTTAAAGGAAACCTTTGATAATCTACGGAAATACAACATAATGCTTAACCCAAAGAAGTGCGTCTTCGGGGTTCCAGCCGGCAAATTCTTGGGCTTCATCGTTTCCCAGCGTGGAATCAAGGTCAACCCGGAGAAAATCAAGGCCATCCTAAACATTAACCGTCCAACATGCCTGAAGGACATCCAACGGCTCACAGGCTGTGTCCCAGTAGTAAGCCGGTTCGTCAGCCGACTTGGAGAGAAGGCTCTGCCGCTATACAACTTACTGAAAAAGGCGGACAAATTTATATGGACGGACGAAGTAGATGCTGCACTTAAGGAGCTAAAGGGGATACTCTCCTTGGCAGCTGTACTCGCAGCACCCGAGCCTATGGAGCCTATGTTGATTTACATGGTAGTCACCAACCGGGTTATCAGCATCATTGTCGTGGTGGAGCGGAAAGAACCAACACATGAGTATGGAGTAGAACGACCAGTTTACTATGTAAGCGAGTTCTTGACAGAGTCCAAGCAGCATTACCCGTACTACCAGAAGCTAGCTTATGGAGTGTTCCTTGCTTCTCGGAAGCTAAGGCACTAATTCTAGGAGCACCCTATCACAGTTGTGAGCAAGGCTCCACTGTCCGACATCATCAACAATAGTGACGCTATGGGACGGGTCGCGAAGTGGGGCATTGAACTTGCCTCCTTCGAGATCACCTATGAGAGACGCGACACTATCAAATCACAAGTCTTGGCGGATTTTATTGCAGATTGGATGGAGATGCCAGATGCTACCACTGTACCCGAACTAGAATATTGGGTGATGCACTTTGACGGATCAAAGTTACTCAATGGCTCCGGGGCTGGTGTACTGCTACAGTCACCAACAGGGGGAAAACTGCACTACGTTTTGCAGATCCACTTTGAGGCTACAAATAACATGTCAGAATATGAAGCACTCATTTACGGACTTCGCGTAGCCAAGGATATTGGCATCAAACGCATAGTTTGTTCTGGAGATTCTGACTTGGTTGCCCAGCAGGTGGCTGGCACCTAGAACGCACGGAACCCTATGATGGCGGCATATCGAGACAAAGTGGATGAGATAGCCAAGTGCTTTGAAGGCTACAAAGTCAAATATGTCAAAAGGGAGGAAAATGAGATGGCTGATCTGCTGTCAAATCTTGGATCAGGGCACAAACCAATTTTGCCTGGTAGACTTGGTTGCCCAGCAGGTGGCTGGCACCTAGAACGCACGGAACCCTATGATGGCGGCATATCGAGACAAAGTGGATGAGATAGCCAAGTGCTTTGAAGGCTACAAAGTCAAATATGTCAAAAGGGAGGAAAATGAGATGGTTAATCTGCTGTCAAATCTTGGATCAGGGCACAAACCAATTTTTCCTGGTATTTTTATGGAGCATCTATGGACACCATCCATGAAGGGAGCAAACCCAAAGAACCCGGATAGGGTTGAATCTTTTGTTCATATAGTGACAAAGGTCCCTCCGGCTTGGACAAAACTATTCATGGAATATCTCGTACACGGAACTTTGCCCATCGACGAAGTTGAAAGTCGGCAAATAGTACGTCGAGCAAAGGGCTATACCATAATCAATGGACAACTCTATAAAAGAAGTACCACTGGTGTATACCTGAAGTGTGTCTCCTAGCAAGAAGGTATTGAAATTCTTCGTGAGATCCATCTTGGAGATTGCAGGCATCACGCCGCTCCTCGATCTTCGATCTCCAAAGCCTTCCGGCAAGGATTCTACTGGCTGACCACGAAGGCGGACATCGACAAGCTGGTTGAGACATGCATGGGATGTCAGTACTATGCCCGACAACCACATGTACCAGCTCAAGAATTGCAAACAATACCAATAACTTGGCCGTTTGCAGTATGGGGGCTAGACATGGTTGGTCCATTACAGACGGCACCTTGTGGGTTTACATATTTGCTAGTAGCAGTTGATAAATTTACAAAATGGATAGAAGCTAAACCCATTATAAACCTTGATGGGAAACCGCCCTTAGGTTTGTCCGGGATCTAGTGGTGAGATTTGGTCTCCCACATAGCATTATCACCGACAATGGTAGCAACTTGTGACTCAGAGAAGTGGAAGCTTATTGTTTGGAGAAGGGCATCTGACTTGATTTGGCATCTGTGGCACATCCACAATCCAATGGGCAAGTTGAGCGAGCCAATGGATTAATTCTGTAGGGAATAAAGCCATGTCTAGAAGCACCGCTACATAGAGCAGCTGGAGCCTGGGCAGAGTAATTACCATCTGTTTTGTGGATTTTATGAACTACTCCAACCAGATCCACCGGCTACAACCCTTATTTCATGGTATATGGAGGAGAAGCCATCCTACCTTCTGACATCCTCCACGATTCACCAAGAGTTGCCGCCTAAGACGAGGATGACACTGAAGAGTCCAGGCGCCTAGATGTAGACCTTCTCGAGGAAGAGCGCGTATTGGCATGCCAAAGATCCGCCATCTACTAGTAAAATCTACACAGCTACCATAATCGCCGCGTTTGGCTTCGCTCGTTTAAAGAGGGGGACCTTGTGCTCCGACTTAAGCAGAAGAAGTCACACAAACTATCCCCGCCATGGGAAGGACCGTTCATCATAAGCAAGGTGCTACTCAATGGTTCCTATTACCTCGTTGACAATCATGAGCTAGAGGATAGGCCAAACGAGGATCATAAGCGTAAGCGATGTGACCCGGATGATGACTACCCAGAGCTTGATCGGCCATGGAACATAGCACAGCTACGTCCTTTTTACACTTAGCATATTTTACTATCTATTGTGTATATCTTATATGATCAATGAAATAAAGCTCTTTGGTTCACTCATATGCTTGAGTCTTTTACCTCCTTTAGTGTTCATTTTTGGATCGTATAAAATATTTATGCGCAAGTTCTGCATTTCCACTTGTGAAAATTCCGCCTATGGGCGTTAGCTTAAGTTTTCTGGTCTACACGTTCTTTGTTTTTATGTGGATTCTGGAGTAGTGACCTTTGGCACTCGAAGTCGGTGATTTTGTGCTTAGGTTTTTGACGGTGCCATTGGGTATCATCTCCTGAGCGCATAGTTACGACTAAGGGTCTTCCGACTCACGAAAAGTCAAGCATAAAAACCAGCGTAATGGATAAGCCAGCACTTGATAAAAATATATATACATGCTGGAATTAGTTCTTAAGTAGTAGGAAGCTTATAACCATCGTTTTCCACCTTAAGATAAACCAATTGTTTCCCGCATACATAAAAAACATCCAGAGATGACAAATATTACATAGTGTTTTTATTCCTCTGGTGCAGGAGACTTCGAGGTAGAATCATCGGCCACAGGAGAGCCATCTTGCCCATCAGTAAAGTCGACCGTCTTGAGGGATTCGGAGGAGCTGGCTTGGTCGGTGTCAATTATCTCAAGAGGCACAAAGGTGTTTGCATCCACCAACTGGGCGACCTTGGTGCTGTAGCTGGCGAGCTAAGACCAGATAGCTCTGTGATCGATCTTCTGACTGTCATCGTCTACGTATGGTAGGCCAGAGGTCACCGTGTCGATGTCAGCATCCTCTTAATGGGCCTTGACCATAGACAGAGCCATCCTTGCACCAGCCCGGGTACATGAAGCTTTCCAGCTTACGATACGCTCAGGGGCTTGGTGCAGGATCTCCGAGTACTTCATGATAGAGTCCACTGCCTTAATATTGATGACTAAGGGCTTAGCAATCTCATTTGATTGGGTGATGGAAGTGCTGATGAAGTTGCTGGAAAGAACCAGGCATTCCTTTGGCAGAAGAGGATTATTGGTCAAACCAATAGGAGCTGCATTTCTGGCCAAATATTGGAGTACATGAGTTCAACACAACATAAGTTCAGAGTACCTAGTTTATAGAAGTACAAGACAGAGAATGCTTACCAAAGATTCTATCCTCAGCTTGTTGGAGAATCTTCGCCATAGAATCTCATTATGTCTGGAGGGTCTTGTAAGCCTCAAGATTGCGAGTATTTTTCTCGGTAGCAACTTTGTTTTGCTCCTTGAGGATTGAAATCTCCTCCTTAAGACGGTTGATTTCTGTGTTCGCGGATTCTTGCACGGCAGCTAGGGCATCTTCATGCATCTTCAGTGAGTTAGCTCTCTCTTGCTTCAGGATCTTGTTTTTGCTATCCAGCTCTAGTATGTGCTTGGATTGCCCGATAATGTCCTTGGCCTTGGCGATAGCTTCTGCAAGTCAGATAAATCACAAAGCATAATGAGTAGTCAGAAATTAATGACACAAGAACAAGTTGGGTGCGAAATTGAAAAGAAAAACAGACTCTTGCTCTTGGTGATTTGATCCTTCAAGAAGGCAGTTTTACCCTTTTCATCTTCAAGATCTGCACGCATCTTGTGGAACTTGTCGTTGGCGACATTCCTCCGAGTATTCTCATTCTGCAAAAAGAACAAAGTTACTTAGTCTACTTGGAGCATCTAGCCGGATAAGTATCCGCCTAGAAGCTTGGGAGCTACAGTACAAGTTTTTAACTCAGTGCTATGCTTAATCTTTCTTTCAGCATCTAGTCGGAACTAATTCTGTTTCAACTAGAGGCTTGGGGGCTATAGTATTGAAAATTACAAACACTGTGTATGCTAATCTAAAAGTATCTAGTAGGAATAGTTCATTCAAACTAAATACTTGGGGGCTACAGTGCAAAGTTTCTAGCTTAGTCACTCTTAGAGCATTCAGACCCAAAGACCTATGGTTTTCTGTCTAAATCCTCGGGGGCTACAGTGGGATACTACATATGAAATGCAAAAGGCATATAAAACTTACAAGTGCGATGATCTTGAGTTTGTTTGTGCTCTCGCAGAATATCTTGCTAAAAGCAAGAGTGTTTACACGAACGATCTCCGCTTGTTTGAGCAGCCCCTCAAGGCCACACGTGGGAGAATTCGGCATCGCACCAGGAGCCAGAGTTGATATACTCGGTGTAAGCACCGGGTAGACGATCTTGGGAAGCTCTGTTGGCGTCTTAGGTGCAACGGCTCTACCTATGGTAGAAGATCCGCCTTCCACCACCACCTTACCGCTACCAGTGGCATCCTTAGCTAGAGCTTCAGCCACTTTAGAGGACGTGCTTTCCTGCGTTGCCTGCTCGCCGACAACGTGGGGCTCCGTGACAACGTCTAGGACCTCCTGAGAAGGAGTTGGGTCAACTTCCATGGCGGAAGGTTCAGGAGCAACCTTTGTCGGAGAACTTGTTGGTGCGGCAGAAGGTTGGACGCTCGGAGTCGAAGGGGCGATGTCGGGAGACGCTTGGACAAACATTTCTTTGATGTTTTTAGAAGCCCCCGATGTTTTGGAGGTCTTCTTCAAACTCACGCTAGCCTTCTTCCTGAAACGTGCAAAAGTATAAGTACAGGAATAAGATGGGCAAGAGACAATGTCGGATGATAATAAGCTTACATAACGGTTGGTGATTTGGATAATGGGATACTAGTCATTCTTCTATTCTCCGCCTCTAGGGAGGCGATGGATCTCTTGGAGGCTCCACCCTCCGTCTTCTTCTTCTTGCCTCCGTTGGCAGCGTCAGAGGTGGATCTCTTCCACTTTCGTGCCAGCGGGACTTCCTCGTCGGACACGATGGTGACTTCCTTCATCTTGGGATCGTAGACTTGGGCAGCCATGCTACCTTCGTCTAGATTCTTTAGCTATTAAGTGAATCCTAAAAGTGTTAGATGCAATAGTATATGCAAGACGGAAGAACTGGAGTATATGCCATATACGGAAATAAACAAGTACCTCTAGGCACGTGCCGCCCTTGAACATGTCATAGGTGATGGTGAAGCCACGCTTTCGATCCTTCACCTTGATTATGTCTTTGAGGCGAAGCTTGATGGAGTCAGTGGAGAAGTTGTCCTCGGAGATATGGAGGCTATCCTTCCTATCCTTGGTGTACTGGTGCATGAGCTTCGCGCGGTGCTGTAGAGGCTGGATCTGCCTGATGAACCAGCACATGGCTAGGTCCAACCCGGTCAAACCCGTCTCTACGAACCAATCAATCCGCCTTACAGCGAAAGAGGCTTCATCGTCGGATGGGAGGAGGGCTTGGGATCTCCATGTCGGGGCTTCAGTGGTAGCTCCATCGAAAAAGTCCGGGTACGTTCTTTCTCGGCCAGCCAGAGGGATATCTGGGCTGTAGAAATACATCCTCTGCCAATTCTTGCAGGGTTCCTGACCTACAATGTCGGGGAACCGCCGGCCAGGCCAGATCTTGAAGCTAATGGTTCCACAGTTCCTGAGCTCCTCCTTGCTCACTTCGGCTTCCCTCTTCATGGTGAAAAAATAAATAAACAAAACTAACCTAGGCCTAATCCCTAGGTAACCCTCGTACAGCGCCGTGAAGTTCCTAAGCGCGAGGATACTATTTGGAGAAAGGCTCTGAGGTTGAACCCAGAAGTGGCTAAGGACTTCTATGAAGAAGTCGGAGATTGGGAGGGAGACGCCACGCACAAATTGAGCCTTGAGGTATACCTTTTCTCTGGATAGGGGAGAAGCAACGACCTCGCCGGCCAGTGCTGCCCGCTAGATTAGGCCCTCTGCCGTAGGGAGGTACCCCTCGGCGAGCATTTCCTTGATGTCGTTATCGGTGATGTCCGAGCCGCGCCATTCCCCCTTGTGGGAATCATCCTCCTCCTCCAGTGATTCTAGCCCCGCTGGAATATGGTCGCTGTCGCTGGATTCAACCACCGCGGAGCGCGGCACCACCACGATGGACAGAGCCCGTTGACTTGGTTGTGGCCTCGCCTGACTCTGCCATCGATGGGTGATGGCGCCCCGTACTTGTCGTGGGACGCTTCGTTGGAAACCCCAAGAGCAAGGTATGAAGCAGCACAGTAGCAAGTTTCCCTCAGTAAGAAACCGAGGTTATCGAACCAGTAGGAGGAAGGAAACATCACACAGGTGTTGCTAGCAACGTGGACACCTGCACAACACAAACTCAAGACTTTGCCCCAACGAATCAGTGAGGTTGTCAAGCTCACCGGTTTGTTGTAACAAAGGATTAAACGTATGGTGTGGAAGGTAATGGTTTGTAGCAAGTAAACAAGTAACAGTGGAAGATGTATCAATGGTAAAGATTGGACCGGGGTCCATAGTTCACTAGAGGTGCTCTCCTTAGATAAACAACATGGCATGAAGGGTAAACAAATTATAGCAGGGCAATTGACAAGAACTGAGCAAGGCATAACAATGCAATTACTAGTCAGAAAGATCCTATGAGATTCGATTGGGCAATACAACAATATACATAGACCGCCATCCAACTGCATCTATGACTAGAAGTCCACCTTGAGGTTATCATCCAACCCTCCAAGATAAGTTGTAAGCAATGCATAACTGCTTTAAGCAAAGTGTGTAAGGTAAACAGTCCACATGTTCCATGAACAAGAGACTGTTGTTTTCTCCCTAGTGGCAACAGCACATCTACAACCGAAGAGATTTCTGTCACTTCCCATGGAAACTAGAGGCATGAACCCACTAGCGAGCATAAATACCCCCTCTTGGAGTCACTAGCAACTACTTTGCCAAGATAGCTACTAACAACGGAGAGCATGCAAGATCACAAACAACACAGACATGATAGAATCATAAAGACAAAACCATTAATCAAACCAACATAATAATCTCAATATCCATCGGATCCCTGCAAACACAACATGCATGATTACAAATAGATTAGATCTTGATCATGAACGGAGCTTAACTCCTGCTCGTCCTCGAGTAGGTAAGTGATAAACAAAATAATTTTTGAGGTGACATGCACCCTCACAATAAAGATCCAACCATTTGCAAGCATTGAAAGCTGGGATCAAAGAACTCTAAACATGCGCATGAAAGATGGAGTTCTAACAATAGGACATAGTAACTATGAATGCAACATGGCAAGCTACAAACAAAGATCATGAATAACATGCATTGCAAAATGTTTTTTTGTTTCACATACAGAAAACATAGCATAGTGGCAATCAGCTTGTCCCTCATAGAGTAGCAAATAGATGCATAGTACACCTGCAAAGTTCACAGGGGTGACTAGAAACAAATAGCACAAGAACAAGTAATATCATAATATGCATCAATTAATAAGCTTTGGAACACTGCACACAGAATGACAACTATGCTCTCTTAATGGTCCCTAAAGGTAGAAGGTGGAGACTCAATAATGGTGGAAGAAAGGCCTTTTTTGTAAAGGAAGCAGGGATTACAAGTTTCAAAAAGATATTCCAAAAATTATGGTACTTTTTAGCTTTCAGCCCTCATTGCCCCTATCATAAGCATCTTGAAGTCGTTAAGGTTAAAGTGGCAAAACTGGAGTATATGGTTGACGAAGTATAAGTTGGCAATCTCAAGTCCCTTGAATATGAGGGCCACACCTCATGCATACTCAACTTTGGGTCCAGGTAAGTTCTTGTCACTTTAAGTATTTGCATATCATTGAGAACCGCCAACGGGGTACCCTTTGCACATGGTACAAGAGCTTTCTCATAACCAAAATGACAAGGCAAGCAGACAATGAGCATCTCAGCAATCTTCTTATGTACCATGGGAATATGGTGCTTTTTCTCTCTTTCCTCTTTTCTCAATGTATCTCTTTTTTATAAGAAGAATGCTTCATAGATGTCACTATGGTGATGCTGCAAGTTTCCACCATGATTAAGCATGGCTTAGGCAAGCGGCCCAAGCGTTTCTCTAACACAGGATACAAACTCCATGGACTTACAAGTTCCCTCTTTATTTCACACCGGTGACATCCATAGATTAAAGAACATGATTTCAACTGAGTACAACAAGGTACAAGTGCAATGTTGAAAAGGTTCCCTGTGACAACACGGTTCTACTAATTCCAACTTATAAGTGCAAGCATATACAACAAAGTTGTCACAATGGTTCAAGTTTATTAGGGGAAAGAATAAATTGTTCCATCAAGTTCGTGAGGGCTTTAATCACTAAGTTTTCACATAACAAAATAGTTTTTAATTGGAAGATAGTTGAAAACAAGAATATACTTGGAATGGTGTAACACACCATGCATAGGAGTTTATAGTGGACACATTGGAATAACTTGGTTTTCTTGGGAGTTGGAGGCATGAGTGGAGGCTAGCAAAAGACTGGGAGCAACCAACTAAGAGAGCAATAATGGCCATAATCATGCAGTGCAACAAAGCATACTAATCAAAGCAAAGAGTGGTACTACAAGTAAAGGACTAAATAATCATAGAGGCTAATGGTTACTTGTCATAGTCATAACATGGTGTGAGCATGTGCCAAGTCAACCCAAGCAAAACATCAAAGGAGAATACCATAATACTATGCTTTTGCATGCTAAAACAATGCATAATTTCTTAAAGGCACACTAAGCAATCCCAATTGTTTGGAACAAAACATGCTGCAGAAATAATCACTAAGCATAATGCTAAAACAACACCTAGCATGTCATGCTAAAGTCTAAGTCACAGTCAACGCAAGCTCCTCTTGCACTTCAAGCAAGAACTTACTACTCCTTTCCAACACCAAGCAAACTTATTTGCAAAACAACACAGCGAGAACGGGGGTCCAAACTACTTTATTCAAGCAAACTAAACAAACTAATCAAAGCAAACGAAAATTAAGACGCTCCAAGAACAACACAACTATGCATGAAACAATAAAAACGAAGTGTCTAGATAGACCTGAGCTTTTTATTGATAAAGAAGGGGATGCCTTGGGCATCCCCAAGCTTTGACGCTTGTAACTCTTGGATATTTATTGGGGTGACACCATGGTGGCATCGCCAAGCTTGAGATTTTGTCCATTCTTCATCTCATTGCATCATTCTCTCTCTATACCTGAAAAAAATCTTCATACAAAACTTCACACATTCTTCATTAGCAACATTAGTGTATTCAAAAGATATTATACCTCTGGAAAAGCTTTGGAACAGCAAGGATTTTCACTAAAAACACAAGCTACTGTAGTAACTCCTTCAAAAATCTCAATTCACCTAAAAATAACTCAAAAAGGAATCAATAAGAAGCAAATGCAAATAATGGCAGAAATCTGTCAAAACAGACCAGTAGGTAGAAACCGATTTTTTAGAACATCTTCTGTTACTCAAATCAAAAAGTGTTGAACTAACTAAAGTTATCTAACCTACTGGGGGATTAATTCGTAAATTTTGAGCTCAATACGAGTTACAGAGCCTCCTCACGAATTTTTTTGGTGGAGGACAGAAATCTGTTTCGGGACAACAACTCCCCAAATATTACTTCCCTCTCATTAGAGGTCATTCTTGGCACAAAAGCCAAACAAAAAGGATAAGGAGAGGTCATTACATAAGTAATAACTTCCAAGATTCAATAAAACTCTTGGGTTATCTCCCAACAAGTACTTTTCTTTAACGCCTTTATGTTAGGCACAAGAAGCAAGAAGAATCAAGTATTTTCAAATGAAGAAGCATTAACATCAAATCTTGCTTCCAAAGGAGGAGCAAAAAGCAACTTCTCTCTCCTAATAGGGAAGTGTTCAATACCTTTCTTGAATGTAAAATGGTATCTAATGGTGCCTTCTTTCATATCAATGATGGCACCAACTGTTCCAAGAAAAGGTCTTCCCAAAGTAATAGGACAAGAAGCATTGTATTCAACATCCAAAACATAGAAATCAACATGGACACAAGCATTGTTAACCATGATGAGAACATCATTAATACTACCCATGAGTTTCTTCTTAGCATTATCATTGAGTGGGACATCCAAATAAAAATCATCCAAAGGTGGCAAATCAAGCATTTCATAAATCTTTCTAGGCATAATAGAGCCATTAGAACCAAGATCACATGAAGCTTTGAGGTCAAAGTCATTCACTTGCATATTAATAATGGGTTCCCAACTATCTTCTACTTTCCTAGGAATATAAGCTTTGTGTTTTAGCTTCTCTTCCTTAATCTTAACAAGAGCATTTGTAATGTGTTTGGTGAAAGCAACATGCATATCACTAGCATCAGGACTTCTAGCAAGCTTTTGCAAGAACATAATCACTTCAGAAATATTGCAACCATCAGTATCAAAATCAAACTTGGCATCACTAGTAGTAGGCTCAATAGTCTTAGGCATAGTAGGAGTAGGAATAGGGACTATATGTGGTTTAGTGGTGATAGTGCACACATTATTGTTTCTATCAATTTCAGCTTCCCTTTCCCACTTAGCATGAAGTTGAGCTAACAGCCTAACATTTTCATCAATAGTAACTTGTATGGCATGAGCAGTAGCAAAGGTGTTTTCCATAGCTTCAGGTTTAGCAGCCATTTTATTAATCAAGGAGGACTGAGCTTCAGACAAAGAGAATATGTTTTTCTCAGCACTCAATTTTTTTTATTGTAAACTAGGAATTTCTCTATTCAAATTCTCAAGCTAATGACTAATGTTTTTCAAGATAATAGATTGCTCATCCATAGTTTTAGTGAAAATCTTATTTTTCTCATATTGCATTTGCATAAACTTCTTAGTGGATCTCTCTACTTCTAGAATCCTTTCTTCACTAGGCATTCCAGATCTACCATGATAAGCATTTCCAGTAGGAGGATAAGGCCTATAATTACCATAAGTATTATTGACAAAATTGTTGTTTCTAATGAAGTTCACATCAACTTGCTCTTCTTGAGAAACCAAAGAGGCTAAGGGAACACTATTAGGATCTAGAGGAGCTTTCCCATTAACAAGCATAGCCATAATAACATCAATCTTTTCACTCAAAGAGGAAGTTTCCTCAACAAAATTTACCTTCTTACCATGTGGAGCTCTCTCAACATGCCATTCAGAGTAGTTAACCATCATATTATCAAGGAGCCTTGTTCCAGCACCCAAAGTGAGGCCCATAAAGGTATCTCCAGCAGCTGAATCCAACAGATTTCTTGAGGAGAAGTTCAAACCTACATAAAAAGTCTGGATAATCATCCAAGCAATGAGTCCATGAGTAGGGCAATTTTTAACCAAAGATTTCATTCTTTCCCAATCTAGAGCAACATGTTCACTATCAAGTTGTTTAAATTTCATAATATCACTTCTCATGGATATAATCTTAGCAGGAGGATAGTACTTTCCAACAAAAGCATCTTTGCACTTAGTCCAAGAATCAATACTATTTTTAGGCAAAAAAGCAACCATTCTTTAGCTTTTCCCCTCAAGGAGAAAGGAAAAGGCTTGGGCTTAATAATATCTCCATCTACATCCTTATACTTCTGCATCTCACAAAGTTCAATAAAGCTATTAAGATGGGCAGCAGGATCATTAGAACCATCACCAGAAAATTGCTCTCTCATCAAAAGATTAAACAAAGCAGGCTTAATTTCATAAAAGGTAGCATCAGGAGTAGGTGGAGCAATAGGAATGCTTAGGAAATCATTATTGTTGGTGCTAGTGAAGTCACACAACTTGGTGTTCTCAGCAGAGTTCATTTTGGCAAAGGTGGGCAAGCCAAAAACAGCAGCACCAGCTAGAGCAGGAACTAAATTTTTTGTGTTTTTTGAAAAGAGGCAAACAAAACCAAGCAAAATAAACAAAGCAAACTAAAAACAAAGTAAAGAGAAAGGAAGTGAAGGACTCCCCTTGTGAAGACGTCCTTAGCCTCCCCGGCAACAGCGCCAGAAAGAGCTTGATGGCGCCCCACAATTGTCGTGGGACGCTTCGTTGGAAACCCCAAGAGCAAGGTATGAAGCAGCACAGCAACAAGTTTCCCTTAGTAAGAAACCGAGGTTATCGAACCAGTAGGAGGAAGGAAACGTCACATAGGTGTTACTAGCAACGTGGAGACCTACACAACACAAACTCAAGACTTTGACCCAACGAATTAATGAGGTTGTCAAGATCATCGGTTTGCTGTAACAAAGGATTAAACGTATGGTGTGGAAGGTAATGGTTTGCAGCAAGTAAACAAGTAACAGTGGAAGATGTATCAATGGTAAAGATTGTACCGGGGTCCATAGTTCACTAGAGGTGCTCTCCTTAGATAAACAACATGGCATGAAGGGTAAACAAATTATAGCAGGTCAATTGACAGGAACTGAGCAAGGCATAACAATGCAATTACTAGTCATAAAGATCCTATGAGATTCGATTGGGCAATACAACAATATATATAGACCGCCATCCAACTACATCTATGACTAGAAGTCCACCTTCAGGTTATCATCCGAACCCCCTCCAGTATTAAGTTGCAAGCAACAGACAACTGCTTTAAGCAAAGTGTTTAAGGTAAACAGTCCACATGTTCCATGAACAAGAGACCGTTGTTTTCTCCCTAGTAGCAACAACACATCTACAACCAAAGAGATTTCTGTCACTTCCCTTGGAAACTAGAGGCATGACCCACTATCGAGCATAAATACCCCCTCTTGGAGTCACTAGCAACTACTTGGATAAGATATCTACTAACAACGGAGAGCATGCAAGATCACAAACAACACGGACATGATAGAATCATAAAGACAAAACCATTAATCAAACCAACATAATAATCTCAATATCCATCGAATCCCTTCAAACACAACATGCATGATTACAAATAGATTAGATCTTGATCATGAACGGAGCTCACAAGATCTATACATGAAAGCACAAAGGAGGAGATACAACCATCTAGATACTACATGGACCCATAGTCCAAAGTGGAACTACTCACGCATCATACCAGAGAGAAGGCCTCTGGGATGATCTCCCCTCCGGCAGGGTGCTGGAAAGAACTACAGATTCCCCGCCCTCCTGATCTGGGGACGATGGTGGCGGCGGCTACATATGGTTTCATGGATATTTGATCGAGTACTTAGGGTTTCTGCATCGGGGGCTTCTTATAGGCGAAGGGGGAGACCGAGGCGGCGGCCAGGGCCACCAAACCCTAGCCAGGCACGGGGCTGGGCCCACCCGCGCATGGGGTGGGTCTAGCCCCCTGGCTGGCCCCTCCGGCTCTCCTCTAGACTTCTTATTCCCCACGGAAAAGTAAGTGAATTTGACGGTTGTCCTGTCCAATCCGAGAATATTTCTTTACTAACTTTTCTGAAACCAAAAATAGCTGAAAACAGGCATCTGGCACTGTTGCAACTTGTTAATAGGTTAGTACCAGAAAGCATGTAAAAAAGCACCTCAAAGTGTGGACAAGTAAAGCAAAGTAGATACTAAACAAGCATGGAGCATCAAAAATTATAGATACGTTTCCAACATATCAATGGGGTACTGTTGCTGCTAGCCATTGGAACAGGTGGGAGATGACTGTGAATTTGGAAAAAAATACCTAGGGTTTTTTCTCTGTGCGCGCGAGGAGCTTGAGGAGACGTTGGCTAGAGGAAGAACATGACACGAGGAAGAATGAGGTGAAAATATAAAGGTCACCACAGTTATAATATATAGTACTCGGCGTCAAGATTTGTGCAAGTTGATCGGACGGTTGCTGCGTGGACAACGCGTGTGCGAGCGTGCGCGGAAATTTCGCCACATTCCCACCGCCGCCGCCAATGTTGTGTATCCTTCGCGCGGGAAAAACGGGTATGATTACGTTCTATGCAGGTGTGAGTTACAAGGCGTCGCTGACCTATGGTATACGTCACTCTACTGGCATAGGCAGGTGAATGGTCCCATCTAAAGATTCAGGTATGGACGGATCACATCCGGTTACGAGATGAGTATGATGGAAAGCTTAGTGATTCTCCGACTGACGTATCGAAGACGGAGAATATCGCGGGGTTCTTGGGAGGACTACAAGATATTGCTTGACGATTTGGCGATATCCATCTAGACGGAGTATTCAACCTGAAGAGGCAAGACGACGCAAGATCTTGGAGTTCTCCGGGGGCTACTGTTGGAGATATGCTAAATGGGTACCACCATTGCATGTCTCTAATCCGGATAACCCGGGTGGCCCATAGTTGGTAGCGAGTCCTATGGCTTGCTGGGCGGCCTAGTTAGATGGATCCATAAGGGAGGCCCATGCCGGATGAAGGAAGGCTACGGTGGAGTCATCAACGTACCCCGGAAACTTGGAGTGCAAGACACGTTAGACTAGTTGTCTACCGTGTAGGATTCTATAACCTGTCCGGCTAGGACTTACCCTGTGACCATAGGATCTGGTGTATTTATAAGCCAGACCTAGAGGAGCCTTTATGGAAACATAACAACACAACTCGCGCACAGCGATCCAATCCCTGTAACCCGGCGTATTGTTGTTATAGTGATTTATAGCAGCAGTAGGATCCTGCCACCGTCATGGGATCTGAACCTGGGTAAGCTGTGTTACCTCGTACCCGCCAACCTTCCGCCTTACCCCACGTCTCTAAACATGCACTAAGAGGACCCCCCGCCATGGCGTACTCGTTGCCAATACCACTACCCACCTAGGGTAATTAAACTTCAAATCATTTTTTCCGAGTTATGTTCTACTTCGGCTTTATCAAAGATTTAATTTCTCTTTGTGTTATTTTCCTTAGAAATTTGTTGAGCAATCCGCAGAGGATGACGAGTTACTTGCCCTCCCTTGGAGCAAGGATCGCAATACCTCGGATGAGGGCGAGCCTGACTCGGAGGAGTTTATGCCCAAGCCCGACTAGGTCCCCAACCATACTCGGGTAAGGCCTCCAACCGAACCGATGATGATGACTTAGACGAATGCGAATTTCTTGAGGTACATAACCCGGTGCCCCTCTCATATGCCTATTCGGCCCCTTCTTCCCCAGCTAATCAGAATGGGCAGGTCCATGATGTGGCTCCTGTTGCCGTGGGAGGCCAAGGGCCAGTAGGAAACGCGTCGCGCTGGCTGATCCACCGACCGAGGCTCCCAAGAAGCGGTTCAAGAGGCCTGCCAAAAGGGACCCTAAACAAAAACCAGCTCTGGTTATTTCCTCGTAAGTTTTCTTATTCGAGTTAACTTTTTATTTCTTGTTTCTCTCTTTCTTTATCTGACTTTATTTCTCTAGTTGTTTTACTTCGGCAGCGCTCTGCTAGTTATCCCTCGGAGTGGACCCAGCATGGTTTCTCCTTCGCCATCATCTCGGGATGACATCCGGGTTCAAAGCCCGCCCCGAGGTGAATCCTCTCCCGCACATTCACCTCGGTGGGAGGGAGAAAATTCCGGCGCGGCTGGTGATACGGATACCGCCATGCCTGATCAACCCTCCGATCCAACCACATCCTCCAAGATTACTAAAGGCAGCGAGCCAACTCCTGCCGAGGTATCTGTTACCTCGGCCTCTACACAAGCTCAAGAGGCTCCTTCTACAGCGCCAACGACTGCACCAACCTCTTCTGGGTCTTCCAAGACTCGGATTCAAGATCCAGCTGAGAAGAGCTCATGCTCCAAGTCCTAGTCTCCTTCTCCGACCCCTTCAACCAAGTCCGCTATGACTCAACCCACTAATCTCAGCATGAGGCCGAGTCAGCCACCAAGAAGAAAGGTGGAGTTGTAGCCAAGCCATCTTAGCCCTCCATTGTCGATATACTCAAGAAGGACGCCTCTGCCTCGGCTACATGTATGCAGATGGTACTTCACAAGAGTCCGGGGGCTGAAGCGGTAGCTAAGCAGGCCTAGGAGGACAAAGGAAAAGTGTTGATGCGCACATTAAGTGGTGAGAGCCTTGGTTCCTTGGCTGAGTATGCCAATAGTTGGAATGTTGCTGACTACATTGATGTCAGCTCTAGTGCCAATCCAGGACTAAAGAGCTTTGGCATGGGTGATATCAGCAACAGGTTTTAGCTTGCCAGCAAAGTCATCGTCGAGGCTGATAAAATGAATGAGGTAAATATCCCGGTTATGCTCTATATTTTTGTGTAATGTATCATATAACCATTAGTCCCCGAGCCTCCGGGGGAATGAGTTATCATTCGGCTGGATACTCTCCTTATTTAGTGCTTTAGTGTAGCTGGGGTTTTATGCCGAATCATTGTAA
This sequence comes from Avena insularis, assembly GCA_023614405.1. Lineage (NCBI taxonomy): Eukaryota > Viridiplantae > Streptophyta > Magnoliopsida > Poales > Poaceae > Avena > Avena insularis. Next base: position 256,708,506 of record CM042693.1, on the reverse strand, counting down.
CTTAGGTAATCGTTCTTCTTAGCTTCGAATATACATCCACCTAGATCTGAGTCAAGCTTTACTTGGCCTGGATCTTTTAGATTTAACTTCGAATATCTAGACACCTAGATCCGAGTCAAGCTCCACTTGGCTTGGATCTTGAGTTAACTTTGAATATCCATCCACCTAGATCCGGATCAAGCTTTGCTTGGTTCGGATATTTTTATTGCTTTAAATACCCAGCCACCTAGATCCAAGTCAACTTTTACTTGGCTTGGATCTTGAGTTAGATTCTATCCAGCCACCTAGATTCGGATCAAGCTTTGCTTGGTTCGGATATTTTTATTGATTTGAATATCCATCCACCTAGATTCGAGTCAAGTTTTACTTGGCTTGGATCTTGAGTTAGCTTCGAATATCCAGCCACCTAGATCCGGATCAAGCTTTGCTTGGTTCGGATCTTTTTATTGTTTTGAATATCCAGCCACCTAGATCCAAGTCAAGTTTTACTTGGCTTAGATTTTTATGTTTGGCTTTGAATATCTAGACCACTAATGTCTCTATCTTTTTTCTTTATCCAGATTGCTCATAATCGGCGCACCGCCGACTATCAAAAGCTGATTTTCGCCCATAAGAAATTGCAGACCAAGTATAAGAATGTAGTGCCCATTCTGTAGAAGATTGGTAAGTTGTTTGTCCCATTACTTCCGACATTCTCTTTTGGTTCGTTCAGCCAAGCTATTTTTTTATTCGCCCTTGTGCAGCCAAGATTGATATCCAGAACAAGGCTCTTACTGAGAAAGATGTCAAGCTGGAAGGTAATTTGGTTGTTTTAACTCATCCTTTCATATATCATATATTTTCTGTTTGTGAAATTCCTCATGATATTTTATATCGTCTCAGCCAAATTAAAAGACTTTGCAGAATCCCACCAAGACTGCACTTTTATGCCTGGTCTGATGCTGCATTTTCTCGAACAAGCAGGAGATCATTCGGCCAAGCTTAAGGAAAAATATGATGAAATAGCTCGGCTTCGTGCCGAGGTTGAGGATCTGAAAAAAAGTCAGAAGTCTGATCTTGAAAAAATCGACCAAGAGTTCTCTAAGGAGAAGAACCGCATGGCCCTCCAGCTAGAGAAAGACAAGGAGGTCCTTCAAGTTGCTGAGGCTTCAACCCAATCCTGCAAGGACAAGCTTGCAAGGTTGGATAAGAAGCACGTCGGCTGGATCGCCGACCTTAGCAGGATAGTTTCGTTTATCCACGATAAGCTTCTTTCCTGATCTCATTTTTCCTCTCTGACTTATATTGGACCTTTTTGACCATGCCCTTTACTTACTTTCAGATAATTTCCTGGAGTGCAAAACCCGGAGTGCTGAATGCGTGGTGAATGCGCAGCTCCGCCGTGGAGAAACCAATGACCCAAACCGTGCATACTCCATGGAGGATTATCTTGTCAGTCTCGGAGCCGCTACCAAGCCCATGAAAGCATTTGGTGGGGACCTCCTTGACGCTGCCATCCGGGTTTAGAGTGTCCTCTGGCCGAATGATGAGAAGCTGGAGCACATGGAAGCGCTTGCCGAGAGGCCGATGGATTGTGAATATCAGCTTTGCCTTTGGAGAGAATCGGTGGCATGAGCTGGTGCTGATACATCGTTGTCTTTTGTACTCTCTTGGTACGAAGGCATCTGCCTGGACACTTTGCAGAATCTTCGCACTGGATCTCCCTGGACCACTGATCTGGATCACATTGCATGCAGGCAAGATCGGGCCTATCAACTCATTCAATAAACCAATGTTCATGGCCGGAATGAAGGGACGAGCTTCCCGTGAAGGGGACACCGAGGCTGAAAATGATTCAAAGTCCGAGGAATATGCCGACGACGAAGATCACAACTCGGAGGAAGAGTAGGGAAGCTCTGATGAGCACGAAGGAACTTCGGAGCAAGATGCCGAAGCTGAGGCTACCTCCAAGGGGACCGGTACTTCTCGTAGTGAGTCCGAGGGTCCCTCAATTGAGGCTAAGGTTCACACCTCGGAAACCCTAACCTTGGAATCTGGTGCTCCACCTCCAACTGCTGATGATTCGGCATCTGTTGCTCCCCCGCCGGCTATCAACAATTCGGAATCAACTGTTCCTCCACAGACTAGCGATGATCCGGCATCAGCTGCTCCTCCGCCGACTACCAAGGATCTGGCATCAGCTGCTCCTTGAGCACTACAAACTTTAAATTTCTTTAATTCCCCGGTATGTCGAGCGTTAGATGTAAGATACAATTTAAGTTAATTTGCAACTACCAAATATGTAAATATTTAACCCTCTTGGGCGTAGTCCCTGAATTTCATATTTCTTGTTCTCTCGAATTTGTCATTCGGCCCATGTCTACAATTCCTTGGCATTCGACTTACGGTTCTGAATTAACAAATCGAACTAACAATATTAGAAATTTGGAGAATTAGCTCAAAACGATCTCACAAGATAATTAAAGAATTTAAATATAGGGGTTAGTCAAAACATGAGTCAGCTCGCGTACTTTTCTCTCCTTAGTCGTTTTTCATGTGTTCAACAACTTTTGGCTTTTTTTCTTGATTGCCATGAAGCCTATTTTTTGGACAGCAGCAAGTCAAAGAGTTGGCCCTTTTTGCTAACACATTATTAACTCGGCCTTTGGACAGGAAATTTAAGCCAGTTGACATATAAAAGATAAATGCATAAGAGACAATTTTGTTAAGGCAGTCCCCGAGTTACAACTCGATGTGCTGAGGTTTCATTTGTTAGCTCATTGCCGGCATATAATCCGACATATGAGAGTTTGACATACAATTCACTTCGGCTAGGTGAAAATGAACGAAGTTAAGCTACATTCCATGGCCTCTTTGATTCTTCACATGACCTGTGTGCCTTATTCTTCTCCTATGCTTGAGCATCTATAAGATAATATGCATCATTGTGTAGCACTTTGCTCACAATAAATGGACCCTTCCATGGAGTTGATAGTTTATGCATGTCGGCCGTGCGCTGCACAAGCCTAAGCACCAGATCCCCCTCTCGAAAGACTCAGGTTAATAAAGAGTTAGACCTTTGCTATGATAGCGCCTTAGGTTTTGTTGATATACAGAAGATCTGGACAATGCCAATTCCCTAGCCTCTTCCAGCAGATCAACATCATTTTGCCCGGATATCTCATTTACTTCGGCTTCTGTGTATTGGGTGACTCTAGGCTAGTCATGCACTATGTCTTCTGGTAATACAGCTTCTGCCCCATATAATAGAAAAAATGGTGTATAGCATGTTCATCGATTCGGAGTTGTCCTCAGGCTCCATAACACGGTCGGGAGCTCCTCAATCCAACACCCCGATGATCTTTGCAGCGGCTCAATGAGCCGGAGTTTTATCCCGGATAGTACTAGTCCGTTGGACCTTTCCACTTGCCTGTTCGATGCGGGACGTGCGACTGATACAACATCGAGTCTTATCATATTTTCTCGGCAGAATCGAGCAAATGCTCCTTCAGCAATTTGTTCCATTATCTGTTATGATGCTATGTGGGTAGCCATATCTCAGGATAATATCCTTGAGGAACCTCACTGTTGTGGTCCCATCACATTTCCTTATTGGCTTCACCTCAATCCATTTTGTGAATTTATCAACCATGACCAAAATATGGCTCATGCCACCACGAGCCGGATTAAATGGTCCGACCATACCCAAGCACCACACGACAAATGGCCAAGTGATTGGTATGGTTTTTAACTCGAATGATGTAATATGACATTTGCTCGCATATCTTTGGCAGCCATTGCATTTTTTTCACTAGTTTCTCTGCCTCTTGTCGTGGTATTGCCGATGAGTACGCCATGGAGGGGTCCTCACAGTGCGTGTTTAGAGACGTGGGGTAAGGTGGACGGTTGATGGGTACGAGGTAACATAGTTTACCCAGGTTCAGATCCCACAACGATGGTGGAATCCTACTCCTGCTATAAATCACTATAATGGCAATACGCCGAGTTATAGGGATCGGTTCGCTATGCGAGGTATGAGATAATTGGTTGCCCTAAAGGCTCCCATAGGCCCAACTTATATAGTCGTCAGGTCCTAGGGTTACAGGGAAAGTCCTAGCTGGACAGGTTACAGAGTCCTACACAGTGTACAATCAGTCTAACGTGTCTTGCACTCCAAGGATCCGGGTATGTCGGTGACTCCTCCATAGCCTTCCTTTATCCGGCATGGGCCTCCCTTCTGGATCCATCTAACTGGCCCACCCAGCAGGCCATGGGCCATGCTACCAACTATGGGCCACCCGGGTTATCCGGATAAGAGACATGCTATGAGGATACCCATATAGCATATCCCCAACAGTAGCCCCCGGAGAACTATGAGATCTTGCGATGTCTTGCCTTTTCAGGTTGAATGCTCCGTCTAGATGGATGTCGGCAAATCGTCAAGCAATATCTTGTAGTCCTCCCAAGAACCCTGCAATATTCTTTGTCTTCAACTTGTAAGTCGGAGAAATGCTAAATCTTCCATCGTAATCTTCTCGTAGCCGGACTGGATCCGTCCATGCCAGAATATTCCGATGTGATGGTTCACCTGCTCGTGTCAGCTAGAACGACATGGACATAGGTCAGCGGCGCCTCATAACTCACACATGCAGAGAACACAATCATGTCCCTTTTTCCCATGTGAAGGATATGAACCGTTGGCGGCGGCAGTTGGGAACATGGCGAAATTTCCGCACACGCGCCCGCACACGTCGTCCACGAGCCGACCATTCGATCACTTTGCACGAATTTGACTCTGGGGTTATAAATTTTAACTGTGGCAGATTTTCATTTCTTCACCTCATTCTTCCCCTGCGTCATCGTCTTCCTCCTGCAAGCATCTCCTCGAGCCCTCCGCGCGTACGCGAAAAACCCTAACCTTCCAATCTCCCCAGTCACCTGTTTTCCTGTCCCAATGGCGAGCAGCAGCTCTAACCCATCCATGGTGGCAGCGGATAATGCTGCGGCAAAGCCGGCGAGCGTCGTCCACGTGCCCCCAAAGGGCCTGTTGCTGCCCAAGTCCGCAGTGGTGGAATCCACTGGCGGCGACCATAACCTAGCGACGCTGGAGCTGCTGGAGGAAGAGGGTGACTCCCATAAGGGGGATTGGCGCGGCTCTGATATCACTAACAGTGATATCAAGGAGCTTCTCGTTGAAGGCTACCTCCCTACGACGGAGGGGCTTGTCTGGCGGGCGATGTCGGCCGGCAAGGTCACCCCTTCTCCCCAAGCCGGAGAGAAGGTGTACCTCAAAGCTCAACTGGTACGCGGCATGTCCCTCCCCATCTCCGACTTCTTCCTAGTTGTCCTCAAACATTACCGGGTTCAACATCAGAACCTTTCCCCCAATAGTATCCTCGCGCTTAGCAACTACGCGGCGCTTTGTGAGGGTTACTTAGGGATTAGGCCTAGGTTAGACTTATTCATCTACTTCTTTACCGTCAAGAGGGAAGCCGGAGCAAGCAAGGACATGCTCAGGAATTGTGGGACAATTAGTTTTAAGATCCGACCCGGCCGACGGTTCCCCGACATCGTCGGCCACGAGTCCTGCAAGAACTGGCAACAGACGTACTTCTACGGCCCAAATATCCCTCTGGCTGGCCAAGAAGGAACGTATCCGGATTTTGTCGATGGAGCTGCCGCCGAAGCCTCGACATGGAGATCCCAGGTATCCCTTCCCTCCGACAACGATGCTTCCCGCGCCATAAGGCAGATAGAGTGGTTTGTAGAGATGGGTCTGACCGGATTGGACCGGGCCATGTGCTGGTTCATCAGGCGGATCCAGCCTCTGCAGCACCGCTCGAAGTTGATGCACCAGTACACCAAGGAGAGGAAGGATAGCCTCCGCATCTCCAAGGACAACTTCTCAAGTGACTCCATCAAGCTCCGCCTCAAGGACATCGTCAAGGTGAAGGACAGGAAGCGTGGATTCGCCATCACCTACGACATGTTCGAGGAGGGCAAGTGCCCAGAGGTACCTGTTTATTTTCCGTGTATGACATATACTCCAGTTCTTCCGTCTAGCCATTATCATCTCATCTAACACTTTGGGATTTCACTTAACAGCTTAAAAGTCTAGAGGAGGACGACATGGCTGTCCAAATCTATGACCCCAAGATGAAGGAAGTCACCGTCGTGTCCGACGATGATGCTCCGTTGGTGCGTAAGCAGAAGAGCTCCACCTCTGACGCTGTCGACGGAGGCAAGAAGAAGACGGAGGGTGGAGCCTCCAAGAAGACTACCACCGCCCTGGAGGTGGAGAAGAGAAACATTACCAGGATCCCTTTCACCAAAGCACCCACTGTCGTGTAAGTCTCTCATCCTCCGACATTGTCTATTGCTCGTCTTATTCCTGTACTTATACTTTTTGCATGTTTCAGGAAGAATGCCAGTATTAGTTTGAAGAAGACCTCCAAAACATCGGGGGCTTCTAAAAACATTAAAGGTATGTTGCATCGGGATGTGTCACACCACTCATCTCCCGCTATCGCCCTACCACTCCCAGCGTCCAGCCTACCACCGCTCTGACAAGCTCTTCGGCCAAGGATGCATCTGGCTCTTCCACCCTGAAAGTGGACCCATCTGCCTCCGCGGAGCTTGTCGTTGCCAGCGAACATGCGACACAAGAAAGTACTTCTTCCAAAATGGCTGAAGCTCTGGCTAAGGATGCCATCGGTAGCAGTAAGGCGATGGTGGTAGGCGGAACGTCACTCGAAGGCGATGCCTCTGCACTCAGGACCTCCATAGAGCTCCCGAAGATAGTCTACACGACGCTTACGCCGAGTATCTCAACTCTGGCTCCTGGTGCAGTGCCAACCTCTCCGCCATGTGGTCTTGAGGAGCTCCTCAGGCAAGCTGATATTCTGCGAGGAAATAGCCTTTCCTTCAGCAAGGTATTTGCCGAGAGCGCCACCAATCTCAAGATCATCGCACTTGTAAGTTTTATTTTCCTTTTGCATTTCATATGAGTATCCCACTGTAGCCCCCAAGGATTTAGACGGAAAACCATAGATATTTGCGTCTGAATGCTCTAAGAGTGACTAAGCTAGAAAATTCTCACTGTAACCCCCAAGTATTTAGTTTGAATGAATTATTCCGACTAGATACTTTCAGAGTAGCATACGCAGTGTTTGTAAATTTCAATACTGTAGCTCCCAAGCTTCTAGTTGACAACTGAATTAGTTCTAACTAGATGCTTAAAGAAAGACTAATCATACTTGCTGAATTAAAAACTTGTACTGTAGCCCCCAAGCTTCTAGTTGAAAACTGAATTAGTTTCGACTAGATGCTTTAAAAAGAGACTACGCAACTTCTGAGTTAAAAACTCTCACTGTAGCCCCCAAGCTTCTAGGTGGATAATTATCCGGCTAGATGCTCCAAGTAGACTAAGTGGCACTGATCTTCTTTCCATAGAATGAGAATGCTCGGAGAGGCGTCGCCAACGAGAAGTTCCACAAGATGTGCAGAGCTGGAAGCCGAAAAGGGTAAAACTGCCTTCTTGAAGGAAAAAATCACCAAGAGCAAGAGTCTGTTTTTCCTTTCGTTTTTGTACTCCGACTTGGTCTTGTGTCGTCACTCTCCGACTACTCACTGTGTACTGTTCGTTCTCCGACTTGCAGAAACCATCGCCAAGGCCAAGGACATTGTTGAGCAATCCAAGAACATTGAGTTGCTGGATAGCGAAAATAAAATCCTTAAGCAGGAGAGGACTGATACCTTGAAGATGCACGAGGAGTCCATGGCGGCCCTACAGGAGTCTGCCAATACGGAGATTAACCGTTTGAAGGAGGAGATTGCGATGCTGAAAGAGCAGAAGAAAGCTGCCAATGAGCAAAATCGGTGCAATCTTGAAGCATACAAGATCCTCCCACAAGAATGGGACTCCATGGTGGAGACGCTCCAGCAAGACGAGGCGAGCATCTTTGGTAAGTGATTCTCCATCTTGTACTTCTACAAGTTAGGTACTTTGAACTTTTGTGTTATTGAACTCATGTGCTCCCTTGTCGGAAATGCAGATCCTATTGGGTTGACCAAGTCGCCTCCTCCGCCAAAGGAATGCATGGTCCTCGCTGGCAACTTCATCAGCACCGCCGTCAAGCAGTCCAAGGAGATTGCCAAGCCCCTCAACATTAATATCAAGGCAGTGGACTCCATGATGAAGTACTCGGAGATCTTGCGGCAAGCCCCCGAGCGTATCGTAAGCTGGAAAGCTTCATGTACCCGGGCTGGCGCAAGGATGGCGTTGGCAATGGTCAAGGCTCACTACGAGAACGCCGACATCACCACGGTAACCTCAGGACTCCCCGACATAGACGATGAAGTCCAAAATATTGATCACAAGGCTATCTGGTCATCGCTCGCGGGTTTTGACACTAGGGTTGCCGAGTTGTTCGATCACAACATCTTCGTGCCTTTAGAGATCATTGAAGGCGACCACCAAAGCCCCTCCGAGTCCCTCAAGACCATCGACTTCGAGGAAGATGACTCTCCTGCTGCCAACGATGCTGCATCAAAGTCTCCTGCGCCAGAAGAATGAAAAAACACTTTGTAATATTTGTTTCCTCTTGTTTGGTGTATGCGGAAAAACTACTATGTTAACTTAAGGCGGAAAAACAATAGGTGTAATTTCCTGCTACTCAAGTACTTGGTTCCAGCATGTAATTATTTTTTGAGCAAGTGCTGGCGTATTCATTACTCTGGTTTTTATGCTTGAACTTTCGTGACTCGGAAGACTCGTAGTCGGAACCATGCGCTTAGGTGATGATGCCTAATGGCACCGTCAAAAACCTAAGAACAAAATCACCGACAACAAGTGCCAAAAGTCACTACTCCAGAATCCACATAAAAACAACAAAGAATGTGTAGACCAGAAAACTTAAGCTAATGCCCGTAGGCGGAATTTTCACAAGTGCAAACGCAAAGCTTGTGCATAAAGGTTTTATACGATCCAAATAAACCCTAAAGGAGGTAAAAGACTCGGAAATATGAGTGAACTAGAGAGCTTTATTTCATTGATCATATAAGAGGTACACAGTAGATAAAAAATATGCTAAGTGTAAAAAGGACGTAGTTGTGCTATATTCCATGGCCGATCAAGCTTCGGCTAGTCATCATCCGGGTCACGTCGCTTACGCTTATGATCTTCGCTGGGTCTATCATCAAGTTCACTATTGTCAACGAGGTAGTAAGACCCATTGAGCAGCGCCTTGCTTATGATGAACGGTCCTTCCCATGTCGAGGATAATTTGTGTGACTTATTCTTCTTAAGTCGGAGCACCAGATCCCCTTCTTTAAACGAGCGATGCCGAACGCGGCGACTATGGTAGTTGCGTAGCTTCTGCTGGTAGATGGCGGATTTTTGGCAGGCCAAACGCGCTCTTCCTCAAGAAGGTCCACATCTAGGCGTCCAAATTCTTCAGCATCATCTTCGTCGTAGGCGGCAACTCTTGGTGAATCGTGAAGGATGTCGAAAGGCAGGATGGCTTCTGCTCCACATACCATGAAGTAAGGGGTGTAGCCGGTGGATCTATTGGGTGTAGTTTGTAAACTCCACAACACAGATGACAATTCCTCTGCCCAGGCTCCAGCTGCTCTATGTAGCGGTGCCTCAAGACGTGGCTTGATTCCCTGCAGAATTAATCCATTGGCTCGCTCAACTTGGCCATTGTACTATGGGTGTGCCACAGACGCTAGGTCAAGTCAGATGCCCTTGTCCCAACAATAAGCTTCCACTTCTCTGAGTGATAAGTTGTTGCTGTTGTTGGTGATAATGCTATGTGGGAGACCAAATATCACCACTAGATCCCGGACAAACCTAAGGGCAGTTGCCCCATCAAACTCTCATCAAGCTGGACTATGTTCCGTATATGGGCCACGGTCATGGGCTCGACGAGTAGGTTGTCGTACATCACTCTATCAGCTGGAGTGATTTGGGAAGCAGCAGACATAGATGTTGAAGGCGGCAGGTTTGCGGTGTTGTTGTTACTCGGACCGGTACCGAGTTCCTGCGGCTGCTGCACTGGGTTAGGCGGCGGAGGCATGACCTTTGCACGATCATTGTCGGCAGCAATAGGTGGTCCCTTCCCCTTGTCCAGTGCCATAGGCGGAGCTCGTCCGGGTTGATATTCATCCATCACCGTCATCGATGGCGACGAACACCTCTCGGGACGTGATGGCGTTGTTGCCCTGCTCGTCGCATTTGTAATCCTCCTCCATCTCGAGCATAGCAGAGTCTATATCCTCCAGGCTGAAGTCTATGTCCTCTTAATCAGCGCTGATGTCAGCGTAGAGTGCGTCAAGCACGGAGTCGGAGGGTGCCAGGGCTTCCTCGATGACGGGCGGTGGAGGTGCAACAGCAGCGATGATGACTGGAGGCGGTGGTGGTGGCTGATGCGGAGGGGCTCCGTCAAGGAGCACAAGGGTTGTCTGACCTGCCTCCTCAGCCTCCGCATAGTTGTTGACGGTATTCACCATACTTTTGAAAGTGAGGCGTCATGAAGCCTGCTGTCTCCTTAGCGTATGTCAGAGAAGTGTAACTTGGTCCAGTCCTTCCACAAAGTGATACATGGCATCATCATTGGGGTAATGCGCCAGATCAGCTCGTATAAGGAGCCATCTAGCAAGGTAGTAGCGGGGGTTTTCACCCTCTCTCTGGATTCAATGTGCCAGATCGAAGATGGTCACCACTCCGACGAACTTGGATCTCTGTTGTCCAGACGCACGAACGAAGCCGGCGGACTTGCAGCGATCTTCCACCATTATATCCTGCACAGGGGCGGTTTGGGTGGGCCTTAAATTTTTCCGATCTTTGTCGGCAAACTCCAAATAGAGATCCGACATCGATCCTTCCGCGAACGTATCCTGCCCGTAGGCGGTCCGTGTGGGTCTTGACATTCCTCCAACCCCCAGGGAACTAGTGCCCGAGTCGGTTTCACCGATGAAGAGGTGGATGTCTCCGATAGGGACGATCGAGCATCGTGTAGGGTTCGTCTTCGCAAGGATCCAGAACTCGTCGGGAGAGACGATCGGAATGTTGCCGTAGAAGAGAACGTGACCGATGGCTATGTTTTTGCCGATTCCCGCGAAGATCTTGGACCTGGCCGTTGTAGAGCCTGAAGCGCCTCTTGCCCCACGGTGGGCGCCAACTGTCATGGTATTGCCAACAAGTATGCCATGGAGGGGTCCTCACAGTGCGTGTTTAGAGACGTGGGTAAGGCGGACGGTTGATGGGTACGAGGTAACACAGCTTACCCAGGTTCAGATCCCACAATGGTGGGTGAATCCTACTCCTGCTATAAGTCACTATAATGGCAATACGCCGAGTTACAGGGATGGGTTTGCTGTGCGAGGTATGAGATAATTGGTTGCCCTAAAGGCTCTCATAGGCCCGACTTATATAGTCGCCAGGTCCTAGGGTTACAGGAAAAGTCCTAGCCGGACAGGTTACAGAGTCCTACGCAGTGTACATCAGTCTAACGTGTCTTGCACTCCATCGCTTCAGGTATGTCAGTGACTCCTCCGTAGCCTTCCTTTATCCGGCATGGGCCTCCCTTCTGGATCAATCTAACTGGGCCGCCCAGTAGGCCATGGGCCATGCTACCAACTGTTGGCCATCCGGGTTATCTGGATAAGAGACATGCTATGAGGATACCCATATAGCATATCCCCAACACCTCTCACAGAGCACTAGGCCAATAAAACCCATGGCGGAACGCTTTGGCAACTAAGGATCTGGATGAAGCATGATGACCACATTCACCTTGATGTATCTCTAGTATGATTTCTTGGCCTTCTCCCGAATCAACACACCTCTGCAGAACATTGGTTACGCTTCTCTTGTATAGCTCATAGTTTATTATGGTATATGCCTTGGCCCTTCTTTGGATCTGTCAGGCGAGGACTTCATCAGTCAGCAAAATTTCAAGTTTTAAAAACAAGAAAATTGGTCGTGCCCATTCTGGTACTTCATGTGTCGGGGTAGCTATATCATCAATCTCCATCATATTTGCCGACATAACCTCTGCCGGGTTGAGCTGACCAGTCCCGAGTTCTGTGAGGCAGTCCTCAGGTGTACCAAGTCAGTACCTGGCTTATTCGGATTAATCCTTCCATATATGTCAATTGGGTCAAACTCGGACGCTGTGCTGGCTGGGATACGAATTATTCGGATTCTGGTGATGGTATAATTGATGGTTTTCTGAGGTGTTTAAGGGCTATATCGGATGGGATGGACTGCCTGATGAGCCGAGTTTTGACAATGTGTCGGCCGCATCATTTTCTGCCCTGGGTACATGATGGAACTCACATCCATCGAAGTACCCGCTTATCTTTTGCACATGAAACCTGTACCACTAGGTCTGAATCACCAAAACATTGTATCCGACGTATGCCAATGTATTTTGCTACCTTTAAGCCATGGACCAGTGCCTCATATTCGGCTACATTATTCGATGCCGCAAAGTGTATTTGTAACACATATTTTAGATGATCTTTCTTGGGTCAGGTGAGGACTATGCCGGCACCTAATCCCTTTTTCAACTTTGAGCCATCAAAATGCATTCTCCAATAATTCATATCAGTTAAGGGAGGCTCATATTGCATTTCAGCCCAATCCACAAAAAAGTTGGTCAATGCCTGAGACTTGATTGCTTCCCTTCTATCAAATTGTGGAGCATAAGGGGCTAACTCAATTTCCCATTTGACTATTCATCCACTTGCATCTTTGTTGCTCATTATCTCGGCAATTGGTGCTTCACATATCACCTTTATAGGGTGTTCCTCAAAGTAATGCTTTAGCTTTTTTGCCGATATATATACTCCATATGCCATTTTTTGATAATGGGGATAATTCTGTTTTGAAGATGAGAGTACCTCGCTTAGGTAGTATACTAGCCTATGCACCAACTTACCTTCCTCGTCACGCTCCACTACTATCACAGCACTCACGACTCGGTTGGTCGCTGTTATATAGAGCAACACCGGCTCTTTTTATAGTGGTGAATCTAACACAGGTGCATAGCATTTGCTTTAGTTCATGAAAATAATTGTCAGCTTGTGGTGTCCAAGTGAATTTATCTGATTTTTTCATCAGTTGATATAAAGGCAATGCCTTTTCTCCAAGCTGACTTACTAACCGACTCAACGATACCAAGCAACCTGTGAACTTCTGGACATCGTTGAGACACTTCGGCAGCTCCATGCATTCTACCGCCTGAATCTTTATCGGATTTGCTTCGATACCTCGGCTTGACATGAGGAAACTGAGTAATTTTTTGGTCGGTACACCAAAGGTGTATTTTTTCGGGTTAAGCTTCATTCGGAATCTTCTTAGATCCGCGAATGTCTGCCGGATATCATCTAATAGTGTGTGACTTTCTTTGGTTTTTATTACCACATCATCAACATATACTTGGACATTTTTGCCAATTTTATCATGTAAGAATTTTTGCACGCACCTTTGATACGTTGCCCCTGCATTACTTAAGTCGAATGGCATGGTACGATAACAATAAGCCCCGTACGAGGTAATGAATGCAATCTTTATTTGATCGGTGGGATTTAACGGTATCTGGTGGAAACCAAAGTACGCATCTACAAATGATAGTAACTCACAACCAGCGGTCGAATCAATAACCTGATCTATCCTCGGAAAAGGAAATGGATCCTTTGGACATGCTTTGTTTAGGTTCGTGTAGTCGATACACATACACCACACCACTACTAAATTCGGATCATCTTTCTTCTTCTCTACCAGCATCGTATTAGAGAGCCAATCCGGATGAAGTACTTCCATAATGAACCCATCTGCAAGAAGCCAAGCTATCGCATCTCCAATTATTTTTCTCCTATCCTCGGTGAAGCGGCGCAGAGGTTGCTTCACCGGCCTTGCATCTGGCCTCACATGTAAACAGTGTTCTGCCAGTTCCCTCAGCACACCTTGCAGATCCTGAGTGAACCAAGCAAAGATATCCTGATTCTCACGGAGGAAGCTGACGAGCTCATTTTCCTATTTAGCATTTAGGTTGGCACCAATAGTGACGGTGCGCTCTAGGAACTGGTAATCAATTTGAATCTTATTGGTTTCCTTAGTCAGTTGTAAAGAGACACTCCCATGTGGGTCGGCGAGTGTCGGCATATTCAGATGTGTCGACTGAGCCAACGCTGCCACTTCCTGAATCCTCCTCTTTTCCCTTGCAATCACGAATGACTCGGCTAGGTTTGACCCGGCCGAGGCACATTCCATCGATATTTTGTAATCCCCAGCAATGGTGATGATCCCATTGGGTCCCAACATCTTCATTTTCAAGTAACTGATATGAGAGCAAGACATGAATTTTGACAATGTCGGTCTTCCTAACAGTGCATGGTAACCTCGAACTCCAAATTCTTAGTCCTGCAGTTCTCCCTTGTGCCGAATAACACATCGATCCGGACCTTGCCAATTGGCTCACAAGACAACCTCGACACAATGCCATGGAAAGTAGTCTTAGTCGCCTGCAACATGTTCTTGTTGATATCGAGCTTGTGCATTGTGTCCTTGTATAGTATGTTTATGTTGCTGCCATTGTCGACCAGCACCTTGGAGAACTTGACATTGATGTTCGTCCCAATGAATGTCGGATCAAGCACCAAGGCATATGATCCGGGGTTTCACATGATCTTGGGATGATCCCTTATACTACAAGTGATTTCTTGATCTGACCAGTTCATGCATCTCGGCACAGTCGGCATAACCGAATTTACCTCCATATGCCTCCTCTACATACTTTTCTTATCTGTCCGCTCTATAGTGAACACACAGTAGGCATGATGATGTTCTATATACTCATTCCTGCCTCCTTGATCGGGGTATCCATGGTTCTCTTGGTCTGATTCGCCACCTGGTGCACTGCTTCTCTTCTATCTTGGTTCTCATACCTCGGAGGTGGTTGGTTTTCATACCTCGGTGGTGGTGGAGGTAGAGCTAGCTGCTGTTGTGCATTGCCTCCTATGAGCCGAGGTCTGTAATTCGGTTGGTTCGATTCTAGACCGCCCATGGCCATTTTCATCCAAGCACACTGTCGAGTCGTATGATTCGTCGGGTTAGGAGTGTGAAACTTACAAGGCTGGTACACCATAGATTTGTACGTGTACTTTGGCCTCTCTTGCCACTGCTTCTTTTTCTCAGGGGTTCACTGCTTTTTGCCATCATTTCTCGCACTCCACTATTGTGAACAGTTCTTCTGACGCTGATTACCCCCAGCATTTGGCTGATCTTGAGTTACAACGGCAACTTGAATCGAATTGTATCGATAATACGGCCTATCTTATCTTCTCCTACCTCGAAATTCATTCCTCCGGGATGACCCTGCACCATCACGAGCGTAATGCTCATGCTGCTCATTCTGATCTGTCGGCATAAGCTCTGGCTGAGTCAGATCTCCCAATGTGTATTAGTTGGCTATCCAAATGGTCTCGGCCAACATAGTTGGCATATCTCTCTGCAGCCTCTGCCACAACACACTTCCCTATCTACACCCTTGTGCAAAGCAAGCAATCGTTTGTGATTTAATCACCCCTTCACATGAATTCCTAAGGTTACACCACCAATTTAGAAATTCTCGGTCAGTCTCATTTGGTCTCTGCTTGCACATGGTGAGTTGTTGAGGTCTATTCAGCCTCTTATACGTGCTCGTGAAGTTGCTGACAAACATCTCCTCAAAATCTAACCAGCAGTTGATACTTCCTACTGGCAAGTTGTTCAACCAAACTCTTGCTGGCCCTTCCAACATTTGCGACACATATCTCACTGCCCATCTAAGGTTGGCTTCTGCAATTTTCATCGCAGTAGCATAATCAATCAACCAATCTTGTGGCTTTGTGCTTCCATTATATGTTTTTGTCCCTCTTGGCAACTGGAAGTTTGGCACAGGTGGCTCCCTCATGATCCGAGGTCCAAAGCATGCTAGACCCAAAGGACCTTGTTCTTCCAACAACTCGGATCTATATATTCTGTCCAATTTCAACCTTGCATCATCCGGCTGCAAGTTTATGTTTCCCGTTCTCTCTCCTATCACATGGTGATTAGGCCTAGCAAATCCGGCATTCTCCATCTCCGAATAGTCGTCATTGTATATGTTTTGTTCTGGGTTATGCGGAGCTGGTCCCGCATCCCTTTCTTTCCGAGGTTCATACCTTGGCTGGCGCTATTGTGGAGGATGTTGCCCTCCTCTAGATGAGTGATGTTGGACATGGTTACCCGGCCCATTGTTTCCTTGGCCACCATTGCCATGACCAGGTTTCTATTCCCACTATTACCTCAGCTTGCATTTCCTTGGTTCATATTTGCCTTCCCAGCCACTGCCGGATCATAGGGCACCATTTTCTTATCTCTTCTTCCCGAGGTTACTGCCTTATACTTTCTTGTTCCTCCATAGGGTGAAGATGATGCTGCAGCTGATACTGTCGAGGAACCTCCAGCCGAATGAACGACACGAGAACCTCCAGGTCTTGTCGGGTTGTTTTTTAGCAACTCCTCATTTTGCTAGTTTGCTATACGCACCAGCTCAATGACCCTTTCTTGTTGCCTCTGTCGGGCTTCACCGGTCAAGCCGTATATCTCGACAGCTGTCGCATCTGCAGCCCTGAGATTTTTCGTAGGTGTACTATACCTCGGCAGCCCTGGGTCAGCCGAGTCACCCTGCCTAGACACATGTTCCTTGTTGATATCACTAAGGAGATTCTTTCCCCTTATTCTCACACCATCTAAGCGAGTTGGGCTAGTGTTAAGCTTGTTATCCCTAGCATACTCATGCAGTGTGATGTTAAGTGTCTGCTGCAGATGTTGCTACTCTCTTAGCCTCATCTAGCATTTTCAACCGAGTCTCCTCTAGCTCGGCTTGTGCCTGAGCCGGGTCTACAATGGGAGCTACAAGAGTGGTAAAGTTTTATATTGCTTCTTGCAAGATATTCTCTGGCCTTTCTAAAGGTGGCCCTCTGATACGAGGTGCTTTAGGAGTTACATTATGAGCTTCTACCGGATCTGCTGCTGTTGGGTCCTTGCTTGGTCCAGCTCTTGCGCCTGCTGCTGGTGCGGGCGCGGTCATCATCACCTCAATACTACATGCGGGGCGAGTGATACGCGGACCGCTAGTAGTGCGGAGGGGAGGTTCTCCCGCAAGGATGACTCGCTACGGATAGACACAGGAGATGTGTAACATCCCAAAAATATTAAACTTGGATCATCAAACTCTAATCATCAAAATTAGGGTTAACAAAAACTTTTCCAACTAAAAATATGAAAGCATTCATATGGGTGTGTATTCAAAATTTGGATTCTTTTGAATTGCCATGGTTCTGTGTTTCTTTGCTTGTAAAATGATTCTTAGGTGACATAAACATCATCTAAACAATTCCCAAACTTTTCCCAAAGACAAACAACTCAAAATAAACAAATGAAGTGAATGGTCATTTTTGCCAAACTAACTCTCATGCCTACTTTAGCTATCTCTAGTTTTCAAAACTCAACAGAAACATTTGTGGATCTTTGCACCCCTTGTTAGTACTCATAATAAGGTACCAAGGCCCACTTTGTGATCATCCAAAAACATTCAAATGCTCAGTTTAAATGACAGTTTAAAATTGAATCTATCTCATATGGGAAGATCCCAC
Source organism: Avena insularis (assembly GCA_023614405.1). Lineage (NCBI taxonomy): Eukaryota > Viridiplantae > Streptophyta > Magnoliopsida > Poales > Poaceae > Avena > Avena insularis. The sequence continues at coordinate 256,690,839 of CM042693.1, read as the reverse complement.
TATTTCAAAAACCACTCAAACAAGCTCAATTTTCAAAACCCAAGCACCCACAGAATCCTCAGCACATGCCTAGCACACCCACCAAAGATCTTTTCAAAATTAAAAATTCAAGTTCTTGCGGCCATTTCATCAAACACCTTGCAGATTCAAATCAAACAAGTCACAAACACTATAGTGTGCAGTAAATTTGGCCTAACTTGTTCCCTCTCTGGTTGCAACTAGTCTTTAGTAGATCATCTAGCTCAATTGTAAACATCTAGCACCATTGTGAGCTTGCCTTGCCATCAATGGTGAGAAGGCCGAGCCTCACCATGCCACCCCATTGTCGCCGGCCAGATAGAAGCCACCCTAGCCTTGCCAACCTTGTCTGAGAGGTAGCCAGCACCTCACCGCCGCCCAGTGTCTCCTCCCCAAGCCAGTGCAAGCCGTGGACCACCAGGAACGCCGCGCGCCCAGTGCCACTGCGACATGCCGAGCCTTCCCCAGAGCGCCACACCCGGCACGCATGCACACGCCGCCCCTCGACCGCACCCCATGCCCACCGCTTCGCCATGATCCCAGGAACACGCCAGACACCCCCGTTCGCCTCCCCGTGCCTCACAGCCACCGCATTCGGGTCAAGACGCCTCCGCCTGAGCACCGCATGTTCCCGACCGATTGCCACCGCCCCTACGCACGCATTTAAGCTCTAGAGCATCGCCAGGAGACCGTCTGTCGATGGCCAACCTCAGCCATGCCGCTAGCAGCCCGTAGCCATGTCACCATCGTCGCCTGCCCATCCCTCTCGGTCTCACCGTCGAGCCTATAAAAGGAGGCGACCCCCAGTCGTTTGAAGCACACCATTCCACTCCCCTCACATCACTGATCATTCCACCCTCTAGCTGGAGCACGAGGAGCAGCAACTCGCTGGAATTGCGCCAGAGCGAACTGCCTCTGGAGAAGAAGGGAGCCGTTGATTTCGACCACCCCCGGAGCTGCCTCGACCATCCCTGAGCTCGCTGTCGACCACTCGTTCATTTGCCTGCCTTGCCGTCGTCGCTGGAGCCCTGGTACGCCCCCTATGCACCCCCACTAAGCCGCTAGGGTTCGAGCTCACCGGTGACATGTTCATCGTCGACGCCGACCCTCAGCCGTCGATCGCCCTTCTAATCCAACGAACCACACAGCCACGCATCGCCAAGGTGTTATGAGCCAGCGACGGTGGAACCCCTGTCATTGAGCCAAGGCCAAGGAGTGACACTGGCCGCCCATTAACCTTCCTCAAGAGCCCAACCATTTGAATTTAGATTTTTCTAATTAATTCAAACTCAGTTCTGTACCTAGTTTCAAAAATCAACCCAGCTCGATTCAGTGAGCCAAATTGCATGAAACCAATTTTGTTAGAAAGGTACTGAATGCTTAATCGAAGCCCGTTGGATTCAAATCATTTGGATCTGTAGATCAACCTTGGTAAAAATAACAAGTCAGAATCTTTTCTACATTCAAACATTTTTCAAATTTCAACCATAAGAGCTTTTTAGTTGATTCCAACTCTCAAAAATCACATTTGATCATACCTTTCAGAATATATAAAAACATATGGGTTTACTTATAGAAATAATGTTCAAGTAATAAAAGAATGCCACATAGGAATTTATAGTCCCTTTATTTAATTAAAATAAAAAGGTTAAACCTTATTAAATTGTGACACCACTTTAAATCACATTCCCATATACTGAAATATGTGGTGATTACATGTGTCAACATGATCCCATGTTTGGGTTGGATAATATTAAATCTTAAGTAGTTTTTCAATGAGTAGAAATTACTTTTCTGAAATTAAAATAAATAAGACAAATGCTTTAATCTTGTAATGATAGGTGATGATGCTAGATCATCTATAGAACACCTTTATGTGATGATTGAAAATAGTTAAGTATTGTTTGGTGATTGTGTACCTCATATTTATTTATAGACGCTAGTACCGACCAAGGATACGAGGAGGAAGGAGGATACTACGAAGAAGAAGCCGAGGAGAACTTCAACCATCGCTCAAGACAAGGCAAGCTAACACTTGCAACTTAGCAAGTTTATACCACTATCTTAGCAAGCCAAACCATGCAAGTTTTACTTGCAAGCTTATACCACTTGATAAACCATCCTAGTTTTACTTGCAAGCTTTATACTTTATTTCTTTATCAAAGCTTTCTCTTAGAGTTTACTTAAGTAACTTGTAGATTCTAGGAAGATAATTGCAGGTTGCATAAAGAGCATTAAATTTGGCCTAAGCTAGATAATCTTGATGTCATCCTAAGGCATGAGATTGAACTTAATTAATCTCCACTTGTTTACTACCCCTCATTAGTACTTACCTCACTTGTAGATGCTAGTGCTAAGCATAAAACTTGATCAACTTTAGATGGGAATACTTGGTGAAAATGGTTATGAAAACCTTGGAATGATGAGTCATTCTACTGAAATGTTTTGACATGTGTTTCCGAACACCAGATGATTTTGATGATGAAAACATTGAGGCATGAGCCTTAGCCCTTCATAAAACTGATGGTTGTCTGGATGCGACACCATTCCAATTTTACCGTACAACCACAATACCTGAAAATTGGGTAGGGCTTGACTGGAAACTTATATACCTTAGTATGGGTTCCCTCACGGCCAAGGTCTGAGTTGAGGCTACCTTGTGAAGATTTTCCACCTATGCAGTACCCAAGATAACAGTTGGTCATGGTTGGGAGGCCAAACTCACAGGAGAGGTGCCTATACTAGGGGATTGAAAGGTTAGGATTGATTATCTGTATACTGAGTATGCTGAATTCAGGATTTGTTCCTGACGGATGTATCGAATGTTGTGGTGAAAGTGTACAATCTCTACAGAGTGTCAAACTATTCGAATAGTCATTCATGTTATGGACAGTTGGAGTGGCCATACTGTTCCCCCGTCAGATGTTTTCAAAATGACTTGTGAAATGGATTGAGAATTTCACTTGACCACAATAGGGTTGTGATATGAAATACGAGTCCCCACTTAGGTGTTATAAAACTTCAACTAGCTTTCTTTGCTTCTGAACTTAGTAGAGGTAAATCTGGTTTTTTGCAAAACAACCCTAGAGCTTAGTGTCCTACTACAAAAAACCCCTTAACTATTAGTATTAGTTTGCGAGTACTTAAAGAGTACTCATGGATTTGTCCCTGGCTATTCCCGTGGCCAGACTATGAAGAGGAGTACCAGGATGATGGATCGCAGGAAGGTTACGACAACTAGGATCATCTCCCATCGTCAGCATTGCATGTGACCCCGAAGATGGAGCTTTTCCTATGCTACCTTTATAATTACGTATTTTCGCAGCTTGAATTGTATTAAGAACTGGATCATGAGATCCTTATTTGTGTAAGAACTTATGTATGGTTTGTAATGGATGATGTACTGTGATATCCAAATCTGTTATGTCTCGCAAAAATGGTAATCCTGGGATTGCGATGTATGGCATAACAGGCATCTGGGATTAAAAATCTGGGTGTTGACAAGTTGGTATCAGAGCCATCCTGACCATAGGAGACCCTAGTTAGACTGGACGTTTGAATCAAAAACTTAGTTTCAAAACCAAAGGAAGCAAATATTTACAAAAACTTATTCCCATTCTTATCACTTTGTTTCTTTCATAAAAATTCATGTTCCTCAAAAACTCTTGCAAAATACATAAAATTTGACACACTTGATCACTCTACTAACTCACTCATCCTATATTCTTGTAGATGGATGTGAAGTACATCAAGTTTTATCAGTTGGGGAATGGAGGAGAACTCATCTTTGAGCGTGACCTGGACCAGCTTTCGGAACTTCTGGAGCATCCACACCCCAAGTTCTTCGGAGCTCAGCTCAATGATCAGGAAGGAGAAGATCTGCAGTGGATAATTGTTGCAAGTCTCCGAGGAAAGATTGAACCTCACACTGCCAAGGGAATTCAGTTTACCTTAAGAGAGAACAACTGGCTCGATGGACTTGCCAGGGCCATGCAGGAAGCTCTTGCCCATCTGTGTGGGCAGAGTATCAACCAGATCAAGGGTACCCGCTTTGAGTTTTACCCAAGGCGTGATGCTATGGGATAGCCACTAGAAGCCCCATGCCACCACGAGCTGAAGACTCAGTTGGACCACCTTAGCTTCATGATGTATGATCGTCAACAAGAACTGGACAATGCCCGTGACTACTCCAACCACAAGTCCGCCATCATCAAGACGAAGGATCATACCATCGCCATGCTAGCGAAGGATTGCAAGTCTCGTCGCCGTCAGCTCGACAAGAAGGAGCGCATCATTGCTCGTCTTCTCCACCGTATCTCGGATTTGGAGGAGACCATCCACGAGAGAGACATGCAGTTAGAGGAAAGGGAGAATGCCAGAGAAGATCTTCGTGGAGACCCCTACTCCTATCTCAGCGATGATGATGATTTTATGGAGGATCAGGCCATGGACTTCTTCACCGATGAGGATGATTTTGCCTTCATCGATGACGATGAGGATGACGATTACACCGACTCCAAGGAGTAGTAGCACTTGAGCACTAGCGTAGTGAGTTGTATTCGGTCCCATTGTATCGTAGTTGCCAGAATGGTTCTTAAAACCATCTGTTTTCCTTTGTTGTAGTGTGTGTTGTATCGTGTGCTATGAATGAATGAATGAATGAAAAGAAAGTTGCTAGAAAATCTGAGTCAAACTTTTCAAAATCCCTGAACCTTAGAAATTTCCCTATTTTTCTCATGATCTATCTCAATCTTCAAATGCCTCGCGGAGGAAGTGGTTCATCCCTAGACCCAATGTTGCAGATCCTGCAAATGTTGGTATCTGACCGCGAAGCTGAAGGAGCCGAATGTCAAGCCAACTTAGCCACTCTTCAGCAGATAGCTCAGCTGGCCCACAACAATCAAGGCCAAGGAAATCAGGACAACCATGGATCTAAGCTCAAGAATTTCCAGAACACCAACCCACCTGTTTTCACTAAGTCGGAAGAGCCCTTAGACGCAGATGATTGGCTGCAAACCATGGAGAACAACCTGGAAGTCGCCAGAGTGGAAGCTAACGAGAAAGTTCTGTTTGCCACCCACTATCTAGCCGGAGATGCAAGAGCATGGTGGAACAGCGTTCGTGCAATGACCGGAGGACAGATAATGACCTGGGAGGAATTCAAGGTCAAGTTCAGTAGAACCCATGTGCCACCGGGTTTGACCAAGAGAATGAGAGATGAATTCAGAGAACTGAAGCAAGGAAGGATGACCGTAGTGAAATACCGTGACAAATTCTTGTCATTAGCTAGGTATTCCCCGGATGAGATCGACACTGAAGCCAAGAAGAAAGAGAGATTCTTGAATGGTCTGCACGATGAGATGTAGACGGTGTTGGTCAATATCCCCTTTGCTGATATTGAAGCCCTTGTCGACTCTGCCATTCATATGGAAGGAAAAATCAACCAAGACAATGAAAACCGCAAGCGCCGCATGATGCATTAGCCAGGAACCCATCATACCCCAAAGTATCGCCCCAACCAATCTCTAGGATTTCCCCCGAGAACCAACAGACCCCCGATGAACCGTCCGACCTATCCCAACCATGGAAACCCAAGGCCCGGAGGAAATCACAACAACCCCAGCAACTCTAACAATTTCAACCGTGCACCACCCAAGTTCAACAACAACAATGCTGCCGCTAACACCAACAATGCCCCGAGGACTGGAAGCAATGCTGTGCCTGTTGCAGCAAAGGACAAGTCACAAGTGACTTGTTATGACTGTGGAAATAAGGGTCATTACTCCAATGAGTGCCCCAAGAAGAATGCCACGGCCCCCAATGCAAATGCCCTAGCTTAGCAGCAGCGTCGTGTTCAGCCTGGAAGAAGGTTTGCCCCAGGGAATTCGCTCAACTGCAACAGCCGTATTTTTCTCATGCATGCTGAAGAAGCCCAGGAAGCGCCAGATGTTGTGCTAGGTATGTTTTATGTTAATTCAGTACTTGCTAGAGTGTTGTTTGATTCTGGTGCATCGCATTCATTTGTCACTGAAGAATTTGCATGCACTAGTAAGATTCAACTAACCAAACTAAAGCATGTTATGATTGTTCAAATCCCCGGTTCAACCACCAAAGCTAGACAAATTTGCAAAGTCGTCCCTATCTGAATTGATGGCATAGATTTTTATGCTAATCTGATAGTACTCGGAACTAAAGGTTTGGAAGTAGTACTAGGAATGGATTGGATGTCCAAACATAAAGGATTAATTGATTGTGCCAAGAAAGCCATAACCATGACCAGTATAGCCGGAATATCAGTCGAGCATGTATCTGAAACCTTACCTCGTCAATTCAAGTGCAACAAGAGTATAGCCCAACCTACCATTTACCAAGTCCGGATAGTCTGTGAATACCCCGATGTATTTCCAGATGTTTTGCCCAGTATGCCCCCAGATCGAGATATCGAGTTTATTATTGAACTAATCCCTGGAATAGGACCCATAGCCCAGAGACCATATAGTATGAACCTGTCTGAACTAGCGGAACTAAAGAAGCAACTGGATGCCATGCTAGAAATTGGATTGATTCAACCAAGTCCGTCACCATGGAGATCACCTGTTTTGTTCATGGACAAGAAAGATGGAGGTAACCATTTGTGTACGGATTATCGGAAGTTGAATGATGTCACTATCAAGAACAAGTACCCACTGCCCAAGATAGAAGATTTGTTTGACCAGTTGACTGGTGCCAAAGTGTTTTCTAAGATTGTTCTTAGAACTGGCTATCATCAACTGAAGATTCACGCAGAGGATATTCCCAAGACTGCCTTTACCACCAGATATGGATTATATGAGTATACTGTCATGTCTTTTGGATTAACCAATGCCCCCGCTTATTTCATGAATCTCATGAATAAGATTTTTATGGACTTCCAGGATAAGTTTGTCGTTTTTTTCATCGATGACATTCTGATTTATTCCAAATCAGAAGAAGAACATGAGCTACACCTAAGGACCATTCTTGGAACCCTTAGAGAGCATCAGTTGTATGCCAAGTTTAGCAAATGTGAATTCTAGTTACAGGAGGTAGGATTCCTCGGTCACATTGTATCAGCCGGAGGAATTTCCGTTGACCCTGCAAAGGTGAAAGATGTCGAAGATTGGCAAGCCCCCAACCACTCAAACCCAAGTTCGTGCATTTCTCGGATTGGCGGGATATTACCGCAAGTTCGTAGAAGGATTCTCGAGTATCGCCAGGCCCATGACCCAATTGCTGAAGAAGGACAAGAAGTTTGAATGGACGGACAAATGTGAAGCGAGTTTTCAAGAACTCAAGAGAAGATTGATTTCAGCCCCAATCTTGATCATGCTGGATATCACGAAGCCCTTTGACGTGTATTGTGATGCATCCCAGATCGGTCTTGGATGTGTGCTAATGCAAGAAGGCAAAGTTATATCTTATCTATCCCGACAACTGAAACAACATGAGCAAAACTATCCAACCCATGACTTCGAGCTCGCAGCCGTAGTTCTAGCCCTGAAGACATGGAGGCATTACCTGATGGGAAACCGTTGTGAGATTTATTCGGATCACAAGAGCCCGAAATGTATATTCACTCAGAAGGAGATGAATATGAGATAGAGAAGATGGATTGAGCTAATCAAGGATTACGACCTGGACATTCACTATCACCCCGGTAAAGCCAACGTGGTAGCAGATGCCCTTAGCAGATTGTCGTGCCACTTGAACTCCATGATTTTGAAGGAGCAACCAAGCCTGCACAAGGAGATGGAAGATTTCCGAATAGAATTAGTGAGTGAAGGATTTTTGGCTAGCATAGAACTTCAACCAACTTTGATCAGCCAGATCAAGGAGGCACAGAAAGGAAATGCTAGTATCGAAGGAACCAAGCGTCGTATCGGTACAGGCAAGGTACCCGGGTTCACCGAAGACGAAGAAGGAGTTCTATGGTACAAAGGACGCCTTTGTGTACCAGCAGATTCTGAGTTGAAAGAATTTATTCTGAAGGAAGCCCATGATACTCTTTATTCTATCCACCCCGGAGGAACAAAGATGTATCAATATTTGAAAGAGCAATTTTTGTGGCATAAGATCAAGAGAGAAATCGGAAGCTATATCGCCAAGTGTGATATATGTCAGAGAGTCAAGGCGGGACATCAAAGACCCGCTGGATTGTTGCAACCATTGCAGATTCCGGAATGGAAATGGGATTCCGTTGGAATGGTCTTTATCACCGGATTTCCTACTTCTAGTAGGGGAAATGACTCTATCTGGGTCATAGTGCACAGATTGTCCAAAGTCGCCCATTTCTTACCGGTAAAGACCACATATCAGAGTTCGAAGCTAGCGGAGTTATACATCGCTAGAATCGTCAGTTTACACGGAGTCCCCAAGAACATCATATCTGATCGAGGAACTCAGTTTACCTCGAGATTCTAGAAGAAAGTCCAAGAAGGTTTAGGAACCCGACTAGATTTCAGCACAGCTTATCACCTTCAGACCGACGGACAAACGGAGCGAGTAAATCAAATACTCGAAGACATGTTGAGAGCATGTGCGTTAGAGTATGGATCTAAATAGGAAGACTGTCTGTCATTCACAGAATTTTCATACAACAACAGTTATCAAGCTAGTTTGCAAATGGACCCATTTGAATTCATGTATGGAAGGAAGTGTCGCACCCCTTTGAACTGGTAGGAAGTAGGAGAGAGTCAGATTTTCGGATCCGACATCCTACGAGAAGCCGAAGAGAAGGTTCACAAGATACGTGAGCACCTCAAGACAGCCCAGTCAAGACAGAAGATTTACGCCGACAAGATACGTCGAGGCCTCGCTTTTAACATCGGAGATTTTGTGTACCTGAAAGTGTCTCCATTGAAGGGAATGCAGTGTTTCCAGCTAAAAGGAAAGTTAGACCCCAGATATATCGGCCCCTTCAAGATTCTAAACCGTCGAGGATAAGTGTGGTATCAATTGGAACTGCCAGAGGAAATGTCCGTAGTGCGCAATGTGTTCCATATCTCATTACTTCGCAAGTGCCTCGAAGTTCCGGAGAAGACTGAAGTGTTCAAGAACATTGATCACCGGACCATAGAGATCAACGATGACCTGACCTATCCTGAAGTACCCATCCGTATTTTGGAAGAAGATTTCAGAACTACCAGAACCCAAAGCATCAAGTTTCTCAAGATTCAGTGGAGCAACCACACAGAAGAGGAAGCTACCTAGGAGCATGAAGATCACATCAGGACGGAATTTCCCGATCTCTTCAAATCCTAGGTAATCTTTTTCATCCTTTCTAAAATCTCGGGACAAGATTTTTTTAAGGGGGGAAGGTTTGTAACATCCCAAAAATATTAAACTTGGATCACCAAACTCTAATCATCAGAATTAGGGTTAACAAAAACTTTTCCAACTAAAAATATGAAAGCATTCATATGGGTGTGTATTCAAAATTTGGATTCTTTTGAATTGCCATGGTTCTGTTTTTATTTGCTTGTAAAATGATTCTTAGGTGAAATAAACATCATCTAAACAATTCCCAAACTTTTCCCAAAAACAAACAACTCAAAATAAACAAATGAAGTAAATGGTCATTTTTGCCAAACTAACTCTCATGCCTACTTTAGCTATCTCTAGTTTTCAAAACTCAACAGACACATTTGTGGATCTTTGCACCCCTTGTTAGTACTCATAATAAGGTACCAAGGCCCACTTTGTGATCATCCAAAAACATTCAAATGCTCAGTTTAAATGACAGTTTAAAATTGAATCTATCTCATATGGGAAGATCCCATTATTTCAAAAACCACTCAAACAAGCTCAATTTTCAAAACCCAAGCACCCACAGAATCCTCAGCACATGCCTAGCACACCCACCAAGGATCTTTTCAAAATTCAAAATTCAAGTTCTTGCGGCCATTTCATCAAACACCTTGCAGATTCAAATCAAACAAATCACAAACACTATAGTGTGCAGTAAATTTGGCCTAACTTGTTCCCTCTCTGGTTGCAACTAGTCTTTAGTAGATCATCTAGCTCAATTGTAAACATCTAGCACCACTGTGAGCTTGCCTTGCCAACAATGGTGAGCAGGCCGAGCCTCACCATGCCACCCCATTGTCGCCGGCCAGATAGCATCCACCCTAGCCTTGCCAACCTTGTCTGGGAGGTAGCCAGCACCTCACGCCGCGCCAGTCCCTCCCCCCAGTGCAAGCCGTGGACCACCGAGAACTCCAGCGCCACATGCGACATGCCGAGCCTAGAGCATGCAGACCGCACCAAGACGCGCGGCACACGCCTCGACCGCACCTCGTGCCCACCGCTTCGCCATGATCCCAGGAACACGCCAGACACCCTCGTTCGCCGCCCCGTGCCTTACAGCCACCGCTCGCCGTCGAAGACGCGGCCTCTGCCGCATAGAGCACCGCATGTTCCTGACCGATTGCCACCGCCCCTACGCACGCATTTAAGCTCTAGAGCATCGCCAGGAGACCGTCTGTCGATGGCCAACCTCAGCCATGCCGCTAGCAGCCCGTAGCCATGTCGCCATCGTCGCCTGCCCATCCCTCTCGGTCTCGCCGTCGAGCCTATAAAAGGAGGCGACCCCCAGTCGTTTGAAGCACACCATTCCACTCCCCTCACCTCACTGATCATTCCACCCTCTAGTTGAGCACGGAGCAAGAGTCTCGCCGAATTGCGCCGAGCAAGCTGCCTCTGGAGAAGAAGGGAGCCATTGATTTCGACCACCCCGGAGCTGCCTCGACCATCCCTAAGCTCGCCGTCGACCACTCGTTCATTTGCCTGCCTCGCCGTCGTCCTGGAGCCCTGGTATCCCCCCTACGCACCCCCACTGAGCCACTAGGGTTCGAGATCACCGGTGACATGTTCATCATCGACGACGACCCTCAGCCGTCGATCGCCCTTCTAATCCAACGAACCACACAGCCCCGTACCGCTTCGCGTGTTATGAGCCACACACGGGTGGAACCCCCTGTCAGTTGAGCCCCGCGCTGTGGAGTGACACTGGGCCGGCCCATTAACCTTTCCCGTGCAGCCCAACCGTTTGAATTTAGATTTTTCTATTTTAATTCAAACTCAGTTCTCTACCTAGTTTCAAAAATCAACCCATCTCGATTCAGTGAGCCAAATTGCATGAAACCAATTTTTTTAGAAAGGTACTGAAATGCTTAATCCAAGCCCGTTGGATTCAAATCATTTGGATCTATAGATCAACCTTGGTAAAAATAACAAATCAGAAGCTTTTCTACTTTCAAACATTTTTCAAATTTCAACCATAAGAGCTTTTGAGTTGATTCCAACCCTCAAAAATCACATTTGATCATACCTTTCAGAATATATAAAAACATATGGGTTTACTTATAGAAATAATGTTCAAGTAATAAAAGAATGCCACATAGGCATTTCTAGTCCCTTTATTTAATTAAAATAAAATGGTTAAACCTTATTAAATTGTGACACCACTTTAAATCACATTCCCATATACTGAAATATGTGGTGATGACATGTGTCAACATGATCCCATGTTTGGGTTGGAGAATATTAAATCTTAAGTAGTTTTTTAATGAGTAGAAATTACTTTTCTCAAATTAAAATAAATAAGACAAATGCTTTAATCTTGTAATGATAGGTGATGATGCTAGATCATCTATAGAACACCTTTGTGTGATGATTGAAAATAGTTAAGTATTGTTTGGTGATTGTGTACCTCGTATTTATTTATAGACGCTAGTACCGACCAAGGATACGAGGAGGAAGGAGGATACTACGAAGAAGAAGCCGAGGAGAACTTCAACCACTACTCTGCACAAGGCAAGCTAACACTTGCAACTTAGCAAGTTTATACCACTATCTTAGCAAGCCAAACCATGCAAGTTTTACTTGCAAGCTTATACCACTTGATAAACCATCCTAGTTTTACTTGCAAGCTTTATACTTTATTTCTTTATCAAAGCTTTCTCTTAGAGTTTACTTAAGTAACTTGTAGATTCTAGGAAGATAATTGCAGGTTGCATAAAGAGCATTAAATTTGGCCTAAGCTAGATAATCTTGATGTCATCCTAAGGCATGAGATTGAACTTAATTAATCTCCACTTGTTTACTACCCCTCATTAGTACTTACCTCACTTGTAGATGCTAGTGCTAAGCATAAAACTTGATCAACTTTAGATGGGAATACTTGGTGAAAATGGTTATGAAAACCTTGGAATGATGAGTCATTCTACTGAAATGTTTTGACATGTGTTTCCGAACACCAGATGATTTTGATGATGAAAACATTGAGGCATGAGCCTTAGCCCTTCATAAAACTGATGGTTGTCTGGATGCGACACCATTCCAATTTTACCGTACAACCACAATACCTGAAAATTGGGTAGAGCTTGACTAGAAACTTATATACCTTAGTATGGGTTCCCTCACGGCCAAGGTCTGAGTTGAGGCTACCTTGTGAAGATTTTCCACCTATGCAGTACCCAAGATAACAGTTGGTCATGGTTGGGAGGCCAAACTCACAGGAGAGGTGCCTGTACTAGGGAATTGAAAGGTTAGGATTGATTATCCGCATACTAAGTATGGTGAATTCAGGATTTGTTCCTGACGGATGTATCGAATGTTGTGGTGAAAGTGTACAATCTCTGCAGAGTGTCAAACTATTCGGATAGCCGCGTCCGCGGTTATGGACAGTTGGAGTGGCCATACTGTTCCTCCGTCAGATGTTTTCAAAATGACTTGTGAAATGGATTGAGAATTTGACTTGACCATAATAGGGTTGTGATATGAAATACAAGTCCCCACTTAGGTGTTATAAAACTTCAACTAGCTTTCTTTGCTTCTGAACTTAGTAGAGGTAAATCTGGTTTTTTGCAAAACAACCCTAGAGCTTAGTGTCCTACTACAAAAACCCCCTTAACTGTTAGTATTAGTTTGCGAGTACTTAAAGAGTACTCATGGCTTTGTCCCTGGCTATTCCCTTGGCCAGACTATGAAGAGGAGTACTAGGATGATGGACCGCAGGAAGGTTACAACAACTAGGATCATCTCCCATCGTCAGCATTGCCTGTGACCCCGAAGATGGAGCTTTGCCTACGCTACCTTTATTATTACGTATTTCCGCTGCTTGAGTTGTATTAAGAAATGGATCATGAGATCCTTAATTGTGTAAGAACTTATGTATGGTTTGTAATGGATGATGTACTGTGATATCCAAATCTGTTATATCTCGCAAAAATGGTAATCCTGGGATTGCGATGTATGGCATAACAGGCATCTGGGATTAAAAATCCGGATGTTGACAAGACATCGACGCCGATGTACACCTTGTGCGTGCTGTAACATCCTAGGATTAGCACCTCGAAATAGACAGGACACATGTTTGTGCATTGCATTCTTGCATCAGAAAATCCGGAGAATTTTCGCGCAAAACTAAATAAGCCATAGGGGATCGATATCTCTTTTGCTCTGATGAAAACATCAGGGCAAGTGCGATGGATTTCGACATGACCTCTATTGTACTCTTGTGTTTGAGGGGAAGGAGATTCAAATTTGAATATTCAATTGATGAATCTAAATTCTAAAAGAATTTGAAATGGAATAATAATTGGAAACTATATTGTAATGGAAAATAAGAGGTGAACTCTTATTTATAAACAAGGTATAATCTTTTATTAAAATAGAAAATATAGTGGAAATTTAAATAAAATGAAATGAGTAAATGATTAATGTAATATGATATTACAATAATGAAATAATAAACAAGAATTGATAAAGAATAATCGTATTTACATCACACATTATTATATTATCTTTACAATTATGAACCAAAGAGATATTAAGGTAATGAAATAGAGAGGTATCATTTTATTACAATAGTACAATCATTACACTATTTTCATTAAGTTCCAAGAATAATGGAACACTTTGTTATAGAATACAATGTTTCATTGTTATTACAATAAAAGAATAAAAGTAAATTATTATAAAACAAATAAATATAAAATTGAATTACATAAATAAATAACTAAAAAGATTCTTATTACAAGCAGATATAAATATTACATTGTTTTTGCAAATGCATTATAAAAGAAAAGGAAAACTAGTATATCTTATTGAATAAAATAAACAATACAATATTCTTTGCAAAAGAGGGATGAATAAATAAAAATAATTCCTTTATTTACAATGCTTTATATTTCACAAAAGAAAAAGTGGATTACAAAAGAATAAAAAAACTTAAAACTAAATTCAATCTTCATTTTCTTCATCTTCTAAATCCTCTCTTTATATTCATGATCTTGTTCCCTGCAAGCACAAGCAATAAACAAAAGAAATGCAAAACAGGGGGTTATGGGGTTATGGTACTCTCAGGTTTAGCAATGTAATGCATTGCTTTGCCTCATCATTGAGTAGTATTGAATAAGAGGGGCGAATGTGAAATCTGTTCTTATCTAGATTTTTGCCTCAGGCTTATGCATCATAGGCAGGGGAAAGTTTCACCAAATTAGTAAAAGATAAAAGTCAAAACAGTAATACTAACAAAAGATCTATCTTCACTTGATCTGATCCATGAGTCACAGCAAGCAAGCAAGCAAGCTGCTCACACAACCATGCATATGGGTGTGCTGTCAACATAGCAGCAGCCCAGGAAGGAGAAAAGAAAGCAAACATATTTACACAAAGGGGTGAACCAGCTGTAGCAACAAGCTACCATTTCACCTCCACACTTCAGAGCACATTCCCCATCTCATCATCTTATCATCAAACCAAGAATACTTAGATCATCCCACCAAATCCATCACCTAATCAGTATCTGGTTGCTTACTTAAGCCATCCAAGAAAAGATCAAGTGAGCATAAGGAGGAGTAGATCAAGATCAACAGCATCACAAGGAGAAGTAGATCAAGATCAACAGCACCACAAGGAGGAGTAGATCAAGATCAGCAGCATCACAAGGAGGAGTAGATCAAGATCAGTAGCATCACAAGTAGTAGTAGACCATGATCCCCAATAGGCCACCAACAACAGGTACAAGTCCAAAATATAAATTAGATCATGCAGCACTTGTTCTTATTAGCTTGCATCATCAGACTGAAAAGAAATAATGGCTATGTCACAAATCATCCAAATCCATCTACCCTTCAACTAAAGGTTGTCTAGGAGGATTAGAAGGAGACTTCTCTCAGTTTTCATAGGAATGCTATGCCAGCTCATCACAGAGAATGAAAGCCACTTAAACTAAATATTTTTTTTATTATCCAATGGTGCCTTAGCCTTTGCATCATAGGTTGGGTCAAGAACTTCCTCCTTGGGAGTCAATCATAGTATCTGATCTCAATCATGTATCTAGTAGGAGATTTAGAAAAGAGAAAAGTCTCAGATCCACATAGAAGATTATGTAAGTACCATCCCTGAGATATTTGGCTTCAGACCAACATCATGAGCCTATTATCTAGTTTTGCTAGACAAACATAACCACAACTGCTAGGTTACAGGGCACATTCCCAGAGGGTAGCACCTCTGTACCTAGCAGATACATAGTTTCTTGAGTACAAGCTCAAGATCATGTTTTTTATTGAAACCCACAAATCATTTTCCCAAACAAAGTATCTAGGAATCATTTATTAGATCACCTTATCATTAAACAGATCAAGCAATACTTCAGCCTCTGCGTCATTGGCATTCAAGAACTAATTGTAATCAGCTACTACACCAACACATCATGCTACAGGAAGGATTGCTGTGCACACTCTAAAAATAAGACACCACAACACCAAATTGTGCCCCAAATAAGATACCACCATAATAAACCATCTCAATCTAGCAATATTGCTCAGCAGAATCAATATATCAATAAGAGTCACACATGCTAGGAATGATTAAGTCATCCAAATTGAATCACCACACTTAACAACATTCTATCTACAAGCAATATCACATATACATAAACCTTATTACCAGAAATTCTACTATATATCAAATATAGTTACCTTAGTATTAGAATACAAATGATGCTCTAGCAATAACACCACATCCTAGCAATTATCCAATGGGCAGCATCTAAACCAATGAGCTTTCACAAACAAGAATTGGGAACAATTAAACCATAATTTAATTAAACAATAATAGAGTCCTTATAGCTAACAAATTAGCACTACCATAATCAAGTTTAAACCATAACTGCTAGGGTAAATAATCATCCAAATTAAAACAACAACACAAGTAAGCCAGAAGATTAACAAACACAATCATGCATGACCAATCTAATAGCACCAAGATATAGGCCACTAACAACTTAAGACAACAAGGTTCTAATCAAGGTTGGCCATGGGCAGTAGGAGTTGGGTCAGAGAAAGGGGAAAACCCTAGGTTGGTGCCGCTTCATCAATAATGGAAGTAGAGGATGAACATAGATGGAGAGAAGAGAGGCAGAGAGAGAAACACCTACCTTTGGAGAGTCACATCACACCGGAGAGGAAGCAGAAGTAGTATCGATGGTAGCAGCAAAACAGAACACTACGGCATGGCGGCTGTCGTGGTATTGCCGACGAGTACGCCATGGAGGGGTCCTCACAGTGGGTGTTTAGAGACGTGGGGGAAGGCAGTCGGTTGACGGGTACGAGGTAACACAGCTTACCCAGGTTCAGATCCCACAACGGTGGCGGAATCCTACTCCTGCTATAAATCACTATAAGGGCAAATACGCCGAGTTATAGAGATAGGTTCGTTGTGCGAGGTTATATGAAGTTGTCTGAGATTGTGCCCTAAAGGCTCCCATAGGCCCGACTTATATATTCGCTAGGTCCTAGGGTTACAGGGAAAAGTCCTAGCCGGACAGGTTACAGAGTCCTACACCGTTTATTACTAGTCTTGTGTATCTTGCACTCCAAGGCTCCGGGTACGTCGGTGACTCCAACCGTAGCCTTCCTTTATCCGGCATGGGCATCCCTTCTGGATCCATCTAACTGGGCCGCCCAGCAGGCAATGGGCCATGCTACCAACTGTGGGTCACCCGGGTTATCCGGATAGGAGACATGCTATGAGGATACCCATATAGCATATCCCCAACAGTAGCCCCTGGAAAACTCCGAGATCTTGCGCCGTCTTGCCTCTTCATGTGGAATGCTCTGTCTAGATGGATGTCGGCAAATCGTCAAGCAATATCTTGTAGTCCTCCCAAAGAACCCTGCAAGGTTTTTCTCCGTCTTCAACACGTAAGTCAGAGAAATGTTGAATCTTCCATCATACTCTTCCGTAGCCGGACTGGATCCGTCCATGCCAGAATCTTCTGATGTGACGGCTCATCTGCCTATGTCAGCTAGGACAACGTAGGCTTAGGTCAGCGACGCCTCGTAACTCACACATGCAGAGAACGCAATCATGTCCGATTTTCCCGCGCGAGCGATATGAACCGTTGGCGGCGACGGTTGGAGACGTGGCGAAATTTCCGCGCACGTTCACAAACACGTTGTCTACGCGGAAACTGTGGCGCCCCGCAAAATCACTACTAGAAAATCGCGTTGTTTTTGTGCATTGCATCATCATGACCGCATGCTCATGTCATCATGCCACATTGCATTTGAGCATCGTCATCATCATGCATCTGTTTGTCTAAAACTATTTTCGAAAGACTATCTTTGTTTTCGAAATGCCCCGTCTTTATTTCAAAGTAAAAACCGGGTTTCCGGAATATTTTGTTTTGTCTACCAACAGTTTTCAAAAGCCCCGTTTTTAAATAATAAAACATTTATTTTATTTTTAGGGGCAGCCGATCCGACCCAGTCGGCCACCCCCAGTGCAGTACCTAGCTATCTAAACCTTTTTCCTACCTAACCCTGACCTACCCAGTCCCCAGCCACCTCATCCTCTCCCCTTCCTCCAGCCAATCCCGCTTTGCCACCTCACACCACAACCACACCGCTCCAGGCCCACCACTCTACCTGCCCCTGTCCCGCACCCCCGGCCCACCTGTAGTGACCGCAGTCACCCGGCCCCCAGCGCCACCTCATCTCCCGCCTAACCACCTGGTCAACCTCCACCGCGTGGCCCACCTGGCCCCCCCAGCCACCGGCCACGCACACACACGCGCAGCCACACCCGACCCAGCCCCACCTGGGCACTCCACCCCACCAACCCCACACCGACCGACCCCGCCCGGCCCCACCACCCCCACGCGTCCCACCCCGCGTCTCCCTCTCCCTCACGCAAACCCGCTGCCGCCTTCCCCTCGAGCTTCACCGCCGCCTCCCTCGCTCCCTCCCCCGGCGCCCTCCCCCGTCGCCTCTTCCCCGGAGCCCGGCCCTGCGCGGCCCCATCGCCACCTCCCCTGGCGTCTCTCCCTCCCGCCTCGCCTGGCCCGGCAGCCTCCTCTCTGCTTACCAAAGGTCGCCACACCGGCCGCCTGGCCGCCTCCCTCCTCCACCATCTGTGGCCGCCTCCAGGAGCCTCACGTAGGCCTCCATCGGATCCCCTCTCCCCATCGTGACCAGCGCGGACCCCCGCTGGCTGCCGCTCGTGAACCACCCCGCGTTCGACGCAGCCGTGCCTCCATCAGGCCGCCCTTCTCGTAGGCCTCGCCCCGCCAGGTCCTCGTCGGCCTTCCCCAAGCGCTGCAGCAGCCGCCGGTGAGCCTCTGCAGGAGCTCTCTCCGTCCGCACCTCCTCTGCCCCGCGTCGAAGCACCCCACCAAGTGCCGCCAAGAACCTCCTCGCGCCCGCGCCGCTGCGCGCCTCCAGGCCACCTCCTCCCTCGTCGCGTCCCTGCCCTGCATCTTCCGGCCTTGCCTGCACCGCAACCCACGTCTCCTCGCCGAGCTTCCTCCCCACGCTCGCCATGTCGCCGACGTCCCCTGTTCTGCAAGCTCCAAGTGGTCCTGGCTCCAAGTCATTTGGGTCCATACTCAAGAGTTTGCTATGTGTGTGCCCGCCTCTGGTTGCTCTTCATGGTGCTGTTTTTGCTGCATCATGTGAGGGCGAGTAGTGGAGTGGTGGTGGTCTGCGATGTTGGTGTGGCAGAGGTGAAACCCGGTGGTCTCTCTGATAATGTTGTGGTGTGGTTGGGAACATGTAGCATCGGTCCCGGATGCTTTGGTTCATCTACCTCAGCTTGCCAACAATGTTCGAGAGACCGACCCTTGTCAAGGACCCGGAGACCCCGATGCCTTCGACACGGAGCACCGAGGATGCCTTCATGGGACGCCAAGACACCCGTCAAACCCCGAAGACCGAACCCCGTGGACCGACATGATCTTCTTCACGGATACGACAAGTACTTCCTCGAGGATGCCAAGTTCTTCACCCCGAATGCCAAGACTGACTTGATGGCGAGGACCCGGCAAGATCTTCGTGCCAACAAAATCGGCACCGACCAGAGCGGGTCCGATGTGCCCCCGACGCCAACCAAGATCTTCTTCTCGGATGCGACAGGATCGACTTCCGTTGTCCGAGACCGATCCGCCGAGACCGAACCCCAGATCCGGACCCTGGGACCCGACCCCGAACCCCTCGGAGCCAAGTTCGCCGAACCCTAATGTGTGACCCCTTTATCCGAGACCCTATTTTTATAATATTACATTATCACCTTGTTGCATTAAATCATTCATGTCGCATACATGTGTGTGGTTTGGGGACCTTATGTCGGTTCACCTAAATTAAATATGGGGTCCATATGCGGGCTTTTCTAGTCTAATATTGGCCCCATCTAAAATTGTGTAGCGAACCGGTGATATATTCTTGCCATGCTAAGATAACATTTAAATTGTGGGGCTTCTAAACAACATGAACCTATTAATTAATTGTCGGTTCCGCTTAATATGACCTAATTGCATCGCATCTTTGCCATGCCATACATCATTCATGCATCATGCTCGATCTTTTGCCGTAGTATTAAATAGTGCATCCGGTGTTTTCTCTAGTGCTTTGCTTCTTCACGGATTAGGCCGATGAGTTGATGCGAGTGTCGACCTGATCCCCGGCGAACCTTCGGCAGTGTTTCCCAGGCGAGCATCTCCCCCTTTCTACCTATCTTACTTTTATAGTATTTATTCCCTCCTGTTGATCTATTGCTATCTGTGTTGCGATGCTCTAGTTTTCGTACCCGTGATATCCCTTGCAGCCCTATATTGCCTTGGACACATCCTATTACCTGTTGATTGGTAGATAGTTGGACTTACGCGTCGTAGTCGCTTGCTCAAGTGTTGTTGCGTGTCGTCAAGTACCACAGTTGTTGGAGTTTTGCCGCATGTTTATTGTTGGAGATGATCATGGCTTTAATTACTGTTTAATAACTAAAATTGAAGTAGGTAATGCAGAGGTACCGGTGGGTGATAGACAATATTTGGTTTCCGACCGCTCACTGGTGTCCCGTAGGACCCCGAGTTCTTGACACCTGTTCCGAGATCGAGCGCGCTAACCACATGTCGGATGTGTGGGCACCCCATCGATTAGTACCTGATTTCAAAGTATTGTACTGGGGGCCACAACTAGTTTGAGGTTTTATTTACTATTCGGTACTTATGCCATGCTTTACTGCTTTATTTAAATTAGGCAAGCGGAGTGTTTTCGCGGTATCGACAAGCCCAGACACATTTTCGGGTTCCCAGTCGTTTACAGCCACTAACGCAAACCCTGAGTCCGTCTCGGAGCCCGGACGACTTCGTTGCAGGTAGACTTAGTGGGGTGGCCCCCATGTACTTGCTTTGGGTCTGGGAAACGTCATGACTTAGGCCCCGCCGACATACCGATGGGTGTATGTTAACTGATCTGGCAAAAAGGGTCGAAGTGCGTGTGGATACTTTGGTGCACCCCTGCAGGGTTAAATCTTTTCGAAAAGCTGTGTCCGCGGTTATGGACGACTTGGAGCACAGTTCTTGATCATAGACAACTATAACTAAAGTTTACTGTTATAATTTGACTTGTATCCGATGTGACTGGTAACCAGCTCCACTACAACGGAATGGCTAATTAAAAGTACCAACAACTGCTGGGTTTTGGGATATCTCATGCTAATTGTATTTGACTAGTAAGTGTCGCAACTACAACGGAATGGTTAAATAAAACTGCCCACCGCTTATTTTATCAGGATGACTACCTATACTTGACTAGTAATTGCTGCAACGATAACTGAATAAATAAAACGCCAATGTGGTGAGTTCCTCGGTTGACTTCCTCGTTTGGTGTCGAGGGAAATACCAGGATGGGTATGTTTGGTGGTAGTATCGGGATGGTTCGAATAGGTCTTTCTTATCCCTCTCGATAGTAGCGGTTATATCGAGTCTCTATAGGTTGTTTAGTACATGCTGCGCCGCTTGATCCACCATACCTATGTAGGCGAGGACCGCGAATTCTAGTCTCGCCGTGTCTTGGCCTCGATCGACGCCCTCTTTTTCCTTTGCCCTTTGTCGGCACCCTTTTGTTTAGCAGGTTTCGGTCGTTAGCAGGGTTACCCTTCCGGCTGCAGGCAGGGTTATGGACGCCAGTGGTTATTCTTCAGGGCTCTTAGCCCCATTTGCATCTTGTCCGTAGTCGGGCGCTATATCGTTTTCAAGGTGATTTGGATCTTTGTATATTATATTTGTATTCTTGACTCATTGAGTCACTACTGTACATATATCTGTTCTATGGGTCCCATCGAGGACTGTTGTGTAATGTTATTACTTCGTTTTCCACCCGCACGAAAGTGCCTGGTGGGCGTCCTTGAATCGTTTCTATGCGGGTTTGGCGGGAAGCGCTAAAACTTGCATAGGGCCGATTTGAGGGTGTTACAGAGTGGTATCAGAGCTCAGTAGTTGCGATACCCCACAAGTCCAGCCTGTAGGATAACCTAGCTAACGGCTGAAGTAGAGTGTCAAAACTATTTTTGCAAAATCGGTTGGATAGATCTGATTAGGTCTGCTTTTACTCCTTACCCCTCTGCTATTATCCTCTTACCTCTACGCGTTTTGAATCCGCTCTCTTCTCTCTCTTCGAGTCCAGGATTTCTCGTGGTTGGATTCCATCGTACCTTCAGGGTTTCGCTTCCTCCTTTGGTAACGGTGATGCTACATCTGGTCTTCATGCTATCCGAGGAATCCTTCGTCTGGTGGAATTCTCTTTGTACCTTCTCGTGCCTTCCAGTGTTTTCTGACGCGACAACATCATCTACGCCAGATCCGATGCAGAGTCTGCATCACTCCTTTGTTTCCGACCCTCGATTGTCAAGATCTTCAGTCTGATTCCGAGAATGGTTGCACGCTTTTCTACTGATTGTGCAGAGTAATAGTTTGGGTGCATGATGGATTGGCCCCCATGCCGACTACCCTTTCTATTCGCTCTTGTACATTGAAGTGGGATAGGCCGCATCTTTTCTCTCCTTCTATCGAAGTTAGAGGTGGCTTTATTTGTGGATACCTCTACCTTCGACCTTTTGTTTCCGGAGTGTTCTCTCGACGATCACGGACAACGACCTCTTGTTAGTGGTGTTGCGAGGATCTACACGATGCGCGAAGATTCAGATCGCCGCCTTCTTCCCGGTACCATGAGGCGGATCTCGAGGGCGAGATCCATTGTTAGTGGTGTCGAATTGTGGCATCCCGCAAAACCACTACTAGAAAATCGCGTTGTTTTTGTGCATTGCATCATCATGACCGCATGCTCATGTCATCATGCCACATTGCATTTGAGCATCGTCATCATCATGCATCTATTTGTCTAAAACTATTTTTGAAAGACTATCTTTGTTTTCGAAATGCCTCGTCTTTATTTCAAAGTAAAAACCGGGTCTCCGGAATATTTTGTTTTGTCTACCAACAGTTTTCAAAAGCCCCGTTTTTCAATAATAAAACATTTATTTTATTTTTAGGGGCAGCCGTACCGGGCCGATCCGACCCAGTCGGCCACCCCCAGTGCAGTACCTAGCTATCTAAACCTTTTTCCTACCTAACCCTGACCTACCCAGTCCCCAGCCACATCACCCCGGCCAATCACCTGCAGCCACCTCATCCTCTCCCCTTCCTCCAGCCAATCCCGCTTTGCCACCTCACACCACAACCACACCGCTCCAGGCCCACCACTCTACCTTCCCCTGTCCCGCACCCCCGACCCACCTGCAGTGACCGCAGTCACCCTGCCCCCAGCGCCACCTCATCTCCCGCCTAACCACCTGGTCAACCTCCACCGCGTGGCCCACCTGGCCCCCAGCCACCGGCCACGCACACACCCGACCCAGCCCCACCTGGGCACTCCACCCCACCAACCCCACACCGACCGACCCCGCCCGGCCCCACCACCCCCACGCGTCCCACCCCGCGTCTCCCTCTCCCTCACGCAAACCCGCTGCCGCCTTCCCCTCGAGCTTCACCGCCGCCTCCCTCGCTCCCTCCCCTGGCGCCCTCCCCCGTTGCCTCTTCCCCGGAGCCCGGCCCTGCGTGGCCCCATCGCCACCTCCCCTGGCGTCTCTCCCTCCCGCCTCGCCTGGCCCGGCAGCCTCCTCTTCAAAAAGGTCGCCACGCCGCTGCCGCCGCCTCCCTCCTCCACCATCTCTGGCCGCCTCCAGGAGCCTCACGTCGGCCTCCATCGGATCCCCTCTCCCCCTCGTGAACCACCCTGCGTTCGCCGCCGCCGTGCCTCCGTCAGGCCGCCCTTCCCGTAGGCCTCGCCCCGCCAGGTCCTCGTCGGCCTTCCCCAAGCGCTGCAGCAGCCGCCGGTGAGCCTCTGCAGGAGCTCTCTCCGTCCGCGCCTCCTCTGCCCCGCGTCGAAGCACCCCACCAAGTGCCGCCGCCTGCAACCTCCCTGCGACGCCGCCGCCCTGGCTGCGCGCCTCCAGGCCACCTCCTCCCTCGTCGCGTCCCTGCCCTGCATCTTCCGGCCTTGCCTGCACCGCAACCCACGTCTCCTCGCCGAGCTTCCTCCCCACGCTCGCCATGTCGCCGACGTCCCCTGTTCTGCAAGCTCCAAGTGGTCCTGGCTCCAAGTCATTTGGGTCCATACTCAAGAGTTTGCTATGTGCGTGCCCTCCTCTGGTTGCTCTTCATGGTGCTGTTGTTGCTGCATCATGTGAGGGCGAGTAGTGGAGTGGTGGTGGTCTGCGATGTTGCTGTGGTAGAGGTGAAACCCGGTGGTCTCTCTGATAATGTTGTGGTGTGGTTGGGAACACGTAGCATCGGTCCCAAATGCTTTGGTTCATCTACCTCAGCTTGCCAACAATGTTCGAGAGACAGACCCCTGTCAAGGACCCGGAGACCCCGATGCCTTCGACACGGAGCACCGAGGATGCCTTCATGGGACGCCAAGACACCCGTCAAACCCCGAAGACCGAACCCCGTGGACCGACATGATCTTCTTCACGGATACGACAAGTACTTCCTCGAGGATACCAAGTTCTTCACCCCGAATGCCAAGACCGACTTGATGGCGAGGACCCGGTAAGATCTTCGTGCCAACAAGATTGGCACCGACCAGAGCGGGTCCGATGTGCCCCCGACGCCAACCAAGATCTTCTTCTCGGATGCGACAGGATCGACTTCCGTTGTCCGAGACCGATCCGCCGAGACCGAACCCCAGATCCGGACCCTGGGACCCGACCCCGAACCCCTCGGAGCCAAGTTCGCCGAACCCTAATGTGTGACCCCTTTATCCGAGACCCTATTTTTATAATATTACATTATCACCTTGTTGCATTAAATCATTCATGTCGCATACATGTGTGTGGTTTGGGGACCTTATGTCGATTCACCTAAATTAAATATGGGGTCCATATGCGGGCTTTTCTAGTCTAATATTGGCCCCATCTAAAATTGTGTAGCGAACCGGTGATATATTCTTGCCATGCTAAGATAACATTTAAATTGTGGGGCTTCTAAACAACATGAACCTATTAATTAATTGTCGGGACCCGGTTCCGCTTAATATGACCTAATTGCATCGCATCTTTGCCATGCCATACATCATTCATGCATCATGCTCGATCTTTTGCCGTAGTATTAAATAGTGCATCCGGTGTTTTCTCTAGTGCTTTGCTTCTTCATGGATTAGGCCGATGAGTTGATGCGAGTGTCGACCTGATCCCCGGCGAACCTTCGGCAGTGTTTCCCAGGCGAGCATCTCCCCCTTTCTACCTATCTTACTTTTATAGTATTTATTCCCTCCTGTTGATCTATTGCTATCTGTGTTGCGATGCTCTAGTTTTCGTACCCGTGATATCCCTTGCAGCCCTATATTGCCTTGGACACATCCTATTACCTGTTGATTGGTAGATAGTTGGACTTACGCGTCGTAGTCGCTTGCTCAAGTGTTGTTGCGTGTCGTCAAGTACCACAGTTGTTGGAGTTTTGCCGCATGTTTATTGTTGGAGATGATCATGGCTTTAATTACTGTTTAATAACTAAAATTGAAGTAGGTAATGCAGGTACCGTGGGTGATAGACAATATTTGGTTTCGACGCCACCGGTGTCCCGTAGGACCCCGAGTTCTTGACACCTGTTCTGAGATCGAGCGCGCTAACCACATGTGGGATGTGTGGGCACCCCATCGATTAGTACCTGATTTCAAAGTATTGTACTGGGGGACACAACTAGTTTGAGGTTTTATTTACTATTCTATACTTATGCCATGCTTTACTGCTTTATTTAAATTGTGCGAGGTACTGCACACTGTACTGTTTAGGCAAGCGGAGTGTTTTCGCGGTATCGACAAGCCCAGACACATTTTCGGGTTCCCAGTCGTTTACAGCCACTAACGCAAACCCTGAGTCCGTCTCGGAGCCCGGACGACTTCGCAGTAGACTTAGTGGGTGGCCCCATGTACTTGCTTTGGGTCAGGAAACGTCATGACTTAGGCCCCGCCGACATACCGATGGGTGTATGTTAACCGATCCGCAAAAGGGTCGGTGCGTGTGGATACTTTGGTGCACCCCTGCAGGGTTAAATCTTTTCGAAAAGCCGTGTCCGCGGTTATGGACGACTTGGAGCACAGTTCTTGATCATAGACAACTATAACTAAAGTTTACTGTTATAATTTGACTTGTATCCGATGTGACTGGTAACCAGATCCACTACAACGGAATGGCTAATTAAAAGTACCAACAACTGCTGGGTTTTGGGATATCTCATGCTAATTGTATTTGACTAGTAAGTGTCGCAACTACAACGGAATGGTTAAATAAAACTGCCCACCGCTTATTTTATCAGGATGACTACCTATACTTGACTAGTAATTGCTGCAACGATAACTGAATAAATAAAACTGCCAACTGTGTGAGTTCCTCGGTAAACTTCCTCGTTTGGTGTCGAGGGGGAAATACCAGGATGGGTATGTTTGGTGGTAGTATCAGGATGGTTCCGAATAGGTCTTTCTTATCCCTCTCTGATAGCCAACAGTTATATCGAGTCTCTATAGGTTGTTTAGTACATGCTGCGCTGCCGCTTCAGTCCACCATACCTATGTAGGCGAGGACCGCCGAATTCTAGTCTCGCCGTGTACTGGCCTCAGTACTGACGCTCCTCTTTTTCCTTTGCCCTTTGTCGGCACCCCTTTTGTTTAGCAGGTTTCGACGTCGTTAGCAGGGTTACCCTTCCGGCTTGGCCTGGGCAGGGTTATGGACGCCAGTGGTTATTCTTCAGGGCTCTTAGCCCCATTTGCATCTTGTCCATAGTCGGGCGCTATATCGTTTTCAAGGTGATTTGGATCTTTGTATATTATATTTGTATTCTTGACTCATTGAGTCACTGTTGTACATATATTTGTTCTGTGGGTCCCATCGAGGACTGTTGTGTAATGTTATTACTTCGTTTTCCACCCGCACGAAAGTGCCTGGTGGGTGTCCTTGAATCGTTTCTATGAGGGTTTGGCGGGAAGCGCTAAAACTTGCATAGGGCCGATTTGAGGGTGTTACAGCAACTGTCTGATCAAGCTGCATGAATCTCGACGCTGGAGATGATAAATAGTAACCGTGGTGGAATTTTTAACTTTTACCTCATTCTCTCCTCGCATCGTCTTCTTCCTCCAACGTGTGCCTCCTCGAGCTCTCCGCGCAAAACTCGCGAAAAACCCTAGCCTCAATCCGCACCAGTCACCTCCATACTCACTCCATGGCTAGAAGCAGCACTTCCCCTTCCATGGCAGCGTCGAGCGAAGCCGCGGCGAAGCCGGCGAGCTCTATCGTCGTGCCCCCAGAGGGCTTGGTCATCCCCGCCTCGGCGGTGATTGAGTCCACTGGCGGCGACCATAATTTGGCGGCACTGGAGCCGTTGGAGGAGGAGCTTGACTCGCACAAGGGCGACTGGCGCGGCTCAGATATCATGGACCGTGATATCCAGGAGCTGATCACCGAGGGCTACCTCCCTGCGATGGAGGGGCTCGCCTGGCGGGCGGCGCCGGCCGGCGAGGTGACACCTTCTCCCCAAGCCAGAGAAAAGGTGTACCTCAAATCCCAACTGGTACGCAGCGTCTCCCTGCCCATCTCCAACTTCTTCCTCTCCGTCTTGAACCACTATAGAGTCCAGCCCTAGAATCTTTCTCCCAACAGTATCTTAGCGCTTAGCAACTACGCGGCGCTCTGCGAGGGTTACTTAGGGATAAAGCCTAGGCTAGACCTCTTCGTGTACTTCTTCACCATCAAGCGTGAAGCCGGAGCCAGTAAGGAAGAACTTAGGAATTGCGGCACCATAAGCTTCAAGATCCATTCTGGCCGGCGGTTCCTAGACATCGTCGGTCACGAGTCCTGCAAAAACTGGCAGCATACTTACTTCTACGGCCCAGATATCCCTCTGGCCGGCCGACAAGTAACGTACCCGGACTTCGTTGACGGAGCCGCCACTGAAGCCTCGTCATGGAGATCACAGTCCTCCCTTCCCTCCGACCTCGATGCTTCTCGCACCATAAGGCGGATAGAATGGTTCGTGGAGACTGGTTTGACCGGCTTGGACCTAGCCATGTGCTGGTTCATCAGGCGAATCCAACCTCTGCAGCACCGCGCGAAGCTCATGCACGAGTATACCAGCGATAGAAGGGATAGCCTCCGCATCTCCGTGGACAACTTCTCGAGCGACTCCGTCAATCTCCGCCTTAAGGACATCGTCAAGGTGAAGGACAAGAAGTGTGACTTCACCATCACCTATGACATGTTCGTAGACGGCAAGTGCCCAAAGGTAGTTATTTATTTTCCGTGTATGACATATACTCCAGTTCTTCCGTCTTGAAAATGTCATCTCATCTAACACGGTGACTTCTCACTTAACAGCTTAGCGACATAGATGAGGACAGCATGGCTCCACAAATCTATGATCCAAAGATGAAGGAAGTCACCGTCATGTCCGACGATGATGCTCCGTTGGCACGAAAGCGGAAGAGCTCCACCTCTAACGCTGCCAACGGAGGCAAGAAGAAGACGGAGGGTGGAGCCTCCAAGAAGACTACCGCCTGTTGGAATTATGCCCTAGAGGCAATAATAAAGATGTTATTATTATAATTCTTGTTCATGATAAAGTTTATATTCCATGCTAGAATTGTATTAAGCGGAAACTTTAATACTTGTGTAGTTTATGAATGACATTGTGTCCCTAGTATGCCTCTATGGACTAGCTCATTGATTAATGATGGTTAAG
Organism: Avena insularis; assembly: GCA_023614405.1. Classification (NCBI taxonomy): domain Eukaryota; kingdom Viridiplantae; phylum Streptophyta; class Magnoliopsida; order Poales; family Poaceae; genus Avena; species Avena insularis. The sequence goes on along the minus strand of CM042693.1, from coordinate 256,662,230 downwards.
GTTTCCTAACCATACACATGAGTTGTTGATTAATAATGAGATCATATCATTGGGAGAATGATATGATGGACGGACCCAAATTAAGCAGAGCAATTAGATCGTGTCATCGTGTTCATCTTTGTGAAGCTTTTATTATGTCAAATAGTGTATTCCTTAGACCATGAGATAATGCAACTCCCTGGTATCGGAAGAAAGCTTTGAGGTCATCAAACGTCATCCTATGAGAGGGTGATCATAAAGGTGTCTCTCAGGTGATCGGAAAGTACCTGTTGGGTTGTATGTATCGAGATGGGATTTGTCCCTCCCAAGTCGGAGAGATATACTTCGGGCCCACTCGGTAATCGATATCAACACCTCTTGCAAGCACGTGGTTAAGGAGTTAATCACAAAGTGATATCAGATTATGGAACGAGTAAAGTACTTGTTGTGAACGAGATTGAACTAGGTATGCCGATGCCGACGATCGAATCTCGGGCAAGTAAAATATCGTGTGACGAAGGGAATATATATATGGGATTGATTGAATCCTGGCATCGTGGTTCATCCGATATGATCATCGATGAATGTGTGGGAGTCAATATGGGTTTCCAGACCCCGATGTTGATTATTGATAGAAGATCATGTCTGCATATTCTCGAACCCGTAGGGTCACACACTTAACATGTCTCGGCGCTAGGATAGAATGGATAATTGGTTTATGAGTTTTTTTTTGGAGTCTCGGATGAGATACAGGACGTCACAAGAGGTTCCGGAGAATAAGATTCATATAAGGGAAAGCAGTTTTTGGATTTCGAAATTGTTTCGGATTGTTCGGTATTGTACCGGAAGGTTCTAGAAGCTTCCAGAGTGGGACCAACATGGACCCACTTGTCGGGAGGGGGCGTGGGCCTATGAGGGAGTTCCCTGGCTGCATTGGGCCAGGGGCACAAGGCCCCGTAGGCCCAGCCGGCCAAGCCCTAGGGGAAACCCTAGGGAGAGCTTCTTGAAGGGGGGAAACTTGCCCCCCACTCCTCCCTTGTGGCCGCCGGCCCTAGGCTTGGAGGAGGGGGCAAGGGGCAGCCTCCCACCCCTCTATATAAAGAGGGCAGGGGCGCACCCTTCCCCAACACCTCCTCAAGCCCTAGCCGCCTAGCTGCTGCCCTCATCTCTCCCTCTCTCCCGATTGCACGTAGGCGAAGCCCTGCCGCAGAAACTCTCCACCGTTTGCACCACGCTGTCGTGTTGTAGATCCAACCTATCTCTCCACCCCACTTGCTGGACCGAGGAAGGAGGAGACGTCGAGGTGCTATACATGTGCATCTCTCAGAGGCATCGCCAATTGCGGTGTTGGATCGGATCGGATCGCGAGGAGGAGAAGGCTAATACGACTACATCAAACACGTTCCGTCGAACGTTCCGTTGTGCGATTTCTTCAAGGGTATGAAGTTCTCATGTACTCCCTCTCGTTGTTTGCATCTCCTAGATTAGATCTTGGCTTTTCCCGTTCGCATCCGTAGAAAATTTTGATTTACTATGCTGCAAAACCCTTCAGTGGTATCAGAGCTAGATCTATGCGTAGATGTGTTTCACGACTAGAACGCAACATGCTTGTTGCGGGCGTTGATGTTTTCTGTTGCAAGACTGTTGTTTGTGTACTTCTTATGACGCGGTATAGTGAGATCGAAGCGGTCCAGGCCAACTTTACGCGACCTCGTTCGCGAGACCGGCTCCGCACTTGACGTGTGGCTTGTTCCACACATGCGGCTGGTGGATGCCGATTTCTCACTATAGTTGTCATGGGATTTACACCGGATGTTGGCAACCATAATATCACCGTTGTGGCTTTCTGTAGGTAAGAATCGTTCTTAGCTTGTTACTCCCATAAGCCACGTAAAACATGCAACAACAAAGTAGAGGCGTCTAACTTGTTTTTGCAGGGAGTGTTTCTGTGATATGGTATGGCCCAAGATGTGATGTGTATGTTGTATGCAATGATCATGTTTTGTAATGTTTCACGACTTGCATGTCGATGAGTACACAACCGGCAGGAGCCATATGGTTGTCTTTATAATTGTGTATGACCTGTGTGTCAACTTCTTATACGCCATGTAATAGCTTTACTTTATCACTAAGTAGTTAGCAATAGTTGTAGTTGCTATTCATGGTGGAGGAAATCATGGTGGAGTGATGGAGATCATGCTGGCACGCACAAGATGGAGATCATTGCGCGGATATTGGCTATACCATGTCACATAAAATTATATGCATGTGATGTTTATCCTTTTATGTATCTTATTATGCTTAGATTGCGACGGTAGCATTATAAGATGATTCCTCACTTAAAGATCAAGATAAAACTGTGTTCTCCCCATGTATGAACTATTGCGAAAGTTCGTCGTGTTCAAGCATCACGTGATGATCGGGTGCTATAACTCTACGTTCACATACAACGGGTGCAAGCCAGTTTTTGCACACGCGGAAATACTTGGGTTTGACTTGACGAGCCTAGCATGTACAGACATGGCCTCGGAACACACGAACCGAAAGGTTAAGCATGAGTCATATGAATGATATGATCGACACTTCGTTGTCCACCATTGAAACGACATCTCTTCTCGTGAAGATTGGATTAGGTGTGGTGAATTTGGATCATGTTCACTAAACAACTTGAGGGATGTTGAATTTAGTGGGAGTTCATCTAGTAATTTGATTAAGTTGAACTAGTTATCATGAACATAGTCTAAATTGTACTTGCAAACTTTTAGATCAAATGGCTAAGTCCAACTTCAACTTCAACGTTTTTGCTGAGAAAGAAAAGCTTAAGAACAATGGGTCTAACTTCACCAACTGGTTCCGCAATCTGAGAATCATTCACGCTGGCGGACAAAAGGACTATGTCCTTGAGAAAGCGCTAGGTGACGCCCCTGCTATAGATGCGCCGGCTGATGAGAAAGTTGTTTATCAGTCGTGCAAAGATGATTATGGTGTGATTAAGAGCACCATGTTGTTTGCTATGGAATCGGACCTTCAAAATCGTTTTGAGTAGTTCCCCAGGCCCTTTGAGATTCTTGAGGAATTGAAAACTATGTTTTAGACTCAGGCCCATTCTGAGAGATATGAGATCTCTGAGAAATTCTTTAACTGCAAGATGGAGGAAGGGAGTTCCGTTAGTGAGCACGCCATTAAGATGTCGGGCTACACTCAACGCCTTGAGCAACTAGACTGCAAGATTCCAGAGGAGCTCAAGATTGACAGAGTTCTGCAATCACTCCCTCCTAGCTACAAAGGTTTTGTAGTTACTCATAATCAGATTGTTTCCACTGATACGATCACTGAGGTCTTCGCTAAGCTGAAAGCTGCGGAGGTGGACATCAAGAAGGATAATCATGTGTTGATGGTCAACAAGCCCCCCAGCTTTAAGAAAGGTAAGGGTGAAGAAGTCCTTCAAGAAAGGCAGCGGCAAGCGCGTTGCCCCTGCTGAGAAGAAGCTCAAGTCTGGACCTAAGCCGGACACTGAGTGCTTCTATTGCAAGGACAAGGTTCACTGGAAGTGCAACTGTCCGAAGTACTTAGCGGACAAGAAGGCTGGCACCATCAAAGGTATATTTGATATACATGTTATTGATTTTTTCCTTACTAGCCCTTGTTGTAGTGCCTGGGTATTTGATACTGGTTCAGTTGCTAATATTTGTAACTCGAAACAGGAGCTACGAAATAGACGGCGGCTAGCGAGGGATGAGGTGACGATGCGTGTTGGCAACGGATCAAGAGTTGATGTGATGGCCGTCGGCACGCTCTCCTTAGTTTTACCTTCGGGATTAGTTTTAAACCTCAATAAATGTTATTATGTGCCTGCGTTGAGCATGAACATCATATCTGGATCGTATTTATTACAAGACGGTTATTCATTTAAATCGGAGAATAATGGTTGTTCTATTTATATGAGTAACATCTTTTATGGTCATGCACCTGCTATGAATGGTTTATTTCTTCTGAATCTCGAAAGCGATGAAACACACATCCATAACATTGAGGCTAAGAGATGCAAGGTAGATAGTGATAATACGACTTATTTGTGGCACTGCCGTCTAGGTCATATTGGTATAAAACGCATGAAAAAACTCCATTCTGATGGACTTTTGGAGTCTCTTGATTTTGAATCATTTGACACGTGCGAGCCGTGCCTCATGGGCAAAATGATCAAAACCCCGTTCTCCGGTATGATGGAGCGAGCAACGGACTTGTTGGAAATCATACATACTGATGTATGCGGACCAATGAGTGTTTCAACGCGCGGTGGTTATCGCTATTTTCTCACTTTTACGGATGACTTAAGTAGATATGGGTATATATATTTAATGAAACATAAGTCTGAAACATTTGAAAAATTCAAAGAATTTCATAACAAAGTGGAAAACCATCGTAACAGAAAAATTAAGTTTCTACGATCTGATCGTGGAGGTGAATATTTGAGTTATGATTTTCTCACACATCTTAAAGCAAGCGGAATCATTTCGCAACTCATGCCACCCGGAACACCACAGCGCAATGGTGTGTCTGAACGCCGGAATCGAACTCTATTAGATATGGTGCGATCAATGATGTCTCTTACGGATTTGCCGTTATCATTTTGGGGTTATGCATTAGAAACCGCTGCATTCACTTTAAATAGGGCACCATCTAAATCCGTTGAGACGACACCGTATGAACTATGGTTTGGTGCTAAACCTAAGTTTTTGTTTCTTAAAGTTTGGGGATGTGAAGCTTAACTCAAGAAGTTGATGCCGGACAAGCTCGAACCCAAAGCGGAGAAATGCGTCTTCATAGGATACCCTAAGGAAATGATTGGGTATACCTTCTACCACAGATCCGAAGGCAAAGTGTTTGTTGCAAAGAACGGATCCTTTCTTGAGAATGAGTTTCTCTCGAAAGAAGTGAGTGGGAGGAAGGTAGAGCTAGACGAGGTTATTGAACCTTCTCTCGAGTTGGAGAGTAGCGCAGCACCTGAAATTGTTCCAAAGGCCTGCACCAACAAGAGAGGAAGCTAATGACGAGGATCATGAAACTTGAACGATGCTACTCTTGAACTTCGCAGGTCGACAAGGTCATGCGCCACTCCTGAATGGTACGGCAACCATGTCTTAACTGTCTTGTTGGTAGACAACAGTGAACCTGCGAACTATGAGGAAACGATGATGAGCCCAGACTCTGAGAAATGGCTAGAGGCCATGAAATCCGAATTGGGATCCATGAGCGAAAACCAAGTATGGACTTTGGTGGACCCTCCTAGCGACCGAAAGGCCGTTGAGTGGAAATGGATTTTCAAGAAGAAAACGGACACGGATCGTAATGTTACTGTCTATAAAGCACGGCTTGTCGTGAAAGGTTTTTGACAAGTTCAAGGTGTTGACTACGATGAGACTTTCTCTCCCGTAGTGATGTTTAAGTCCATTCAGATTTTATTAGAAATTGCTGCGTTTCATGATTATGAAATATGGCAGATGGATGTCAAGACTGCGTTCCTCAATGGCAACATTGATGAAGAGTTGCATATGATGCAACCCGAAGGTTTTGTCGATCCTAAGGATGTGAATAAAGTATGCAAACTTTAGCGTTCCATTTATGGACTAAAGCAAGCATCTCGGAGTTGGAACCTTCGTTTTGATCAAGTGATCAAGATCTTTGGATTTGTTCCAAATTGCTACGAAGCATGTATCTACAAGAAAGTGAGTGGGAGCTCAGTGACATTTTTGGTACTATATGTGGATGACCTATTGATTATTGGAAATGACATTGATATGCTTAATGATGTGAAGAGTTATTTGAACAAATGTTTTTCAATGAAAGACCTAGGGGAAACTTCTTATATATTAGGCATCAAAATCTATAGAGATAGACAAAGACTCCTAATAGCTTTAAGCCAAAGTACATACCTAGACAAAGTTCTGAAAAGGTTCAGCATGGATAAGGCAAAGAAAGGTTCAAAGGCCTATGTTGTCGAGTAAGATATTGAGCAAGGCTCAAGTGTCCACTACTGATGGCGATAGAGAAGCTATGAGCAAAGTGCCTTATGCCTCGGCCATAGGTTCTATCATGTATGCCATGCTATGTACTAGACCGGATGTGTCCAATGCTCTTAGTTTGACGAGCAGATACCAAAGTGATCTAGGAGTGGAACACTGGACAGCCGTGAAGAACATCCTAAAGTACTTAAATAGGACTAAAGAAATGTTCTTAGTCTATGGAGGTTATGAATAGCTCGTCGTAAAAGGTTACGTCGATGCTAGTTTCGACACCGACAAGGATGATTCTAAATCTCAGACAGGATACATTTATATTTTGAATGGAGGAGCTGTGAGCTGGAGAAGCTGCAAGCAAATCGTGATCGCGGGATCTACAGTAGAAGCAGAATACATGGCTGCTGCAGAAGCGTCAAGTGAAGGAGTTTGGATCAGGAACTTCATCACTGAGCTTGGTGTGGTTCCAAGTGCCTTGTACCCATTGGAGATATTGTGTGACAACACTGGCGCCATAGCACTGGCTAAGGAACCAAGATATCATCCAAAGACCAAGCATATCAATCGCAAGTTTCATATAATTCGAGATTATATAACAGATGGAGATCTGAAGATTAGCAAAGTACATACGGATCTGAATGTCGCAGATCCATTGACTAAACCTCTTCCACGAGCAAAACATGATCAGCACCTTAGTGCCATGGGTGTTAGATTGTTGCCAGATGTGAACTAGATTATTGACTCTAGTGCAAGTGGGAGACTGTTGGAATTATGCCCTAGAGTCAATAATAAAGATGTTATTATTATAATTCTTGTTCATGATAAAGTTTATATTCCATGCTAGAATTGTATTAAGCGGAAACTTTAATACTTGTGTGGTTTATGAACGACATCGTGTCCCTAGTATGCCTCTATGGACTAGCTCATTGATTAATGATGGTTAAGGTTTCCTAACCATACACATGAGTTGTCGATTAATAATGAGATCATATCATTGGGAGAATGATATGATGGACAGACCCAAATTAAGCAGAGCAATTAGATCGTGTCATCGTGTTCATCTTTGTGAAGCTTTTCTTATGTCAAATATTGTATTCCTTAGACCATGAGATAATGCAACTCCCTGGTATCGGAAGAAAGCTTTGAGGTCATCAAACGTCATCCTATGAGAGGGTGATCATAAAGGTGTCTCGGTGATCGGAAAGTACATTGGGTTGTATGTATCGAGATGGGATTTGTCCCTCCCAAGTCGGAGAGATATACTTCGGGCCCACTCGGTAATCGATATCAACACCTCTTGCAAGCACGTGGTTAAGGAGTTAACCACAAAGTGATATCAGATTATGGAACGAGTAAAGTACTTGCTGTGAACAAGATTGAACTAGGTATGCCGATGCCGACGATCGAATCTCGGGCAAGTAAAATATCGCGTGACGAAGGGAATATATATATATGGGATTGATTGAATCCTCGCATCGTGGTTCATCCGATATGATCATCGATGAATGTGTGGGAGTCAATATGGGTTTCCAGACCCCGCTGTTGATTATTGATAGAAGATCATGTCTGCATATTCTCGAACCCGTAGGGTCACACACTTAACGTGTCTTGACGCTAGGATAGAATGGATAATTGGTTTATGATTTTTTTCAGAGTCTCGGATGAGATCCAGGACGTCACGAGAGGTTCCGGAATGGTCCAGAGAATAAGATTCATATAAGGGAAAGCAGTTTTCGGAATTGTTTCGGATTGTTCGGTATTGTACCGGAAGGTTCTAGAAGCTTCCAGAGTGGGACCAACGTGGCCTCACTTGTCGGGAGGGGGCGTGGGCCTACGAGGGAGTGCCCTGGCCGCATTGAGCCAGGGGCACAAGGGCCCATAGGCCCAGCCGGCCAAGCCCTAGGGGAAACCCTAGGGAGACCTTCTAGAAGGGGGGAAACTTGTCCCCCACTCCTCCCTTGTGGCCGCCGGCCCTAGGCTTGGAGGAGGGGGCAAGGGGCAGCCGCCCACCCCTCTATATAAAGAGGGCAGGGGCGCACCCTTCCCCAACACCGCCTCAAGCCCTAGCCGCCTAGCTGCTGCCCTCCTCTCTCCCTCTCTCCCGATTGCGCGTAGGCGAAGCCCTGCCGCAGAAACTCTCCACCGTTTGCACCACGCCGTCATGTTGTAGATCCAACCTATCTCTCCACCCCACTTGCTGGACCGAGGAAGGAGGAGACGTCGAGGTGTTGTACATGTGCATCTCTCGGAGGCATCGCCAATTGCGGTGTTGGATCGGATCGGATCGCGAGGAGGAGAAGGCTAATACGACTACATCAACCACGTTCCATCGAACGTTCCGCTGTGCGATTTCTTCAAGGGTATGAAGTTCTCATCTACTCCCTCTCGTTGTTTGCATCTCCTAGATTAGATCTTGGCTTTTCCCGTTCGCATCCGTAGAAAATTTTGATTTACTATGCTGCAAAACCCTTCAGTGGTATCAGAGCTAGATCTATGCGTAGATGTGTTTCACGACTAGAACGCAACATGATTGCTACGGGCGTTGATGTTTTCTGTTGCAAGCCTCTTGTTTGTGTACTTCTTATGACGTGGTATAGTGAGATCGAAGCGGTCCAGGCCAACTTTACGCGACCTCGTTCGCGAGACCGGCTCCGCACTTGACGTGTGGCTTGTTCCACACATGCGGCTGGTGGATGCCAGTTTCTCTCACTATAGTTGTCATGGGATTTACACCAGATGTTGGCAACCATAATATCACCGTTGTGGCTTTCCGTAGGTAAGAATCGTTCTTAGCTTGTTACTCCCATAAGCCACGTAAAACATGCAACAACAAAGTAGAGGCGTCTAACTTGTTTTTGCAGGGAGTGTTTCTGTGATATGGTATGGACCAAGATGTGATGTGTATGTTGTATGCAATGATCATGTTTTGTAATGTTTCACGACTTGCATGTCGATGAGTACACAACCGGCAGGAGCCATATGGTTGTCTTTATAATTGTGTATGACCATGTAATAGCTTTACTTTATCACTAAGTAGTTAGCAATAGTTGTAGTTGCTATTCGTGGTGGAGGCAATCATGGTGGAGTGATGGAGATCATGCTGGCACGCACAAGATGGAGATCATTGCGCGGATATTGGCTATACCATGTCACATAAAATTATATGCATGTGATGTTTATCCTTTTATGTATCTTATTATGCTTAGATCGCGACGGTAGCATTATAAGATGATTCCTCATAAAGATCAAGATAAAACTGTGTTCTCCCCATGTATGCACTGCTATGAAAGTTCGTCGTGTTCAAGAATCACGTGATGATCGGGTGTTATAAACTCTACATTCACATACAACGGTGCAAGCCAGTTTTGCACACGCGAAATACTTGGGTTTGACTTGGAGCCTAGCATGTACAGACATGGCCTTGGAACACACGAACCGAAAGGTTAAGCATGAGTCATATGAATGATATGACCGACACTTCATTGTCCACCATTGAAACAACATCTCTTCTCGTGAAGATCGGATTAGGTGTGGTGAATTTGGATCATGTTCACTAAACAACTTGAGGGATGTTGAATTTAGTGGGAGTTCATCTAGTAATTTGATTAAGTTGAACTAGTTATCATGAACATAGTCTAAATTGTACTTGCAAACTTTGTAGATCAAATGGCTAAGTCCAACTTCAACTTCAATGTTTTTGCTGAGAAAGAAAAGCTTAAGAACAATGGGTCTAACTTCACCAACTGGTTCCGCAATCTGAGAATCATTCTCGCTGGCGGACAAAAGGACTATGTCCTTGAGAAAGCGCTAGGTGACGCCCCTGCTGTAGATGTGCCGGCTGATGAGCAAGTTGTTTATCAGTCGCGCAAAGATGATTATGGTGTGATTAAGAGCACCATGTTGTTTGCTATGGAATCGGACCTTCAAAGTCGTTTTGAGTAGTTCCCCAGGCCCTTTGAGATTCTTGAGGAATTGAAAACTATGTTTTAGACTCAGGCCCATTCTGAGAGATATGAGATCTCTGAGAAATTCTTTAACTGCAAGATGGAGGAAGGGAGTTCCGTTAGTGAGCACGCCATTAAGATGTCGGGCTACACTCAACGCCTTGAGCAAATGGACTGCAAGATTCCAGAGGAGCTCAAGATTGACAGAGTTCTGCAATCACTCCCTCCTAGCTACAAAGGTTTTGTAGTTACTCATAATCAGATTGTTTCCACTGATACGATCACTGAGGTCTTCGCTAAGTTGAAAGAGACGGAGGTGGACATCAAGAAATATAATCATGTGTTGATGGTCAACAAGCCCCCCAGCTTTAAGAAAGGTAAGGGTGCAAAGAAGTCCTTCAAGAAAGGCAGCGGCAAGCGCGTTGCCCCTGCTGAGAAGAAGCTCAAGTCTGGACCTAAGCCGGACACTGAGTGCTTCTATTGCAAGGACAAGGGTCACTGGAAGCGCAACTGTCCGAAGTACTTAGCGGACAAGAAGGCTGGCACCATCAAAGGTATATTTGATATACATGTTATTGATGTTTTCCTTACTAGCCCTCGTTGTAGTGCCTGGGTATTTGATACTGGTTCAGTTGCTAATATTTGTAACTCGAAGCAGGAGCTACGGAATAGACGGCGGCTAGCGAGGGATGAGGTGATGATGCGTGTTGGCAACGGATCAAGAGTTGATGTGATGGCCGTCGGCACGCTCTCCTTAGTTTTACCTTCGGTATTAGTTTTAAACCTCAATAAATGTTATTATGTGCCTGCGTTGAGCATGAACATCATATCTGGATCGTGTTTATTGCAAGACGGTTATTCATTTAAATCGGAGAATAATGGTTGTTCTATTTATATGAGTAACATCTTTTATGGTCATGCACCTGCTATGAATGGTTTATTTCTTCTGAATCTCGAAAGCGATGAAACACACATCCATAACATTGAGGCTAAGAGATGCAAGGTAGATAGTGATAATACGACTTATTTGTGGCACTGCCGTCTAGGTCATATTGGTATAAAACGCATGAAAAAACTCCATTCTGATGGACTTTTGGAGTCTCTTGATTTTGAATCATTTGACACGTGCGATCCGTGCCTCATGGGCAAAATGATCAAAACCCCGTTCTTCGGTATGATGGAGCGAGCAACGGACTTGCTGGAAATCATACATACTGATGTATGCGGACCAATGAGTGTTTCAACGCGCGGTGGTTATCGCTATTTTCTCACTTTTACTGATGACTTAAGTAGATATGGGTATATCTATTTAATGAAACATAAGTCTGAAACATTTGAAAAAATCAAAGAATTTCAGAACAAAGTGGAAAACCATCGTAACAGAAAAATTAAGTTTCTACGATCCGATCGTGGAGGTGAATATTTGAGTTATGTTTTCTCACACATCTTAAAGCAAGCGGAATCATTTCGCAACTCACGCCACCCGGAACACCACAGCGCAATGGTGTGTCTGAACACCGCAATCGAACTCTATTAGATATGGTGCGATCAATGATGTCTCTTACGGATTTGCCGTTATCATTTTGGGGTTATGCATTAGAAACCGCTGCATTCACTTTAAATAGGGCACCATCTAAATCTGTTGAGACGACACCGTATGAACTATGGTTTGGTGCTAAACCTAAGTTTTTGTTTCTTAAAGTTTGGGGATGCGAAGCTTAACTCAAGAAGTTGATGTCGGACAAGCTCGAACCCAAAGCGGAGAAATGCGTCTTCATAGGATACCCTAAGGAAATGATTGGGTATACCTTCTACCACAGATCCGAAGGCAAAGTGTTTGTTGCAAAGAACGGATCCTTTCTTGAGAATGAGTTTCTCTCGAAAGAAGTGAGTGGGAGGAAGGTAGAGCTAGACGAGGTTATTGAACCTTCTCTCGAGTTGGAGAGTAGCGCAGCACCTAAAATTGTTCCAGTGCCGTCTGCACCAACAAGAGAGGAAGATAATGACGAGGATCATGAAACTTCGAACGATGCTACTACTGAACTTCGCAGGTCGACAAGGTCATGCGCCACTCCTGAATGGTACGGCCACCATGTCTTAACTGTCTTGTTGGTAGACAACAGTGAACCTGCGAACTATGAGGAAACGATGATGAGCCCAGACTCTGAGAAATGGCTAGAGGCCATGAAATCCGAATTGGGATCCATGAGCGAAAACCAAGTATGGACTTTGGTGGACCCTCCTAGCGACCGAAAGGCCGTTGAGTGCAAATGGATTTTCAAGAAGAAAACGGACACGGATGGTAATGTTACTGTCTATAAATCACGGCTTGTCGCGAAAGGTTTTTGACAAGTTCAAGGTGTTGACTACGATGAGACTTTCTCTCCAGTAGCGATGTTTAAGTCCATTCGGATTTTATTAGCAATTGCTGCGTTTCATGATTATGAAATATGGCAGATGGATGTCAAGACTGCGTTCCTCAATGGCAACATTGATGAAGAGTTGCATATGATGCAACCCGAAGGTTTTGTCGATCCTAAGGATGCGAATAAAGTATGCAAACTTCAGCGTTCCATTTATGGACTGAAGCAAGCATCTCGGAGTTGGAACCTTCGTTTTGATCAAGTGATCAAGATCTTTGGATTTGTTCCAAATTGCTACGAAGCTTGTATCTACAAGAAAATGAGTGGGAGATCAGTGACATTTTTGGTACTATATGTGGATGACATATTGAATATTGGAAATGACATTGATATGCTTAATGATGTGAAGAGTTATTTGAACAAATGTTTTTCAATGAAAGACCTAGGGGAAACTTCTTATATATTAGGCATCAAAATCTATAGAGATAGACAAAGACTCCTAATAGCTTTAAGCCAAAGTACATACCTAGACAAAGTTCTGAAAAGGTTCAGCATGGATAAGGCAAAGAAAGGTTCAGTGCCTATGTTGTCAGGTAAGATATTGAGCAAGGCTCGGTGTCCACTACTGAACGATAGAGAAGCTATGAGCAAAGTTCCTTATGCCTCGCCATAGGTTCTATCATGTATGCCATGCTATGTACTAGACCGGATGTGTCCAATGCTCTTAGTTTGACGAGATACCAAAGTGATCTAGAGTGGAACCTTTGGGACGTGAAGAACATCCTAAAGTACTTAAATAGGACTAAAGAAATGTTCTTAGTCTATGGAGGTGATGAATAGCTTCGTCAGAAAGGTTACGTCGATGCTAGTTTCGACACCGACAAGGATGATTCTAAATCTCACACAGGATACATTTATATTTTGAATGGAGGAGCTATGAGCTGGAGAAGCTGCAAGCAAATCGTGATCGCGGGATCTACAGTAGAAGCGGAATACATGGCTGCTGCAAAAGCGTCAAGTGAAGGAGTTTGGATCAGGAACTTCATCACTGAGCTTGGTGTGGTTCCAAGTGCCTTGTACCCATTGGAGATATTGTGTGACAACACTGGCGCCATAGCACTGGCTAAGGAACCAAGATATCATCCAAAGACCAAGCATATCAATCGCAAGTTTCATATAATTCGAGATTATATAATGATGGAGATCCAAGATTAGCAAAGTACATACGGATCTGAATGTCGCAGATCCATTGACTAAACCTCTTCCACGAGCAAAACATGATCAGCACCTTAGTGCCATGGGTGTTAGATTGTTGCCAGATGTGAACTAGATTATTGACTCTAGTGCAAGTGGGAGACTGTTGGAATTATGCCCTAGAGTCAATAATAAAGATGTTATTATTATAATTCTTGTTCATGATAAAGTTTATATTCCATGCTAGAATTGTATTAAGCGGAAACTTTAATACTTGTGTGGTTTATGAACGACATCGTGTCCCTAGTATGCCTCTATGGACTAGCTCATTGATTAATGATGGTTAAGGTTTCCTAACCATACACATGAGTTGTCGATTAATAATGAGATCATATCATTGGGAGAATGATATGATGGATGAACAAATTAAGCAGAGCAATTAGATCGTGTCATCGTGTTCATCTTTGTGAAGCTTTTCTTATGTCAAATATTGTATTCCTTAGACCATGAGATAATGCAACTCCCTGGTATCGGAAGAAAGCTTTGAGGTCATCAAACGTCATCCTATGAGAGGGTGATCATAAAGGTGTCTCTCGGTGATCGGAAAGTACCATTGGTTGTATGTATCGAGATGGGATTTGTCCCTCCCAAGTTGGAGAGATATACTGGGCCCACTGTAATCGATATCAACACCTCTTGCAAGCACGTGGTTAAGGAGTTAATCACAAAGTGATATCAGATTATGGAACGAGTAAAGTACTTGCTGTGAACGAGATTGAACTAGGTATGCCGATGCCGACGATCGAATCTCGGGCAAGTAAAATATCGCGTGACGAAGGGAATATATATATATATATATGGGATTGATTGAATCCTGGCATCGTGGTTCATCCGATATGATCATCGATGAATGTGTGGGAGTCAATATGGGTTTCCAGACCCCGCTGTTGATTATTGATAGAAGATCATGTCTGCATATTCTCGAACCCGTAGGGTCACACACTTAACGTGTCTTGACGCTAGGATAGAATGGATAATTGGTTTATGATTTTTTTCAGAGTCTCGGATGAGATCCAGGACGTCACGAGAGGTTCCGGAATGGTCCGGAGAATAAGATTCATATAAGGGAAAGCAGTTTTTGGATTTCGGAATTGTTTCGGATTGTTAGGTAATGTACCGGAAGGTTCTAGAAGCTTCCAAAGTGGGACCAACGTGGCCTCACTTGTCGGGAGGGGGCGTGGGCCTACGGGGGAGTGCCCTGGCCGCATTGGGCCAGGGGCACAAGGCCCCATAGGCCCAGCCGGCCAAGCCCTAGGGGAAACACTAGGGAGACCTTCTAGAAGGGGGGAAACTTGTCCCCCACTCCTCCCTTGTGGCCGCCGGCCCTAGGCTTGGAGGAGGGGGCAAGGGGCAGCCTCCCACCCCTCTATATAAAGAGGGCAGGGGCGCACCCTTCCCCAACACCGCCTCAAGCCCTAGCCGCCTAGCTGCTGCCCTCCTCTCTCCCTCTCTCCCGATTAGCGTGGCGGCTAAGCCTGCAGAAACTCTCCACCGTTTGCACCACGCCGTCATGTTGTAGATCCAACCTATCTCTCCACCCCACTTGCTGGACCGAGGAAGGAGGAGACGTCGAGGTGCTGTACATGTGCATCTCTCGGAGGCATCGCCAATTGCGGTGTTGGATCGGATCGGATCGCGAGGAGGAGAAGGCTAATACGACTACATCAACCACGTTCCGTCGAACGTTCCGCTGTGCGATTTCTTCAAGGGTATGAAGTTCTCATCTACTCCCTCTCGTTGTTTGCATCTCCTAGATTAGATCTTGGCTTTTCCCGTTCGCATCCGTAGAAAATTTTGATTTACTATGCTGCAAAACCCTTCAGTGGTATCAGAGCTAGATCTATGTGTAGATGTGTTTCATGACTAGAACGCAACATGATTGTTGCGGGCGTTTATGTTTTCTGTTGCAAGCCTCTTGTTTGTGTACTTCTTATGACGTGGTATAGTGAGATCGAAGCGGTCCAGGCCAAATTTTAGCGACCTCGTCATGACCGGCTCAAGACTTGACGTGTGGCTTGTTCCACATGCGGCTGGTGGATGCCAGTTTCTCTCACTATAGTTGTCATGGGATTTACACCAGATGTTGGCAACCATAATATCACCGTTGTGGCTTTCCATAGGTAAGAATCGTTCTTAGCTTGTTACTCCCATAAGCCACGTAAAACATGCAACAACAAAGTAGAGGCGTCTAACTTGTTTTTGCAGGGAGTGTTTCTGTGATATGGTATGGCCCAAGATGTGATGTGTATGTTGTATGCAATGATCATGTTTTGTAATGTTTCACGACTTGCATGTCGATGAGTACACAACCGGCAGGAGCCATATGGTTGTCTTTATAATTGTGTATGACCTGCGTGTCAACTTCTTATACGCCATGTAATAGCTTTACTTTATCACTAAGTAGTTAGCAATAGTTGTAGTTGCTATTCGTGGTGGAGGCAATCATGGTGGAGTGATGGAGATCATGCTGGCACGCACAAGATGGAGATCATTGCGCGGATATTGGCTATACCATGTCACATAATATTATATGCATGTGATGTTTATCCTTTTATGTATCTTATTATGCTTAGATCGCGACGGTAGCATTATAAGATGATTCCTCACTTAAAGATCAAGATAAAACTGTGTTCTCCCCATGTATGCACTGTTGCGAAAGTTCGTCGTGTTCAAGCATCACGTGATGATCGGGTGCTATAAACTCTACGTTCACATACAACGGGTGCAAGCCAGTTTTTGCACACGCGGAAATACTTGGGTTTGACTTGACGAGCCTAGCATGTACAGACATGGCCTTGGAACACACGAACCGAAAGGTTAAGCATGAGTCATATGAATGATATGATTGACACTTCGTTTTCCACCATTGAAACAACATCTCTTCTCGTGAAGATCGGATTAGGTGTGGTGAATTTGGACCATGTTCACTAAACAACTTGAGGGATGTTGAATTTAGTGGGAGTTTATCTAGTAATTTGATTAAGTTGAACTAGTTATCATGAACATAGTCTAAATTGTACTTGCAAACTTTGTAGATCAAATGGCTAAGTCCAAGTTCAACTTCAACGTTTTTGCTGAGAAAGAAAAGCTTAAGAATAATGGGTCTAACTTCACCAACTGGTTCCGCAATCTGAGAATCATTCTCGCTGGCGGACAAAAGGACTATGTCCTTGAGAAAGCGCTAGGTGACGCCCCTGCTGTAGATGCGCCAGCTGATGAGAAAGTTGTTTATTAGTCGCGCAAAGATGATTATGGTGTGATTAAGAGCACCATGTTGTTTGCTATGGAATCGGACCTTCAAAATCGTTTTGAGTAGTTCCCCAGGCCCTTTGAGATTCTTGAGGAATTGAAAACTATGTTTTAGACTCAGGCCCATTCTGAGAGATATGAGATCTCTGAGAAATTCTTTAACTGCAAGATGGAGGAAGGGAGTTCCGTTAGTGAGCACGCCATTAAGATGTCGGGCTACACTCAACGCCTTGAGAAACTGGACTGCAAGATTCCAGAGGAGCTCAAGATTGACAGAGTTCTGCAATCACTCCCTCCTAGCTACAAAGGTTTTGTAGTTACTCATAATCAGATTGTTTCCACTGATACGATCACTGAGGTCTTCGCTAAGATGAAAGATACGGAGGAGGACATCAAGAAAGATAATCATGTGTTGATGGTCAACAAGCCCCCCAGCTTTAAGAAAGGTAAGGGTGCAAAGAAGTCCTTCAAGAAAGGCAGCGGCAAGCTTGTTGCCCCTGCTGAGAAGAAGCTCAAGTCTAGACCTAAGCCGGACACTGAGTGCTTCTATTGCAAGGACAAGGGTCACTGGAAGTGCAACTGTCCGAAGTACTTAGCGGACAAGAAGGCTGGCACCATCAAAGGTATATTTGATATACATGTTATTGATGTTTTCCTTACTAGCCCTCGTTGTAGTGCCTAGGTATTTGATACTGGTTCAGTTGCTAAGATTTGTAACTCGAAACAGGAGCTACGGAATAGACGGCGGCTAGCGAGGGATGAGGTGATGTGCGTGTTGGCAACGGATCAAGAGTTGATGTGATGGCCGTCGGCACGCTCTCCTTAGTTTTACCTTCGGGATTAGTTTTAAACCTCAATAAATGTTATTATGTGCCTGCGTTGAGCATGAACATCATATCTGGATCGTGTTTATTGCAAGACGGTTATTCATTTAAATCGGAGAATAATGGTTGTTCTATTTATATGAGTAACATCTTTTATGGTCATGCACCTGCTATGAATGGTTTATTTCTTCTGAATCTCGAAAGCGATGAAACACACATCCATAACATTGAGGCTAAGAGATGCAAGGTAGATAGTGATAATACGACTTATTTGTGGCACTGCCGTCTAGGTCATATTGGTATAAAACGCATGAAAAAACTCCATTCTGATGGACTTTTGGAGTCTCTTGATTTTGAATCATTTGACACGTGCGAGCCGTGCCTCATGGGCAAAATGATCAAAACCCCGTTCTCCGGTATGATGGAGCGAGCAACGGACTTGTTGGAAATCATACATACTGATGTATGCGGACCAATGAGTGTTTCAACGCGCGGTGGTTATCGCTATTTTCTCACTTTTACGGATGACTTAAGTAGATATGGGTATATATATTTAATGAAACATAAGTCTGAAACATTTGAAAAATTCAAAGAATTTCATAACAAAGTGGAAAACCATCGTAACAGAAAAATTAAGTTTCTACGATCTGATCGTGGAGGTGAATATTTGAGTTATGATTTTCTCACACATCTTAAAGCAAGCGGAATCGTTTCGCAACTCACACCACCCGGAACACCACAGCGCAATGGTGTGTATGAACGCCGGAATCGAACTCTATTAGATATGGTGCGATCAATGATGTCTCTTACGGATTTGCCGTTATCATTTTGGGGTTATGCATTAGAAACCGCTGCATTCACTTTAAATAGGGCACCATCTAAATCCGTTGAGACGACACCGTATGAACTATGGTTTGGTGCTAAACCTAAGTTTTTGTTTCTTAAAGTTTGGGGATGTGAAGCTTAACTCAAGAAGTTGATGCCGGACAAGCTCGAACCCAAAGCGGAGAAATGCGTCTTCATAGGATACCCTAAGGAAATGATTGGGTATACCTTCTACCACAGATCCGAAGGCAAAGTGTTTGTTGCAAAGAACGGATCCTTTCTTGAGAATGAGTTTCTCTCGAAAGAAGTGAGTGGGAGGAAGGTAGAGCTAGACGAGGTTATTGAACCTTCTCTCGAGTTGGAGAGTAGCGCAGCACCTGAAATTGTTCCAGTGCCGTCTGCACCAACAAGAGAGGAAGCTAATGACGAGGATCATGAAACTTCGAACGATGCTACTACTGAACTTCGCAGGTCGACAAGGTCATGCGCCACTCCTGAATGGTACGGCAACCATGTCTTAACTGTCTTGTTGGTAGACAACAGTGAACCTGCGAACTATGAGGAAACGATGATGAGCCCAGACTCTGAGAAATGGCTAGAGGCCATGAAATCCGAATTGGGATCCATGAGCGAAAACCAAGTATGGACTTTGGTGGACCCTCCTAGCGACCGAAAGGCCGTTGAGTGGAAATGGATTTTCAAGAAGAAAACGGACACGGATCGTAATGTTACTGTCTATAAAGCACGGCTTGTCGTGAAAGGTTTTTGACAAGTTCAAGGTGTTGACTACGATGAGACTTTCTCTCCCGTAGTGATGTTTAAGTCCATTCAGATTTTATTAGAAATTGCTGCGTTTCATGATTATGAAATATGGCAGATGGATGTCAAGACTGCGTTCCTCAATGGCAACATTGATGAAGAGTTGCATATGATGCAACCCGAAGGTTTTGTCGATCCTAAGGATGTGAATAAAGTATGCAAACTTTAGCGTTCCATTTATGGACTAAAGCAAGCATCTCGGAGTTGGAACCTTCGTTTTGATCAAGTGATCAAGATCTTTGGATTTGTTCCAAATTGCTACGAAGCATGTATCTACAAGAAAGTGAGTGGGAGCTCAGTGACATTTTTGGTACTATATGTGGATGACCTATTGATTATTGGAAATGACATTGATATGCTTAATGATGTGAAGAGTTATTTGAACAAATGTTTTTCAATGAAAGACCTAGGGGAAACTTCTTATATATTAGGCATCAAAATCTATAGAGATAGACAAAGACTCCTAATAGCTTTAAGCCAAAGTACATACCTAGACAAAGTTCTGAAAAGGTTCAGCATGGATAAGGCAAAGAAAGGTTCAGTGCCTATGTTGTCAGGTAAGATATTGAGCAAGGCTCAGTGTCCATTCATGTAAACGATAGAGAAGCTATGAGCAAAGTGCCTTATGCCTCGGCCATAGGTTCTATCATGTATGCCATGCTATGTACTAGACCGGATGTGTCCAATGCTCTTAGTTTGACGAGCAGATACCAAAGTGATCTAGGAGTGGAACACTGGACAGTCGTGAAGAACATCCTAAAGTACTTAAATAGGACTAAAGAAATGTTCTTAGTCTATGGAGGTGATGAATAGCTCGTCGTAAAAGGTTACGTCGATGCTAGTTTCGACACCGACAAGGATGATTCTAAATCTCACACAGGATACATTTATATTTTGAATGGAGGAGCTATGAGCTGGAGAAGCTGCAAGCAAATCGTGATCGCGGGATCTGAGAAGCAGAATACATGGCTGCTGCAGAAGCGTCAAGTGAAGGAGTTTGGATCAGGAACTTCATCACTGAGCTTGGTGTGGTTCCAAGTGCCTTGTACCCATTGGAGATATTGCGTGACAACACTGGCGCCATAGCACTGGCTAAGGAACCAAGATATCATCCAAAGACCAAGCATATCAATCGCAAGTTTCATATAATTCGAGATTATATAACAGATGGAGATCTGAAGATTAGCAAAGTACATACGGATCTGAATGTCGCAGATCCATTGACTAAACCTCTTCCACGAGCAAAACATGATCAGCACCTTAGTGCCATGGGTGTTAGATTGTTGCCAGATGTGAACTAGATTATTGACTCTAGTGCAAGTGGGAGACTGTTGGAATTATGCCCTAGAGTCAATAATAAAGATGTTATTATTATAATTCTTGTTCATGATAAAGTTTATATTCCATGCTAGAATTGTATTAAGCGGAAACTTTAATACTTGTGTGGTTTATGAACGACATCGTGTCCCTAGTATGCCTCTATGGACTAGCTCATTGATTAATGATGGTTAAGGTTTCCTAACCATACACATGAGTTGTCGATTAATAATGAGATCATATCATTGGGAGAATGATATGATGGACAGACCCAAATTAAGCAGAGCAATTAGATCGTGTCATCGTGTTCATCTTTGTGAAGCTTTTCTTATGTCAAATATTGTATTCCTTAGACCATGAGATAATGCAACTCCCTGGTATCGGAAGAAAGCTTTGAGGTCATCAAACGTCATCCTATGAGAGGGTGATCATAAAGGTGTCTCTCAGGTGATCGGAAAGTACCTGTTGGGTTGTATGTATCGAGATGGGATTTGTCCCTCCCAAGTCGGAGAGATATACTTCGGGCCCACTCGGTAATCGATATCAACACCTCTTGCAAGCACGTGGTTAAGGAGTTAACCACAAAGTGATATCAGATTATGGAACGAGTAAAGTACTTGCTGTGAACAAGATTGAACTAGGTATGCCGATGCCGACGATCGAATCTCGGGCAAGTAAAATATCGCGTGACGAAGGGAATATATATATATGGGATTGATTGAATCCTCGCATCGTGGTTCATCCGATATGATCATCGATGAATGTGTGGGAGTCAATATGGGTTTCCA
Source organism: Avena insularis (assembly GCA_023614405.1). Classification (NCBI taxonomy): domain Eukaryota; kingdom Viridiplantae; phylum Streptophyta; class Magnoliopsida; order Poales; family Poaceae; genus Avena; species Avena insularis. The sequence continues at coordinate 256,640,851 of CM042693.1, read as the reverse complement.
GACCCCGCTGTTGATTATTGATAGAAGATCATGTCTGCATATTCTCGAACCCGTAGGGTCACACACTTAACGTGTCTTGACGCTAGGATAGAATGGATAATTGGTTTATGATTTTTTTCAGAGTCTCGGATGAGATCCAGGACGTCACGAGAGGTTCCGGAATGGTCCAGAGAATAAGATTCATATAAGGGAAAGCAGTTTTCGGAATTGTTTCGGATTGTTCGGTATTGTACCGGAAGGTTCTAGAAGCTTCCAGAGTGGGACCAACGTGGCCTCACTTGTCGGGAGGGGGCGTGGGCCTACGAGGGAGTGCCCTGGCCGCATTGAGCCAGGGGCACAAGGGCCCATAGGCCCAAGGCCAAGCCCTAGGGAAACCCTAGGAGACCTTCTAGAAGGGGGAAACTTGTCCCCTCCTCCTTGTGGTCACGCCCTAGGCTTGGAGGAGGGGGCAAGGGGCAGCCGCCCACCCCTCTATATAAAGAGGGCAGGGGCGCACCCTTCCCCAACACCGCCTCAAGCCCTAGCCGCCTAGCTGCTGCCCTCCTCTCTCCCGATTGCGCGTAGGCGAAGCCCTGCCGCAGAAACTCTCCACCGTTTGCACCACGCCGTCATGTTGTAGATCCACCCTATCTCCACCCCACTTGCTGGACCGAGGAAGGAGGAGACGTCGAGGTGTTGTACATGTGCATCTCTCGGAGGCATCGCCAATTGCGGTGTTGGATCGGATCGGATCGCGAGGAGGAGAAGGCTAATACGACTACATCAACCACGTTCCATCGAACGTTCCGCTGTGCGATTTCTTCAAGGGTATGAAGTTCTCATCTACTCCCTCTCGTTGTTTGCATCTCCTAGATTAGATCTTGGCTTTTCCCGTTCGCATCCGTAGAAAATTTTGATTTACTATGCTGCAAAACCCTTCAGTGGTATCAGAGCTAGATCTATGCGTAGATGTGTTTCACGACTAGAACGCAACATGATTGCTACGGGCGTTGATGTTTTCTGTTGCAAGCCTCTTGTTTGTGTACTTCTTATGACGTGGTATAGTGAGATCGAAGCGGTCCAGGCCAACTTTACGTGACCTCGTTCGCGAGACCGGCTCCGCACTTGACGTGTGGCTTGTTCCACACATGCGGCTGGTGGATGCCAGTTTCTCTCACTATAGTTGTCATGGGATTTACACCAGATGTTGGCAACCATAATATCACTCTTGTGGCTTTCCGTAGGTAAGAATCGTTCTTAGCTTGTTACTCCCATAAGCCACGTAAAACATGCAACAACAAAGTAGAGGCGTCTAACTTGTTTTTGCAGGGAGTGTTTCTGTGATATGGTATGGACCAAGATGTGATGTGTATGTTGTATGCAATGATCATGTTTTGTAATGTTTCACGACTTGCATGTCGATGAGTACACAACCGGCAGGAGCCATATGGTTGTCTTTATAATTGTGTATGACCATGTAATAGCTTTACTTTATCACTAAGTAGTTAGCAATAGTTGTAGTTGCTATTCGTGGTGGAGGCAATCATGGTGGAGTGATGGAGATCATGCTGGCACGCACAAGATGGAGATCATTGCGCGGATATTGGCTATACCATGTCACATAAAATTATATGCATGTGATGTTTATCCTTTTATGTATCTTATTATGCTTAGATCGCGACGGTAGCATTATAAGATGATTCCTCACTTAAAGATCAAGATAAAACTGTGTTCTCCCCATGTATGCACTGTTGCGAAAGTTCGTCGTGTTCAAGAATCACGTGATGATCGGGTGTTATAAACTCTACATTCACATACAACGGGTGCAAGCCAGTTTTTGCACACGCGGAAATACTTGGGTTTGACTTGACGAGCCTAGCATGTACAGACATGGCCTTGGAACACACGAACCGAAAGGTTAAGCATGAGTCATATGAATGATATGACCGACACTTCATTGTCCACCATTGAAACAACATCTCTTCTCGTGAAGATCGGATTAGGTGTGGTGAATTTGGATCATGTTCACTAAACAACTTGAGGGATGTTGAATTTAGTGGGAGTTCATCTAGTAATTTGATTAAGTTGAACTAGTTATCATGAACATAGTCTAAATTGTACTTGCAAACTTTGTAGATCAAATGGCTAAGTCCAACTTCAACTTCAATGTTTTTGCTGAGAAAGAAAAGCTTAAGAACAATGGGTCTAACTTCACCAACTGGTTCCGCAATCTGAGAATCATTCTCGCTGGCGGACAAAAGGACTATGTCCTTGAGAAAGCGCTAGGTGACGCCCCTGCTGTAGATGTGCCGGCTGATGAGCAAGTTGTTTATCAGTCGCGCAAAGATGATTATGGTGTGATTAAGAGCACCATGTTGTTTGCTATGGAATCGGACCTTCAAAGTCGTTTTGAGTAGTTCCCCAGGCCCTTTGAGATTCTTGAGGAATTGAAAACTATGTTTTAGACTCAGGCCCATTCTGAGAGATATGAGATCTCTGAGAAATTCTTTAACTGCAAGATGGAGGAAGGGAGTTCCGTTAGTGAGCACGCCATTAAGATGTCGGGCTACACTCAACGCCTTGAGCAAATGGACTGCAAGATTCCAGAGGAGCTCAAGATTGACAGAGTTCTGCAATCACTCCCTCCTAGCTACAAAGGTTTTGTAGTTACTCATAATCAGATTGTTTCCACTGATACGATCACTGAGGTCTTCGCTAAGTTGAAAGAGACGGAGGTGGACATCAAGAAATATAATCATGTGTTGATGGTCAACAAGCCCCCCAGCTTTAAGAAAGGTAAGGGTGCAAAGAAGTCCTTCAAGAAAGGCAAGCGCGTTGCCCTGCCGAGAAGAAGCTCAAGTCGGACCTAAGCCGGACATCGAGTGCTTCTATTGCAAGGACAAGGGTCACTGGAAGTGCAACTGTCCGAAGTACTTAGCGGACAAGAAGGCTGGCACCATCAAAGGTATATTTGATATACATGTTATTGATGTTTTCCTTACTAGCCCTCGTTGTAGTGCCTGGGTATTTGATACTGGTTCAGTTGCTAATATTTGTAACTCGAAGCAGGAGCTACGGAATAGACGGCGGCTAGCGAGGGATGAGGTGATGATGCGTGTTGGCAACGGATCAAGAGTTGATGTGATGGCCGTCGGCACGCTCTCCTTAGTTTTACCTTCGGTATTAGTTTTAAACCTCAATAAATGTTATTATGTGCCTGCGTTGAGCATGAACATCATATCTGGATCGTGTTTATTGCAAGACGGTTATTCATTTAAATCGGAGAATAATGGTTGTTCTATTTATATGAGTAACATCTTTTATGGTCATGCACCTGCTATGAATGGTTTATTTCTTCTGAATCTCGAAAGCGATGAAACACACATCCATAACATTGAGGCTAAGAGATGCAAGGTAGATAGTGATAATACGACTTATTTGTGGCACTGCCGTCTAGGTCATATTGGTATAACGCATGAAAAAACTCCATTCTGATGGACTTTTGGAGTCTCTTGATTTTGAATCATTTGACACGTGCGATCCGTGCCTCATGGGCAAAATGATCAAAACCCCGTTCTTCGGTATGATGGAGCGAGCAACGGACTTGCTGGAAATCATACATACTGATGTATGCGGACCAATGAGTGTTTCAACGCGCGGTGGTTATCGCTATTTTCTCACTTTTACTGATGACTTAAGTAGATATGGGTATATCTATTTAATGAAACATAAGTCTGAAACATTTGAAAAATCAAAGAATTTCAGAACAAAGTGGAAAACCATCGTAATAAAAATTAAGTTTCTACGATCCGATCGTGGAGGTGAATATTTGAGTTATGTTTTCTCACACATCTTAAAGCAAGCGGAATCATTTCGCAACTCACGCCACCCGGAACACCACAGCGCAATGGTGTGTCTGAACACCGCAATCGAACTCTATTAGATATGGTGCGATCAATGATGTCTCTTACGGATTTGCCGTTATCATTTTGGGGTTATGCATTAGAAACCGCTGCATTCACTTTAAATAGGGCACCATCTAAATCTGTTGAGACGACACCGTATGAACTATGGTTTGGTGCTAAACCTAAGTTTTTGTTTCTTAAAGTTTGGGGATGCGAAGCTTAACTCAAGAAGTTGATGTCGGACAAGCTCGAACCCAAAGCGGAGAAATGCGTCTTCATAGGATACCCTAAGGAAATGATTGGGTATACCTTCTACCACAGATCCGAAGGCAAAGTGTTTGTTGCAAGAACGGATCCTTTCTTGAGAATGAGTTTCTCTCGAAAGAAGTGAGTGGGAGGAAGGTAGAGCTAGACGAGGTTATTGAACCTTCTCTCGAGTTGAGAGTAGCGGCACCTAAAATTGTTCCAAAGGTCACGCACCAACAAGAGAGGAAGATAATGACGAGGATCATGAAACTTCTCGATGCTACTACTGAACTTCGCAGGTCGACAAGGTCATGCGCCACTCCTGAATGGTACGGCCACCATGTCTTAACTGTCTTGTTGGTAGACAACAGTGAACCTGCGAACTATGAGGAAACGATGATGAGCCCAGACTCTGAGAAATGGCTAGAGGCCATGAAATCCGAATTGGGATCCATGAGCGAAAACCAAGTATGGACTTTGGTGGACCCTCCTAGCGACCGAAAGGCCGTTGAGTGCAAATGGATTTTCAAGAAGAAAACGGACACGGATGGTAATGTTACTGTCTATAAATCACGGCTTGTCGCGAAAGGTTTTTGACAAGTTCAAGGTGTTGACTACGATGAGACTTTCTCTCCAGTAGCGATGTTTAAGTCCATTCGGATTTTATTAGCAATTGCTGCGTTTCATGATTATGAAATATGGCAGATGGATGTCAAGACTGCGTTCCTCAATGGCAACATTGATGAAGAGTTGCATATGATGCAACCCGAAGGTTTTGTCGATCCTAAGGATGCGAATAAAGTATGCAAACTTCAGCGTTCCATTTATGGACTGAAGCAAGCATCTCGGAGTTGGAACCTTCGTTTTGATCAAGTGATCAAGATCTTTGGATTTGTTCCAAATTGCTACGAAGCTTGTATCTACAAGAAAATGAGTGGGAGATCAGTGACATTTTTGGTACTATATGTGGATGACATATTGAATATTGGAAATGACATTGATATGCTTAATGATGTGAAGAGTTATTTGAACAAATGTTTTTCAATGAAAGACCTAGGGGAAACTTCTTATATATTAGGCATCAAAATCTATAGAGATAGACAAAGACTCCTAATAGCTTTAAGCCAAAGTACATACCTAGACAAAGTTCTGAAAAGGTTCAGCATGGATAAGGCAAAGAAAGGTTCAGTGCCTATGTTGTCAGGTAAGATATTGAGCAAGGCTCAGTGTCCAGCTACGGTAAACGATAGAGAAGCTATGAGCAAAGTTCCTTATGCCTCGGCCATAGGTTCTATCATGTATGCCATGCTATGTACTAGACCGGATGTGTCCAATGCTCTTAGTTTGACGAGCAGATACCAAAGTGATCTAGGAGTGGAACACTGGACAGTCGTGAAGAACATCCTAAAGTACTTAAATAGGACTAAAGAAATGTTCTTAGTCTATGGAGGTGATGAATAGCTCGTCGTAAAAGGTTACGTCGATGCTAGTTTCGACACCGACAAGGATGATTCTAAATCTCAGACAGGATACATTTATATTTTGAATGGAGGAGCTGTGAGCTGGAGAAGCTGCAAGCAAATCGTGATCGCGGGATCTACAGTAGAAGCGGAATACATGGCTGCTGCAGAAGCGTCAAGTGAAGGAGTTTGGATCAGGAACTTCATCACTGAGCTTGGTGTGGTTCCAAGTGCCTTGTACCCATTGGAGATATTGTGTGACAACACCGCGCCATAGCAATCAGCTAAGGAACCAAGATATCATCCAAAGACCAAGCATATCAATCGCAAGTTTCATATAATTGAGATTATATAATGATGGAGATCTGAAGATTAGCAAAGTACATACGGATCTGAATGTCGCAGATCCATTGACTAAACCTCTTCCACGAGCAAAACATGATCAGCACCTTAGTGCCATGGGTGTTAGATTGTTGCCAGATGTGAACTAGATTATTGACTCTAGTGCAAGTGGGAGACTGTTGGAATTATGCCCTAGAGTCAATAATAAAGATGTTATTATTATAATTCTTGTTCATGATAAAGTTTATATTCCATGCTAGAATTGTATTAAGCGGAAACTTTAATACTTGTGTGGTTTATGAACGACATCGTGTCCCTAGTATGCCTCTATGGACTAGCTCATTGATTAATGATGGTTAAGGTTTCCTAACCATACACATGAGTTGTCGATTAATAATGAGATCATATCATTGGGAGAATGATATGATGGACAGACCCAAATTAAGCAGAGCAATTAGATCGTGTCATCGTGTTCATCTTTGTGAAGCTTTTCTTATGTCAAATATTGTATTCCTTAGACCATGAGATAATGCAACTCCCTGGTATCGGAAGAAAGCTTTGAGGTCATCAAACGTCATCCTATGAGAGGGTGATCATAAAGGTGTCTCTCAGGTGATCGGAAAGTACCTGTTGGGTTGTATGTATCGAGATGGGATTTGTCCCTCCCAAGTTGGAGAGATATACTTCGGGCCCACTCGGTAATCGATATCAACACCTCTTGCAAGCACGTGGTTAAGGAGTTAATCACAAAGTGATATCAGATTATGGAACGAGTAAAGTACTTGCTGTGAACGAGATTGAACTAGGTATGCCGATGCCGACGATCGAATCTCGGGCAAGTAAAATATCGCGTGACGAAGGGAATATATATATATATATGGGATTGATTGAATCCTGGCATCGTGGTTCATCCGATATGATCATCGATGAATGTGTGGGAGTCAATATGGGTTTCCAGACCCCGCTGTTGATTATTGATAGAAGATCATGTCTGCATATTCTCGAACCCGTAGGGTCACACACTTAACGTGTCTTGACGCTAGGATAGAATGGATAATTGGTTTATGATTTTTTTCAGAGTCTCGGATGAGATCCAGGACGTCACGAGAGGTTCCGGAATGGTCCGGAGAATAAGATTCATATAAGGGAAAGCAGTTTTTGGATTTCGGAATTGTTTCGGATTGTTAGGTAATGTACCGGAAGGTTCTAGAAGCTTCCAAAGTGGGACCAACGTGGCCTCACTTGTCGGGAGGGGGCGTGGGCCTCTTGGAGTGCCCTGGTCAAGATGGGCCAGGGGCACAAGGCCCCATAGGCCCAGCCGGCCAAGCCCTAGGGGAAACACTAGGGAGACCTTCTAGAAGGGGGGAAACTTGTCCCCCACTCCTCCCTTGTGGCCGCCGGCCCTAGGCTTGGAGGAGGGGGCAAGGGGCAGCCTCCCACCCCTCTATATAAAGAGGGCAGGGGCGCACCCTTCCCCAACACCGCCTCAAGCCCTAGCCGCCTAGCTGCTGCCCTCCTCTCTCCCTCTCTCCCGATTGCGCGTAGGCGAAGCCCTGCCGCAGAAACTCTCCACCGTTTGCACCACGCCGTCATGTTGTAGATCCAACCTATCTCTCCACCCCACTTGCTGGACCGAGGAAGGAGGAGACGTCGAGGTGCTGTACATGTGCATCTCTCGGAGGCATCGCCAATTGCGGTGTTGGATCGGATCGGATCGCGAGGAGGAGAAGGCTAATACGACTACATCAACCACGTTCCGTCGAACGTTCCGCTGTGCGATTTCTTCAAGGGTATGAAGTTCTCATCTACTCCCTCTCGTTGTTTGCATCTCCTAGATTAGATCTTGGCTTTTCCCGTTCGCATCCGTAGAAAATTTTGATTTACTATGCTGCAAAACCCTTCAGTGGTATCAGAGCTAGATCTATGTGTAGATGTGTTTCATGACTAGAACGCAACATGATTGTTGCGGGCGTTTATGTTTTCTGTTGCAAGCCTCTTGTTTGTGTACTTCTTATGACGTGGTATAGTGAGATCGAAGCGGTCCAGGCCAACTTTACGCGACCTCGTTCGCGAGACCGGCTCCGCACTTGACGTGTGGCTTGTTCCACACATGCGGCTGGTGGATGCCAGTTTCTCTCACTATAGTTGTCATGGGATTTACACCAGATGTTGGCAACCATAATATCACCGTTGTGGCTTTCCATAGGTAAGAATCGTTCTTAGCTTGTTACTCCCATAAGCCACGTAAAACATGCAACAACAAAGTAGAGGCGTCTAACTTGTTTTTGCAGGGAGTGTTTCTGTGATATGGTATGGCCCAAGATGTGATGTGTATGTTGTATGCAATGATCATGTTTTGTAATGTTTCACGACTTGCATGTCGATGAGTACACAACCGGCAGGAGCCATATGGTTGTCTTTATAATTGTGTATGACCTGCGTGTCAACTTCTTATACGCCATGTAATAGCTTTACTTTATCACTAAGTAGTTAGCAATAGTTGTAGTTGCTATTCGTGGTGGAGGCAATCATGGTGGAGTGATGGAGATCATGCTGGCACGCACAAGATGGAGATCATTGCGCGGATATTGGCTATACCATGTCACATAATATTATATGCATGTGATGTTTATCCTTTTATGTATCTTATTATGCTTAGATCGCGGTAGCATTATAAGATGATTCCTCACTTAAAGATCAAGATAAAACTGTGTTCTCCCCATGTATGCACTGCTATAAAGTTCGTCGTGTTCAAGCATCACGTGATGATCGGGTGCTATAAACTCTACGTTCACATACAACGGGTGCAAGCCAGTTTTGCACGCGGAAATACTTGGGTTTGACTTGACGAGCCTAGCATGTACGTATGGCCTTGGAACACACGAACCGAAAGGTTAAGCATGAGTCATATGAATGATATGATTGACACTTCGTTTTCCACCATTGAAACAACATCTCTTCTCGTGAAGATCGGATTAGGTGTGGTGAATTTGGACCATGTTCACTAAACAACTTGAGGGATGTTGAATTTAGTGGGAGTTTATCTAGTAATTTGATTAAGTTGAACTAGTTATCATGAACATAGTCTAAATTGTACTTGCAAACTTTGTAGATCAAATGGCTAAGTCCAAGTTCAACTTCAACGTTTTTGCTGAGAAAGAAAAGCTTAAGAATAATGGGTCTAACTTCACCAACTGGTTCCGCAATCGAGAATCATTCTCATTGGCGGACAAAGGACTATGTCCTTGAGAAAGCGCTAGGTGACGCCCCTGCTGTAGATGCGCCAGCTGATGAGAAAGTTGTTTATTAGTCGCGCAAAGATGATTATGGTGTGATTAAGAGCACCATGTTGTTTGCTATAGAATCGGACCTTCAAAATCGTTTTGAGTAGTTCCCCAGGCCCTTTGAGATTCTTGAGGAATTGAAAACTATGTTTTAGACTCAGGCCCATTCTGAGAGATATGAGATCTCTGAGAAATTCTTTAACTGCAAGATGGAGGAAGGGAGTTCCGTTAGTGAGCACGCCATTAAGATGTCGGGCTACACTCAACGCCTTGAGAAACTGGACTGCAAGATTCCAGAGGAGCTCAAGATTGACAGAGTTCTGCAATCACTCCCTCCTAGCTACAAAGGTTTTGTAGTTACTCATAATCAGATTGTTTCCACTGATACGATCACTGAGGTCTTCGCTAAGATGAAAGATACGGAGGAGGACATCAAGAAAGATAATCATGTGTTGATGGTCAACAAGCCCCCCAGCTTTAAGAAAGGTAAGGGTGCAAAGAAGTCCTTCAAGAAAGGCAGCGGCAAGCTTGTTGCCCTCTGAGAAGAAGCTCAAGTCTAGACCTAAGCGGACACGAGTGCTTCTATTGCAAGGACAAGGGTCATGGAAGTGCAACTGTCCAAGTACTTTAGCGGACAAGAAGGCTGGCACCATCAAAGGTATATTTGATATACATGTTATTGATGTTTTCCTTACTAGCCCTCGTTGTAGTGCCTAGGTATTTGATATCGTTCGGTTGCTAAGATTTGTAACTCGAAGCAGAGCTACGGAATAGACGGCGGCTAGCGAGGGATGAGGTGATGTGCGTGTTGGCAACGGATCAAGAGTTGATGTGATGGCCGTCGGCACGCTCTCCTTAGTTTTACCTTCTGGATTAGTTTTAAACCTCAATAAATGTTATTATGTGCCTGCGTTGAGCATGAACATCATATCTGGATCGTGTTTATTGCAAGACGGTTATTCATTTAAATCGGAGAATAATGGTTGTTCTATTTATATGAGTAACATCTTTTATGGTCATGCACCTGCTATGAATGGTTTATTTCTTGAATCTCTCGAGCGCGAAACACACATCCATAACATTGAGGCTAAGAGATGCAAGGTAGATAGTGATAATACGACTTATTTGTGGCACTGCGTCTAGGTCATATTGGTATAAAACGCATGAAAAACTCCATTCGATGGACTTTTGAGTCTCTTGATTTTGAATCATTTGACGCGTCTTGCCGTGCCTCATGGGCAAAATGATCAAAACCCGTTCTCGGATGATGGAGCGAAAACGGACTTGTTGGAAATCATACATCGATGTATGCGGACCAATGAGTGTTTCAGCGCTATTGGTTATCGCTATTTTCTCACTTTTACTGATGACTTAAGTAGATATGGGTATATCTATTTAATGAAACATAAGTCTGAAACATTTGAAAAATTCAAAGAATTTCAGAACAAAGTGGAAAACCATCATAACAGAAAAATTAAGTTTCTACGATCCGATCGTGGAGGTGAATATTTGAGTTATGATTTTCTCACACATCTTAAAGAAAGCGGAATCGTTTCGCAACTCACACCACCCGGAACACCACAGCGCAATGGTGTGTATGAACGCCGGAATCGAACTCTATTAGATATGGTGCGATCAATGATGTCTCTTACGGATTTGCCGTTATCATTTTGGGGTTATGCATTAGAAACCGCTGCATTCACTTTAAATAGGGCACCATCTAAATTCGTTGAGACGACACCGTATGAACTATGGTTTGGTGCTAAACCTAAGTTTTTGTTTCTTAAAGTTTGGGGATGTGAAGCTTAACTCAAGAAGTTGATGCCGGACAAGCTCGAACCCAAAGCGGAGAAATGCGTCTTCATAGGATACCCTAAGGAAATGATTGGGTATACCTTCTACCACAGATCCGAAGGCAAAGTGTTTGTTGCAAAGAACGGATCCTTTCTTGAGAATGAGTTTCTCTCGAAAGAAGTGAGTGGGAGGAAGGTAGAGCTAGACGAGGTTATTGAACCTTCTCTCGAGTTGGAGAGTAGCGCAGCACCTGAAATTGTTCCAGTGCCGTCTGCACCAACAAGAGAGGAAGCTAATGACGAGGATCATGAAACTTCGAACGATGCTACTACTGAACTTCGCAGGTCGACAAGGTCATGTGCCACTCCTGAATGGTACGGCAACCATGTCTTAACTGTCTTGTTGGTAGACAACAGTGAACCTGCGAACTATGAGGAAACGATGATGAGCCCAGACTCTGAGAAATGGCTAGAGGCCATGAAATCCGAATTGGGATCCATGAGCAAAAACCAAGTATGGACTTTGGTGGACCCTCCTAGCGACCGAAAGGCCGTTGAGTGCAAATGGATTTTCAAGAAGAAAACGGACGCGGATGGTAATGTTACTGTCTATAAAGCACGGCTTGTCGCGAAAGGTTTTTGACAAGTTCAAGGTGTTGACTACGATGAGACTTTCTCTCCCGTAGCGATGTTTAAGTCCATTCGGATTTTATTAGCAATTGTTGCGTTTCATGATTATGAAATATGGCAGATGGATGTCAAGACTGCGTTCCTCAATGGCAACATTGATGAAGAGTTGTATATGATGCAACCCTAAGGTTTTGTCGATCCTAAGGATGTGAATAAAGTATGCAAACTTCAGCATTCCATTTATGGACTGAAGCAAGCATCTCGGAGTTGGAACCTTCGTTTTGATCAAGTGGTCAAGATCTTTGGATTTTTTCCAAATTGCTACGAAGCTTGTATCTACAAGAAAGTGAGTGGGAGCTCAGTGACATTTTTGGTACTATATGTGGATGACATATTGATTATTGGAAATGACATTGATATGCTTAATGATGTGAAGAGTTATTTGAACAAATGTTTTTCAATGAAAGACCTAGGGGAAACTTCTTATATATTAGGCATCAAAATCTATAGAGATAGACAAAGACGCCTAATAGCTTTAAGCCAAAGTACATACCTAGACAAAGTTCTGAAAAGGTTCAGCATGGATAAGGCAAAGAAAGGTTCAGTGCCTTTGTTGTCAGGTAAGATATTGAGCAAGGCTCAGTGTCCAGCTACGGTAAACGATAGAGAAGCTATGAGCAAAGTGCCTTATGCCTCGGCCATAGGTTCTATCATGTATGCCATGCTATGTACTAGACCGGATGTGTCCAATGCTCTTAGTTTGACGAGCAGATACCAAAGTGATCCAGGAGTGGAACACTGGACAGCCGTGAAGAACATCCTAAAGTACTTAAATAGGACTAAAGAAATGTTCTTAATCTATGGAGGTGATGAATATCTCGTCGTAAAAGGTTACGTCGATGCTAGTTTCGACACCGACAAGGATGATTCTAAATCTCAGACAGGATACATTTATATTTTGAATGGAGGAGTGTGAAATTTGGAGAAGCCGCAAGCAAATCGTGATCGCGGGATCTATGAGAAGCGGAATACATGGCTGCTGCAGAAGCGTCAAGTGAAGGAGTTTGGATCAGGAACTTCATCACTGAGCTTGGTGTGGTTCCAAGTGCCTTGTACCCATTGGAGATATTGTGTGACAACACTGGCGCCATAGCACTGGCTAAGGAACCAAGATATCATCCAAAGACCAAGCATATCAACCGCAAGTTTCATATAATTCGAGATTATATAACAGATGGAGATCTGAAGATTAGCAAAGTACATACGGATCTGAATGTCGCAGATCCATTGACTAAACCTCTTCCACGAGCAAAACATGATCAGCACCTTAGTGCCATGGGTGTTAGATTGTTGCCAGATGTAAACTAGATTATTGACTCTAGTGCAAGTGGGAGACTGTTGGAATTATGCCCTAGAGTCAATAATAAAGATGTTATTATTATAATTCTTGTTCATGATAAAGTTTATATTCCATGCTAGAATTGTATTAAGCGGAAACTTTAATACTTGTGTGGTTTATGAACGACATCGTGTCCCTAGTATGCCTCTATGGACTAGCTCATTGATTAATGATGGTTAAGGTTTCCTAACCATACACATGAGTTGTCGATTAATAATGAGATCATATCATTGGGAGAATGATATGATGGATGCACAAATTAAGGCAGCAATTAGATCGTGTCATCGTGTTCATCTTTGCGAAGCTTTTATTATGTCAAATATTGTATTCCTTAGACCATGAGATAATGCAACTCCCTGGTGTCGGAAGAAAGCTTTGAGGTCATCAAACGTCATCCCATGAGAGGGTGATCATAAAGGTGTCTCTCAGGTGATCGGAAAGTACCTGTTGGGTTGTATGTATCGAGATGGGATTTGTCCCTCCCAAGTCGGAGAGATATACTTTGGGCCCACTCGGTAATCGATATCAACACCTCTTGCAAGCACGTGGTTAAGGAGTTAATCACAAAGTGATATCATATTATGGAACGAGTAAAGTACTTTCTGTGAACGAGATTGAACTAGGTATGCCGATGCCGACGATCGAATCTCGGGCAAGTAAAATATCGCGTGACGAAGGGAATATATATATGGGATTGATTGAATCCTGGCATCGTGGTTCATCCGATATGATCATCGATGAATGTGTGGGAGTCAATATGGGTTTCCAGACCCCGCTGTTGATTATTGATAGAAGATCATGTCTGCATATTCTCGAACCCGTAGGGTCACACACTTAACGTGTCTTGACGCTAGGATAGATTGGATAATTGGTTTATGATTTTTTTTCAGAGAGTGCCGCCCAACAAATGATTGAAGCTCCGGCTAAGGATGCCATCGGTGGCTGTAAGGCGGTGGTGGAAGCAGGTACTTCTGTCGTTGGCGGCGTCTCTGCACCAAAGAAAACCATAACCTATCCAAAGATAGTCTATCTGGTACTTACACCGGGTAGCACTGCTCTGGTCCCTGGTGCGGCACTGACATCTCCGACGTGCGGTCTAGAGGAGCTCTGCCGACAAGCAGAAATCTTGCAAGGAAACAGCGAATCCTTTGGCAAGCTGCTGGCCGAGAGTGCTACAAATCTCAAGATCATTGCACTTGTAAGTTTTATTTGCCTTTTGCATTTCATATGAGTATCCCACTGTAGCCCCCGAGGATGTAGACGGAAAACCAGAGGTTTTGCATCTATATGCTCTAAGAGTGACTAAGTTAGAAAATCTCTCACTGTAGCCCCCAAGCATGTAGGTGGAATGAATTATTCTGGCTAGATGCTTTTAAGAGTAGCATATGTAGTGTTTATAAATTTCAATACTGTATCCCCCAAGCGTCTAGTTGTAACTAAATTAGTTCCGACTAGATGCTTAAAGAAAAGCTAAGCATATATCCAAGTTAAAAAACTTTACACTGTAGCCCCCAAGCTTCTAATCGAAAACTGAATTATTTCCGACTAGATGCTTAAAGAAAAGCTAAGCATAATGCTAAGTCAAAAGTTCCCGCTGTAGCCCCCCAGCGTCTAGGTGGAAAATTTCCGGCTAGATGCTCCAAGCAGACCAAACAACGTTTTAACTTTGACCTTTTTCCATAGAACGAGAGTGCTCGGAGGGGCATGGCCAACGACAAGTACCAGAAGATGCGCGCATATTTGGAAGCTGAAAAGGGTAAAACTGCCTTCTTGAAGGAACAGATCACCAAGAGCAAGCGTCTGTTTTATTTTTTGCATTCCGAGTTGGTTTTGTGCCCATATTCTCCGAGTACTCACTGTGTACTTTGCTTTCTCCGACTTGCAGAAACCATTGCCAAGGCCAAGAATATTGTCGAGCAATCCAAGCACATTCAAGAGCTGGATAGCGAGAACAAAATTCTTAAGCAGGAGAGGAAGGACATGCTGAAAATGCATGAGGAGTCAATGAAGGCCCTGCAGGACTCCGCCACTAAGGAAATCAATCATTTGAAGGAGGATGTCTCTATCTTAAGAGATCAGAAGCAAGCTACCGATGAGAAGAATCAACGCCATAGTGAGGCGTATAAGCTCCTCCAACAAGGGAAAGAATCCTTGGCAGACACCCTCTGGCAAGCTGAGGCCAGCATCTTCAGTAAGTTTTCTCCGTCTTGGATTTCTGTAGTCTGGGTACTCTGGATTGCTGAACTCATGTGTTCCTTGTCGGAATTTTCAGCTCCTATGGGTTTAACCTGATCGCCTCCTCCGGCCAAGGAATGCATGGTTCTTGCCGGCAACTTCATCAACACCGACATCACGCAAGCTAAGGAGATCGCCAAGCCCCTCCAGATAAATATCAAGGCATCGGACTCCGTGGCGAAGTACTCGGAGATTCTGCGCCGAACCCCCGAGCGTATCACAAGCTGGAAGGCTTCATGTGCACGGGTTGGCGCAAGGATGGCGCTGTCAATGGTGACGGCACACTATGAAGATGCCGACATCGACACGGTGACCTCTGGCATTCCCGACGTAGACGATGATGGCAAAGAGATTAACCATGAATCCATCTTGTCGTCGCTCGCGGGCTATGATACCAGAGTTGCCGACTAGGTCGATATCAACGTCTTAGTGCTAATGAACACCATCGATGGCGGCAACCAAAGCTCCTCCGAGTCTCTTCACACCGCCGACTTCGAGGGTGGCTCTCCTGTTGGTGATGACGTTGCTTCTAAGTCTCCTACGCCAAAGGAATGAAGAACAACTTTGTATTATTTGTTTCACCTTTGGTGCATGTGCGGAAAAAAACTTATTGATGTAACTTAAGGCGGAAAACAATGGTTGTTATTTCCTGCTACTCAAGAACTAGTTTCCAGCATGTATATATTTTTTAAGCAAGTGTTGGCTTATCCATTACTTTGGTTCTTATGCTTGACTTTTCGTGAGTCGGAAGACTCGTTGTCGGAACCATGCGCTCAGGTGATGATGCCCAATGGCACCGTCAATAACCTAAGCACACAATCGCCAACAATAAGTGCCAAAAGTCACTACTCTAGAATCCACATAAAAACGACAAAGAACGTGTAGACCAGAAAACTTAAGCTAACGCCCGTAGGCGGAATTTTCACAAGTGCAATCGCAAAACTTGTGCGTAAAGGTTTTACATGATCCAAAAATGAACACTAAAGGAGGTAAAAGACTCAGAAATATGAGTGAACCAGAGAGCTTTATTTCATTGATCATATAAGAGGTACACAATTAGATAAAAAATGCTAAGTGTAAAAAGGATGTAGTTGTGCTATTTTCCATGGACGATCAAGCTCCGGATAGTCATCATCCGGGTCACGTCTCTTACACTTATGATCCTTGTTGGGTCTATCCTTTAGTTCAAGATTGTAAACGAGGTAGTAAGACCCATTGAGTAGCGCCTTGCTTATGATGAACGGTCCTTCCCATGGCGGGGATAATTTGTGTGACTTCTTCTGCTTAAGTCGGAGCACCAAATCCCCCTCTTTAAACGAGCGATGCCGAACGCGGTGACTATGGTAGCTGCGTAGCTTCTGCTGGTAGATGGCGGATCTTTGGCATGCCAAACGCGCTCCTCCTCGAGAAGGTCCACATCTAGGCGTCTGGATTCTTCAGCGTCATCTTCGTCGTAGGCGGCAACTCTTGGTGCATCGTGAAGTATGTCGGAAGGTAGGATGGCTTCTGCTCCATATACCATGAAGTAAGGGGTGTCGCCTGTGGATCTGTTGGGTGTAGTTTGTAAAATCCACAGCACAGATGGCAAATCTTCCGCCCAGGCTCCAGCTGCTCTATGTAGCGGTGCTTCAAGACGTGGCTTGATTCCCTGCAGAATTAATCCATTGGCCCGCTCAACCTGACCATTGGATTGTGGGTGTGCCACAGATGCAAGGTCAAGTCGGATGCCTTTCTCCCAACAATAAGCCTCCACTTCTCCGAGTGACAAATTGCTTCCGTTATCGATGATAATGCTATGTGGGAGACCAAATCTCACCACTAGATCCCGGACAAACCTGAGGGCAGTTGCCCCATCAAGCTTTCTAATGGGTTTAGCTTCTATCCATTTAGTGAATTTATCAACTACCACAAGCAGATGCGTAAACCCACAAGGTGCCGTCTGTAACGGTCCCACCAAGTCTAGCCCCCAGACTGCAAACGGCGAAGTTATTGGTATTGTTCGCAATTCTTCAGCAGGAACATGTTGTTGTCGGGCATAATACTAGCATCACATGCATGTCTCAACCAGCTTGTCGGCGTCCGCCTTCGCGGTCTACCAGTAGAATCCTTGCCGGAAGGCTTTCGTGACCAATGATTGAGGAGAGGCATGATGCCCGCAATCTCCAAGATGGATTTCGCGTAGGATTTCCATACCTTCTAGCTGGGAAACACACTTTAGGTATACACCAGTAGTGCTCCTTTTTTAGAGTTGCCCATTGATTATGGTATAACCCTTTGCTCGTCGTACTATTTGCCGTCTTTCGACCTCGTCGTCGGGCAAAGTTCCGTGTTCAAGATATTCCATGAACGGTTTTGTCCAAGCTGGAGGGACCTTGGTCACCATGTTGACGAAAGAGTCAGCTCTATCCAGGTTATCGATGTCGGCTCCCTTCACGGATGGTGTGCGCAGATGCTCTAGGATAACTCCTGGCGGAATTTGCTTGCGCCCTGATCCAAGCTTAGACAGCAGATCATCCGCCTCATTTTGCTCCCTAGGTACATACTTGACTCCGTAGCCCAAGAAGCTCTTGGCTATCTCGTCCACTTTGTCTCGATATGCCGCCATCATAGGGTTCCACGCATTCCAGGTGCCAGCCACCTGCTGGGCAACCAAGTCGGAATCTCCACAGCAAACTATGCACTTGATGCCAATATCCTTGGCTACACGTAGTCCGTGAATGAGTGCTTCATACTCCGCCATGTTGTTTGTAGCCTCAAAGTGGATCTACAGAACATAGTGTAGCTTGTCTCCTGTTGGTGACTGTAGTTGTACACCAGCCCCCGAGCCATTGAGCAGCTTCGAACCGTCAAAGTGCATCACCCAGTACTCTGGTTCCGGCAACGGAGTAGAATCTGGCATCTCCGTCTAATCTGCAACAAAATACGCCAAGGCTTGTGACTTGATAGCGTCGCGTCCCTTGTAGGTGATATCAAAGGCGGCAAGTTCAATGCCCCACTTCACGACCCTTCCTGTAGCGTCGTTGTTGTTGATTATGTTGGACAGTGGAGTCTTTCTCACCACTGTGATTGGGTTCTCCTGAAAGTAATGCCTCAGCTTCCGGGAAGCAAGGAATACTCCATAAGCTATCTTCTGGTAGTGTGGGTAATGCTGCTTGGACTCCGTCAAGACCTCGCTCACATAGTAAACTGGTTGTTGAACTCCGTGCTCATAGCCTGGCTCCTTCCGCTCTACCACGACGACGATGCTGATTACCCGGTTGGTTGCCTCCATGTAGATTAACAGGGGCTCACCAGGCTCGGGTGATGCAAGGATAGGCGCTGAGGAAAGAATCTCCTTGAGCTGCTTCAATGCTGCATCTGCCTCGTTTGTCCATGTGAATTTGTCCGCCTTCTTCAGCAACTTGTATAGCGGCAGAGCCTTTTCTCCAAGTCGGCTGACGAACCAACTAACTGCTGCAACACAACCTATTAGTCGTTGAATGTCCTTTAGGCATGTCAGACGGTTTATGTTCAAGATGGCCTTGATTTTCTCCGGGTTGACCTTGATTCTATGCTGGGAAACGATGAAACCCAACAATTTGCCGACTGGAACCCCGAAGACGCACTTCTTAGGGTTAAGCATCATGTTGTATCTTCGGATATTATCAAAGGTTTCTTTTAAGTCGGAGATTAAGTCGTTTGACTTTTTATACATCACCGCGATATCGTCCACATAGGCATGAACGTTCCGACCAATTTGGTCGTGAAGGCAATGTTGCATTGTCCGCTGGTACGTAGCACCTGCGTTTTTTATCCCAAAGGGCGTCCTAACATAGCAAAACGCGTCGTATGGAGTAGTGAACGAAGTGGCCAATTGGTCCGACTTCCTCATCTTGATCTGGTGGTATCCTGAGTATGCATCAAGAAAACACAAAAGTTCCGAGCCAGCCGTCGAGTCAATGACTTGGTCAATGCGAGGCAAAGCAAACGGATATTTCGGACATGCTTTGTTCAAGCCGGTGTAATCAACGCACATTCTTAATTCATTGGTTCCCTTTTTGGGGACAAGTACAGGATTGGCCACCCATTGGGTGTGAAGGACTTCTTGGATAAATCTAGCCTTAAGTAACCTAACTATCTCTTTGCCAATGGCGCGTCTCTTCTCATCTCCAAAGCGTCGTAGAGGTTGTTTCACTGGTTTGGATTTTGGATCGATGTTTAGGCTGTGCTCGGCAAGTTCCCTAGGTACACCTTTCATGTCGGCAGGTTGCCAGGCAAAGATGTCCCTATTCTCACGGAGGAACTCGACGAGCGCGTTTTCCTATTTGGGATCCAGGTTCGTCCCAATGGCGGTGACCTTGGAGGCATCGCCTACCACAAGTTCCACCGTCTTGGTCTTGATGGCGGCCTTGAACACAGGAGCAGAGTCGGAGATCTGCTTCTTCGACGTGGGCATCTCTGAGTCATCGACCTTGCTCTGGATCTCTTTGAATTCTTTGCTGTAGAGGACAGCTTCTGTAACGGCTGCTTCATTGATCTTGCAGTCCCTTGCCTTGGTAAAGCTTCCGGATACGGTGATGACACCGTTTGGTCCGGGTATCTTGAGTTTGTTGTAGACGAAGCATGGCTTGTCCATGAATGTGTGGAATATGTCGCGGCCGAATATGACGTGGTACACGCTCTTGAAGGGGACCACCTCGAAGGTCATGCGCTCTTGGCGGTAATTATTAACATCGCCAAAGGCAACCTGAAGTTTGATGCACCTAAGGGACCGAACCTCCCGACCAGGAATTACGCCGTGGAAGATGGTGTTGGTCCACCTTAGGTTTGCCTTTGTCAAGTTCATCTTCTGCAGTGTATCCAGGTACATGATGTTGATGTTGCTTCCACTATCCACCATACACTTGGTGAACTCCACGCTGCCAATCAAGGGGTTGATGACCATGGTGTATTGGTTCTCCGTGGGGATAAGGTATGGGTGGTCCGTCCTGTCCCAAGTTATTGGAACCTCCGACCAGCGCAGGTACTGGGGCACTGGGGGAGAGTAGCCATTAGGATCCTCAGGGAGGTCTTCTGTTGTCGGACGGTGGGGTGCCAAGGAAAGTGTGGTATACTGGCGCCTTCTTCGTGAAGGGGTTCTTGCCCTTGTCGTCGCTCTTGGCGGCGTGCTTAGGGTCAAGGTCCTCATCCATGTCACTTGAATCCTTGGACTCCTCCTCCTTCTTCTTCCCCTTGCCCTTGCCTCGTGGTCTGTTCTTCCGACTTTGCTTGTAGCCGGACTCTGGGTCTTCCTTGAGGTCGTTGACAAACTTGCAGTGTCGATTGGTATGGGTGGCCTTACCATTGACATCGAGGTGTACGAGGCACGGAATATCACGGTACTCCTCGTAGGTTTGGGGAACGCGGAGCGGTGCCGAGGTAGTTTCACTTCCTCGTTGCTGCCCACGACCGGCTCCCTTCCTCAGCCACGTTGTCCGCCATCACCTCGTCCTGCAAAAGTCATAGCGACCATGTCGGTAGATTGCTTTTCTTCTGGAGCGGTTTTCCGCTTTGTACTGTTGTTCCTCCAAGCTTGAGTTGGAACGGCCGTTGCCGGCAAGGAGCCGCGAGCATCGTCGTCGGTAGCTGCGAACTCACTAGCCAACTGAATCATCTGGTTCAAGTCAAGCTGGTGATTGTCCTGCAAGCGCTTCAGCTTGTGTTGGAGCAACGTGCCCCTTTCTAGCCCATCAATGAAGGCGTCCATGGCGGTCTGAGTGTGCACTCCTGCGCAGGAATTCTTCATGTCCAGCCAGCGGGAGAGGTAGGCGCGAGATTTCTCGTCTTTCTCTTGCACGCACCACTGTAGATCGCCAACAGTGCAGGGACGCTTGTATGTACCCTCAAAGTTCTTGGTGAACGTTTCTTGCATGTCCAACCAATTGTAGATGGATTTCTCCGGCAAGTCATCGATCCATTGACGGGTCGTGCCCGCCAACATTAACGGGAGGTACTTGACGGCGATGTTGGGGTTGCCTCCAGCAATCTCCACCATGTTGTCGTATTCCTGCAACCATGTGGCTGGCTTGGCGGTGCCGTCATAGGGCTTGATGGTCTTGTCAATCTGGAAACCTTTGGGGTAAGTTGCGGACCGTATTGCAGGTCCAAAGCAACGTGGTCCCAGGTATGGTCCTTCCCGGGCCTCGTTGATCTTATCGATCCGCGAACGTGCGTCGTACGGCTCCGAGTTCTTCTTCTTCTTGTCAACAGGGGATTGGATGCGTGAACGACACGGGCCTCCTCCGCCATGGTGACTGCTTGGTGGTGACGGAGGCGGAGGTGGCGATGGGTTAGCCTTCTTGGCGTTACCCTCCTGCGACGCCTCACGCATGTCACGGTTGCTTGTCGGACGCGGAGGGTCATGGCGTGACCTGCTCCTGTGTCCTTGGTTGCGCTCTCCGTCATGACGGGTCTGCTCCTCGTTATCGCGGATGACAATGTCGCACTGCTTTGGTGTAGGCATATCCGTACGATGGTGATCCTTGTAATCTTCGCGATGTCGGGGGGACCGAGGCGGTGGCGATGGGCGATGAGGTCGGGCCTTTTCTCCATGGTCGGAGGATATGGGGATAGCATCCTTCCTATTGCGTGCATCCCTCCGTCTTTGTTATGATGAACCCGTCTGGGACCCAACATCAAGAGGAGATCTGTCCCTTGGCGGCTTATACTGGCTAGATTGGAAAAGCGCTGGGTCGGACTCAAGCCTCTGAGAGGTGGCCTTTTCCTGCTGCTTCACCGCCTTGGCCACTAGGTCATAGACCTGTTCCACTGCCTCGGGCGATCTATCCTACTCCAGAAGGGTCTTGGCGACGGCGAGGTTAAGGAGTGGGGTGGGCATCACCTGCTTGCCTTCACTGTCAATGTATGGCTTGGCCTGTTCCGGCTTCGAGGAAGGCCATCCTAGGTTTCGCCTTACACCAGGAGCGTTGATGACGCGAGTCGGAGCTTTCTTGGCCTTCTGCTGCTGCAGCAGAGTTTTGTACTCGGCCTCGATTGCTCTAGCTTTCTCTATGGACTTCTGCACGTTGACTAGATCTTAATCTAGCTTAGCGCCTTGCTCCGTGATGGCCTGCGCTTCCTCCAGCAGCTGCTGGCGCTTCTCGTCAAGCTAAGTCACGTTCCGGATATGAGATATGGTTAGTGGTTCAACGAGGAGATTGTCGTACATCACTCTATCAGCTAGAGTAACTTGGGCTGCTGCAGACGTAGATGCCGGAGGCGGCAATTTTGTGGTGTTGTTGTTGCTCGGGCTGGTGCCGAGTTCCTGCGGCTGCTGTACTGGGTTAGGAGGAGGAGGCATGACCTTTGCACGATCATCGTCAGCAGCAATAAGTGGCCCCTCCCCCTTCTCCAGCGTTGTAGGCGGAGCTCGTCCGGGTTGATCTTCATCCATCGTTGTCCCTATGGTGATGAACACCCCTCGAGACGTGACGGCATTGTTGGCTTGCTCGTCGCGCGTGTATTCCTCCTCCATCTCCTGCATGGCGGAGTCTAGTTCCTCTGGACTGAAATCTATCTCCTCTGAATCTGCACTGAAGTCAGCATAAAGCGCGTCAATAACAGAGTCGGAGGGTGCCAGGACTTCCTCGATGATGGGCGGTGGAGGTGCAACAGCAGCGACGATGACTGGAGGTGGCGGCACAGCTACGACGATGGCGGCCGGGGGTGGTGGTGGCGGTGGATGAATCCGAGGATCTCCGTCAATGAGCACAAGCGTTGTCTAAGCTGTCGTGTCAGCCTCCGCGTAGTTGTTGACGGTGCTCACCATGCCTTCAAGGGTAAGGCGTCCTGGCGCCTGCTGCCGTCTTAGAGAATGCCGGAGAAGCGTGCCACGGTCCAGTCCTTCCACGAAGTGATATATAGCATTATCATCCGGGTAGTGGGCCAGATCGGCTCATATACGGAGCCACCTGGCAAGGTAATCGTGGGGGTTTTCGCCCTCTCTCTGAACACAATGCGCCAGATCGAAGATGGTAACCATGCCGACGAACTTGGATCTCTACTGTCCAGAGGCACGGGCGAAGCCGGCGGACTTGCAGCGGTCTTCCACCTTTATATCCTGCACAGGGGCGGTTTGGGTGGGCCTTGAATTTCCCCGATCTTTGCCGGCAAACTCCGAAGAGAGATCCGACATCGATCCTTTCGCAGACGTATCCTGCCCTTAGGCGGTCCGTGCGGGCCTTGATGCTCCTCCGACTCCTACGGACCTAGTGCCCGAGTTGATTTTGTCGATGAAGAGGTGGATGTCTCTGATAGGAACGATCGAACACCGCATAGGGTTCGTCTTCGCCGGGATCCAGAACTCGTCAGGGGGGACGATCGGAACATTGCCGGAGAAGAGAACACGACCGATGGCTACGGTTTCGCCGATTCCCGTGAAGATCTTGGTCCTCGCCCGCTGAAGAGCCTGAAGCGCCTCTTGCCCCACGGTGGGCGCCAACTGTCGTGGTATTGCCGACGAGTACGCCATGGAGGGGTCCTCACAGTGCGTGTTTAGAGACGTGGGGGAAGGCGGTCGGTTGACGGGTACGAGGTAACACAGCTTACCCAGGTTCAGATCCCACAACGGTGGCGGAATCCTACTCCTGCTATAAATCACTATAAGGGCAAATACGCCGAGTTATAGAGATAGGTTCGCTGTGCGAGGTTGTCTGAAGTTGTCTGAGATTGTGCCCTAAAGGTTCCCATAGGCCCGACTTCTATAGTCGCCAGGTCCTAGGGTTATAGGGAAAAGTCCTAGCCAGACAGGTTACAGAGTCCTACACCGTCTATTACTAGTCTTGTGTATCTTGCACTCCAAGGCTCCGGGTACGTCGGCGACTCCAACCGTAGCCTTCCTTTAAACGGCATGGGCCTCCCTTCTGGATCCATCTAACTGGACCACCCAGCAAGCCATGGCCCATGCTACCAACTGTGGGCCACCTGGGTTATCCGGATAGGAGACATGCTATGAGGATACCCATATAGCATATCCCCAACAGCGGCACAAGGAACACCACGGTGCTCAACTCGCGCCAAGCCACACGACGATCATCGTAGCATCAGAGCAGCTCAGTGATAAGAGAAGTACAACATCGGTGAAACGGCGGCGCCGTGGGCATCAAAACCCTAGCACCAATAAGGGATGGATGCAGCCTAGTACACAACTTATTCCATAATAGAGTTGGAGGTCCAGGTCAGGCTCGAGTAGGCGAATCCAGGCGACCAACGACAACAACCGTAACAGTCTGCCCCGCCGGAATCGGGCAGCCGACGGTGTTGGCGTCGCCAGCAGCCAGAAGGGGAAAGTGAGAGTGTGAGGTGTAAGAGAGAGTGGATGAGGGAGACCAGGCCGAGGTGGGGTTTGACCCGAGCCTAGTTGGGCTTGATTAAAGTTGGGCCAGTTGAACTGTCGGTGAGCCTGGCCCAGTTCCAAAAGAAATTACCAAATAAATTATTTTATCCAATTATTAAATGACCAAATTACCCCTGAACATAATTTATACCCTAGGAAAATATAGAAAAATCCCAAAAATACATATGATATATCAAAATGACCACAAAAATAATATCTACCTAGTAAAAATATAATATTAATTGTTTAAGCTAAATAAAATACCATTAAATGTTAAGGTCACTAGAATTCTCAATAAATTATAATAAATGAGGAAAAAACCCTAAAAAATAAATAAAAATCATTTTTGTGTATAAAAATAAATCCACTATTTTATAAAAATACGAATTCATTTTTTATATAAGTAAAATTTGAAGTAAATATTTAAATACATTTAATCCGTTATGAAATTTTATAAACATAAAAATATTGCTTAAAAATTAAATAAAAATAATTTTTAAGGTCTTGAATAAATATATTACACTAGAAAATTATTAAATATATTATTAGAAAAGTCTTTAATATTTTAAATAATAAATCCTTACTTAATACCTATTTTGTGAATTCTTTAAAAATAATTGTTAAGTAAGAAATAATCACAATTCTTATAAAACCTTGAGCAATTAGTGTCTTTGTACTAAATTCCAAACCCATAACTTAAATTCATAATCAAATTTAAGTATAACTTTTAACTTTAAAATGTTCTTTTAAAAATCTTATTAATAATCCTTTTAAATAAACATTGGGTATCACCCATTTATATAATATGGTGAATAATCATTATATCTTAACCATTATTAACATAACTTTAAATTCTAACAAATTATTAAGATCATCTAATTATGCTCCCATCAAATAAATACAAATTATTTTCTTAATAAGCAAAACAAATTTAATCTAAATCATTCACTTAAATATAAAGTGAATAATTCCACACCTTAGTTATATCTATCATAAATCTAAAACTTGGGAATAATTAAAATATATTACATCTTAAGTTTACTTAACCTTTTAAAGTTAACTTTAGTCTCAAAGCTTATAAACATCAGGTCTAATAAATCACTTATGTTTTTATAGTTAACTTTGGTCTATTTAACTTAAGACATAAAGCATATCAAGTCCAAACTAATAAATCAAACACCAAAAGACATTGATCATGTTCTATTAACAATGATGATTGTTTAAACCTTAGAAAGGAAATCTTTTATTCAAATGTTATTCTTTTTGCCACTTTAAGCAACAACTCTAGGATAGTTCTTTTAAAAGTTAATAATCCAATACATAGACTTCCATCCTAATCACCAAATAGCAACTAATCTAAATCTTAAATTACTATTGCACTCTCTTTTATATCTTGAATATCAAAACTTAAAATCCCTATAGATGCACTTCATGTGAAGTAAAAATTTGAAGATAAACCAACTCTTAAAGGAATCACCTAAGTTCACTTCACTTACAGCATTAGGGATTCACTTTGGGGGTTTTAAAAAATGCATAGCATTACTTATGCACAACAGCATATTGCTTCTTTAAACATTAGTCCTTACCGGACCAATGATGCAGATTTCAGATATTGGATCTTATGTCGTCTCGAAGACCGTGAGTGCATAATCTTGCAATCACAAAAGGCAAGTTCACACTTTCTCATGTCCTTTGATTATTTTCTGTAACGTATTTTGCAAATCCAGTGTTGTCATCACCTGCATTTGAAAAAGGTCAGAAAACACTATTTTCATAATAATATGATTATAGGTTATTTACCATGAGGTAATAACCTACTATGAAAGTTCCGGTGGTAAAGGAACATATTATTTAGGACTTAACAACCAATATCGCCAGTGATTCTTTTGCCGTATATTACGCGTTAACCATGAGATTTGGAATGGGACGGAGAAGTCAGCTGTATCCATTTCCTCTCGTATGGAGGCAAGACAACCTTAAAGTGACGTTGTGAATCCTTGTGCGGATCCAACATATGGGTGGGCACCCTTATGCCCCACACTTTTGGTGTCTAGATTATCTATGGATGGTGCTTAGTTGATGGACCATTTAATATGGAACTTGCGAGGGCAGCACCGGGTCATAGAGTCTTCGGGAACTCATCATGGTTATAGCCTTCCCGAAAGGGGACTAACGGAGGTGAGCCGGCCCCGAAGGATCATGCAGACATATGAGGTTGCGGAGAGGGCAGTGATTGGCTTGGATCATCTACTGGGCCCCACACCATAGGAAGTGTGGATGGGAAAGATCGCCTGGTTGTGCAACAAGGATTTGATCTCTCATGGGTAAAGTAACGCACCTCTGCAAAGTGTAAGAACTGTAACTTGTTACTCCCTGTTCCAGGAAGGAGCTGCGAACGCAGCGAGAAAGGAACTCCATGAAAGTTCTGGTAAACCCATGAAGGCTGATGGACATAGCTTTTCAGAATAAAAGCAACCTTTGAAGAAATGTTTACGAAAACTTGCATTGCCTACGACCTACGGTCTATGGCTGTAGATATAGTGCATCAAACACTCATTTTCTAGTGAACTTGCTGAGTATGATTGTACTCAAAGTATCTTCTTAAACCTTGCTAGGTTCTAAAGACAGAACAGACGATGACTATATCAAGTCATGCTCCAGAAATCATCATCAAAAGCTAAAGCTCTTCAATGAAGTCAAGAAAGTCAACATATACATCAACTCAATTGAAGACGAAGTTGCTGATTAGATAAGAATAGAATCTCTAGCCATAGAACCTATTTCTGTAGTGTGTTGCAATAGCAGCAATGCCAGACCATTAGTTAAGTTATTAGTCTTAATAGTATTATAGTTTTGGAGTTGTTTATTTCCTATTCTTCTTTGTAATAAGTTTCTTTCTCTCTCTTTAACTTAGAGTGTTCTCTGGATCTTGTGTAAAGAGTTGAGTTGTAACCTTTAGTCATGTCTTGGACCTGTTGTGTTTCTGTTGTACCACTCGGAGGGATGTAATACTAGTGAACGGTGTTTCATTGGTGTTATATCAACCACTATAGTGTACTACATCATGCAGTGGTATGCTGGGTCACCGCAGTTGGTATCAGAGCATATGCTTTGACCTTAGGATTAAAACCCTTTTAGGAAGATCTGTAGGTTGGATAGTGACTATAGGAGACATCTTATCTAAACCAAATATTCATATGACTTGTGATGAGTATCCACTTGAGGATAATATTGTCACACCAAAGTCAGATGCTTAAGTCATTCTTTCTTAGGAGTAATTAATTTATCTTTTCTCAGTATTGTGCTAGTTAGTGCCTTCCGAAGGAGACATAAACCACAAAGATATTGTAGGAAAGCCAATTGGTTACAATAGAATAGGATCAAGTGTAAGATATCAATTGAAGTAGTCTAAATGGTGTAGCCTAACCCTAGAATTCATGTAAGGCAGTGGAATCTTATTATTAATTGGTAACCAAAGACAACATGATGAATATCATCAGGATAAATGTTGATGTAATGAGTAGTAATCATGTGGGATCCACTTAAGAATTCTACGTGATAAAGTGAAATTATGTTAGGATTTAATGATGGAGAAATGTGAAACAAAGTTAGCATGGTTAGATTAGTTCTTAAATCCTAATGTATAGGTAAAACATAACAAGACCATGGTGAGATTAGCTCCGAAACCATGATATAAGTATAAATATGACAAAAAAACTTAGTAAATTATCTTGGAGTAGAAGTAAGGAAATAGCATGGTAGAACTAGGATAGAAGTCATAAGTGTCATAACTCCGAATAAAATTCAATTTTAGGGGTTCAATAGAAACTAATTAGTCATTTGGAGTGATCATGTGAGGTTAGTTACTAAATAAGAGAGGTTGGTCATAGTTAATCATTGCAAAAGGTGAGACAAAAGGTTAGTCAAAAACCAAATTTAGACCACTTTGCTTAAAATTATCCTATTGCAGTTGAGCAATCTGGGTAAATACTGAGACAAAGAATAGTTTGACCCTAAGTGCTAAGTATCACAATGTAAACCTATATGAGGAGGTGTCATATACTACACAACTAAGCCTGAATTCTAGATATATTGTACTCAATTACTATATTATGGGCCTAGAATAATGTGTGTTATATGTACCACATTTGGAATTCTTGATTTTTATTGGATCTTCTTGATTGACTAGATCTGTACATGAAGTTTGACTCAGTGTGCAAATGCATGTTGTAACATCCAGTTACTACTTGATGTTATAGACCTAGATAGAAATGGGAATTCGTGTAAGGGAGTGACGATTTTCAAAGATCAAGATGAAGACTTACATGAAGAATGAAGCAAAGTATAAGGAGTATCAACGCAGTTTGAAGGATAGATCAAGCTCGGGTTATTCTTAGCCAGATATAAGAAGAAAGTCTTGTGTAGAAAATACACGGAGCAACAAGAAGTAATAAACTTAAAGTTCATACAAAGTAGGTAATATTACTAAGAAGTAATGGAGTAGTAGTACCAAGTTCATGGAAGTATCATGAATAAGTACAAAGAAGTAGCTTTGGAACCAAAGTGGTATTCAAGCTCTGATAGTTCAGAGAGAATGCCATCAGGATGTTGGAAGCCGTAGGGTAATACCTACAGCCTAGGATGATCCGCAGCTGGTATTTGATCCACAGTTGGTATTCTGATCCACAGTAAGTATCTTATCCGCAGCCGGGGTTGGTTGACATAGTTAACCCAATCATCTTAATGGTTGCATAAAGAGCATAAAATTTGGCCTAAGCTAAGTAAGACCTAAAGTAGTATAAAATTTAAAAGCGATCATCTTTCGAAGTGTTTCGCAAAGTCAGACTTATCCAAGCGAAAATGTCCAAAAGTAAGTAAGAAAAATAATGCTGAAAGATTATTTCGGAGATCCACAATTGTGTGGATACACCATACAATCTTTCATAAGCCCCTAACTAGGTAGAATATAAGCTAGATAGAGACCAATATTCTAATTATAAAGCTAATAAATACTATGTAGACAGTTTGAAGACTATTAGTAAACCCTAAGGGGGAGAGTAAACATTAGAAATGAAAGTAATATTATCTGACTTTATGAATAAAGGTTGGAGAATAAAGATTATATAAATCCTTCTAAGGTAAAAGCTTGAAAGATATAGAATAGATTAATTCTAAACGAACTAATTCTAGAGGAAACAACTCTTAAGTGATCTTTAAGAGTGAATAATCACATCAAACAAAAAGGTGTATCACGATCAGTGAGTGCAGGGCACTGTTAGACATGTATAGAGGAACAAGAAATTTCAATGGGTATGGACTAAATGAGTTCAAATCCAATCTTCAAAAGGACTACTAGTATAAACTATACCATCACAAATCAAAAGTTAGTCTTTTGGCCACAACTATTGACTAATAAAATTTAAAACCCTGTTTTAGTGAGACTTCCAAGACCTTATATAATATAATAAGGAAGTTTGATAATCAAGTAAAGGAGTTGTATTAGGATACCTAATAAGGGTAATGAAATAAAGCAGAGACCCCAATTGAAGGATCTGATTGTAAGGACATTACCAAGTATGAGGAGAATTCAATGAAAAGGTATGGATAAGGGATACTACAATTATTCCCATTTGAGGATATCATGGAGTTGAGAAGTGTCATGATCAATACAATAGCAATTTCTTATTCTAAAACGTGAGAGTATACGAACTTCGAGGATGAAGTTTATTTTAAGGGGGAGAGTCTGTAACATCCCAGGATTAGCACCTCGAAATAGACAGGACACATGTTTGTGCATTGCATTCATGCATCGGAAAATCTAGAGAATTCAAAACTAAAGAAGCTATAGGGGGATCGAGATATCTTTTGCTCTGATGAAAACATCAGGGCAAGTGCGATGGATTTCGACATGACCTCTATTGTACTCTTGTGTTTGAGGGGGAGGAGATTCAAATTTGAATATTCAATTGATGAATCTAAATTCTAAAAGAATTTGAAATGGAATAATAATTGGAAACTATATTGTAATGGAAAATAAGAGGTGAACTCTTATTTATAAACAAGGTATAATATTTTATTCAAATAGAAAAGATAGTGGAAATTTAAATAAAATGAAATGAGTAAATGATTAATGTACTATGATATTACAATAATGAAATAATAAATAAGAATTGATAAATAATAATCTTATTTACATAACACATTATTATATTATCTTTACAATTATGAACCAAAGGGATAATAAGGTAATGAAATAGAGAGGTATCATTTTATTAAAATAGTACAATCATTACACTATTTTTATTAAGTTCCAAGAATAATGGAACACTTTGTTATAGAATACAATGTTTCATTGTTATTACAATAAAATAATAAAAGTAAATTATTATAAAACAAATAAATATAAAAATGAATTACATAAATAGATAACTAAAAAGATTCTTATTACAAGCAGATATTAATATTACATTGTTTTTGCAAATGCATTATAAAAGAAAAAGGAAACTAGTATATCTTATTGAATAAAATAAACATTACAATATTCTTTGCAAAAGAGGAATGAATAAATAAAAATAATTCCTTTATTTATAATGCTTTATATTTCACAAAAGAAAAAGTGGATTACAAAAGAATAAAAAAACTTAAAACTAAATTCAATCTTCATTTTCTTCATCTTCTAAATCCTCTCTTTATATTCCTGATCATGTTCCCTGCAAGCACAAGCAACAAAGAAAGAAATGCAAAATAGGGGGTTATGGGGTTATGGTACTCTCGGGTTTAGCAATGTAATGCATTTCTTTGCCTCATCATTGAGTAGTATTAAATAAGAGGGGCCAATGTGAAATCTGTTCTTATCTAGATTTTTGCCTCAGGCTTATGTATCATAGGCAGGGCAAGTTTCACCAAATTAGTAAAAGATAAAAGTCAAAACAGTAATACCAACAAAAGATATATCTTCACTTGATCTGATCCATGAGTCACAGCAAGCAAGCAAGCTGCTCACGCAACCATGCATATGGGTGTGCTCTCAACACAGCAGCAGCCCAGGAAGGAGACAAGAAAGCAAACTTATGTACACAAAGGGGTGAACCAGCCGTAGCAACAAGCTACCATTTCACCTCCACACTTCAGAGAACATTCCCCATCTCATCATCTTATTATCAAACCAAGAATACTTAGATCATCCCACCAAATCCACCACCTAATCAGTATCTGGTTGCTTACTTAAGCCATCCAAGAAAAGATCAAGTGAGCACAAGGAGGAGTAGATCAAGATCAATAGCATCACAAGGAGAAGTAGATCAAGATCAACAGCACCACAAGGAGGAGTAGATCAAGATCAGTAGCATCACAAGGAGGAGTAGATCAAGATCAGTAGCATCACAAGTAGTAGTAGACCATGATCCCCAATAGGCCACCAACAACAGGTACAAGTCCAAAATATAAATTAGATCATGCAACATTTGTTCTTATTAGCTTACATCATCAGATTGAAAATAAATAATGGCTTTGTTACAAATCATCCAAATCCATCTACCCTTCAACTAAAGGTTATGTAGGAGGATTAGAACGAGACTTCTCTCAGTTTGCATAGGAATGCTATGCCAGCTCATCACAGAGAATGAAAGCCACTAAAACTAAATATATTTTTTTATTATCCAATGGTGCCTCGGCCTTTGCATCATAGGCTGGGTCAAGAACTTCCTCCTCAGGAGTCAATCATAGTATCTGATCTCAATCATGTATCTAGGAGGAGATTTAGAAAAGAGAAAACTCTCAGATCCACATAGAAGATTATGTAAGTACCATCCCTAAGATATTTGGCTTCAGACCAACATCATGAGCCTATTATCTAGTTTTGCTAGACAAACATAACCACAGCTGCTAGGTTACAGGGCACATTCCCAGAGGGTAGCACCTTTGTACCTAGCAGATACATAGTTTCTTGAGTATAAGCTCAAGATCATGTTTTTATTGAAACCCACAAATCATTTTCCCAAACAAAGTATCTAGGAATCATTTATTAGATCACCTTACCATTAAACAGATCAAGCAATACTTCAGCCTTTGCATCATTGGCATTCAAGAACTAATTGTAATCATCTACTACACCAACACATCATGCTACAAGAAGGATTGGTGTGCACACTCTAAAAACAAGACACCACGACACCAAATTGTGCACCAAATAAGATACCACCATAATAAACCATCTCAATCTAGCAATATTGCTCAGCAGAATCAATATATCAATAAGAGTCACACATGCTAGGCATGATTAAGTCATCCAGATTGAATCACCACACTTAAAAACATTCTATCTGCAAGCAATATCACATATACATAAACCTTATTACCAGAAATTCTACTATATATCAAATATAGTTATCTTAGTATTAGAATACAAATGATCCTCTAGCAATAACACCACATCCTAGCAATTATCCAATGGGCAGCATCTAAACCAATGAGCTTTCACAAACAAGAATCAGGGAACAATTAAACCATAATTTAATTAAACAATAATAGAGTTCTTATAGCTAACAAATTAGCACTACCATAATCAAGTTTAAACCATAACTGCTAGGGTAAATAATCATCCAAATTAAAACAACAACAGAAGTAACCCAGAAGATTAACAAACACAATCATGCATGACGAATCTAATAGGACCAAGCTATAGGCCACTAACAACTTAAGACAAGAAGGTTCTTATCAAGGTTGGCCATGGGCAGTAGGAGTTGGGTCAGAGAAAGGGGAAAACCCTAGTTTGGTACCGCTCCATCAATAATGGAAGTAGAGGATGAACATAGATGGAGAGAAGAGAGGCAGAGAGAGAAACACCTACCTTTGGTGAATCACATCTCACCGGAGAGGAAAAAGAAGTAGTATCGACGGCAGCAGCAAAACAGAACACTACGGCATGGCGGCACAAGGAACACCACGGTGCTCAACTCGCGCCAAGCCACACCGCCACACCACAATCATCGTAGCATCAGAGCAGCCCAGTGATAAGAGCAGTACAACATCAGTGAAATGGCGGCGTTGTGGGCATCAAAACCCTAGCACCAATAAGGGATGGATGCAGCCTAGTACAAAACCTATTCCCAAATCGAGTTGGAGGGCCAGGTCAGGCTCGAGTAGGCGAAGCCCGGCGACCAACGACAACAACCGTAATAGTCTGCCCCACCGGAATCGGGCAGGCGATAGCGTCGGCGTCGCCAGCAGCCAGAAGGGGAAAGTGAGAGCGTGAGGTGTAAGAGAGAGTGGATGAGGGAGACCAGGCCAGGGTGGGGTTTGACCCGAGCCCAGTTGGGCTTGATTAAAGTTGTGCCAGTTGAACTAGTCGGTGAGCCTGCCCAGTTCCAAAAGAAATTACCAAATAATTTTTTTTACCCAATTAGTAAATGACCAAATTACCCCTGAACATAATTTATACCCTAGGAAAATATAGAAAAATCCCAAAAATACATATGATATATCAAAATGACCACAAAAATAATATCTACCTAGTAAAAATATAATATTAATTGTTTAAGCTAAATAAAATACCATTAAATGTTAAGGTCACTGGAATTCTCAATAAATTATAATAAATGAGGAAAACCCCTAAAAATCATTTTTGTGTATAAAAATAAATCGACTATTTTATAAAAATACTAACTCAATTTTTTATATAAGTAAAATTTGAAGTAAATATTTAAATACATTTAATCCTTTACGAAATTTTATAAACATAAAAATATTGCTTAAAAATTAAATAAAAATAATTTTTAAGGTCTTGAATAAATATATTACACTATAAAAATATTAAATATATTATTAGAAAAGTATTTAATATTTTAAATAATAAATCCTTACTTAATACCTATTTTGTGAATTCTTTAAAAATAATTGTTAAGTAAGAAATAATCACAATTCTTATAAAACCTTGAGCAATTAGTGTCTTTGTACTAAATTCCAAACCCATAACTTAAATTCATAATCAAATTTAAGTATAACTTTTAACTTTAAAATATTCTTTTAAAAATCTTATTAAGAATCCTTTTAAATAAACATTGGGTACCACCCATTTATATAATATGGTGAATAATCATTATATCTTAACCATTATTACCATTACTTTAAATTCTAATAAATTACTAAGATCATCTAATTATGCTTCCATTAAATAAATACAAATTATTTTCTTAATAAGCAAAACAAATTTAATCTAAATCATTCACTTAAATATAAAGTGAATAATACCACATCTTAGTTATACCTATCATAAATCTAAAACTTGGGAATAATTAAAATATATTACGTCTTAAGTTTACTTAACCTTTTAAAGTTAACTTTAGTCTCAAAGCTTATAAACATCAGGTCTAATAAATCACTTATGTTTTTATAGTTAACTTTGGTCTATTTAACTTAAGACATAAAGCATCTCAAGTCCAAACTAATAAATCAAACACCAAAAGACATTGATCATGTTCTATTAACAATGATGATTATTTAAACCTTAGAAAGGAAATATTTTCTTCAAATGTTATTCTTTTTGCCACTTCAAGCAACAACTCTAGGATAGTTCTTTCAAACCTTAATAATCCAATACATAGACTTCCATCCTAATCACCAAATAGCAACTAATCCAAATATTAAATTACTATTGCACTCTACTTTTATATCTTGAATGTCAAAACTTAAAATCCCTATAGATACACTTCATGTGAAGTAAGAATTTGAAGATAAACCAACTCTTAAAGGAATCACCTAAGTTCACTTCACTTACAGTATTAGGGATTCACTTTGGGGGTTTTAAAAAATGCATAGCATTACTTATGCACAACAGCATATTGCTTCTTTAAACATTAGTCCTTACCGGACCAATGATGCAGATTTCAGATATTGGATCTTATGTCGTCTCGAAGACCATGCGTGCATAATATTGCAATCACAAAAGGCAAGTTCACACTTGCTCATGTCCTTTGATTATTTTCTGTAACGTATTTCGCAAATCCAGTGTTGTCATCACCTGCATTTGAAAAAGGTCAGAAAACACTATATTCATAATAATATGATTATAGGTTATTTACCATGAGGTAATAACCTACTATGAAAGTTCCGGTGGTAAAGGAACATATTATTTAGGACTTAACAACCAATGTCGCCAGTGATTCTTGTGCCATATATTACGCGTTAACCATGAGATTTGGAATGGGACGGAGAAGTCAGCTGTATCCTTTTCCTCTCGTATGGAGGCAAGACGACCTTAAAGTGACTTTATGATTCCTTGTGCGGATCCAACATATGGGTGGGCACCCTTATGCCCCACACTTTTGGTGTCTAGATTATCTATGGATGGTGCTTAGTTGATGGACCATTTAATATGGAACTTGCGAGGGCAGCACTAGGTCATAGAGTCTTCGGGAACTCATCATGGTTATAGCCTTCCCGAAAGGGGACTAACGGAGGTGAGCCGGCCCCGAAGGATCGTGCAGACATATGAGGTCGCGGAGAGTGCAGTGATTGGCTTGGATCATCTACTGGTGAAGGGTTTCGCAGCATAGTAAATCAAAATTTTCTATGGAAGCGAACAGAGGGAAAGCCAAGATCTAATCTAGGAGATGCAAACAACGAGAGAGATTGGATTAGATCTTCATACCCTTGAAGATTCGCATATGAACGCTCGCCTAATGTGGGTGATGTAGTCGCACTCGCTTCTCCTCCTCGCGATCCGATCCGATCTAGCACCACAAGTGGCGGTGCCTCCGTGAGATGCACACGCAGCAAGACTCGACGCCTCCTCCTTCCTCGGACCAGCAAGTATGGTGGAGAGATGGATTGGATCTACAAGACGACGGCGTGGTGTATATGGTGGAGAATTTCTGCAGGCTTCGCCACAAACAGTCGGAGGAGAGAGAGGAAGGCAGCAGGCTTCTAGGGTTTGGAGGAAGGTGTAGGTCGGGGGCGCACCAGCCCTCTATATAGAGGGGGGCGGCCAGCCCTAGCCTCTCCTCCAAGCCTATCTCTAGTTTAAACAATTTAAACTCTCCCTTATCTAGAAATCCTATCTTATCTTATCTCTAGTTTAAACGATTTAAACTTATCTAGGATCGGCTGGGCCCTATGGGGCCTTGTTCCCTGGCCCAATGCGCCAGGACACTCCCTCATAGGCCCATGCCCTCCCGGAAGGTGGGACCACGTTGGCCCCTTCCGAAGGTTCTAGAAGCTTCCTACAATACCGATTAATCCTAACAATTCAACTCCAAAATTGCACCGCTTTATATGAATCTTCTTCTCCGACCATTCCGAACCTCTCGTGATGTCCCGGATCCCATCCGAGACCAACAAAAACTCATAAACCAATTATCCAATCTATCCTAGCGTCGAGACACGTTAAGTCCGTGGACCTCGGGTTCGAGAATATGCGCATGATCTTCTATCAATAATCAACAGCGGGGTCTAGGCACCCATATTGACTCCCACACATTCATCGATGATCATATCGGATGAACCATGATGCCAGGATTCAATCAATCCCATATATATATTCCCTTCGTCTCGCGATATTTTACTTGCCCGAGAGTCGATCGCGTATCGCCATACCTAGTTCAATCTCGCTCACGAAGTACTTTACTCATTCCGTAATCCGATATCACTTTGTGATTAACTCCTTAACCACATGCTTGCAAGCGGTGTTGATATCGATTACCAAGTGGGCCCAAGTATATCTCTCCGACTTGGGAGGGACAAATTCCATCTCGATACATACAACCCAACAGATACTTTTCGATCACCTGAGAGACACCTTTATGATCACCCTCTCATAGGATGACGTTTGATGACCTCAAAGCTTTCTTCCGATACCACGGAGTTGGATTCTCTCAAGGTCTAAGGAATACCATATGTGATATAGGAAAAGCTTCGCAAAGACGAACACGATGACACGATCTAATTGCTTCGCTTAGTTTGGGTCTATCCACCATATCATTCTCCAATGATATGATCTCATTATCAATTGACAACTCATGTCTATGGTTAGGAAACCTTAACCATCATTGATCAATGAGCTAGTCCATAGAGGCGTACTAGGGACACGGTGTTGTTCACAAACCACACAAGTATTAAAGTTTCCGCTTAATACAATTCTAGCATGGAATATAAACTTTATCATGAACAAGAATTATAATAATAACATCTTTATTATTGCCTCTAGGGCATAATTCCAACAGTCTCCCACTTGCACTAGAGTCAATAATCTAGTTCACATTTGGAAACAATCTCACACCCATGGCAATCGAGGTGCTGATCATGTTTTACACGGAAGAGGTTTAGTCAATGGATCTGCGACATTCAGATCTATATGTACTTTGCTGATCTTCGATCTCCATCTCGCTATATAATCTCGGATTATATGAAACTTTGCGGTTGATATGCTTGGTCTTTGGATGATATCTTGGTTCCTTAGCGAGTGCTATGGCGCTAGTGTTGTCACACAATATCTCCAAAGGGTCCAACGCACTTGAACCACGCCAAGCTCAAGGATGAAGTTTCGATCCAAACTCCTTCACTTGACGCTTCGCAGCAGCCATGTATTCCGCTTTCATCAGAGATCCCGCGATCACGCTTTGCTTGCAGCTTCTCCACTCACAGCTCCTCCATTCAAAATATACACGTATCCCGTCGAGATTTAGAATCATCCTTGTCTGTCGAAACTAGCATCGACGTAACCTTTACGACGAGCTGTTCATCACCCCCATAGACTAAGAACATTTCTTTAGTCCTATTTAGGTACCTTAGGATGTTCTTCACGGCTGTCCAAAGGTTCCACTCGATCACTTTGATATCTCGTCACAAACTAAGAGCATTGGACACATCCAGCCTAGTACACACAAGATGGCATTCATGATGGAACCTATGGCCGAGGCATAAGGCACTTTTCTCATAGCTTCCCTATCATTTCATCAGAAGGACACCGAGCCTTGCTCAATATCTTACCGACAACATAGGCACCGAACCTTTTAATGCCTTATCCATTCGAACCTTTTCGTAACTTTGTCTAGGTATGTACCGGCTTAAAGCTATCAGCGCCTTTGTCTATCTCTATAGATTTTGATGCCCAATATATAAGCAGCTTCACCTAGGTCTTTCATTGAAAAACACTTGTTCAAATAACTCTTCATATCGTTAAGCATGTTGATGTCATTTCCAATAATCAATATGTCATCTACATATAGTACCAGAAACGTCACCGAGCTCCCACTCACTTTCTTGTAGATGCAAGCTTCGTAGCAATTTGGAACAAATCCAAAGCTCTTGATCACTTGATCAAAACGAAGGTTCCAACTCCGAGACGCTTGCTTCAGTCCATAAATGGAACGCTGAAGTTTGCATACTTTATCAGCATCCTTAGGATCGACAAAACCTTCGGGTTGCATCATATACAACTCTTCATCAATGTTGCCATTGAGGAAAGCAGTCTTGACATCCATCTGCCATATTTCATAATCATGAAACATAGCAATTGCTAATAAAATCCGAATGGACTTAAACATCGCTACGGGAGAGAAAGTCTCATCGTAGTCAACACCTTGAACTTGTCGAAAACCTTTCGCAACAAGCCGTGCTTTATAGACGGTAACATTACCATCCGCCCCGCTTTTCTTCTTGAAGATCCATTTGCACTCAACGGCCTTTCGGTCACTAGGAGGGTCCACCAAAGTCCATACTTGGTTTTCGCCATGGATCCCAATTCAATTTCATGGCTTCTAGCCATTTCTCGTAGTCCGGCTCATCATCGCTTCCTCATAGTTCAGAGGTTCACCGCCTTCTACTAACAAGACAGCCAAGACAGGTTGCTGCATTCACTCGTGAGGGGCACGCGACCTTGTCGACTGCGACGCTCAAGAGCAAAGATCGTCCAAGCTTCATGATCCTTGTCATTAGCTTCCTCTATCGCTGGTGCAAAGCACTCGAACAATTTCAGGTGCGCGCTCTCCAATTCAAGAGAAGGTTCAATAACCTCGCCTAGCTCTACTTTCCTCCCACTCACTTCTTTCGAGAGAAACTCCTTCTCAAGAAAGGAACCGCTTCATGCATAAACACTTTGCCTTCGGTTCTGTGATAGAAGGTATACCCAATAGTTTCCTTAGGGTATCCTATGAAGACGCATTTCTCCGCTTTGGGTTCGAGCTTGTCCGGCATAAACTTATTAACATAAGCTTCGCATCCCCAAACTTTAAGAAACGACAACTTAGGTTTAGCACCAAACCACAGTTCATACGGTGTCGTCTCAACGGATTTAGATGGTGCCCTATTTAAAGTGAATGCAGCGGTTTCTAATGCATAACCCCAAAATGATAACGGCAAATCAGTAAGAGACATCATCGATCGGACCATATCTAATAGGGTTCGGTTCCGTGCTCGTGACACACCATTGCTACTGTGGTGTTCCGGTATGGAGTTGCGAAACAATTCCGCTTGCTTTAAGATGCGTGAGAAAATCATAACTCAAATATTCGCCCCCACGATCGGATCGTCGAAACTTAATCTTTCTGTTACGATGGTTCTCCACTTCATTCTGAAATTCCTTGAACTTTTCAAACGTTTCAGATTTATGTTTCATTAAATAGATATACCCATACCTACTTAAGTCATCGGTAAAAGTGAGAAAATAGCGATATCCACCGCGTGTCGAAACACTCATCGGTCCGCATACATAGGTATGTATGATTTCCAACAAGTCCGTTGCTCGCTCCATCATACCGGAGAACGGGGTTTTGATCATCTTGCCCATGAGGCATGGTTCGCATGTGTCAAATGATTCAAAATCAAGAGACTCCAAAAAGTCCATCAGAATGGAGTTTCTTCATGCGGTTTACACCAATATGACCTAGACGACAGTGCCACAAATAAGTAGTATTATCACTATCTACTTTGCATCTCTTAGCCTCAATGTTATGGATGTGTGTTTCATCCCTTTCGAGATTTAGAAGAAATAAACCATTCACAAGAGGTGCATGACCATAAAAGATGTTACTCATATAAATAGAACAACCATTATTCTCCGATTTAAATGAATAACCGTCTTGCAATAAACACGATCCAGAAATAATGTTCATGCTCAACGCAGGCACATAATAACATTTATTAAGGTTTAAAACTAATCCCGAAGGTAAAACTAAGGAGAGCGTGCCGACGGCCATCACATCAACTCTTGATCCGCTACAAAGCATCGTCACCTCATCCCTCGCAAGCCGCCTATTCCGTAGCTCATGTTTCGAGTTACAAATATTAGCAATCAACCGTATCAAATACCCGTGCACTACAACGAGGGCTAGTAAGGAAAACATCAATAACATGTATATCAAATATACCTTTGATGGTGCCAGCCTTCTTGTCCGCTAAGTACTTCGGACAGATGCCCAAAGGACCCTTGTCCTTGCAATAGAAGCACTCTGTCCGGCTTAGGACCAGACTTGAGCTTCTTCTCGCGAGGGCAACGCGCTTGCCGCCGCTTTTCTTGAAGGGCTTCTTGCACCTTTACCTTTCTTAAAGGAGGGCTTGTTGACCATCAACACATGATTATCCTTTTTGATGTCCACCTCCGCAGCCTTCAGCTTTGCGAAGAGCTCGGTGATCGTATCATTGGAACCAATCTGATTGTGAGTCACTACAAAACTTTTGTAGCGGGAGGAGTGATTGCAGAACCCTGTCAATCTTGAGCTCCTCTCGAATCTTGCATCCAGCTTGCTCAAGGCGTTGAGTGTAGCCCGACATCTTAATGGCGTGCTCACTAACGGAACTCCCTTCCTCCATCTTGCGCTTAAAGAACTTCTCGAGATCTCATATCTCTCGAACGGGCCTGAGTCTAAACATGGTTTTCAGCCTCGAGAATCTCAAAGGGCCCAGATAGTTTTCAAAACGATTTTGAAGTTCCGTTCCATAACAAACAACATGGTGCTCTTAATCACACCATAATCATATTTATGCCGATCGAAGACGGCTTTCTCATCAGCCGGCGCTTGCGTAGGGGTTACCTAACGCTTTCTCAAGGACATAGTCCTTTGTCCGCCGCATGTAATGATTCTTAGATTGCGGAACCGCTTGGTGAAGTTAGACCCATTGTTTCTAAGCTTTTCTTTCTCAAGAAAAACGCTTGAAGTTGAAGTTGGACTTGGCCATGTGATCTACAAGATTTGCAAGTACAATTTAGACTATGTTCATGATAAATAGTTCAACTTAATCAAATTACTAGATGAACTCCCACTAAATTCAACATCCCTCAAGTTGCTTAGTGAACACGATCCAAATTCACCACACCTAATCCGATCTTCACGAGAAGATATGTGGCTTCAATGGTGGACAACGGCGTCGATCATATCATTCATATGACTCATGCTTAACCTTTCGGTTCATGTGTTCCAAGGCCATGTCCGTACATGCTAGGCTCGCAAGTCAAACCCAAGTATTTCCGCAGTAAAACTGGCTTGCACCCGTTGTATGTGAGCGAGAGTCTATAGCACCCGATCATCACGTGATGCTTGGACACGATTTAACTTTCGCAACGGTGCATACATGGGGAGAACACAGTTTTATCTTGATCTTTATGAGGAATCATCTTATAATGCTACCGCGATCTAAGCATAATAAGATACATAAAAGGATAAACATCACATGCATATAACTTTATGTGACATGGTATAGCCAATCTTCGCAATGATCTCCATCTTGTGCGTTCCGCATGATCTCCATCACTCCACCATGATTGCCTCCACCACGAATAGCAACTACAACTATTGCTAACTACTTAGCGATAAAGTAAAGCTATTACATGGCGATAAGAAGTTGACTCGCAGGTCATACACAATTATAAAGACAACCATATGGTTCTCCGGTTGTGTACTCATCGACATGCAAGTCATGAAACATTACAAAACATGATCATCGATACATTATAAACATCACATCTTGGGCCATACCATATCACAGAAACACTCGCAAAAACAAGTTAGACGCCTACTTTGTTGTTTGCATGTTTTACGTGGCTTATGGGAGTAGATGCTAAGAACGATTCTTACCTACGGAAAGCCACAACGGTGATATTATGGTTGCCAAACTCCGTGTTAATCCCATGACAACTATAGTGAGAGAAACCGACATCCACCACCGCATGTGTGGTACAAGCCACACGCCAAGTGCGGAGCCGGTCTCGCGAACAACGTCAGTAAGGTTGGCCTGGACCGCTTCAATCTCACTATCCCGCCATAAGAAGAACACAAACAAGAGGCTTGCAACAGAAAACATCAACGCCAAGAACAACCATGTTATGCGTTCTACTCGTGAATCACATCTACGCATAGATCTAGCTCGATACCATCAAGGGTTTCGCAGCATAGTAAATCAAAATTTTCTACGAAGCGAACAGAGGGAAAGCCAAGATCTAATCTAGGAGATGCAAACAACGAGAGATTGGATTAGATCTTCATACCCTTGAAGATTCAAGACAATGGAACGCTCTTTAACGTGGGTGATGTAGTCGATTTCGCTTCTCTCCTCGCGATCCGATCCGATCTAGCACCACAAGTGGCGGTGCCTCCATGAGATGCACACGCAGCACCTCGACGCCTCCTCCTTCCTGACCAGCAAGTATGGTGGAGAGATGGATTGATCTACAAGACGACGGCGTGTATATGGTGGAGAATTTCACGCAGGCTTCGCCACAAACAAATGGGAGGGAGAGAGGAAGGCGCAGGCTTCTAGGGTTTGGAGGA
This sequence comes from Avena insularis, assembly GCA_023614405.1. Lineage (NCBI taxonomy): Eukaryota > Viridiplantae > Streptophyta > Magnoliopsida > Poales > Poaceae > Avena > Avena insularis. The sequence continues at coordinate 256,597,468 of CM042693.1, read as the reverse complement.
AGGTGTAGGTCGGGGAGGCGCACCAGCCCTCTATATAGAGGGGGCGCGCCAGCCCTAGCCTCTCCTCCAAGCCTATCTCTAGTTTAAACAATTTAAACTCTCCCTTATCTAGAAATCCTATCTTATCTTATCTCTAGTTTAAACGATTTAAACTTATCTAGGATCGGGCCCTATGGGGCCTTGTTCCCTGGCCCAATGCGGCCAGGATACTCCCTCATAGGCCCATGCCCCCTCCCAAGGTGGGACCACGTTGGCCCCTTCCGAAGGTTCTAGAAGCTTCCCAGACAATACCGATTAATCCTAACAATTCAACTCCAAAACTGCACCGCCTTATATGAATCTTATTCTCCCACCATTCCGAACCTCTCGTGATGTCCCGGATCCCATCCGAGACCAACAAAACTCATAAACCAATTATCCAATCTATCCTAGCGCCGAGACACGTTATGTGTGACCTCGGGTTCGAGAATATGCGATATGATCTTCTATCAATAATCAACAGCGGGTCCGGCACCCATATTGACTCCCACACATTCATCGATGATCATATCGGATGAACCACGATGCCAGGATTCAATCAATCCCATATATATTCCCTTCGTCTCGCGATATTTTACTTGCCCGAGATTCGATCGCAGATCGCCATACCTAGTTCAATCTCGCTCACAGAAGTACTTTACTCGCTCCGTAATCCGATATCACTTTGTGATTAACTCCTTAACCACATGCTTTCAAGCGGTGTTGATATCGACACGAGTGGGCCCAAGTATATCTCTCCGACTTGGGAGGGACAAATCCCATCTCGATACATACAACCCAACAGATACTTTCCGATTACCTGAGAGACACCTTTATGATCACCCTCTCATAGGATGACGTTTGATGACCTCAAAGCTTTCTTCCGATACCAGGGAGTTGTATTATCTCATGGTCTAAGGAATACAATATTTGACATAAGAAAAGCTTCGCAAAGACGAACACGATGACACGATCTAATTGCTTCGCTTAGTTTGGGTCTATCCACCATATCATTCTCCAATGATATGATCTCATTATCAATTGACAACTCATGTCTATGGTTAGGAAACCTTAACCATCATTGATCAATGAGCTAGTCCATAGAGGCGTACTAGGGACACGGTGTTGTTCACAAACCACACAAGTATTAAAGTTTCCGCTTAATACAATTCTAGCATGGAATATAAACTTTATCATGAACAAGAATTATAATAATAACATCTTTATTATTGCCTCTAGGGCATAATTCCAACAACTGGGCCCCACACAATAGGAAGGGTGGACGGGAAAGATCGCCCGGTTGTGCAACAAGGATTTGATCTCTTATGGGTAAAGTAACGCACCTCTGTAGAGTGTAAGAATCAGAATTTGTTACTCCTGCTCCGGAAGGAGCGGCGAACGCGGTGGGAAAGGAACTCCATGAAAGTTTTGGTAAACCCGTGAAAGCTGACGGACATAGCTTTTCAGAATAAAAGCAACCTTTGAAGAAATGTTTACGAAAACTTGCATTGCCTACGACCTACGGTCTATGGTTGTAGATATACTGCATCAAACACTCCTTTTCCAGTGAACTTGCTGAGTATGCTCGTACTCAAAGTATCTTCTTAACCCTTGCTAGGTTCTAAAGCCAGTACAGACGATGAGTACATCAAGTCATGCTCCAGAAATCATCATCAAAAGCTAAAGCTCTTCAATGAAGTCAAGAAAGTCAACATATACATCAACTCAATTGAAGACGAAGTTGCTGATTAGATAAGAATAGAATCTCTAGCCATAGAACCTATTTCTGTAGTGTGTTGCAATAGCAGCAATGCTAGACCATTGTTTAAGATATTAGTCTTAATAGTATTATAGTTTTGGAGTTGTTTATTTCTGATTTTTCGTTGTAAGAAGTTTCCTTCTCTCTCTTTAACTTAGAGTCTTCTCTGGATCTTGTGTAAAGAGTTGAGTTGTAACCTATAGTCATGTCTTGGACCTGCTGTGTTTCTATTATACCACTCTGAGGGATGTAATACTAGTGAACGATGTTTCATTGGTGTTATATCAACGACTATAGTGTACTACATCATGCAGTGATATGCTGGGTCACCGCACGCGCCTAGGTTGATAAAGACTCCGTTGCGCGGGGGAGATCGCCTAGCAAAGTGATGCGTGTTGTCGCTGACGTAGTCCCACATAGCGCTGCATGAGCCCAGAGATGATGCGCTTGCCGGTAGCGATGAAGTTTCCCATTCTAATCTTGACTCCAGCTAGCACCGTTGCTGGCCCCATGGTGAGCGCCAACTTTCGTGGTGGTGGCACGACAGATGCCATGGGTAGGATAAAGTTGGGGTCAATGTGTACTAGTGGGATCCAGGGAGAGATGATGTAGTGGTTTATACACACGAAGAACTCACTCCCGATCTTTACTTAGATCAACAATGGTTACACTTTCTCCTTGATTTGGATCAGAGGGGGAGGAGGAAGAAGCTCTCCACTATCCTCTAAGTGTAAAATGAATCGTTCCCTCTACTAGGAGGTCCTGGCTCACCTTATAAAGGGGTGGCCAGGTTACATTAGGGTTGACGTGGATGGCATATTCCTCGAATATGTTCATCCCAAAGAGGTAATTTGGTGGAGTCTTTCCATGTCTCCCTTCTATCGAAGGTAATAACCCAGAGCCCACGACATGTGAACATTGGACTCTAGGACTGTCACCTCCGTGACGCTTCTTCTGCTCTTCCGTCCCTCTGTCCCTTGTCTGTAGCTCTTAGCTCTGCGTAGATTCTTGAGGGAGACAGAGCGTTGTGTTGACCTTGGGGATCGCTCTCTCCTTCTCGAGCAAGCCTCTTCATGACTCGGCCTTGTACAAGCTGACTCGGCCAAGCCTTTACCTGCAAATAGATAGCATGCTTAACATTGTGCCGACATACCTTTTATGTCGATTGAGTCAAGCCTTTAGGTGCACAACTCCGAGTAACCCGGCCCTTATTCGGCCGGCCCTCCTATAACTCGGCCGGATCATTTCCTGACCCAGTCACTATCTCGGTGAGATTTGCCTTTTTACTTTAGCTTGACCCTACTTGGGATCATCCTCCCAACAACCGTCTTAGCCACGACTCACATCTCAGCGCATTCATGAAATGATTTGAGAAAAAACTAAATAACTCTGGCGAGCTAGAGGAAGGATATGAGATGGTGACGCGGGTTAGTTTGAGCCAACTCTAGAAGCTGAGGCGGGGTACAAGTGCTTAAACAACCTTAGGGTGTCAAGTGGGAACCCGATCACAATTCATAGTTTATAAAATTTAAACAAGGTTTTGGCAAATGAACCTCATTAGGAGGCTCACAACTAAACGGTTTTGTGGAACAAAATTAAGGGACGAGTAAAGATGCTCTGATTTTAATTTTCACACACACACGCGTACCGGCGTAGGCGTGCGTTAGCGCGTGACTAGAAAATGTGTGTCGCCCGTGGATGCGTGCACACGACATCTTCCCGACTTGCTGTACGATGGTGCGTGCACACGTGTTGTGTCTTTTTTTGCCATCCATCCTTTTTTTTTCTTCCCCATTCTTAGTGTATCGGTGTGCAACACGCCCGCCCGCAGATCGTGCCCTGTCCGGTCAACTGTCACAGCCGCCGCCCGGTCACAGCCCGGCTGACAGCCGCCGTCTATGGCGACGGCGGAGGAAGGGAATGGGGGAGAGGTACAAGTACTGATTTGTCTTTCTGTACTCTGGGTGGTTGGATGTTGGGTTGATTTACATCTTTAACTCGGTGACCTAAAGATAGCATTCTTTATAGCTCAGCCACCAGGATTAGGGAGGCGGAGGCGTCCAAGATTCCGTGCAACTGACGCGACCAGCAACATGGCCGGAGGCGGCGTCTTGGGCGGGAAGGAGGATAGCGGCAGGGAGTCCCAGCTCTACATCCTCGCGCTCCCCACCGTGGCGCCCCCTGCCGCCGTCATCTCCCGCCTCGATGCCGCCGTCCTGCGGAAGGCGCGCACCTGCCTGCCCCACGGCGTCCCGTCGGCCTGGTGGTCGGGCAGGATCTCCTTCTCCCCGCCGCCGCCGGCGGCGGCGGCTGAGGACCCGGTCAAGGAAGAGGAGGGGAGAAGTTTCCCCCGCCCCCAGCGCGTGCGGGTCGCTCCGTCGCTGGATCTTGGCATCGACGCGGCGGGCGGGGAGAAGCGGGCGAAAAGATTGAGGAAGTGTCGGCACTGTGGGAGGAAGGAGATGGGGCGGGATACCATTTGCAACGCCTGCGGAGTCAATAAGACCGGGGCGCTACCGGAGCGCCGCCCAGCTGCCAGCCCAATCGCGCCGCTGGAGAACCCGATCTGGGAGCCCGAGGTGCCGGGTGCCATCTACCTGGTCAGAAAGTCAGCGGCAGAGAGGAGGCCTCCCGCTCCCAGGACAGAAGCCGCCCCAGCGCCACGGCCAGGGACACGCTGCTTGCACTGCGGGTCGGTGGAGCTACCATTGTGGATAGAAGGCCCGACGGGCCGGAGGGAGGTCTGTGCGGCCTGTGGCATGCGGTACAAGAAGGGGAGACTGCTGCCGGAGTGTCCTCCAGCTGCGAGGCCAGTGGCAGACTCCCCACCGCCTCAGAGCCCAATCACCAATTCCCCGCCGGAGAGTCCGATCTGGGAGCCTGAGGCACCTCCTCCGTTTGTGCACCTGCCCAAAAAGATTTCGAAGAAGAAGAAGCAGAAGGGACCGGCGCCATGGCCGAAAGACAAGGGGAAGACGTGCCTGCATTGTGGGACATCGGAGACGCCACAGTGGAGGGAGGGGCCGAAGGGGAGAGGCACGCTGTGCAACGCTTGCGGCGTGCGGTACAAGCAGGGTGGGCTGTTGCCGGAGTACCGGCCTGTGGCGAGCCCTACGTTCCTGCCGTCACAGCATGCCAATTTACGCCGCAAGGTGCTCCAGTTGCATATGAACCGGCAAGATCTGGTGCCGGTGCCCGTCAACAGCGTCACTAACATGCCACCTATCCGTGGTGACCACCCAATTGACATGGCAGCTCACACCGACGAGGACCCAGCCGACACACCGGGCTGCACCGACAAGCCAATCGACATGCCGAGCTCACTGGACTCATTGTTGCTCGATGGGCCGTCAGCACCGCTCATTGTAGAGAGCGACGAGTTCTTGATTAGCTAGCCTAAGAAGAAGAATTCAGCTAAGATGAGAACACTAGTCCTTTTTACTTTCTTCTGATATTTTCACCATCTTTTTTTTGACAGTATTCATCATCTTTCTTTCTTTGTGCATATACGGCCTGTTAACTGTGGGAAATTTAAGCTTTTACTCTGTTCAATCACTGAAACCCACTCCACTAGCCCCTAGCAGTTATCAAACCAACCCTATGAATTTATAGTAACCATTTAGGTTCAGCCACAGCCCACAACCTGAACAAGGGGGATATTCAAGTTTCATTTTATTTTATTTTGACGAATCCATGGAAAATAGTCAGTGCCAATTTCTTTATAGAAAATAGTAGTATGAACAAGTTCATGAAATATGCATGGAAGACCCAGATATTATACTATACGTCGGCACAAGCATTAGACATATATTTGGCAAGATGGCTGCTTAGCTAGATAGCCTAGAGGCTAGATTCCTTAGACTGGATAAGATGATGGATAGCTTGATTCTTGTCACCGAAACCTAGCCATTTCTGGAGCTCCAGATTGGGCAAGATGATGATGCTTGTTCAGTTCTGCACTTGTGTCGCTGCTTGTGGGTGTGGCCCCAACGCCAAAAGCACAAACCTGTTGTCACCTGCATTACATTCTGCATGCTTCCTCAAATTGGGAAACTGCTCCCACTGAAGCCAACTCCACTGCTTTTCACACAAATGCAATTCCATGGGATGATGTAGCTTACAGAAGATTGAGAAACTCATTGGTTTATGTGGCTTTGGGTGATCACCGAAGATGGCATTTAATCTAAGGGTGTTTAACTAATCGGTAATGTACATACAAGGAGCCAAATTCCTTCTGAAATTCAAACCTGGTTGGGATTAATCTGCCATAATGTAATTGTCACCGAGAGTAAGAGCTGAAAAGCTGGGTTGCATCACTCATTTGAGAGACCATGCGCATCTGCTTGTCGCCCAATATGTAAGTGTATTGCGGGTTTGTTTGTTTTCTGAATTTGTTGCAGCCACATATATCTGAAGGTATTGTGGATTTGTTTGTCTTCGATCTGTAGCAGGCAGATATGTTATTAGGCACATTTTGGTTTTGATGGCTAGAGTAGACTGCAGAACTGGGAGTAGTACGGTAGATTCGTCAGTTTCTGCCTATCGGTTTTAGCATATCTACTATGACCCGGTCTAGCTGCTGCTATTTGCTGGGGATACTGGAAAAGAAGACCAATAATAGCACGCTTGAACAAAGTACACGCTTTCCCTTGAATGTTCGACATGACTGGAAGAACGGAGACGACAAAACAAAGCTTTTGGCCAGTGCCAGGACTCTCGGGGGCAGCGTGTCACATATCAGAGAAGATCGAGCTACATTGCCTATGGATAGATTGCGCCTATTCATCATATTCTATAACAAAAATTACTTCAGAAAACTACTCCATCTCAACTGAGAATTATTGTTCTAAAGTATAAAAACTTCAGTAGAAGGATCATGACAACTAATACTACTCCCTCGTCTAGAAATAAATGACTTCACTTTGTCTAGATTCATATGTATCTAGACATGTTTTAATGTATAGATATATTCGAATCTAGACTGAGGGAGTAGTATAGATTGGAACATCTGTTATTTACTTTTCTGAAAATCAAGTTTCACTAACAATGAATAAACCAAAGGAGTTCAAAGCTCAATTGCATTGCATGTTCTTCCTTATTCACCAGATTACACCTTCCGGCCAGACCACATAAATAAATAACTGTGCATAAATAAGCATCAGCCACCACCCAACAACCTGACAGAAAAAGAATGGTACGGCAAGGGCAAACGCCCCTGGCTACAGATGTTTTTGTTCTCGGCCAAACAGAAAAATGAAAACTATGACATGATAACCTCTAGAGCTCAGTTTTGTTGTCTGAATATAACAATATAAAACAAGAGGCCACGCAGGGCCACCGTGTGGAAACGTGCCTAATCGGCGCGAGATTGACCAGCTCGGGATGACAGGATAATGCCGACGATGAGGCCGTAAAGAGCGAGCGCCTCGGCGAAGATGAGGATGAGGATCATACCAACAAACAGCTTCGGCTGCTGAGCATTTGCCCTGTAGACAATGACAATGATCAGAATGGGTACAGCTTAGGCAACCCTCAGTTGATGCCCACAAAATGTTAATGATGTAACAATGGCATGCATGTGAAATGATATATTCATACCAACACAACTAGTAGAAGGAAAATCTTTTTGATTTAGATAACCTTGTGCCTTAGAGCCTAAGTAATTCTAGCTATGATAATGTTTCAGCCAAGCAAGCCACAAACTAGCAAGTATTGCCAAATATTAAAAACCTAAAGCAGGAATTAGCGTCTGCATAGCACAGCTAGTCCCAAGTTTGGAAGTTTCTTTCAAAGATGATAGGACACAGTATGTATTGCCAGAATTCACGAACATATATGATATCGCACTAACTAGTAAACTACAAAGACCAGGACAAACAAAAGTGTGCAGTTGAGAGTTCAGCATAAAAAACAAAGGAGTCCGTATAACAAAGATACATCACCTAAAACAAGTAGCTTTGGGAATAAGTACCCATGGTGTCGTGTTTCCACAAATCAAGATTAGTTCCTAACATAGCCAGTACGACAGTCATATCATGTAGAACTGGAATGGTAATACCGCAAAGGCTGACCCTCAGACTTCGTCCTATAAATGAAAAGTTAAACCAGTTATAACTAACCTAGGTGGATTTATGTAGAGAATGATGGACATTAGCTTCTGTTAAGGTGATATCGTCCTCTTTAGACAAAGAGAACAATTGTAACTTGAACACTGCTTCTATCAGAGAAGTTGGTCAGAAAATCCCACACAGATCAATTGTAACTTGAACATTTTTATGCACAAGGTGAACACTCAGCAAATCCAACACAGATCAATTACTAATAGATAAGGCCTATGAAATTGGTCAGAACCATCCACCCGAACACATCTCTTCGTATGCAAAAATGCTACATTGTGTAGGCACAGGTGACAGGTGTGTGCATTAGCTAGCAGATTTTACTATGAACAAACTAACATACCAGCAAAATCAATGAGCAGAACACAACAAGAGAAGTCGGGCGTGCTTACCTGACTCCAGCATCACCAACGATGCCAATGGCCATGCCAGCAGCAAGCCCAGCGAGGCCACAGGCAAGGCCGGACGAGAGGTGGGCGTAGCCGTCGAAGAGGAAGTAGGGCTTGGCCTTGGGGTTGATCCCGGTACTGATGATGACGGCAATAATGAGCCCGTAGATACCGAGCACACCAGCCATGACAACGGGCACGATGGACTTCATGACGAGCTCCGGGCGCATGACTCCCATAGACGCCACGCCGACGCCGCTCTTGGCCGTCCCGTAGGCCGCCCCCATGCCTGCAGGCCAGCCACACGGAGAAAATACGGTGAGATCTCGTCGACGATCGCGTGGACAAATCCAAGTGCTCTCACGATCAGATCAAACAGCTCGCGCGCATCGTGCCGTATGCTAAACGAATCGAATCGATGGAATCAAACGAGCAGTGGCCGGTAGAGAAAACGACCCACCGATCCGGACGGATCAGAGAAGGAACAGACCGAGAGCTCCAGTGCTCCCCCGACGACGCATGGAAGCTACGCAAAGGCTCGCAAAATTTCAAGAGGTGGAATTAAATCGTACATGAGAAGACGAGCGCCGCGGCGGCGCCGAGGAAGCCGAAGAAGGGGGCGGTCTCATCGCCGCTGAACACCGACGACATCTTGTTCCTCCTGCACCTGCTACTGCCGACGCGATCGGGGGATTCCTCGTGCTCTACTCGGTCTTCCTCCCGAGCAGGATCAGGTCGCCTCCTCCCGCGAGCTTCTCTGTTCTCGCTATGGGATTTGGTTTCGGGCGATCTGATCTGAGGAGGGCGTTTGCGGTGGGATGGGAAGGAGATGAAGACGGGACGGGGAGGGGTGCGATGTTTAAGCTTGACGGTTTTGCCCCTCCTGATGTAGGAGTCGTGGTTGCCTGGTTGCGAGGGGCACCGGTGTCCTTGTCCCGGCGTAGTAGATGGTAAAAATAGGTGGGCCCATGGAAGCAGTGTTCTGTGGATGATTCTGTTTCGGCCTTTCGCCTATCCATTGGGTCGTGATAGAAGACGGAGGCTGTCGCAAAATATACGAAGAACACGTGATAGAAAGTTTTTCTATACCTAACTAGCTGAACATCCGTGCGATTGTTATGAAAAAAAGAAAAATCTCACAACAACAAATGAAATGATAGATTTAAGTGATTCGCTCCAAGCACGATGGGATAAAACACCTTGCTCTGATCAATACAGGATAAAATACCAGTGTTATCTAAGTTTTTTTCCAATTTTGATCGACATGTTTAATCTAGCCTCTTTTCATCTTAATATTTAATTTTTATAATCTTATTAATTGATCTACCCTTTTTCATCTCCATTTTTAGTTTCTTTTCCAAAAATCGGTGTTTGCACTAATTGAAGTTCGATGGAGCAGTTATTAGTACTTGTAGAAATCAATATTTTTTTTATAATTGTGAATCCTCGACCGTTTCTTCTTGGCTCTATGCCCAGCAATCACGAGGAGTCCATGAACAAAGAGAATTGAAAAACTCCATGGAGGCGAGTAGCTTGTACATATCTCTTCTCTCAGTGGTTGCTTCTTTGTTTTCTTCAAGTCTCGTTGTTTTCCTTCTTCCATGGATCCATGTTCGTTCGTTCCACGCAGCAACCAAAAGCAACAGCGGACAAACTTGGCTTTATCAGCATGTAATGCAATCACATCAAGATCCTTCCAGCATCAATGATGATGAGCGCGGAACGGTAGGCATCGCCACGCCGGCCGCGTAGGCTGTAGTCTTCATTGGCGTGGATGAGTGAGGAGAGTTGTCCTGGGCGAGCACGGCCGCCACTACTTCGTCTGCTATCTGCGATTGACACTAGCTATGAAGCCGCGTTCCGCATAGAATCAGGGGATCGTGTGGTGTCCTCTGTGCCAGTGGAACTTGAACCTGTCCCGGCGCTTAGCGACGGGCCGACGCCTTGGACCTCTGGTTTTTGGGCGCAAGTACGTAGGAATCGATAGGTCTGTTTGGAGGGGACGGTGGGGTTTGGTGCCTTGTAAAGCCGTGACTCAGAGAGCGTGCTGCCGAGACGTCGGTTTTTGCAGAGTTCCCGTTGAACTTGCGTTTGAGTACGATACGGATCGGACCACAAAAAATCGCGTGAAAGCGCCTTACAGAACGGACGAAAGCATAAAAACCATAACCACCACAAGACTTATTATATAGTACTAGTTGAGTGCTCGTGCGTTGCTACGGATCAAGATAGTCATAACATGACCATAATAACATAAGTTCTGGCTTGATCTATCACTTTGTTCCTATCAGTTTACCCCTCACCCACCATGGTAAGAAGAAAAAACATCATATTCCATCCCCTTCCTCTATGTGTGCACCTCAACGGCTTTGCCATCACTATAACTCATCCCTCTTCTCAATAATAACCCCTCTCAACATTCTGTCATATATTTACCTAATTTAACATTGTGTCACACACATACTTCAGTATATGCTCCCTTGAATCAGTCCCATCCATCTTTAAATACCTTTCGTCTGCCTGCTTAGCTGACATTGCGTTGTCATGATGCTCCACATTGTATATCCATGTTGCGTCCTCTAAAGCATTCTATTTTATACATGATAAGTTCAGCTCATCATTTATTTATACACTACAATTGTAAATACATCTAGACACAAATTCTTACATCTGGTTCCAATTTATTTGGATTTGATATTTAATTGAGTTTACGAATTTGCATCTTGGTTCATCAACGTCGTCGGCAATTTTTTCTTTAATATTGTACAACCCCAATTTTTTATCTACGATTTACGAAACTGTATCATGTATATATCCACTAATTTCATTTGGCCATCCCATTTTTCTTTTTTGTCATTGTACTGCATGCTCCAAATCCATTTTGACCAATACATTTTGGTAGTATATGTATTACCAGAAAAATTGCTCTCTACATGCTACTGAACCACAGGGTGAAGTCCAATCACCAACCCTTATACTACTCCCGGTTGAAAAAGATCCCTTCTCTCTGCCATTGAATTGCCCGTACCTAATCAGGTGACCACGTGTGGTCGTTGTTGTTTTGGAATTGGAGAGTGGTCCATCTTCTTCCACAGAAACGTGTCCCGAGCTCCACTTTTCCCCTTAAAATTTCTTCCAATTTCTTCTTTGAAATCGGCAGCAAATGCAGCAAATATTTAAATTCGAAGCCCACATCCACCAATCCATATATTTCATCAACTGATTTTGGTCGTATCTTTTTGTCACTTGGAGTTTGAGGTCCTACGAAGGCAAAGCGGAAGCAGCAGGACGACATGTACAATGAAGGCAGAGCAGTGCTATACATACGATAGAACTCGTACGATGCACACGATCCAGTAATACATATTTGTGACAGAAGCAAAAGGAGTCCATTGGATGCAAGTCGGACAGATATCAGACACACTGGGATCATACGCACAGAGGTTCCGATGAAGGCGCAACCACTTCGCCTTTTTCCGGTCTCAACATGACCCGCCGACGCGGCACGCGGCCGTATGCCCGCTTGTGCCCTGGCCTCCTCTGCTCTAGTAGGGTACTCATCGAGTCAGACCATCGCGACCTGCTACGCCGCCTGGACACGCGAGCCGGCCGCTGCAACTCGGTGTTCTCCTGAATCAGGATGTCTATCGAGCGCGTGAATGGCCGCCTCTCCTGTGCCCACGCCGAGTCAAAGGTTCTGCTAGAGGTCAATCCACAAGGTCGCTGTTCCCTATTGTGCCCGGATAGAGAAGGGGGAGATGAATGATGATCCCTTGTATCACATATGAGACAAAGAGAAGGGGGAGGAGGGAGACCGGTTCCAACTACCGCCGCCAGCCACCAGGCAGGGAAGGCGATGCTCCCACCAACCCCCATCTCTCTTCCCGACCTGATCAAGTCCCGCTCGAACTGCCCTCTCCACCGCCGCTGGACTCTCTTTCTCGAGGTCGCGAAGCCCTGCTGCCCCATCTACCTGCTTGCCGGTTTCGAGCTGGTTGATGTGGGTGCACCGTCGCCACCGTCTCACCATCGGGGATTGGATTACAGCGGCCGCCAATAAGGGAGAGACGATGTTGAAGATCCCTTCACTTCCCCTCCTTAATCCACCCCCGCCACCGGCTTCCTTTTCAGGCCGCCGTCGGTCGCTGTTGTCGTCTCCGGAGGCGGGAAGCTAGGCCGCCGCTGCTGCCGTCTTCGGAGGCGGACCGAGGCGAGGCCTCTTCTCCGTGTGCCTAGCAACAAGGGGATCGAGTGGATAGGTTCATGGGGTGTCTTTACTATTTCTTTTAGTACAAAGCCGTATGGGTAGGGAATTACAACACGAGTTGGAGTGTGACACGATTTCCGAAATGGCGGAGGAAGGGCGACGGACGAAAATCGACAAAGACGAAAACCACGGTAAGACAAATTATATAGTAGAGATAATACCTAATAATTAGAACGCAACGTTTTTATCCACCGTCCGTCACTTGGACTTTTTTGCCCCTGCGAGTTTGATGTATTTACTGTGTCTGCCACCGCCAATGAACAGAGCCACGTGAAGTCAACGTATCTGTTTGTTTAGTCGTCCGCCGCTGCTCGACCAGAGCCGTACGACATTGTCTCCATCTCACGTTCGCCCTACTGTCGGCGCTCAGCCTCCTCGGTTCGCCTCTGGCCGGCCCCGGCTCGACTCAATCCGTCTCCCTAGGAGGCCGAGGTCACCGGCCTCGCGAGCATTAGCATGCAGGTTGGGCTCTTCCCCGCAGTCGTTCTCCTGCTACAGGCGGCAGAGACAGAGGATGGGAGGTGGCGGGGAGGAAGAAGATTGGATGGTTCAGTGCCGGCCGACCGGACGGCAACCACGACGGGAGAAGCATGAGCACGCACAGAAAATTTGGGGAGAAGAAGGGAGTGGAGAAAATATGGGGATTGGATATGAGATTTTGGATTTAGCTCGATTTATCATGGGCAATACATTCATGGGCATGTGAAGGCCACGTAGAATAGCCATGTATCGTTTGCATAGCTCAATTTCTACCGCGTGGTGGCCTGGTGGGTGGCCGCTGGCCAAGCCTCGGCCCTCTTCTAGCAGCTCTCAAGTACGTGGTCGACGCAAAAAAACGACGGCCGGAGCAGCCATGGACGGTGTTGCTACGTGGACACTAGGAGGACAGAAGAACCTCCGTAGCAGGCGGCTGCAGGTCTGCCGACACTGTCCTCCATCCATCGGTGGGGTGGCGCCCTCATCCCTGACCTCTACGTCAACCCCCGCGGGTCTTTGCACAGCTTCGGACTCCGTTGCGATTGAAGCCTGGCAGCTGTTCGATGATATTACGACGGGTTTGCTTGACAAGTGTGTATATTATTTTACAAAGGTGTGTCATGCTTGTTTCTCTGTTTTTGCAGTTCTACCTGAGCCTGAATCGATGCAGGTGTTGCGGCAAAGGTTTCTGCAATGGTGAGTTCCACCTCATCTAGATTTCTATAAATTTTTCTCGAATTTATAATGAGATTCAATCATTTTCTATGTTAGTCTAAGCCACGTTAAGCCAAGTAAACTAAGAACTATGCAGAATAACACTAATAATCCTTAGAAGTTCTCAATTGTATTGTCCTGTTTCATTGTCCTGATGAGTTCTTGCAGCTGATGCCGTCGAAGGCTTCTAGAGTTGTCCAGTATCCTGCTTTGCTACTCCCTCCGTTTCAAAATATAAGATGTTTTAGGTTCGTGAAGAAAATGTATCTAGGTTTCTTTTAGTATGTAGATTCATTCCAAATCTGAGTGAACCTATATACTAAAACAAGTCTAGATACATTTACTTCATAGAGCTAAAACATCTTATATTTTGAAACGGAGGGAGTACATGGATAGAGGTGTGAATCATTTCTATGGATAGGGGATCCAGAAAAAAGATTTGTGGACCAAGCGGTAGCACAGCTGGTGCGTGTGCCCTGTGCCGTGAAGTTGTATGTCCTGCCTAAGCAGTTGTTCGTTAGAACAAACATGGAAGAACAAACAGGAAGAGAAAAAAAATACATGCTATGTTATTTGTTAGAAGAGCAATGGAGACGGTGCACAACTACACATGTATTTTTCAGATACAACATGTAAGTGCTTCGGATATCAAAATTTCTTGGTTTGTTTTCGTAATTCTAGGCGGTTGAATTATTACAAGGATATTGACATGGCTGTCGGCAGAGATCGATGTGAGAACAGTACATCGGATAAACTTGCAGCTTCAAATACACAAATAGGAGAGTAGAGATTATTGAATCCGTAGCCTGACCAGATTGCGTTCTGAAAATGACATTAGTTATTTGTGATGCTTGTCTTTTCAAAATAAACCATGAATTCAGGCTATTTGCGTGCATGGCCTGGTCGACGCCGCTATCGCATAGCCGCCTGACATTCTGGGGTAATGCTCGCCAATGTTACTTTTCGAGTACAGTGTAGAGTTTAGTTAATCATACACACATAACGCAACTTCTATTGAGAATGATTGCACTTTCAGATAAACATACCGATGACGATTGTCATCCCTGATGATGGTCGTCCAGTGGAGAGAACCATCAGAGAGATAAAGCTGGAGATTGTTAAGACCTTCGTGGTTTACGTTCCTGTTGGACATCAGGTAACACACCTCAATATGAAAATGAGTGGCATAGTTGTATATGAACTATTGTAAGTAAGTAAAATGGACTGAAATAAATCCAGTCCTGAGCTGAGTTCCTTTGATTACGGGAGCATGACGACGGCCTTGAAGAAGTAGGTGCCCGGCGTGTGCAATCGTGAAGGTTTAGTCCCTACGGATTTTTGCTCCTATATATGCATACCACTAATCCTTATATATGCACACCACTGACTGAATTTGCACAATATCTATATACCTTCTTGTTCTCTTGGATTGATGGCATTGTGTCCACAGAGAAAGCACCAATCCCAACTTGGATTGTGCAGCATGTTTGATCAAGCTATTTAGGTAAGATTCGATGTCTCAATTGCGCAAGATACTTAGTTAGTCAACACAGATCTATATATGCATTTGAACTGTTAGTTTGCATTTGAATTGGTTGTCTATAAACAACCACTCCACGGCAAGGCCACTACTAATTTTGATTTTTTTTCGTTGTTCTTTACAGAGATTTACAGGAGCATGATCTAGCTCTAAATCTCTACTTTTATTTTGGGGGAAGAACGGAAAAATTTTAGGAAAAATCTGTTGTTATAAGTATATCGAAATATTGGTGCAAATCAAAATTTATTTTCTAGGGACACATATTTTTATTTTTTCCATTGCAACACACGGATATTTGTGCTAGTATTATTATGATATATATTACTTTATTTATCCCTTTAATTAATAGTTTATTTTATTAATTTTTTTTGCAAATTTTTACAGATTTATTAATAATCATCAACAACAGTACAAAGAGTTCCAAAAGTACTAAAAATTGCAAATAGGTCATTGGACCACCTAACGACGACTTCCGACACTAGGACGAGCCGAAGGCGTGCCGCGATCCCCGTCCCTCCATCACTGGAGCCGGACAAATCTTGTCCCAGTCGTCGTGCTAAGATCTCAAAAGACCAGCGCACTAGAGCAGCAACCATCGCCGAAGATGAAAACCGTAAATCTGAATAAACTGGCCTCAAACCAAACCAACAAAAACGAAAAATGACAGGATCTCAAGAGATTCTCCGGACATATGACTCCATATGTCCTCTAATAACACTAGACGCACCACTATGGCGAGGATAGGATGGAAAGAACATTATTTTGAATTTCACATGTAGCCATCGTGCGGTGACCCATCATATCACTGCATGATGTAGTATACTATTGTCATTGATATAACACTAATGAAACACCGTTCACTAGTATTACATCCCTCAGAATGCACAACATAAACACATCGGGTCCAATACATGGCTAAAGGTTACAACTCATTCTTTACATGAGATCCAGAGAACACTCTAGGTTAAAGAGAGAGAAAGAACTTCTTATTGAGAAGAATCAAAGATAAACAACGCAAGAACTAGTATACTATTAAGTCTAGTATCCTGGCTAAGAGGTTGGCATTGCTGCTATTGCAAAGCACTACAGAAATAGGTGCTTTGTCTAGAGATTATATTCATATCTAATCAGTAACTTCATCTTCACTTGAATTGAGTTATATGTTGACTTCCTTGTCTTCATTGAAGAGCTTTAGCTGGGCATGATAAGTCCTGGAGCATAACTTGATGTGGTTGTTGTCTATTCCAACTTCAGAATCTAGAAAGGGTTAAGAAGATACTTTGAGTACGAGCGTACTCAGCAAATTCACTAGAAAAAGAGTGTTTGATGCACTATAACTACAGCCACAGGCCGTAGGTCGTAGGCAATGCAAGTTTTTTTCATAAACATTTCTTCAAAGGTTGCTTTTATTCTGAAAAGCTATGTCCATCAGCCTTCACGGGTTTACCAGAACTTTCATGGAGTTCCTTTCCCGCCGCGTTTGCAGCTCCTTCCCGAAAGGCCGAAACAGGGAGTAACAAGTTACAGTTCTTACACTCTGCAGAAGTGCGTTACTTTACCCATGAGAGATCAACTCTTTGTTGCACAACCGTGCAGCTTATTCCCGTCCACAATTCCATGATGTGGGCCCAGAATATGATCCAAGCCAATCACTGCCCCCTTCGCGACCTCGCATGCCTCCTTGGTGTACACCATGCCCACATATTGGATTACGGCGATGGTTTGTACAAACCGTTAGATGCCAGAACTATTGTGGGACGATGAAGGTTCCCACCCATATGCTGCATATTCTCTACGAATTACCAAATTAATATGCATGCTTCGAGGATAACAACCACGACCTGCACATCCGGCTTCATGCGAGAGGAAGAATATACGCTGACTTCTCCGTCCCATTCCAAATCTCATGGTCAACGCGTAATATATGGCGCAAGAATCACTAGCGATATTGGTTGTTAAGTCCTAGGTGATATAGTTCTGAACAGTGGTATTCCAACTGTTAGATTAAATAGATTAGCTGATCACCCTAGATCAGTAATCAATAGTTCACATTATTATCAAAAATAGTGTTTTAAGACCCTTTTCAAATGCAGGTGATAACAACACTGGATTTATAAACTACTTTACAAAAAATAAACAAAGGACATGAGTAAGTGTGAACTTGCCTTTTGTGATTGCAAGATTATGCACTCACGGTCTTCGAGTCAGTATAAGATCTAAAATCTGAAATCAGTTTCATTGGTCCGGTAAGGACTAATATTTAAAGAAGCAATATGCTTTTATGCATAAGTAATGTGATGCACGTTCTAAACGCAAATCCCGGGGATAACGTTGTCCTAGGGTTTAGATTCCGGAAATAGTTACTTTGGAATGTATGGTCCTTTTAGATAAGTTTCACATTTGTGCTTCTATTAGAGCTTATAAGTGGTTGTGAGCAACACATATGTAGTAATAAAATCTATACTTATGAAATACTAGTCAAAATTGCCTACAAGAGTTCTTGTTTGAAGTGGCAAAAAGAATAACCTTCGAAGAAAAGGTTTCTCTTCAAAGGTTTAAACAAGCTTTAGGGTTAGTTGAGTTGGGTAGCTGTTATTTATGTTTGCTCGAATGGTTTGGTTTTGAGATGTTTTTATAACTTAACTACTTCATACCAAAGTTAACTATAAAACATATAGTAATGTTTATTGTGTTATATTTAGATTTTTGGAGACTAAAGTTAACTTTAATATATAGATAATTTTGAAAGTATAATACTTATAACATTTGTATCTTGTGTATTTGGAATGTTTCCTTTAGGTTACATAAAATTGGTTATCCTTTTACTTAGTGTAGTGGTTTCTTGATTTTTATAATGGAGTAGTATCATTTACCTTTTATCAATGAGTGGTTATAGTTTATAAACCAAAATATAATATTACTTAACTACTTATGGATTTATTATAGTGTGGTGGTAGTTTTTGTAATCTGGTGGTTAAAGTAGATAGGAATGATCTGACTTATTTACAAGTTATTCTTTAAGGTTTTTATCATGAATTGGAATCCTTTGAGAATATAATCTTCCCTCAAGGTTGAGGATAATTTAAATAAAAGGTATTTATAATGTTTTAAACCATTATGGCCTTATATTATTAAATTTAAGAATAATACTATTTATTAGGCTTATTTGACTTATTTTAGGAATATTGATAAATTTTATTTATCCTTATATGAATTATTAATGAAGTAAATAAGTTTAAATTTGAGTTATTAAAATATTTGAATTTTTATTTAACTCAAAAGTAGAATATTAGATTTTTAACATGTAAATATTGTTTTTGTGATCATTTTGGTATATTACATTTATTTTTGTGATTTATAAATAATAAGAGATGATTTTTATAATTCTGATTACTTTATAATTACTTAATAAATAATGAAAATTTAATTAAGTGAAATAATAACATGATTATGGTTTCAAATTATAATTTTTATTTTTCTAAGATTTTTGGTATTTATTTATATTATTAACATTTATCATTATTAAGATATGAATTATCAAAATTTTATTACTTATAAAACCTTTATTAAATAATATTTATTTAAATAATTATCATAATAATATTTGATAATAAGTTTAAGTTGTAGATTTTTTTTACAAATTTTCATATATTATACATATTTTTCTGAATTGTAAATCAAAAGTTATTAATTAAACAAGGTTTAATCATTTATTTATTTTCTAGAATATCAATAATTGAGTTTATAACATTTTATTATTTCTTGAACAGGAAATACTTTTTACACCACACTCAAAGCTAGCCTCAGTCACTGACCCGTGGGCCATTGTCCACCTCAGCTCTCAGCTTTAGAAAATGTATTTGTTACTGACCCTCTCTCTACTCCCAGTCGATGACACATGGGCCCAAGGCCATGTCATCAACCACGCGAGGCAAGACTAGTCAAACGAGCTGACGTGGTTCGACCCTGAGGTGAGCATGACATAGCGATGGCGTCAGCACCACCACCGCTGTCAGTGGTTGGTCGCCGACGACGATCTACTGCGCCCTAGCAAACGAGATGAACCTAGTTCGAATCAGTGCATCATGCTGAGTCCTAAAGTGGCGGCGCCGCTCGGAAATGGTCATTGGAGCCTCAGCTCCGACGAGCTCCGACGGTGGCCGACGGTGGTACACAATGAGACGACGATTTACAACAAGATAAGACGATTTAAGGATACTAGAAGGTTCAGGAACTCACCCTGATGATGATAGAGAGGTCGGCGAGGACAGGCGCGATCGGAGGCGAGCTTTGTGCCAAGATTTCCGACAAACTGCCGCGAGGAAGAATGGCCAAATTCTTCCACTCTAGTGCTCCCCTTGATGCAGGCTTTCTCTCAGAGGATCTATGGAGGACGACCCTTCTCCATGGCTTCTTGGAAGGGTGTGGGGAGATGTGGTTCGACGGACAGGGGTGGCTCCAGTGAGCTAGGATTTCGGTCCCATTCGCATCTGAGAGGATAAGGAGGAATTGGGGATAGGGATTAAGGCAGGGAGTCGCGGTGGCCTTCTTATCCCCCTATGGAACGATAGCGAGCATCTTGGCGCACGACTGACGACGACGACATTGAGCGGCGGCGAGCTCCTCCAGTGAGCTGCCTATGTGCGTGAGGATGACGATGACGTAACCTTTGCGAATAACCCCTGGCAATTCCTTCAGCTCAACCCGCGGTCCTCCTTTGGTCCTACTTGTTAGTCACAGATGGAAACGAGTTGGGCTGGTTGCTGGGCTATTGTGGGCTGCACAGGGGCGTTAGGTAAGCAGGTAGTGTTGGGCTACGGCCAGGTTGGGTTTTTTATTTGTTTTACCTTTTCCTATTTTCTGTTTTTCCTTTTTCAAATTTGAATTTGATTTATATTTTGAACTTTTCTTGATAGGATTTATTTGCTGGATAATTGTAATAATACTAAAATATATTTATATCATTTGTGAACTTTTATTACTCCCTCTGACCCATATTAGTTGACTTGGATTTGTCTAGATTCGGATGTATCTAGACATGTTTTAGTGCTAGATACATTCAAATCTAGACAAATGCAAGTCAACTAATATGGGTCGGAGGGAGTATATAATCTTTTTATATTCCTCTTATTTAATCAATAGGAACCCCTTTTTTAATAATTTGTAGAAACTTTTCTTATTATTTTTCTCTCCTATTTTAGTTATGAATTTCTTGATTGATGTATTCTTATTTGTTTATAACTCTTAACTCTAGTTGGCTCAGAGTTTGAATATAAATTTTTATATGTATAATGATCCTAGATCATTATTTGTTGCATGAAATATAAAAGAAATGAATATGTTCATTACTACTTCCATTGATTTGGAAAATGGCAATTGTATCTATTCTTTTATGATAAACAAGGAAGTTTAGGATTTTGGATTATAGTTATTTACCCTAGGGTTTAGGTATTTAATATACTTAGACTCCTTTATGGATGTGGTTAAAGATTCAATAACTAAGCATATTATTTTCAGTTTGGGATATTTGATGACATTAGCTTTTATAATATAAGTTATATCTAGAATATTTTATAAAAAGATTGTAAAGATACTCTTGAGCACATTCAATTATGATGGTTGGAATTGTCAAAGATGGGTTTATGTGATTTGTTGTAGGGAAATGTTCCTATCAAGTGATATAGATATAAGATGGAGAATTCTTAATATGAAATGGATATTATGAAGGGTTTCGCGGCATAGTAAATCAAAATTTTCTACGGATGCGAACAGAGGGAAAGCCAAGATCTAATCTAGGAGATGCAAACAACGAGAGAGATTGGATTAGATCTTCATACCCTTGAAGATTCGTTAAACGGAACGTGGGTGATGTAGTCGTACTCGCTTCTCCTCCTCGTGATCCGATCCGATCTAGCACCACAAGTGGCGGTGCCTCCGTGAGATGCACACGTGCAGCACCTCGACGTCTCCTCCTTC
This sequence comes from Avena insularis, assembly GCA_023614405.1. Classification (NCBI taxonomy): domain Eukaryota; kingdom Viridiplantae; phylum Streptophyta; class Magnoliopsida; order Poales; family Poaceae; genus Avena; species Avena insularis. The sequence goes on along the minus strand of CM042693.1, from coordinate 256,576,212 downwards.
CTCGGACCAGCAAGTATGGTGGAGATACGGATTGGATCTACAACGCGACGATGCGGTGTATATGGTGGAGAGTTTCTGCAGCAGGGCTTCGCCTACACGCAGTCGGGAGGGAGAGAGAGAGGAGGGCAGCAGGGCGGCTAGCTCTTGGATGGGAAGGTGTGGGGGGTGGTGCGCCCCCAGCCCTCTTTATATAGAGGGGTGGGAGGCTGCAACCCTAGCCCCCTCCCCCAAGCCAAACCGGCGGCCCCAAAGGAGGAAGAGTGGGGGGCAAGGAAACCCCCCCTTCTAGAAGGTCTATCTAGGGTTTAAACCCTCTTTGGCCGGCTGGGCCCTATGGGGCCTTATGCCCCTGGCCCAATGCGGCCAGGGCACTCCCTCATAGGCCCATGCCCCCTCCCGGAAGGTGTGGCCACGTTGGTCCCCTTCTGGAAGGTTCTAGAAGCTTCCGGTACAATACCGATTAACCCGGAACAATTCCGAACTCCAAAAACTGCACTGCCTTAATGAATCTTATTCTCCGGACCACTCCGGAACCTCTCGTGATGTCCCGGATCCCATCCGAGACTCCAAACAAAAACTCATAAACCAATTATCCAATCTATCCTAGCGTCGAGACACGTTAAGTGTGACCTCGGGTTCGAGAATATGCGACATGATCTTCTATCAATAATCAACAATGGGCCCGAAACCCATATTGACTCTACACATTCATCGATGATCATATCGGATGAACCACGATGCCAGGATTCAATCAATCCCATATATATATTCCCTTCGTCTCGATATTTTACTTGCCCGAGATTTGATCGCTTGACTGCCATACCTAGTTCAATCTCGCTCACGTAAGTACTTTACTCGCTCCGTAATCCGATATCACTTTGTGATTAACTCCTTAACCACATGCTTGCAAGCGGTGTTGATATCGACACGAGTGGGCCTGAAGTATATCTCTCCGACTTGGGAGGGACAAATCCCATCTCGATACATACAACCCAATGATACTTTTCCGATCACCGAGAGACACCTTTATGATCACCCTCTAATAGGATGACATTTGATGACCTCAAAGCTTTCTTCCCATACCAGGGAGTTGTATTATCTCATGGTCTAAGGAATACAATATTTGACATAAGAAAAGCTTCGAAAAGACGAACACGATGACACGATCTAATTGCTTCGCTTAGTTTGTCTCATCCATCATATCATTCTCCCAATGATATGATCTCATTATCAATTGACAACTCATGTCCATGGTTAGGAAACCTTAACCATCATTAATCAATGAGCTAGTCCTTAGAGGCGTACTAGGGACACGGTGTTGTTCACAAACCACACAAGTATTAAAGTTTCCGCTTAATACAATTCTAGCATGGAATATAAACATTATCATGAACAAGAATTATAATAATAACATATTTATTATTGCCTCTAGGGCATAATTCCAACAGTCTCCCACTTGCACTAGAGTCAATAATCTAGTTTACATCCGCAACAATCTCACACCCATGGCAATCGAGGTGCTGATCATGTTTTACACGTGGAAGAGGTTTAGTCAATGGATCTGCGACATTCAGATCTCGTATGTACTTTGCTAATCTTCGATCTCCATCCGCTATATAATCTCGGATTATATGAAACTTATGTTGATATGCTTGGTCTTTGGATGATATCTTGGTTCTTTAGCAAGTGCTATGGCGCCGTTGTTGTCACACAATATCTCCAAGGGTCCAAGGCACTTGGCACCACACCAAGCTCAAGTGATGAAGTTTGATCCAAACTCCTTCACTTGACGCTCGCAGCAGCCATGTATTCCGCTTTCATCAGATCCCGCGATCACGCTTTGCTTGCAGCTTCTCCAGCTCACAGCTCCTCCATTCAAAATATACACGATCCTCCCGAGATTTAGAATCATCCTTGTCGTGTCGAAACTAGCATCAACGTAACCTTTTACGACGAGTGTTCATCACCCCATAGACTAAGAACATTTCTTTAGTTCTATTTAGGTACTTTAGGATGTTCTTCACGGCTGTCCAAAGGTTCCACTCTGGATCACTTTGATATCTCGCCACAAACTAAGAGCATTGGACACATCCGTCTAGTACACAAGATGGCATACATGATAGAACCTATGCCCGAGGCATAAGTCACTTTGCTCATAGCTTCCCTATCATTTCATCAGAATGGACACCGAGCCTTGCTCAATATCTTACCTGACAACATAGGCACTGAACCTTTCTTTGCCTTATCCATTCTGAACCTTTTCAGAACTTTGTCTAGGTATGTACTCTGGCTTAAAGCTATCAGGCGTCTTTGTCTATCTCTATAGATTTTGATGCACAATATATAAGCAGCTTCACCTAGGTCTTTCATTGAAAAACACTTGTTCAAATAACTCTTCACATCGTTAAGCATGTTGATGTCATTTCCGATAATCAATATGTCATCCACATATAGTACCAGAAACGTCACCGAGCTCCCACTCACTTTCTTGTAGATGCAAGCTTCGTAGCAATTGGGAACAAATCCAAAGCTCTTGATCACTTGATCAAAACGAAGGTTCCAACTCCGAGATGCTTGCTTCAGTCCATAAATGGAACGCTGAAGTTTGCATACTTTATCAGCATCCTTAGGGTCGACAAAACCTTCGGGTTGCATCATATACAACTCTTCATCAATGTTGCCATTGAGGAACGCAGTCTTGACATCTATCTGCCATATTTCATAATCATGAAACGCAGCAATTGCTAATAAAATTCGAATGGACTTAAACATTGCTACAGGAGAGAAAGTATCATCGTAGTCAACACCTTAAACTTGTCGAAAACCTTTCGCGACAAGCCGTGCTTTATAGACGGTAACATTACCATCCGCGTCCATTTTCTTCTTGAAGATCCATTTGCACTCAACGGCCTTTCGGTCGCTAGGAGGGTCCACCAAAGTCCATACTTGGTTTTCGCTCATGGATCCCAATTGGATTTCATGGCTTCTAGCCATTTCTCGTAGTCCGGGTTCATCATCGCCTCATAGCTCAGAGGTTCACCGCCTTCTACTAACAAGACAAATAAGACAGGTTGCCGCATTCACTCAGAGGGGCACGCGACCTTGTCGACCGCGACGCTCAAGAGCAAAGATCGTCCAAGCTTCATGATCCTTGTCATTAGCTTCCTCTATTGTTGGTGCAAAGCGGCATCGAACAATTTCAGGTGCTGCGCTACTCTCCAATTCAAGAGAAGGTTCAACAACCTCATCTAGCTCTACTTTCCTCCCACTCACTTCTTTCGAGAGAAACTCCTTCTCAAGAAAGGAACCGTTCTTTGCGACAAACACTTTGCCTTCGGTTCTGTGATAGAAGGTATATCCAATAGTTTCCTTAGGGTATCCTATGAAGACGCATTTCTCCGCTTTGGGTTCGAGCTTGTCCGGCATAAACTTATTAACATAAGCTTCGCATCCCCAAACTTTAAGAAATGACAACTTAGGTTTAGCACCAAACCACAGTTCATACGGTGTCGTCTCAACGGATTTAGATGGTGCCCTATTTAAAGTGAATGCAGCGGTTTCTAATGCATAACCCCAAAATGATAACGCAAATCAAGAAGAGACATCATCGATCGGACCATATCTAATAGGGTTCGGTTCCGCTCGTACACACCATTGCGTTGTGGTGTTCCGTATGGAGTTGAAACAATTCCGCTTGCTTTAAGATGCGTGAGAAAATCATAACTCAAATATTCGCCACAATCGGATCGTCAAACTTAATCTTCATACGATGGTTCTCCACTTCATTCTGAAATTCCTTGAACTTTTCAAACGTTTCAGATTTATGTTTCATTAAATAGATATACCCATACCTACTTAAGTCATCGGTAAAAGTGAGAAAATAGCGATATCCACCGCGTGTCGAAACACTCATCGGTCCGCATACATCGGTATGTATGATTTCCAACAAGTCCGCTGTTCGCTCCATCATACCGAGAACGGGTTTTGATCATCTTGCCCATGAGGCATGGTTCGCATGTGTCAAATGATTCAAAATCAAGAGACTCCAAAAGTCCATCAGAATGGAGTTTCTTCATGCGCTTTACACCAATATGACCTAGACGACAGTGCCACAAATAAGTAGTATTATCACTATCTACTTTGCATCTCTTAGCCTCAATGTTATGGATGTGTGTTTCATTCCTTTCGAGATTTAGAAGAAATAAACCATTCACAATAGGTGCATGACCATAAAAGATGTTACTCATATAAATAGAACAACCATTATTCTCCGATTTAAATGAATAACCGTCTTGCAATAAAAAAGATCCAGAAATAATGTTCATGCTCAACGCAGGCACATAATAACATTTATTAAGGTTTAAAACTAATCCCGAAGGTAAAACTAAGGAGAGCGTGCCGACGGCCATCACATCAACTCTTGATCCGTTGCCAACGCAGTTCGTCACCTCATCCCTCGCAAGCCGCCGTATATTCTGTAGCTCCTGTTTCGAGTTACAAATATTAGCAACTGAACCGGTATCAAATACCCATGCACTACAACGAGGGCTAGTAAGGAAAACATCAATAACATGTATATCAAATATACCTTTGATGGTGCCAGCCTTCTTGTCCGCTAAGTACTTCGGACATTTGCGCCCAAAGGACCCTTGTCCTTGCAATAGAAGCACTCTGTCCCTTAGGACCAGACTTGAACTTCTTCTCAGCAGGGCAAGGCGCTTGTCACGCCTTCTTGAAGGGCTTCTTTGCTCCCTTACCTTTCTTAAAGGAGGGCTTGTTGACCATCAACACATGATTATCCTTCTTGATGTCCACCTCCGCAGCCTTCAGCTTTGCCAAGAGCTCGGTGATCGTATCAGTGGAACCAATCTGATTATGAGTCACTACAAAACTTTTGTAGCTGGGAGGGAGTGATTGCAGAACCCTGTCAATCTTGAGCTCCTCTGGAATCGTGCATTCTAGTTGCTCAAGGCGTTGAGTGTAGCCTGTCATCTTAATGGCGTGCTCACTAACGGAACTCCCTTCCTCCATCTTGCAGTTAAAGAACTTCTCAGAGATCTCATATCTCTCAGAACGGGCCTGAGTCTAAAACATGGTTTTCAGCTCTTCGAGAATCTCAAAGGGCCCGGGATAGTCTTCAAAACGATTTCGAAGTTCCGGTTCCATAGCAAACAACATGGTGCTCTTAATCACACCATAATCATCTTTGCGCGACTGATAGACAGCTTTCTCATCACCGCCAGCTTGCAGCAGGGGGTCACCTAACGCTTTCCCAAGGACATAGTCCTTTTGACCGCCAGAGAGAATGATTCTTAGATTGCGGAACCAATTGGTGAAGTTAGACCCATTGTTCTTAAGCTTTTCTTTCTCAGCAAAAACGTTGAAGTTGAAGTTGGACTTAGCCATGTGATCTACAATATTTGCAAGTACAAATTAGACTATGTTCATGATAACTAGTTCAACTTTTAATCAAATTACTAGATGAACTCCCACTAAATTCAACATCCCTCAAGTTGTTTAGTGAACACGATCCAAATTCACCACACCTAATCCGATCTTCACGAGAAGAGATGTGGTTTCAATGGTGGACAACGGCGTCGATCATATCATTCATATGACTCATGCTTAACCTTTCGGTTCAGGTGTTCCGAGGCCATGTCTGTACATGCTAGCCTCGCTCAAGTTAGACCCAAGTATTTCCGCTGCAGTAAACTGGCTTGCACCCGTTGTATGTGAGCGAGAGTCTATAGCACCCGATCATCACGTGATGCTTGGACACGATTTAACTTTCGCAACGGTGCATACTTGGGGAGAACACAGTTTTATCTTGATCTTTATGAGGAATCATCTTATAATGCTACCGCGATCTAAGCATGATAAGATACATAAAAGGATAAACATCACATGCATATAACTTTAATGTGACATGGTATAGCCAATCTTCGCAAGAACGATCTCCATCTTGTGCGTACGCATGATCTCCATCACTCCACCATGATTGCCTCCACCACGAATAGCAACTACAACTATTGCTAACTACTTAGCGATAAAGTGAAACTATTACATGGCGTATAAGAAGTTGACACACAGGTCATACACAATTATAAATACAACCATATGGATCCTGCCGGTTGTGTACTCATCGACATGCAAGTCGTGAAACATTACAAAACATGATCATCGCATACATTATACACATCACATCTTGGGCCATACCATATCACAAAACACTCGCAAAAACAAGTTAGACGCCTCTACTTTGTTGTTGCATGTTTTACGTGGATTATGGGAGTAGATGCTAAGAATGATTCTTACCTACGGAAAGCCACAAAGGTGATATTATGGTTGCCAAACTCCGGTGTTAATCCCATGACAACTATAGTGAGAGAAACTGACATCCACCAGCCGCATGTGTGGAACAAGCCACACGTCAAGTGCGGAGCCGGTCTCGCGAACGACGTCGCGTAAGGTTGGCCTGGACCGCTTCAATCTCACTATCCCGCGTCATAAGAAGAACACAAACAAGAGGCTTGCAACAGAAAACATCAACGCCCGCAACAACCATGTTGCGTTCTACTCGTGAAACACATCTACGCATAGATCTAGCTCTGATACCACTGAAGGGTTTCGCGGCATAGTAAATCAAAATTTTCTACGGATGCGAATAGAGGGAAAGCCAAGATCTAATATAGGAGATGCAAACAACGAGAGAGATTGGATTAGATCTTCATACCCTTGAAGATTCAAGACAGGAACGCTCATTTAACGTGGGTGATGTAGTCGTACTCGCTTCTCCTCCTCGTGATCCGATCCGATCTAGCACCACAAGTGGCGGTGCCTCCGTGAGATGCACACGTGAAGCACCTCGACGTCTCCTCCTTCCTCGGACCAGCAAGTATGGTGGAGATACGGATTGGATCTACAACGCGACGATGCGGTGTATATGGTGGAGAGTTTCTGCAGCAGGGCTTCGCCTACACGCAGTCGGGAGGGAGAGAGAGAGGAGGGCAGCAGGGCGGCTAGCTCTTGGATGGGAAGGTGTGGGGGGGTGGTGCGCCCCCAGCCCTCTTTATATAGAGGGGTGGGCGCAGCCCTAGCCCCTCCCCCAAGCCAAACCGGCGGCCCCAAAGGAGGAAGAGTGGGGGGCAAGGAAACCCCCCCTTCTAGAAGGTCTATCTAGGGTTTAAACCCTCTTTGGCCGGCTGGGCCCTATGGGGCCTTCTGCCCCTGGCCCAATGCGGCCAGGGCACTCCCTCATAGGCCCATGCCCCTCCCGGAAGGTGTGGCCACGTTGGTCCCCTTTCGGAAGGTTCTAGAAGCTTCCGGTACAATACCGATTAACCCGGAACAATTCCGAACTCCAAAAACTGCACTGCCTTATATGAATCTTATTCTCCGAACCACTCCAGAACCTCTCGTGATGTCCCGGATCCCATCCGAGACTCCGAACAAAAACTCATAAACCAATTATCCAATCTATCCTAGCGCCGAGACACGTTATGTGTGACCTCGGGTTCGAGAATATGCAGACATGATCTTCTATCAATAATCAACAGCGGGGTCTGGAAACCCATATTGACTCCCACACATTCATCGATGATCATATCGGATGAACCACGATGCCAGGATTCAATCAATCCCATATATATTCCCTTCGCCTCGCGATATTTTACTTGCGAGATTTGATCGCTTGCATGCCATACCTAGTTCAATCTCGCTCACAACAAGTACTTTACTCGTTCGTAATCCGATATCACTTTGTGATTAACTCCTTAACCACATGCTTGCAAGCGTGTTGATATCGACACGAAAGTGGGACCAAGTATATCTCTCCGACTTGGGAGGGACAAATCCCATCTCGATACATACAACCCAACAGATACTTTCCGATCACCTGAGAGACACCTTTATGATCACCCTCTCATAGGATGACGTTTGATGACCTCAAAGCTTTCTTCCGATACCAGGGAGTTGTATTATCTCATGGTCTAAGGAATACAATATTTGACATAAGAAAAGCTTCGCAAAGACGAACACGATGACACGATCTAATTGCTTCGCTTAGTTTGGGTCTGTCCATCATATCATTCTCCCAATGATATGATCTCATTATCAATTGACAACTCATGTCCATGGTTAGGAAATCTTAACCATCATTAATCAATGAGCTAGTCCTTAGAGGCGTACTAGGGACACGGTGTTGTTCACAAACCACACAAGTATTAAAGTTTCCGCTTAATACAATTCTAGCATGGAATATAAACATTATCATGAACAAGAATTATAATAATAACATCTTTATTATTGCCTCTAGGGCATAATTCCAACATATTATACTTGATTTTAAGATTTAGAGTTGATTGTTTACCAAGAATTATTATCTTCCATAATGCATAACTCTAGACTTCTTATTAAGGAATTTCTTTCCTAGATATACTACCTTTTTTCCTGTCTATCATTATAATTAATATGATGAGTTTTAATTCATAGGAATATTCTCATTCACTGATTAACCTTCTAAACTCATGGATGATTCCAATGAGTTTGATACTAAAATATTTCATAACTTCCTCATATCCTTGCTTGGTTGTATTTACTACTCTACTGTTGATAACTTTCCATCCAACAAATAGTTCCTTCAAAATCTACTCAAAATCTTCCTTAATCATTCATTACTAATGTATGTTTAATAGTTATATGCATCCAACTACCTTTCTCTAAAGTTGACTATCCTTTAAGATGAATAACACCACTTCTATAACTCTATGCTATACTAGCTTTTATTGAATAATATCAACCTATATTCACTTAACTCTAATGACTCACACTTAAATCCCTAAATCATATTTATGTGGTTTGCAATGACTACTCTAGGATCACTTATCTCTACTAAGGTTCCAGTTATGTTCTACCCACCAGTATTACTTATACTAAATATAAGCATTCAATATTGGTGGCTTAAGTATCACCATTATAATCCTTTAATCATTTATTGCTTAAGTTCTTAGTTGGCTAAGCAAGGCTTTATCAATCCTACTTTTCATTGTCTTGAAATTATCTTCTTAGGATTTCATATTGGATTTAAAAATTATTAATGGACTATGCCCACTTTAAAAGATTTAAGTAGATGTCATGATGAGATCAAGAAATAGTAGATCAATGATTGATAGTTAAAGAATTTGTGAATCAATGGTTGATTACTCAAAATTGATGAACAACAGATATTAAGATAGGTTCCATAAAGATTGATATGGAAAGAAAGATATATGATGGATGATCCTGACTTATTCTCTTTCCAAGTCCAACTCATTTAAGAGTTTAAGGTTAGGTATTACTATGATACTCATAGTAGGAATAGATAAAATAAGATAGGTCAGCATTAACCATTGCATTTTTCTATTATTCTAGTGGTAATCTTAACTTAGTATTCATAGGCTGGTATGATGAATAGTATGATATGATCCCTTAAGGATCATATATGAATCATTTAAGCAATGTATTATCAGTGACATTTTATTATATCTGATCTACCCTTAAACCAAATCATGTTTAACCAAATAAGGTTTTAGCAAAGGTCATATTGAAACTTATCGCAGTTAACTTGATGATCTACTTCAATTCCATCAAGTTAAGAGAAGCTCCAATCACTTTGACAAGTTCTATTTTAAAGGCGCGAAAATTATTCAGATTTTCTATGCATGAATGCAATGCACACATCTGGGTTCAGCTTATTTCTAAGCTCTAATGCTGGGATGTTACACATCGCCTCACCATCCCGAAGAAACACTGAACAAATACCTAAAAAAGAAACAAGAACCCTCCCGCCGATGAGAAGTTGTGATCCGTCACGCCTCCATGGCCCTAAGGCCAACGAAGACGGAGCGGACCAAAAACATCACGACGAGGGTACGGAAACATTGATCGGTTTGGAGCCGCCGCCCCTATCGCCTCTGTTGTTTTGCTTCTTGTACAGGTTTGTGCGTGTGTATATCTCTGCATATTTTATTGAAAATTGTGTACATGAGATTAGGAAAAAGACACATAAATAAGAGATCTATATAACGAAAATAGGTAAGCAATTAAGAGTGAGACTAGCAAGTTCTAGTTTTTTTTAAAGAAATTCACCTATATATTAATAATCATCAATTGCAATACAAAACGGTCTAAAATCAATAAAAATACAAATAGGTCCATGGACCACCTAGCAACAACTACGGACACACGAGCAGAAGGTGCGCCACCGTCTTTACCTCTCCATCACCGGAACCGAGCAAACCTTATCATGATAGAGCTTGTTGTATTAGACATACGAGGAGTCGTCGTGCTAAGATTCCAAAGGAATAACACACTAGAGCAGCAATCATTGTCAATGATGATAGTAGCAGATCGGAAGAGACTTACCTAAAACCACACCAATGGACAGGAAAACCGACCGGATCCTAGAGATCCACCGGAAAAATGACTTCACGCGTCATCCGATAGCGCTAGACACACCACCGGAGCAAGGATAGAGCAGAGAGGACTTTATTCTGACTCTAGAATGTAGCCATCATCTCAACATCCAAAAACACATAAAACAGTTTAATCAAAGAAAATGGAAAAGCCTCCCGTCGACGAGAGGCCACTGTCCGCCACACCTCTAAAACCCCAAGACCACTAGAGACGAAACAAACTGGAGACGCGGCGAGATAAACACGAAACCCTAGATGGGTTTGTAGGCCTCCTCACGACCGGTTCAGTTCAAAGAATTTAGTATAATTTAACTACCAAGTTCTAGTTGCTGACGTAAAACTAGCAAGTGCTAAAAACAAGCATCAAGTAGACAGATGTACCACAAAATTCTACTACTTGTTGACGTGACTCTACATCCATGTTGGAAAGCCTCACAAACCCAGCCCGAAGACGACCCCACCCTCTCCTAGTTGAGCCAAGTTCACAAAGAATTCATATGATCACTCATGGCAGGTCTTAAGATATGGTAGATATATATTTGTATATTATAGTTTCTCCATATGTTAGGGGGCTTTCTGCATATTTGCACCTGTACATGTACTATATATTGTGGTCTTTGGCCCCCAGAGAAATACAAATTCCCTATTCCTAACATGGTATCAGAGCAAGGTTAGCCTCTCCTCCTACTTGCAACTTCGTCGCTGCAGCCGCCACCGTCCTTGTCGCCGACGGCTTTGCCGCCGGTCGCCGCTGTCTCCGCCTAATTCTTGGACGCCTCCCGACCACACCCAATTCAGATTGGTGTTTTCCAGATCGATCTCTCCAGATTGATCCCGTCACGCGCGGCCCACCTGTCCACCGATCGCCTCCACCCCGTGCTGCCGATCTTGCTGCATCTCGCTGCATCCCGTGTGCATCTCGCTGCAGATCGGATCCCCCGATCGATCTTGCCATCCAGATCGGTGCCCATCTCGTTGCAGGCGCCTCCCCGATCTACTCCACCCGCCGCCAGATCCCCAGACCCCGTTGGGCGCTAGGCCCTCTCTGTCCTGCCCCACCTCGTTGCTCCACCCGCCCCCAGCCCGCTCCTAGGCACGCCAGGCTCTGCCCCGTGTTCCTCCTCTCACGCCAGATCGCCGCTGGCCGTCACCTCTGTCACCGCCGGCCGTCACCACTGCCGGAATCAATCCCTGGCGGTTGGAATTGGCCTTCCCCGGCTCTTAGGCACCGCCCCTTGTCCCTGTTAGCCGGAATTTCGTCGGATTTTGGCTGCTCTCTGAATGCTGGTGCGAGCTTATTAGATATGTTCCAAAAAAATTGAGAGAGAGAGATGTCTTCTGCATCGGGTTATGTTGCGATTCCTCGCTGCCCGGTGATCTTCGATGGAGCGAATTACCCTGATTTCGCTGCCTTTATGCGTGTTCACATGCGCGGTCTCCGTCTTTGGGGTGTACTCTCCGGCGAGGTCTCCTGTCCGTCGTGCCCCTGCTCTTGTGGCTCCTCTTCCGCCGACGCCGATTGTTCTCGGCGCTGATGCTTCTCAGGAGGCCAAGGATGCTGCTCAGAGTGCTGATGATAGTGCTGTTGCTGCTTATAATATGAAGTTCAAGGAGTACTCTTCTGATATCGAGGCCTATCGCCACGCTCTGACTGCCTACACTCAGTGGGTCGATGAGGATGCTCGTGCTGCTGCTGTTCTCACCTCCAGTGTTCTACCCCAGTATGCTGCTGAGTTCACGAGTCTCCCTACTATTGCCGCTCAGTGGGCACATCTTCGTCAGCGCTATCAGCCGTCTAGGGATGCTATTTACCTGTCTGTGGTTCGCTAGGAGCATGCTCTTCAGCAGGGTGATTTCACTATTGATGAGTTCTATACTCAGAGTGCTGCTATCTGGCGTCAACTTGATTCTCTCCGTACTGCTGTTTGTGGCACATGCTCGTGCTGCCATATTGTGCGCTCGGACTTGGAGTTTCACCGCATCTATGAGTTTCTGTCTCGGCTTCGCCAGGAGTTTGAGCCCCGGCGTGCTCAGTTGAACACTCGTGGTCGTGTTCCGCTCTCTGAGGTGTTGTCTGAGCTTCGGGCCGAGGAGACCCATCTCCGTGGTGCTGGTCTTCTTGCGGTTCCATCTGTGCTTGCTACTCGTGGTCCTCCTATGCCGTCTGCTCCCTCGACTCAGCCGTGGTCCTCTGTGCCACCGCCGATACTACCCACTCCTCCAGTCAGGTCGAGCCTGTCAGTGGTCAAAGTCAGCAAAGAGGCTCGTGGTCGTGGTCGGTCGTCGTGGTTCTCTTCAATCGCTCTTCCATCAGAATAAGGATGACACACTTGGGCCACTTGTTATACACGGGATCCCAGTTTACGTCAGCAGCACCAGATGGCTCGTGGGCAGTCGGCTCCTTCCAGATCTTCAGCAGTTGCTCTCTCTGATCAGGACATTATCAGGAGTCTTTATGGCTTGCTGCTTGCTGTGCTCTTCCTCGGTGCACCGCTGGTTTTGTGACTAATTCTTCAGCATCACATGACCACCACCTTCTACATACCGTATGTCCTCATGGTATCTGGATTCTGGAGCTTCCTTTCATATGACCTCTGAGTCTTCTTTTCTGTCCGCTCTTCGTTCTCTCCCTTCTCCTGTCTGTGTCTTCACGGTTGGTGGTACCTCTCTTCCTATTTCTAGTCGAGGCACCCTTTCTACTTCTTTTTTTTCTGTTCCTGATATTTCTCATGTCCCTCTCCTTAAGATGAATCTGTCCTCTTCTAGCCAGCTTACTAACTCTGGTTGTCGCGTCATTCTTGATGCTGATTCTTGTGTTGTTTAGGACCGTCGCACACATGCCCTGGTTGGAGCTGGCCCTCGCAGCCGTGACTCTTCAGGACTTTGGGAGTTAGACTGGCTTCGTGTTCCTTCCGCTGCCACTTCATCTGCCAGTTCTTCTCCGGTCGTCGCCTCTGCTACCAGCTCCTTTCAGCAGTGGCATCATCGTCTTGGTCACCTTTGTGACTCTCGCATGTCGTCATTAGTTCATCGTGGTCTTCTGGGGTCTGTCTCAGGAGATGGATCTTTACATTGTCAGGATTGTAGGTTGGGTAAACAGATTCAGCTTCCCTATCCTACTAGCGCGTCTGTATCTCAGCGACCTTTTGATTTAGTTCATTCAGATGTTTGGGGTCCGACTCCTTTCACTTTGAAAGGCGGCCATCGCTACTATATTTTATTCATCGATGATTTTTTTCGGTACACTTGGTTGTATTTTATGCGCTCTCATAGTGAAGTGCTCTCCATATATCAGCCTTTTGCGGCCATGGTCCGTACTCAATATTCTACCCCCATTCGTGTGTTTCGTGCTGATTCTGCTGGTGAGTATATCTCCCAGATGTTGCGGGGTGTTCTTGCTGAGGTGGCACTCTTGCTCGATTCTCCGTCTGGCGACATGCTCAGAATGGCGCTTGAGCATAAGCATCACCATCTTCTTGAGACCACTGTGCCATGATGATTGCTTCTTCTTTCACGCATTTTTAATGAGGTCGTCGCTACGTCGGCTTACCTCATCAATATTCAGCCTTCTGCCACTCTACAGTGGTATCCCTCTTGAGCGCCTATCTGGACAGTCTCTAGACTACTCCATGCTTCGCTTGTTTGGTTGTGTTTGCTATATTCTCTTTGCGCCATGAACGCACTAAACGACCGCTCATTGCTGAGTGTGTCTTCCTTGGATATAGTGATGAGCATAAGGGCTATCGCTGTTGGGACCCCGTTGGTCGTCGGATGCGTATCTCTCGTGATGTTACTTTTGATGAGACATCATTTCTATCCTCGTCCCACCGCTGGTACCTACCCGGTGGAAGATATCTCCTTTCTTCTCTTTCCTGACACACCTCCTTCTACTCCTATTGTGTCTTCTTCAGGATCTCCTCCCCCTGATGTCTCTTCTTCGACATCGTCCTCCTCTGCTCCATCTAGTTCTCCTCGTTCTCCGGAGTCGTCTTCCTCTGATAAGCTTCCCTCTACTCGTCCTGTTCGTCAGCGTTGTGCCCCCAACCGTTACTCTCTTAGTCAGTATGGTCTTTCTGTTGCCTCCGAGCCGACTACTTATCGGTATGCTGAGCATCATCTTGAATGGCAGCTGGCCATGGCTGAGGAGATTGCTGCGCTTGAGTGCACTGGCTCCTGGGATCTTGTTTCTCCCCCTCCCGATGTTCGTCCTATCACGTGTAAGTGGGTCTATAAGATTAAGATCCGCTCTGATGGATCTCTTGAGCGCTATAAAGCGCGTCTTGTGGCTCGTGGTTTTCAGCAGGAGCATGGTTGTGACTATGATGAGACCTTTGCTCCTGTGGTTGATATGACCACCGTATGCATTTCTTCTTGTCGTTGCTTCTTCGTCACCGTCTGCGGTCCCAGCTTGATGTTCAGAACGCCTTTCTCAATGGTGAGTTGAGTGAGGAGGTTTATATGCAGCCTCCTCCTAGGTATTCCGTTCCCGAGAGGATGGTTTATCGTCTTCGAAGTTCTCTTTATGGCCTCAAACAGGCCCCTCGTGCCTGGTTTGAGCGCTTTGCTTCTGTAGTGACCGCTGCTGGTTTCTCCCCTAGTGCTCATGATCCAGCGTTGTTTGTTCACACTTCTCCTCGTGGACGCACTCTTCTTCTTCTCTATGTTGATGATATGATCATTACTGGTGATGATTCTGAATATATCGCCTTTGTTAAGGCTCGTCTTCGTGATCAGTTTCTTATGACTGATCTTGGTCCTCTTCGATACTTTCTTGTGATTGAGGTCTCCTCCACTTCTGATGGCTTTTACATCTTCCAGGAAAAGTATATTCAGGATCTTCTTGCTCGTGCTTCTCTTGGGGATGAGCGCACTATTGAGACCCCTATGGAGCTTAATGTTAAGCTTCAACCTACTGATGGTGATCCTCTTCCTGATCCGACACGTTATCGTCATCTTATTGGGAGTCTTGTTTATCTTGCTGTCACTCGTCATGACATCTCTTATCCTGTTCATATTCTGAGTCAGTTTGTTTCTGCTCCTACCACTGTTCACTATAGTCATCTTCTCTGTGTTCTTTGTTATCTTCGTGGTACGATCACTCGTCACCTTTTCTTTCCTTGTTCTAGCTCCCTTCAGCTCTAGTGCTATTCGGACGCTACGTGTGCGAGTGATCCTTCGGATCGCCGTTCACTTTCTGCTTACTGTGTGTTTCTTGGTGGTTCGCTCATTGCTTGGAAGACGAAGAAATGCATACGGTTTCCGCTCGAAAGGCTGAGGCTGAGTTGCGTGCTATGGCCTTGTTGACTGCTGAGGTGACCTGGTTACGGTGGTTACTTGCGGATTTTGGGGTCTCTATTACCACACACATTCTGGTTTTGTCTGATAGTATAGGTGCTATTAGTGTTGCACGTGATTCGGTCAAGCATGAGCTTACCAAGCATATTGGTGTTGATGCTTTCTATACACGTGCTCAGGTGCAGATTCAGATTGTTGTGCTTTAGTATGTGCCTTCAGATTTACAGTTGGTGGATTTTTTTACGAAGGCACAGACCAGAGCGCAGCATGATTTCTTACTCTCCAAACTCAGTGTTGTGGATCCACCATGAGTTTGAGGGGGTGTTAGATGTATATTTGTATATTGTAGTTTTCTTATATGTTAGGAGGCTTCCTGCATATTTGCACCTGTACCTGTACTATATATTATGGTCTTTCGCCCATAGAGGAATACAACTTATTTCTAACAAGATAATCCTAGCTGACAATACACTTGTTCACGGCAGATTCACAAGCTACAAGCTCTCAATGACGCTAGTCGTCTATGAGACACCAATTCTCCAAGAGCAGTGCCGAAGCTAGACAAAAGTAAAAGAAAAAAACTAAAGGTTTAGGGTGTGGGGGCAAAAGACTAAAAAACTTTAATCCAAGCCCTTTCCAAAAAAAAAAATCAGAGATTGGTCCAAATCTGGGGGTGGCCCCTCGACATGCACATAGCTTCGCCACTATCCAATAGTAATAGATCAGGTCCGTAGGCTCGAAGATACTATTTATGCTGATCAATTAAATATCTTTATGAGACATAAGAGGAGGTCACATGAAACGTACTGAGCAGAGATTAAGCAAAGATCAAATAGGCATCATGGAACATATCGATTTTGCGGTTTCATATACTGCAAAGCTTCGCTATTTGTTGCCATCATGGAACATATTGATTTTGTTTCCATGGAGAAGATAGTGATGGAGAATGTTAGGCGGCTGAGGTCTGAGGCCAGTAATGGTGGACTATGTCTTTGTGACGATGAGGACCTTGCTTGGTGCTTCTTTAGTGACACGACAAGCAGGGCAGCTGAATAGGAGAAGTATAGTGTATTATCTTTTAAGGTGTAAATTAAAGGGCTGGCTTTAATTAGTTGTGTCTAACAATGACCTTATTGAAAGCATTATTTTTAGAGGACGGACTTGCTCCAAGATAAATTTCGAGTTCTAGTCTTAATTGATTGTGTCCATCAATGACTTTATTGAAGACATTGATGCTATCTTTGTCTTTCACCTATAAAGTTTTAATCACCTCGGCGGGATCTTTTTTTTTGTTTTTCTTCTTGTTTTTTTAATAGTGTAGTGTGCATCTGGAATGTTTTTATAACATTTCGTTTTTGTTTTTGCAGAGACTGGACTGGTATTGAAATAAAGAACTTTTTTCTCAATATTAGTACGTATGAACAACAAATAAATACGCCCGTTCAAAAGGTCATGTAGAGTGATCGGGGCTCTGGCCACACGTCAGTGGCACGCTCACACGCTAGATACATGGCACTATTTCCGTCTTTGGGTACCAAGAATTTCGGCAAAAAAATTGTCATTGCTAAGAAAACGTTGCTACGATGGAACGCCTCAACACATACGAAATTTCACACTATAATATTTTTTTTTCACAAAGTTGCACACATCATTTCGCAATGACTTCTCACATCGAACTGAATTTCCTGAGCCTAACTGCTACTGAACTCGAGCTATTTTGCTTCATTTCATTTCAATCAGACCATGTACGGAAGAGAATTAACACTCGCGGAAGAGAATTACTCCTATTCAGACTTCAGTTGCTGCAAGAATCTGCTGCATCTCCTTCACATCAACGGTATAGTAATTCTCTTCGTCATCTGCACATTCCTTTCTCCCGGTCACTCTCTCACTCTTTCTTGAGGAGATCATAGAACACCGCAGGCTTTCTGTGGTTCTTGCTGCAGGCTTCCTGCAGAGATGAGTATCTGAAAGTTAGTTTCGCCGAAACAATGAAATGCATGAATTTCTTAGGAAACACAGTTGTTGTTTTTGTTCAGAATTTCATTGTCAAAAATATTTTTTTCAGCATTTGGGAGAAAGAAAATGCAGAAAAATTTTGGTTGCTCCTTTAGGCAAAAGGTGGCTTCTCTTAACAAATCTTGCCTGCATGGCGAATGCGATGTGGAGCAGAGTGGCCTCAGACCACGGCCTGCCGATGAACTGAAGACCGATGGGTAGCCCGGCCTTATCCTGCCCAACCTGGCATATTGTTTTGCTAACAATGTTAACTTGTCATCTCTCAAGCATTTTGCATATTCTTTTCTGAAGAAGGTAGACCATGTTCAGATATTTGTTACCATGACAGTTATTGCCGGCAAACCGAGGAAGTTCCCTGCTATCGAGTACCGTATCAACGCAGCTTTGATTGGACAAAACATAGCACCGAGTTAGGAAATTAGCTTGCAGCGAAAAAAGTTAGGAAGTTTAGGATGGAGAAATTAAGTGCTAGAAATGAAGTTGCTGCAACTGTTTACTAAATCCTGGTTCGTTAGAACTTACCCCCATTTATGTAGTCAAGTTCACCGGTGTTTCTCGCGTCATCTTGCAGTGCGGGGGCAGTCACACTGCACGACAGATTCATAATCAATGATGAACATCTAGATTTTCAGTGAGTATTCTGACTTCCGAGTGACGAAAGCTGAAAATAGTTACCCGGTCATTGGTGAGACGATGACATCTGCTGTCTTGAAGATCTCTTTGTGGAAGAACATCTGACGGTTCCTGAGAAGTGACAACAGCGGTCAGATACTACTCCATAATAGGAACCATGAATAAAAAGTAGTTACTACGGAGTACATGATCTAGATATCTGTGCAGTATCCCAAGAAATTAATCAGTGCACCGTTGGTCAAAGAGACTCTATCTTGCAAAAACAACAGCCGTACCGGAGTCGTTGCGAGTTCAGGTAGGCTCTGCTGCTGAATGAACCGTAGACGCCCAGCGCGACTCTCACGTCCCACCCGATCTCGGACCTCTTCCTGGCATAGCTCACAGCACATTCTCAGTATGTAATGTCAGTTATTAAGCTGTAAGTTTCCATCGAAATTCAGATGCGCAGATGAACACAAAGTAAACTTAGGTGTGCTTACAGTTTGTCCAGATACTTGGATAGGGAAGCAGTGCATTCCGAACCGATCGTCACGTAGTGCGCTAGCCGCATCTCCTCGATCTCTGGGACCGTCACATCCAGAGTCTTGCAGGCAGGCACGCAGGCAAGAAATCATCATAAGGACAAGTCAAGAAACATGGAGCTCGTTGACAGAATCTCAGTGGTCTCTTACCTCCCAACCGTAGTGTGTGTACAGGGTCTGTAGAGCTTTGTCACAGCAGGTTCTGATGTCGTCTGAACTGTCGTTAAACCACTGCAATATATTTTTGTATCGCAGCAGCGTTAATTAGCTCGTCGTGAGTTCAAGTATCCCTTGGAAAAATCTGCTTACTGGAGACAGTCATACCTTTGCAGATTTTGCTAGCTTGACGTTGCTAATTGAGGGTGTCGACGTCAGCAAAGGCAAATTCAGCTCAGGCTGCAAGGCCACAACAGGTTGTCAACAACTCAAGAATTTGACCGAATGCTACTACTTTTAGGAGTATGTAAGCCTTAATAAGAAAATTAGAGGCAATTTGATTTACCCTCAGGTAAGATGGTTGGGACTGATCAACGATAGCTGAGTAACTGAAACACATAAAACAACACAGCGTATTTTATTATTTTTCAGATCATGAAATGCGCACTGTATGTCAGTCTGTGAATTTCAATAAGATCCTTGTGTTACTATCCACAAAAAGACAAGCAGTTTGTGCGTGTGAGAGAGAGAGACAGTGGCCACTAACGCGATGGCTGCATCCTCCACCGTCCCTGCCAAGATCCCCGCCATCCCGACCGTCCAATTCAATGGTAGGACCCTGAAAAACACTCTCGCATGGATCATTGACGAACACACAAGTAGTAGTAATCTACGGCGCGGGCTATTTCCGGCAGCACACAGTGATGTTGCGTTGTGTGTACTTACCCTGCGCCGGAGAGACGCCCGGCGGTGGGCTTGAAGCCGACCACGCCGCACAACGCCGCTGGCATCCGGACGGAACCTCCTCCGTCGACGCCGAGCGCGACTGGGCAGAGCCCCGCGCAGACCACGGCGGCCGAGCCGCTGGATGAGCCTCCGGCGACCTTGCCGACGTTGTAGGGGTTCCTCGCCGACCTGCACACACGCATGGCACGTGGGCGGTTAGGCGAGAGGCACGTGGCTGCTGCGAAAGAAAAGAAAAGAAAAGAAAAAAAAAAGGTTTGGCGGCCGGGACGTCGTCGGTCGATCGCCTACCCGTAGTGTGGGTTGATGCCGCTGGTTCCGGCGCCGAGCTCGTGCATGTTGGTCTTGCCGGCGAGGACGGCGCCGCACGCGCGCAGCTGCGCCACGCACGCCGCGTCCGCGTCGCACGGCCTCGCCTTGCCCAGCCACCGAGTCCCGCCTGTGGTGGGGTAGGGCAAGCAGTCGATCTCGTCTTTCACTCCCACCAGCACGCCGTCCAGCGCAGACAGCGGTGCCCCTGTACCAGTAGCCAAGGTACAAGTATAAAACAGCACATGCATGTGAGAAAATCTGACAAGTAAAAACCTTCTTCGAAACAGGCATACCCAGCTATATTAATATATAGCAAGTATATTAATATAGCAATCATGATTAAAATTGCTGCTGGACAAGACAATACAACGTCTAAAAAAAACAATAAAGAGAAAAAGAAAAGAAAAAAGAAAAAGAAGAGAACAATATTATGCTTGTTCAAGCCAAGAGGATGAGGACCAATACGGGAAAACCTTCTTTTGCCTCGCGTTTCAAAAGAAAAACGAAAAACCTATTAGTTTGCCGGTGAGGTAGTGTCTTCTCCTCCACTCAAAGTATGGCCAGGCTTTAATTAATGAGGATGATGTATGACAAGAATGTCTAGCTCACAATTGGCTATGAAACCCACAAACTCTTCTCTTTGGAAAGGCCTCCTGAAGGTTACAAAGGAGGGAGGGGGCGCTGGGAAAGATGTCTTCTGAAGCCAGCAACACCCGGCTCTTTATCTTAAATAGTACTCTTTCCGTTTCAAAATATAAGATGTTTTAATTTTGTGAAGAAAATGAATCTAGACCCCTTTTAGTGTATAGATTCACCCCAAAGTTGAGTGAACCTACATATTAAAATAAGTCTAGATTCATCTTCTTCACAAACCTAAAACATCTTATATTTTAAAACGGAGGGAGTATGTTTTGTCGCTGTGAATTTTTAAACATAATTGGAGTCTTACATTTTTTTATATGGTGCCCACTTTAGCACGAGTTTGGGGTTTATCAGTGTAATCAGGGAAATGGTAGCATCAGCTATTTTCAACCAATTTGGATGGTAGCCTAGCATTAGAATTAGTGTCGCATAAGTGTAAACATATAATCTTTATTCTGATTGGTCTATCCTTTCAGGTTTTACCCTTTCCCTCTTTTTTTATGAAAAAAATGATTTTAAACTTCAGAATAAAATTAGTTGTGTGGATCAATCGATTCAGAAGCCAATGTTCCCCCTCCTTTTGGAAGAAAAAAATGACAACCTAGTACCCCACACGCTTACACACTTAATAATTTCTTAGTTAACTATATTTAAATCGACGGATAAATACCGTGGAATATATGTACTGTTTGTGAGTTATGTCGTTGATGCTACTCTTATGGTGTTGATGAATATGCAGACGATCTCTTTCTTTCCTCCCTACGTAGGAGTAGTACTTACGAACGAGGGTACACGTCTCTTTCTGCAATTAGACCTTGGCCTAACACTGAAATGTAGCTATAACTCCTGCAGGCGAAAGCCCTGATTGACATGCAATCACATGCACCAATTACAACCAACTTATCGGTTAGCAATAAATGTGTGTGTCGATATCGATAATGCACCATCACACGCTATGCGCTACTGCAACAAACAAAATGGACAATCTCTGTCGACCATTTCTGTACACCAATTACAGGACGATCCGTTTTCTTCCTCTTAAAAATGAACCCACGCTCAAGATCGAGTCCTTGACTTACGACATGGTACGATTGTGGATCCACTCATCCATCCAAGTGCTACTACTCCCTCCTTCACGGTTTGCAGGGCGCTCTACAAAAATCTCACGGACCTAAGCGTGTACGTATTGGCTGAAAAGTAGGTCTATTAGTGAGCGGTTAAGACGCATGCATTGGTGAGAGACTGTTGCATGCATAGAAAGTTGGGAGGAAATGTGTCACATTAATTAACAATTAATTCTTATACGCCTAGTAACGTTGCAGTTTTGGAAAAATTCAAATTTGATTAGACGCCCCGCAAACAGTGAAAGAGGTAGTACCTCGGTTTCTAAAGTATATAATGTTTGGTTGGCTAAAATAGGTTATCAAAACGTTTTATACTTATTAGGAAAAGAGGTTCTAAAGGTACTCCACATCCGATTTAATTGTGGCAGGTTTAGACAAGGTTTAGGTAGAATAGGATGTAGTACATGATTCTGTTTCTTCAAAATCTTCTAAAATTCCAATGCTCCAAGGACCATGTAGCCTCTCACAGTGGGAAGCAATCATCTCCCACTGTGCAAAGAAAAAAAATCCCCTAGATTGCGACATTAGCATGATGATTGATGATCCTGTAGCCAACTGGCTCACACCACCTCTTTGTTTCCTAGACAACAACATTCGTCTAGTGTAAAGAAACAACATTCATCTGACCAGTTTCCTTGCCCCCTCCACTCAAATTTCCTCTAGGATAAATCATTTTTTTCAACCGAAGATTTTTTTTTTTGTAACCAGAGTCCACAACTGAAAAATTCAGGAACTTCTTGGGCAGGTTCTGGTTCTTGGGGGATGGATGGGGTGTATGTCTAGGTATTGATTGGTTGGCACCAAGTGGGTGTACAGTTTGGTTGGTGATGTGTACATGTCAAATCAACGGACAAGGCAAGAATCGAGAGAGAGAGAGAGAGAGAAGAAAGGAAAGGATGGGTGATTTGTTGGTTGAGGAACAGTTCAGCCCTTGCCCTGTTCTGTCAACATGACTCTCTGTTTCAAAGAGTGTTGTGTCTGCCACCATGCTCTGTTTCGTATAATTTTGTCTGTACCATCATGCTCTGTTTCATATAGTTTTGGGTCTGCCAACATGCTTTCCCTTCATGTTCTGTCATCATGCTTTGTTTGATATGATTTCGTTGCTGTGCAGTATAAAGAAATGCATATTTGAAATTTTACCTCTCTGGTATCTGAGGGTGGATTCTTCAGCCTGCTTCATGACGTCCTCAGGGTCGCAGTTGATGAAGAAGGCCATGTTCAGGGTAGGACCTGAGGACTCCTTCACTGCAGCCAGGAACCTCTTGGCCACCTGCAAAAGGACATGTCCTTGCTCATCCACCATAATTCACTAACAGTGTCATAAATCATGCAGCAATTTCCATTAATTAACAGAAGAATGGAATATGAGACTTAAACTTTTTTTTTTGATAAAGGTAGCTATATTACTTAATAGTACTTATGGCCCTGACAGTTCACCAGCCAAGGACAGTAAATTATGAGGAACTAATTACTGTGTGAACCTTACACCTGCTGTCAACAGCAATGCAAACCTAGAACGGACCTGAACAGGTGTGGTCTCTCCTGAGCTGTAAGCCTTGGAGAAATCCCTGATCGTCCAGCGTTTCAGGCCGTCGCCGGCGAGCGTCGACTCTAGGCGCGCGGGGAGGCAGCTTACGGCCTCCTCGACGCGCTCAGCAGGCGACAGATCGGGCTTCGTCAGGCTGACATTCTGCTCTGGGGTGTCTGCAGCAGCAACAATAATGTTTTGTCTGAATCAGATCCACTGAAGAAAAATAGTAATAAAATTTGTCTGCTCAAATTAAGGATAGAATTTGGTGTCATCAAGAGCGCAGCAGAACCTTCCCAGCTGTGGGTTGCAGTGAACAGTGGAGGCTCAGGGATCTCAGCCTCGGAGACAAGCTGCAGACAGAGGGTTTATCAGGTCAGAAAAGAAAAAAGAAAAACTTGTGTCAGAGCGGACAGGTTTTTCATGGGGACTGCTGTGAGAATGTAAAGAGGAACAGCGAATTTTCTGTTGTAAAACAGTTGAGTTCACAGATTTTTTTTTTGAAACTTTTACACTCCCTCCGTCTCAAAATAGATGTCTCAAAAAATTTGGATGAATTTAGACACTATTTAGTATATAGATTTATCCAAAATTTAAAAAACCTAAAACATATATTCTTGGACGGAGGGAGTAGTTGACAGCTCCACATGCATTATGCATGGTGAACTGAAAATCGGGATGAAGTGTCTGTCACCTCCCATTGTCAGACAGAAGGAAAGAACAGAAAGGAAGAAACATTCGGAATTGCACCTTGTTGATGAGATTATCCTTCTTCAGGATGTAAAGCAAGACCCATCCGACGATCGGCAGCTCGAGGACCCACACGAAGATCTTCACCAGAAGCCCGGCGACCCGAGGAGCTGATTGAAGGAAAAAATTCGCCAGAATTCAGCACCAAGAATAGGATTAGTCACGAACCACGAAGCGGGCTGCCAAGGGGGGTTCGAATCGAACCTTTGACATTGGGGCTGATGTAGAGCTCGCCGCTGCTGGGGCCGAGGTCGACCTCCGCCGCCGGCTGGTACACCTTCGCCGACGAGCTGAAGACACCCATGGACGACAACGATTCTGGCAAGAACAAGAGGACGCTTCTGCGCTGTATGGACAAGAACAACAAGAACTAATTCTGCGGGCTGTCTGAACCTTGAGGAACCCGAGAAATTGTTGCTTATATATGGCGACGAGCGCCGAGGAGGAGGACGGCGACAGCGAGGTAGGGAGAGATAATTTCTTGGTGAAGAATTAACCCCATAGTAGTGGACAAAAGGATAAGTAATTTTTTCAGATTGAAAGCGAGAGATGGAGAGAGAAAAGAGGGTGTGAGTATTGTTGTGTGTGTGTGTGTCACAATCGCCGGTGAACCTTCTTCGTTGCACATTTGGCGGGGACGAAAACGGTTGCGTGGTTCCCAACGGTAACTTCCGGCAAGGCGTTATCCTGCCTTGTGAATAACATATCTTTTAAACCTAATTTAATCTTAGTCTATGCTTTTCTTCTTTAGAAACACGATGTCTCTTTTATATTTATTCAAAAATACCTCCGATCACCAGCAGTATAAAGAGCCTCAGAAATAATAAATATTACAAATAAATCTTTGGATCATTTAATGACAACTACGGATACTGCAAGACGAAGGCGTGCCGCCGTCATCAACCCTCCAACGTCGGAGCCAAGTAAAGCTTGTCAATCTTGTTGTAGTAGACAAACATAAAATCGTCGTGCTAAGACCACAAAAGTCCAGCACCCAGAGCAACAACCATAACTAATGATGACAATCATGGATCGAAAGAGACTGACCTTAAACCATACCAACGAACATGAAAATTGTTCGAATCCAAGGAAAACCACCTGACACACGACTCCATGTGTCCTCCAAGATGCTAGATGCACCGCCGGATAGGACTTTATTCATTTCAAGATGTAGCCGCCGCTCCAACATCCCGAAGAATACACTAACCTCCTGCTGGTGAGGGACCATGGTCCGCCACGTCTCGAGGCCCCGAGGCCACCGGAGATAAAGCGGACGACACCATTTCTAATGGATCACCTCCGAGTGCCTCAAGTACTGGTTCGCTGGTCTGATGTTCCGTATGTCCCTTTTATACGCTAACTTTGCAACAACACTCAGATACACCATATTGGCACTACAACTATGTTCTTTTGTGTAAATTAATTATCATTGGTTTAAGCACTAGTTTTTAAATCGCTCTAAGCATTATCAGAAATAGTATAACTCATATAGTGAAGAGTGTAGTTCTCGGTCGACAACGATTTAGCTTAATTCACGGTCGCGCAACATCATCACATGATTTGCATACCATACTAGTATTTCCTATGATGTAAATATTTTTTATATTACGTGAACATTTATTTACCACTGAGGCATTTTTTCTAGTTGAAACACTTTTTTTGCATGTAATTTTCCAGTTAAAACCTGAAGCCCACCTTCAGGAAGAATCCTGAAGTCGACCGAGGTAATTCTCGGTCAACTGAGATCTATCGAAACCATAGTAAAAAAAATAGCTACAAATATGCATGAGATAAATATGTACTTGACATATGATGGCGATATATCATTACTTTGGCACTATGTGCTATTAATTGGCACAGCCTTTTCTCAAGGTCAATTTTGCCTGCTTGTTCCGTCAAAGAATTTAGTGACGTCTAGTTGTCAAATTGAAGTTTTGTGCTTCACATTTATCAGTGAAGTATAATCGCAATAAACAGAAAATAGTCCAATAGGACTATGATGTTTTTTTTAGAATCTCTTTAGGAATTATAAAATAAAATTAATACCCCATGTAGGGATGAGAAAATTTGCTTTGAAAAAAGAATATTTGACTGGTATGATTGCGATATCGATTTATTGGCACGGCAGTTTGCAAGGTCACATTTTACCTATGTTCCGTATAAGCTTAGTACCTGCTCACATTCCTCTGTCAAATAAGTACCGTAAGTAGTACTTTTTTTTTTTTGCGGGTATCTGTAAGTAGTACTCCGAAAATGACTAGTACTATGACTTTTCTTCCCTGTCGTTGGACTTAAGAAAAAAAACCTCTCCAATAGAAAAAAAAAGATTGACTCAGTGGTGAATATATTTAAGTATTATTAGTACGAAGTAACCACTAGAATATGCTGCTCACTAAGGTGGCCAGTAATCACTGGAATATGTCGGCCAAAGTCACTGGCCACCTGATCAGTTGTTTAACGTGATTTCCCTTCTTCCAATCAAGGAAATTTGTCATGTATGGTTAGTAGTATAACTCCTCTTCCAACAATACCCGTCATATAAGTTTTTTCCTCTATACATATATATATACTCACTTATGTTTTTTCATGGAGTAGTACTTTTCCTTGATAATCTGAACGAACAACTGAAAATTTTCGAATTATTTTTAACTGAATATTTTGATGCTCGTAATATAAGTTTTTTCGCAAAAAAAAACATTATATAAGTTTTTTCCTCTATAAATATATACTCCGTTATATTTTTCCATGAAGTAGTACTTTTTCTTGGCACATCTGAACGTTCAACTGAAAAAATTCGAATTATTGTTAACAGAACATTTCGATGTTAGTACTCCAGATTGTCAAGCTTCCGCCTAGCCAACGCAACCAAAAGTCCGAACTGATAAAAAGAGCTAGTGCAATCCATTTATACACTTCAATACCCTCTCTCACGTGTGACGGGGAGAAGTCAGCACATGCAACCGGAAGAGAGCGACGGCGCGCTAAACTCACGTATGACTTAAGAGACCTACACGTGGACATAGAGGAGTCAACAATAATTTTAGGATAAATTGCGAAAGCCAGGACTCGAACTTAAGACCTTAGGCTCTGATACCATGTCAAGCTTCATACACTAGCCAACGCAACCAAAAGTCTGAACTGATGAAAAGAGCTAGTGCAATCTACTTATACACTTTAACACAGATTATATATCACAACATAAACAAAAACTTTCTGATAAATAAAAGTATCCAAGCCAAAGAATACACACGACACGTCAGTATATGTTAAATGGATCAACGATATCAATAAATGTTGCCAAACCCCTATAGACTAGTACATATATTAATGTACGCCGAAAATTCGTAACCACAAAAAAGGTCTTCTAGAAGCTCATGAGAAAATGATACAAAACGAACATGGATGGCACAAAGGAAGAACCAACAACAACCAACTATTTCAGCATGCAATTGATGTGTGCTTTGCTTGCACAATCTGCACCGC
This sequence comes from Avena insularis, assembly GCA_023614405.1. NCBI lineage: Eukaryota > Viridiplantae > Streptophyta > Magnoliopsida > Poales > Poaceae > Avena > Avena insularis. Next base: position 256,548,551 of record CM042693.1, on the reverse strand, counting down.
ATTGCCCATTCAATTCTCTTCTTCTCTTCCCCCTCGCATGCATGCATGGATCTTGCAAAAATGTGGTTAACCTAAACCCATTGAATAGCCTTACGGTTAGGGCTGCATTGAACTTATGGCCGCCTCCAAATGATAAAACCCTTGTGGTGTGCTCACCCAAAAGGGAGGCCCGGCCATTGATGCTCTCGTACCGCCGAGCTTTTTCCTTTCCTTCCATGTCAGGGTTTCCTATTCACCATTGATTGCACGTACTATACATCCAAGCTTAGCCTTGATGTAGACGACAGGAGTAGATCTTGGATATATCCTGCCTTGAGGTGGGGGTGCTCACTAGTCACTAGCTACTACAAGCCTAGATTACCCATGATGCATGCGTGATTATGGAGCTATTTGCATCGATCGTGTGGTGAAAGGCAACATTTGGCAGCATGCATGCCAAACTTAAGGAATACTATGTGGTGGGTGTATATCCACCGGAAGTGGAGCAGTATATTCTTGGGATCACATAACAGTTTTAGAATGCAAATGCGATGGGCCTTATGGCGGTGGGTAGCCTGCGATTGCAAGAGTTTATAGTATAAAACCATCTTTTTCTATCTAAATTTTGAAAAACCACCAGTTTAGTTTGAATCGTAAAAAAACACCACTCTGCTGCTGATTTTTTGCAATGTGCGCTAACCAGTCGATTGACACGAATTGACTCTAGATCTGACAAATGGGGCCCACCAGCTTGGAACGACCGTTAACATACGTTAATGACATATAGCATAAAGCCACCACTCTTCTACTTCAATCGTAAAAACCACCATCTTTCGCTGAAATCACAAAAAACACCAGTCTACAGCATTTTTTTTGCAATGTGCACAAAACACTGATTTCACACGAATTGACGCTGGGTCTGACAAGATGACCCCGCCAACCTTGATGACGGATGACGTGGCACCACGCGGGACGGCGCGTCGTCCGCCAGTTCGCACGCAGGTCCTCAAGTTTTGAAATCAAATTACGCAGGGGTCCCTCGCATTCACACATTTTAGTAAACCTACAGTTTATTTTAAGAAGTCCATAACCTTTGAATTCAAATTCAAAAGGAAAAAACTTTTAATACAAAACGTGCTCAGAAATGTTTGAATAGTTTTAAAATTGGTTCACTATTTTAGATAATTAAAATAAGCAAACAATTAAAATTGCTTTTATTAGTAATACAAACTTTAAAAATTCATAACTTTAATTGTATAACTCCAAATAATATAAATAATATGTCCAGATTTATTGTAAAAATAGAGGACCTGCATGAAAAAGGCACGATGCGCCGGCCGGCGGTGCCACGTCGCTGGTGGGGTCGCCTTGTCAGACCCAGCGTCAATTCGTGTGGAATCGGTGTTTAGTGCACATTGCAAAAAAAATGTCGTAGAGTGGTGTTTTTTGCGATTTCAGCGAAAAGCGGTGGTTTTTTGTAATTGAAGCAGAAGAGTGGTGGTTTTATGCTATATGTCGATAACGTCTGTTAGGGGCCGTCCCAAGCTGGTGGGCCCTATCTGTCAGATCCGACATCAATTCGTGTCAATCGACTGGTTAGCGCATATTTCAAAAAATCAGCAGTAGGGTGGTGATTTTTTGCGATTCAAACGTAAACCGGTGGTTTTTTAAAATTTTGGTAGAAAAATGGTGGTTTTATGCTATAAACTCGCGATTGCAAGCACTTGCCATGGAATTTATGGTTCACCATGGATTGGGGCTGCATAATAGCTTATGTTGGTACATGAGGTTATGTATCTTATGTTGTTTATCTTCTCTCTCAAAGCATGGTTTCGCTCCATTTTATAAATAAAACAATATCTAAGTACAACCGAGTTCCACAAACATATATACGCTACACGCATCAAGGAGAAAGAAAAATAAATATCGTCCGCTGGGGGCTCAGCATGGCACGACCCAAAAGAGCAAAAAAAGAAGGGAAGATGGCAGAGGCATGACAACTCCTCTAGGACGCTCATGGAGGGTCAGGTGCCGAGAAGTGATGCGCCGTCACTCTCAGAGCCCGAAGGGTATTTTCCAAATGATCCTGGTCCAGAGGTGGAGGAGGAAAACACGAGCCCTACGCGAGGGAGAGCTCCCGACCCCAACCCTAGCAGTCAGGCCACCTCCAGCCAGACCTCCACATCGCCATCCCCTCTCCTCCCCTCCCTCCTCCACCTCTCGGGTCGTGGCGCTCGCGGAAATACTGCCGCCAGCTCGCGTCATTGTCGGGATGTCAGCGCGGGTATGCCATGTTCTCGTCCAAACATATCGGCAAGGACAGCCTAGGTCTCGTCCGCGCTGAGCCTCTAGGTCGGCGGCGCCGGGTAACCGGCCTCGTAGAGGAGGTGGCCCTCCCACTCGCTGAGGGAGCGCCGGCCAAGTCCATTCGCCACCGCGCCATCGCCAGGGTATCGCTCCGCCATGGCTGTGTTGAGGAAAGGAGGAAGCTTTTCCGTGGCGGGGAGTTGTGAGGACGGCGACAGAGTACTTTATAGCGCCAAAGAGGGCACGGGAGGGATGTAACGCGGGCGGGGTTGCGCACGAAGCCGAGGCGGTGGAGCGCCATCTCTCCGACGTGTGTCCAGCGATGGGACGTGATGGTCAGCCGCCTGATTTAAAGCTGCCCGTTGGCCGAATTGATTCGCGCGGGAGCCAAGGGGATGAGGACGACGCCTCACTCGCCGACAGTGCTAGCCCACCATGCATTCCCACGGTTTTCGACGAACATCGGCGCGCTGAGTTCGAGTTGTGTTCACCCGATGAAATTTGGCCCAAATCCGGCGAAAAACAGGCTCCTAGGGCGTGGCTGGGAAGATGTTGTCCATCCGGCGGCCGAAATGGCCTCCTGCGGCCTAAGTGGAGATATTCCAAGTCACCGGAGTTGAGGTCTTCGTGGACGGAAAAGTGAGGTAAGACCCGTGCAATTTACATGCCAATAAAACTATCCACGAACTTCTACCTCAAATACCCAGCGCAAATAATCAAAACTTAAAATGAATCTGCAAGACTGCAACAAATAACCATAATGTCCTAGATTAAGGAGTTCTACATGAGAAGGTAAAGTAAAATTTCAGAAGACTAAATACCAGTGTAACTACAAATCTACAATGCGATCTAGTATTTGTCCCTGTGCACCAGGTAAGCATGGCACCAACAAACAGTGACGCCTTTTATTTTCATTTATTAGCAGCAGTAGGCTCCCCACTGGCTGTCTTTTTCAATCATCTATTACGTGAGAGAATGCCATGTGGCTCCATACTCTAGAAAATATTCTTTAGCAAACAAGGTCTTGTTTTAACCGTGAAAAAAATATTAAGTACTGAAACGGAAATCCCTTTTAGCTCATGGGTGTATTTGCATCTATTATGAGAAAATATATTTTAAAATGTCAAAAAATGAAAAAAAACTGTTTACATGTATATTCAAATTTGTTCACATGTTTTCAGGATGAAAGAATATTATACATGTTATATATAAAAAAAATCACGTGAGTACGACACAGGACATGTTTTGTCTTTTTTGCACCAGACGCGTAGAAAATGTTCGAATATATATGTAGATATTTTTAAAAAAGAAATAAAATTTCAAAATATGTTTTCTCACAATGGGTGCATTTTGCACCCGTGAGCCGAATTGCCACCTCCATACTGAAATGAAATTTCTACTTCCAAACATTGCTAAAAAAAAAGAATCAACAAACCTCAAAACGGCTGGAGCAGCACTGCATGTAGTTCCTCACATACCTAATTATCCATGATTAAAATGCATACCTCTAGTATATCTGTAATCTCACACGATGCTGTCATGCTGAGTTTACATTTTGAAGCAACCAGCCAACCACCCATACAGTAAGACTTCATCAAGCAGGCTGTTAAAAAACTGAGCTTGCTAGAATGTAATTTCAGTACACAAATCTAACAATCAGCTTCTGTAAATGTACAATGATCTACTGCCTCTACATGAGAGCATCAAATGAACTGTTAGCTGCACAATCTCTACTTCTCTTGCTCGGATGAGAGTTGTCCATGAACTGTTAGTGTCAATCTTGACAATATAATCCTCCAACAGCTCTTACTTTCTTCTCTTGTTCCTGTAGCTACTAAGCGACGACAGCCCCCCTGCAAAGACCGACATTTCCGAGGGAGGGGGTGATGAGGGTCGAATCGATGGGAGTGGCGAAAAGCAGCTCACACCACCATTCGGAAGGTCAAGATCATATAGCTCGTCGGCGAAGACCGCAAAGTCAGCACCAGTGTTTCTTTTCTGAAGGTGGCAAGGATCATATAGCTCGTCAGTGAAGACCGCAAAGTCAGCACCAGTGTTCCTTTTCTGAAGGTGGCCAGGATCATATAGCTCGTCAGTGAAGACCGCAAAGTCAGCACCAGTGTTCCTTTTCTGAAGCTGGTTAGGTTCACTGGTTCTGAAATCCAGTGGTAAGTCCCTGGCTTCCAGCAGTAGTCCAGGCTCCAGCACCATGTTGTCGAGGTCCGTTAGTGATTTTAGTTGACGTCCAAGGGACGCAATGGTCTTCTGGCACTCTGCAAGCTTCCCAGTGGCGTTTGCAAGCTCCTTCTCCTATACAAAAACCATGATTCGTAAGTAACAGGTACGATCTTTGAGCTGCAATAACTTCTGCAGTCCGTACTCTGAGTTGATGATTAACAAGCTAAAACTTCATAATGGTGTGTTTGGATAATAAGACAGGACTAAAATGTTATCAGATTTTGGAAACAACAGCAAGTTTAAGTGTGAAGAGAAATTTACCTGTTTGGTCTTCAGATCTCCATTTGAGTTTACAAGCCTCCAGAGCTTCGCATCTCGGATATCCCTTGACAACTGAGCCTCCAGCTTTCGGCATTTCTGTTCGTAATCCTCTGACAGCAACCTCTCGTGCACAATCTCCCCTTGGAGCAAGCTCACCATATTTGTCAGTTTTACAACATTGGCCTTTGATGCTTCAAGTTCATGCTCCATTGCCATTCTCTCTGACTGCACAACTTCTTTGGCAGTGAACTCCGCTGCTGAAGACATCTGTTCCTTCAGTTTTGCTTTGAACAACTCCACCTTCTCATTAAGCTTTCGGGCATCCTGATGAGCAGACTCAACATCCGACTCCAACACCCTTTTAATGGCCTCTAGAGCTTCTAGTTGCATCTGGAGCTCTTCAGAAAACTCCTTTTCCTTTACTACACCATGCTCAAGCGCAGTCACCATATCACGTAGTTTCACAACTTCAGAGTTCACTAACTGGAGCTCTGCCTCCAGTGATTCTTTAATAGTCTCCACAGAATGAGATTTCTCTGCTTCATGTAATGCCTTCACTTTTTCTAACTCGTTTTCTAGTGCTTTGATATTGTCACGCAGCTTCGCTACTTCACTATTTTCTAAACATAACTGTGCCTCCAATGATTCCTTAACAACCTCAGAATGAGTTCTCTCTGCTTGAATCTTCATCTCTAACTCTGTTGTCAGCTCTGCATGCAGTATCTTCTCCTTTTCTATCTCACTCTCTAGTGCTTCGAGAATGCCACGCAGTTTCTCTACTTCAGTGTTTGCTGAACACAGCTGTGCCTCCAATGGTTCTTTAACAGCCGAAACAGCTGCTTCCATCTTCCCCGCCAATTGTGTTGTGAGTTCTTCTTGCAGTGCCTTCTCTTTTTCGACATCCTTCTCTAGCGCCAGAACGATGTCACGCAGTTTCTGTAGTTCAGTATTTGCTGAACACAGCTGTGCCTCCAATGGTTCTTTAACAGCCGAAACAGCTGCTTCCATCTGCCCCGCCAATTGTGTTGTGACTTCTTTGTGCAGTGCCTTCTCTTTTTCGACATCCTTCTCTAGCGCTAGGACGATGTCACGCAGTTTCTGTAGTTCAGTATTTGCCGAATACAGCTGTGTCTCCAACGATTCTTTAGCATTGCATGCAGCATCTAATTTTGCTTTGTGCTGCAAAGAAAGAGCCTTCTCAGTTTCAATCCTCTTTTGCAATGATGCCAGAGTCACCCGAAGCTGTGCAGCTTCTGCTGACACCAATTCTAATTGTGACTCAGATTCCTTCTTTTCCACATTTTCTCCCAATGAAGCGACAACCGCATGTAGCTCCTCAGCTTCTACAGATTTGGAATCCAGTTGAGACTCCAAAGCTTTTTTCTCTTCTTCCAATCGGTCCACATCTCCCAGAGCAGTATATTTTGAGTCATTTGCCAAATCCAATTGCATTTGCATTTCAACCAGCCTGTTCCTTGCCGCCACTAGTGCGTCACAGGAGATGTCAAGCTGATTTCTAGCCTCTATTAAGGCCATCTCAAGCTCCATCTTCTCGCTTTCAACTATTTCAACCTTTGCATGCAAATCTGCCACATGATTCCGCAATTCTTCATTTTCTATTTTAAAGGAGTTGTTTCTCGTCACAGCCTTATCAGAATCTGTCTCCATATCAAAGGTAGAGCTTGTCTGGTCTGATTCATGCAGTGCAGCTAATCTTTCCATCTCGAGGAAATCATCCATCAGGTCAATCTCAACAGGATTATTCGTAGTATTTCTTGCACTAGCCTTTCCATTCCTGAACTGATCAAGCTCCGAAATCAGAGCAGATGCCCATGAGTCAGAATTTTGTAATTCACTATCAACAGCAACCATACGTTCTGCACTATCAGAGTGGCTGTCAGTTAGTGATTCCACGCATGCATTGCTTAGCAGAGGCCTAGAATCGTTGACCAATGCTGCTTTCTGTGTTACATGATATAACCTGCGGCATTCTGCCTCAACTCTGGCAATCTTTTTTACACTTTCCAAGTGCTGCTTGCTAGCTGTCTCCGCTGCTTTATTGCTCAAGTCTTTCTCCAGCGAGAGTATCTTCAGATCCTTGGACTGTACAAGGAGCCTGGCCTTGAGATCCAAGTTCTCTCTCTCCGTTATCTGAAGCTTTTCGTATAGATCAGGCTGTATAGACGAGGAGGCTTCTGATTTGGTTGCTTCCAGCTCCTTCTTCAGCTCAGCAATATGGTTCTGGAGCTTGGAGTTCTCAAACTCCAAATCCAGAGACATCTTGGTAAGTGCATCCCGTATTTTCTCCTCTTGTTCTTCCCGTGACAGGCGCAGCTGCCTGACACATTCCTTCAGAGCCTTGTCCAGGTGGTTTACTTGATCCTCGAGATAAACATTCCTCTGGGAAGCAGCTTCAAGTAGCTTCTTGATGGCAGTAGCTTCAACTTCAGCTTGTTCCCAACCTACATAAAAGTTATCAAAGACATTGTTATGAATATTGCGAGTCGCGACATATAATAGTAATGCTAAATGCATCAAGTTGTCCTCTCGCTTACAGTAACTACTAGAAATACAATCAACAAAATAACATCTAAAATTAATGTATGGAATAATCAAAAGGCGCAAAAATAGCATAGAACTGATGAGGGAATCATTCGCTTTTTTATCTATAATGCTCCAGTAAGGACAGAAGGTTACCTGCAACAGCCTCTTCTGTAACTTTAGCATGCTGCTTAACCAGATCCTCTTTATCACTGATAGTCAAAAGTGCAGCAGCAAGTTTCTCATTTAAACTCTTCACGGTGTCCTTGTTCTCTTCATCTCTGACATTTAAGGATGTGTATGATTCTAGTGACTGGCCATGCTGTGGAGAAGTATCATTTAAATTAACTCTCGACGCTAGCTTCTCATTCAAGGATTTTGGTACTCCAGTTCCTTGGGTCTCATCATGCCTAATCCTTGAAGAAACTCCGGGTGACTCGCCATGATGTGAGGAATCATTATTTGAGACAGGCCTCAGAAGCTGCTGTTAAACACGAGCGGCAAATTTAATTGCTTTGAGTAAATCATATTTCTTGTAAAACCAAAATATTTCTTGAAACTTACAAGTAGTATCCAGAGTTAGCAACAGATGCCCTCTACGTACATATTACATTTAAAAAGGAACTCTTAGTTACTGAACTAAATCACCTTTATTCCAATGAAAGGGCAAAGATGCCAAGTTGCTCACAGAAAGACATACATATGTACTGTTGCAGATCTTAATACCGCTGATTGTTTTAAGTGAAGTATAAATTTCAAAAGCAAAATCAACTGAACAAGGGCCTTGACTAAATAAGGGCCAACCAACTAACGTGGGGAGGAAGTAGAACATGAACTGATGCAACTCCAACAAGGCTGATGTTAAGTACCAGGCATTACTATTTTAGAGAAACAACAGAACTCAAGTTTGTTTTAATAAACCACATCATAAATCTGTGAAATACCTGATCTAAGTGTTACAAAATTCCCAATTGGATTTCTATTTTTCTTTTCCAGAATCACAGAGGAACAAAAAGAAAAGCAAGATAAGAACTATCGTACAATAAATGACAGAAAGTCCGGCCACCAGTCGCTGACAAACTCCCGGCCTCCTTTTAGAAGTCATGGAAGTGTTGATAAATCGACGGAAGGTTTTTATTCCTTATAAACCCTCCCTAACCGTTCAATATGGATGGAGAGCGGTCTTCATTTTTACAGGGTGCTCCAGATCACATTTAAGATCTAGGAAAGACGATAGGGAGTTTTTGGGCTTCCCTTGATGCATCATGTGTATTCACATGATGCATCAAACCCTTCTAATGATTAGCCACTAGAGCCATAGAAAACAAATAACTTATGTTCTTCAGGCTTTCTATTGCCTTTGTTTGCCAATCACTCAGAGTAGTCTTTTTTTATCATTCACTCAGAGTAGTCTATGCCCTGTAGTTGCTGAGAGCTCTGAGAACTAGGAAGTATCACTCTAAGTAGGTTCCCATGAACTGACTACGTACTCAAACCTAGAAGTACGAATGAATGACATCTTCAAAAACAAATACTGCCATAATAATTCAATTGTATCTCCTTAACCTAAATTTTCATGTCTACAGCTATTTCCTTATAGGTTACGTGACACAAGAAGCACCAATAGTATAAAAAGTTAATATTTGTTTTTTCCCAAACCCCTTATGAATCTTTACTACTCTTTAAATGGGAGTTGGTGGTCATTCACACCTCTCACGTCCCTTTTTCACCCACGAACAGAAAAAAAAACTAGGTCAACAGAACAAAGCTCATCCACAGCAACCTAAGTTAACAACTTTTCTATAAAGTCCAACAAAACATAACAATATGTATGGACATTGAGCTTTTTATCCGTAATAAAGCACGGGTATTTTGCTAGTAGACATAGAGCCTTACTCAACATATAGTCCCATAGTTCTAGCTCAACAATTCAACATGTAAATCTTATACAACTGGAACTAATCTTATTAGCACGGTAGTCGATAGGTGACCCACTGCCCTTTCTCAATCACAAGATTTAAACATTAGCATCTGAACCCACTGTGCGCTACGTGGATCAGGTCCGAGTGTGAGTTTTGTATGGTTTATCAATCAGTCCAAGGCATCGAAACTGACATCTTGCCCACAATTGCTTAAAGCTTGAAGTGATACTCACGTTCCATTTATAACTTAAAAGTTATTCTTTAACACACAAAACATAGAAGTCCTGAATTCCTTTTTCTACTAGTACAATTCAATGTCGAAAGACTTGAAAGAATGCTACATTTACAGAACAGCTACGAGAAGAACTTGCAACTGCTGCAGCAAAATTGTCCTACTGAGATCAAAAGATTCCCAGGACACACAATTAAGGAATGGGGGTAGAACCTGATCACCGAGGCAGTGTTGAGAACGCGACGGCACGGGCACAGAGCTCTCGCTTGCCCCAGGACTATTATCCGACGCCTTGCGCTTCCAGAGCCAACTCGCTCGGTCCATAACCATCAACTAGTTGAAAGATCAAAATGTGGTTGTCCTTTGCCGGCTACCACGATATGCAGGTTTCATCTGTCAACATTGGCAGGGGAAGCTGCCACGGAGAAATGTCAGCTCAAGATCACTGATCTGTATCAAACAGCGGGCAGTAGAAAATTGCTAGTATCAGTTATCATTCGGGCATGATTCTAACAGCTTGGAAAGATGCAACTCCCACGACATCCTACCTAATAAAACTAAACTTATTGTCATTACAATTGACAAGAGCAAATTTTGAACAACTAGAAAATAACCAGGAACTATGGAAGCAAACCCCAATATTTATTTATTTGGCAAAGCTCAACAGTGTGCAAAATTCACCACCGCAAAGTTCAACTATGCCCTATCCAGAAATCTCAGACCAAGGACATCCAAAAAATTATACTATTTGCAGAATGGATAGCAGCATTGGTACCATAAAATCCAGCCAATTCCTCTGAAGTAGCTGCTTTTCTGCCTTTACACCAGGAGAAGAAGATGCAAGCAAAAAAGTTGCATACAGCGTGGCAAGAAGAAAGATTGCCTCGGTGCAAAAGTTGTGTAGCCACCGACTACTCCCAACTCCCCCAAATAGAATAGAAACCTACCAGAAAAAAATATCAAATTTTCTTGGACCAATCAAGGGAAATCAAAATCATTTGAAAAGAACAAGCGGCGCCCCCAAGCACCCAATCCGTAAAACCAGCTGTCGACGCACCCACAATCCCTCCTCGCCAATCAGCTAAACCCTCCCGAATCTAGACCTAGCTTGAAGAGAAAACAAGTTCCGGGAGAAGCGGGGGAGGAGAAAAATGCAGAGAGGGCAGAGAGATTTGAGGGCGGAAACCAAGAAGAGACGAGGAAGACATGAGGGAATGGGCAGCATTAATACCTGGGATGGGGATTTAAGCATTACACGGAGGAATGCGCCCCCGCATCGATGGCGGACAAGAACTCCGTGAACACAAGATAAAAAGAACAGTATTCTCTCTCTGTTCAAGATAGGATGGGGATGGGATGGGATGGGTGCGCAGGTCAGGGCTAGGAACGGAAAGCGAGAATCGTCGGTCAGGCCGCCAGCCCGGCTCACGCACTCGCACTCGCACAGACAGCCGCAGATCGGAGCGAGGAGGAGATGAGGAGAGAGAGACAAGCACGCAAGAACACGAGCTGAAAAGCAGAGTGGGGGAAAAGGGTAGGGAGAAGGGAGCTGGCCATGGGCGGCGGCACTGCTCCTGCAGCAACAGCTTGGCCACCACCACCACCACCTCCACCTCGTCAGTCAGTCAGTCAGCTTTGGGCTTTGGCCATGTGAGATGCGATGCGATGGTCCTATAGTCTACGAGTACTTTCCAGTTCCCAAGTGAAGGAAGCAGCAGGAGGAGTGAAGAAGCCCCAAGCGCTGAGCCTCGGATGAAGAAATAAATGCTCGCAGCAAAGCATCCAAGGCGGCTCTTTCCTTCCCTCAACTAGTAGAGTAAGAAAAATAAATGCAGCAAGCGAGGATCCGAAATGGGCTCACCCGCATCAATGGCGCTCCTCCCTTCCCGCCCAGGCAGCTCGAAATCGCCCAAGCTCCTCTCCCTCTCTCTCTATCTACCTTGAGGTAGTAGTAGTAGCGTCCATCATTGAGAGTGTCTCGATCGATAGTGCCTTTGTTGATGCAACCACTGGATGGGCGGTAGTAGTAGTAGTAGTAGGTGGTGGTTTCGTGGTTAGTGTTCCTTGCCGTTGAGTGACGGACTGCGAGATTGCCGCAATGGATTAGGGTTCTTAGCTTAAGCCTAGTTTAGTCTAGTTTAGTTTGGCGTGATTCGATTTCGATTCTCCCGGGCCGGTGGCGTGTGGGGGTTGGGGATGCGTTGTCCTACGCGCACCTGACGACGCGCGGTTCGTGTCTTTGCCCCCGCTTTTTCCTCCCGTCCTCGGTTCGTGTGCCGGAGACGGGTCCCTCCAGCTCCCAGCGGTCTCGCCGACCGGCCTCCAGAGGTCCAGAGGCAACAACGGGCCCTGCCGCGCAGAGGGTACACGGGTACTACACAACACACGGGATGCCGGGCGGCACGCGCGAGATCACGATTTGTTTTCGGAACTCACGCCGTCACCATGATGGGAGCCTTGAATATACCCATGCTCGTACGGCGCTGAGCTAGATTACGCGTATCTTGTCAGTGCTCACTGTGATTTTTGTTTTTCTTAAAAGAAGAAGAAGCACTCAATGGGTCGGCGCATTGTGAAGCCAGCGTTTTTTTACTGATTTTCTATACGGAGTATGTGAAGATTGATCGGAGTTCTTTTGAAATCATCAGCATCGGTGCCGTCGAAATGCATTCTCAAGAGTTTTCTTTTTGCCAAGAAAATTTGAGAAAACCATAATACTACTACTACCACAATAGTAGTATTTAACAATGCACTGCCAGTTTCATCGTTAATCATTAAAAAAAGAGATACTAAGTAAACTAAAGAAAAAAGACGAGGACCAAGATTACAAATTGTCGGGATATTTTACCGGCAATAGAGAAGAGGTAGGATGCGCCTAGAAGATCCGGATCGTAGCACTCAAACAAAGATTTATACATATTCGGGTCCAAAAATATTATGCGGTAACAATCTTACTCATGTTTTTGTTGGATATATTCCTTATACGAGAGGGCATCTCGATCTTCTACAGTGGTGGTGTGTGATAAGGGTTAAAATAAAGACTTCTGATGTTGAATTGTAAGATTCGGCATGCCCTCTTCTTGTCAAATGTGATATACTGATACAAGAAGCCAAGTCGGTTACATCTAAAAAGATACGTCTACATCCGACCAAAGTCTGTTACAATTATGTTGTAAGAATGGGTATTACCTTGTTCTAAGGGAGTAAATTACATGGAACTATCATAGTTGGGGCTTAGGGTAATAGGTCAGTGACTTCTGGTATTTTTCTAAAAATCTACCACTTCTAGGGCAAGGAGCCACAACCAGCCCTGATTATCGATTGAGAGCGTGTTGACAGCAAATGGCCCACTATCAATGATCTCGTGGCTAAAAGACTGTCGCCCCACCATTTAGACCAAGTCAATTAAGACCGAGCGGGTCCAAACCCGACCGGATCAGCTTCTCTCTCACTCCTCTTCCCCACACTCTTTCCCGTGCATTCCAGAGGCGATGGTGAAGCTGGCGAATCCGGGAGGTGGCAGCTTTCACGGCGACAGGAGTGGTGGCGCTAGTGCTGCCGGTGGAAGCGACGCAAGTGTTGGATGTGGAAGCGACATTGATGACATGGACGACCTAGATGAGTTGTGGCCATCTTATCCATCAACAGCGACGTCGATGCTTGCACAAATGTGGGTGGACAAACCGACAACCGGCGACAAGTTCACCCGCGGTCTCCACGAAATCGAGTATGTATTCCCTATGTCCATCTCGATTCGTTTAGGTTACGGCTTGATCAAATTTCAGATTTAGGGTCAGGGTTCAATCAATTGGGATATAGGGTTACAACTTGACAATTTAGGGGTTTACTAAATTGGAGGTTTTGCTTTCCGTTGTAGTTTTGATCCTAAACTGTGGGTCGTACAAATTCATAACAATGTATTGGATAATATTGAGAGGACAATTGCCTGTGATGACATAACATTACTAAATATTGTTACACCAATTGAGACCCAGGGTTATAACATGAGAGACTCAATTTACTGCAGGATAAATAATGAGATGAAATTGTTTGAGAACAAATATAAACTATATGAACTGCTAGACTATTTTGGTAGCACTCAAGTTTTTTAACTTGACTGTGAAGAGGGGCATACCTACTACTGTATTGCTAAGATGGTAAATCATGCGGACCAACGTACTATAGGCTCTCAGCAATAATCATGTGTAATTAATTATGCCGACCAGTGGTTTATGATCTCAACCTCCTCATGTGTATGTTGTTGATGATGAGGATATAATATTTACAAGTGAAGGTGGCAGCTAGTGCAGGCTATCACAATCCTTTCTATAGTACTAATACTTATGTTTGCACTCAAGAAGTATAAATGACTATAAAGGAAAAGAAAGTATCACCGTAGGGAGTGATGATGATATAGAGATGCATTGTGAAGGTGATACTGGCATTGAGGATCTACTATAGTTCAAAAAGACATTGAGGATCTACTAGGTAAGTGCCCGTGCTTCGCAATGCTGGGCCTAACCCATATGTCTAATTTAGAGAAAGCCTTGTGGAAGGGACAACATACGAAGGGTTTGTGAGATCCTGGCGTATGACTTAGTAAGATTGATAGGATATTCATAACAACAAGTTGCAAAAAAAATTTAGAAACTCATAAAGAGAATTTTGAGGTTAAGCGTGCTTGGCCTAGAGCAATTTAAGGATGGGTGGCCGACCGAGAAGTTGCTCCCAGGTGCGCACGATTGAGGACAAAGTACACAAAAAGATTAGTGTTGATCTGTGGGGCCAGTTTAGTTTAGAGATCCTAGAGAGCCGCTAAGGGTCTATACGAAGTGGTTGGGGTGTTATAGGGTTGGACGAAAAGATGAGGTGAAATGGTGAACTTATGTATCTTTTAAGTAGGAGTTGGGGACATTAAAACTACACCTCAACTAGCCCCTACCCTAACAAGGAGTGCAAGAAGAGGAAGTTGTCTGTTAGAAGAGGACCCACATCAAGGTCTCATTCACTTGTGCACATTGATGATGTACCTGACTACCGACCATCATCTGATGAACACATGTGCCTTGGTTTTCTGGAGGAGAGTGATGATGATGGGTTTGAACCATCGTCAATGTTTCCACCAAAAGGGGAGAAAGAGTAGAGCAAATAAAAGGCCGTAGAGGATATGGTATGATGACAAAAGGATTCATGCATGTGAGAAATTGTGCTTGAAAATGTGGGTCACCAATGTGCAGCAGTTGAAAGATGCATTGATTAACATGCACACTGCACAAAGTAGGAACTATAGGTATTAAAGGAACTCAAGTGTCATAACCATTGTGATGTGCATAAATAAAAAAATGTCCTTTCTATATGGTTTCATATGAGATAAAAGGTGAGAAGACTTCTCTGATTAGGAAAATGAGGTTGCGGCATACATGTGACACAACAACTAAAACTACAAGGGTCAGTGCTAAATGGTTGTCTCAAACTTATGAAAGTCCGTTCAGATCAAATCCCAACACAAACATTCAGTCATTGATAGATGTAGCTAGGAAATAACATGGTGTGGAAGTGCCTAAGATGATGGCCTACATGGCAAAAAAAACAGAGATAACAGTATGTTAGGCTCAGGGATTTTCCCAAACTATTATTTATACTAACCCTGGAAGTAGGGTGATTGTGACAACAGTTACTCTAGCACCTTCTTGAAGGGAATATGCCCTAGAGACAAATTTTAATGGCATATTTCATAAAGTTTATGATTAAGTTTTATATCATGTTATAATTGTATTGATTAGAAAACATCAATACATGTGTGATATACAAACAACTAGTAGTTTCCAGTGAAACTCTAGTCACTAGTTCATTGGTCAACTGATGATCAAAGGTTTCCTGATCATGTTGGTGCCTCGGCCTCTAATTGACAATGGAGTCATTTCATTAGGGAATGAGATGGTGAACATACCCTATCTATAACATCGTATCGCGATCATGTCACAGAGTTCAGGTTATGATGATTAGGAAACATAGTGACTCTTTCTTTAAACCGTGAGACCATATCAAATCATTGTCTCCCGAGGTTACTTTGATGGCACTTAACATAACTCGGTAGAACAGTGATCATAAGGGTGTCTGGAGGAACAGGTTGAGGAGACTGCGTTAAGAACGGGATTTTTCCATCTGCGTGACGAAAGATACTTTGGGCCCACTCGGATAAGTTATATCCATAAGCTGCGCAGCGTGTGACTAGGTCACGGGGATATCACTTATCAGATCGAGTAAAGAAGGTATTATCGGTAACAAGATTGAACCCTGACATGGAGATGTCATTTGATCAAACGTTGGACAATACAATATCGCAGAGACAAAAAAAATAAGACACAGTGTTTACGGTTCAACGACAAATTTCATTGAGTACATGGGTGGTCATCATGGGCATCCGGGTCCCACTGTTGATCATTGGTCTGAGAGGAGTCTTGACCATGTCTGTAGTATTCTTGAACTGTTGGGTAGCATGCTTGAGGGTTTGACGAAGCTTAGAGATCGTTGATGGCTAGTTTAGAATCACTGAAGAAGTGAGAAGAGAGAGACCAGAATTTTTTTGGAGAGATTCGAAGGTGTTCAGAGAAAAGATAAGGAAAAAAGGACCGAAAAGGGTTTTCGAATAAATGGTGATCCAAATATATGTTTATTATATATTAATTATGAATTAATATATTATAAACAAATATTTATAAAGACTTCTTATTAGTTACGCAAAATTCTGAAAGGATTTTACCTAAAAAGAAACGAATGAAAAAGGCGAAGAGAAGGCTGTTTTTGAAATAGCCCACGTGGGCGGCGTATAGTCCGTGCCGCATGTGAGCGGTCGCTGCTATGCACCGCACTGGGTCGTGGCCCACCTGGGGCCATGCAAAAAACTATCGTGCGGGCAAGCAAGCGTGCACGGGCCGCAGGCCGACCCACCCGGGGCCTGGTGCTGGGCCCCGCCGCAGCGGCTACCGCCTCACGGGCTGCTGGCTGCATCGGCCCACCCGGGCCCCTTTTCCCTCCACCGCCTTTGCCCTGCCAGGTGTAGAGGTTCGTATCATGGAAAACAAAAAATTTCTACTGCATGGACACAAACAAGATAATATCTATCTACTAGATTGTAGCAACGAGTCGATTAGAGTACTCACCCTCGAAGATTCCAAAGCGGTTAACGGGAGCAGATTCTCGTGGGTGATGTAGTCGTACACTTGCCGATCTCCAGATCGCGTAGACAATCCTTCTATGCGTTCGGCGATTGCTTCCATGATTGGTCACACGTTAAATTTTCGATGAAGACCTTCCTCTCCCTTGCTCCAGCAGGCAGCGAAGGTTGTAGTTCTCTCCTCGTGATTCCGGCAGCACGATGGCGTGGTGTCGGAAGTAGAGGGGAGATCCCGCAGGGCTTCGCCTAAGCCGGAGCGGGTTATGGTGGAGTATTAGGGTTTCCTCGGCAATCTAGGATTTATAAGCCAGAGAGGAGGAGGTTGTGGCGCCCCGCAAAACCACTACTAGAAAATCGCGTTGTTTTTGTGCATTGCATCATCATGACCGCATGCTCATGTCATCATGTCACATTGCATTTGAGCATCGTCATCATCATGCATTTGTTTAACTGAAACTATTTTCAAAAAACATATTTTTGTTTTCTAAATACCCCGCCTTATTTCAAAAAACCAAAACCCGGGTCTCCGGATTATTTTATTTCGTCTACCAATGGATTTCAAAAGCCCCGTTGTAAATAAATAAAATATTTAATTATTTTTAGGGGGCAGCCGTACCGGGCCGATCCGACCCAGTCGGCCACCCCCAGTACAAAAATCAGAAACTCTAAACCCTTTTTCCTACCTAACCCTATCCTACCCAGCCCCCCCTCCACATCACCCCACCCAATAGCCAATCGCCACCTCACCCTCGCCCTACCCTCCCTCCAACCCTGGTGCGCCACCTCAGCCTGGACAGACGCGTCCCACCTCACCTGGTGCCACCCTGCTGCCCCTAGACCCACCTGGGCACGCGTCCCGCGGCCACCTCCTCGCCCGACCCCACCACTCCCCACCCCGCGACAACCTCCCTCGATCCCCTTCCCCCCTGGTCGCCCCGCTCCCGCCACGTGTGAGACCCGCCCCTTCGGCCCGCCTCCCGCGTTCCTCTCCTCCCTCTCTCCAACCTTCCGCCGCCCCTGCTCGATCTCCTCCGGCGCCCCGTCTTCCCTCGGCGCCAGTGCCGTCCTCGGCCTCCCCTAGATCCACCGAGCCCCGCGTCCTCTCTCCGCCTGGCTCCTCCCCCCGAGCACATCTCCGGCCCGCGCCTCCTCCCGCGTCCGTCGCCTTGCCCTGCGGCCGCCCGACGCTGCCGCGCCCCGGCCGCCTGGCCAGCTCCGCTCCTCTGCTCTCCCAGCGTGAGCCGCGCCTCTCCTCCTCATGGTCGCCCGTCGACCTCCTCTGCCGCCCGACCTCCTTCCCCTCTGGTGCTCCCCGCCGCCGGAGCCCCTGCGCGTTGCCGCCGGCCAACCTCCTCCGTCGCCGTCCGTGCCTGGCCGCTCAGGCCGCCCTCTCGCCTTCCTCGTCCCGCCGCGGCAGCTCTGGCCGCCTGCGCGAGCCCCTACTCCGCCTCGAGCTCGCCCGGCCTCGTCCACCGCGTGGTGCCTCGCGCTGGCCACCCCCGCTCCTCGTCGCCCGACCTCGCCCTCGCGCCGCCATCGTTCCTCTCTCCCTCCCTGCCTCTGTCGATGCTTGTCTTTGTGCCTCTGTTCGTTCTTGTGCTGGTACACGTTTGGGCTATAGCACGTTTGGACCTGTACTTCTTTTGCCATGTCTGTTAGCTTGTAACCTTGCCAAGATCTCCGATGGGGAGGTACGGGACAAGATCGAACCTAGATTGGTGTGACCCGTATGCCATCGGCCAAGTTCGCCACCGAGGAAGAGACGATCGACATGATCTCCAACACGGGATGCAGAGCGCATCGACACGGACCCGAAGACCCAAAATGCCAAGTACGCCGATACGGATCCGACAAGATCTACGTCATGAAATCGAAGGACGCCGGACGCCACGATCTTCTTCCCGGAACCGAAGACCGCAGAACCCCAAGGTCGTCGACATGGAACTGACAAGGTCTACTACATGGATTCGAAGACCGATCCCGGCGCGCCCGAACCCCGTCGAACACCAAGACCCTCGGAATCGCCAAGTTCTTCCTCTCGGATCCGAGGACACCGAGACCCCGGTGCGACAAGTACTCCTTCCCGGACGCCAAGTTCGCCGAGAACCCGGTTGCCAAGGTCGCCGACACGGAACGACAAGACCTCCTTCCCGCACCGATGCCGCCGACGTCGCACGCCAAGTTCTTCTTCCCGAACGCCAAGACCGACCCGATACGAGGACCCGACAAGATCTTCGCGACGACAAGATCGACACCGACTAGGGAGAATCTGATGATCCTCCAACGCCAGACCAAGTCCTTCGACCTCCGATCCCGATCCCCGTCGAACCCTGAGACCGGACCCGAACCCCTCCGGAACCCCAAGATCTTCTGAACCCAGATGTGTGACCCTAAGCCTCTATTTTTATAATATGACATCTACCTATCGCATATTAAATTGTTCATGCATGCATACCTATTTGGGTTTGGGGGCATTATGCCGATTCACCTCATAATTAAATATGGAGACCATATGCGGACATTTCTAGTCTCATATTGGTTCCATTTAAATTTGTGTAGCGCACCGGTGATATAATTTTGCCTTGTTAAGACAACATTTAAATTGCAGGGCATCTAAATAACTTGAACCATCTAGATAATTGTCGGGACCCCGGTTCCGCTTAATATGACCTAATCGCATCGCACCTTTGCCATGTCATACATCATACATGCATCATGCCCGATCTTTTGTCAAAGTATTAAATAGTGCATCCGGTGTTTGTGCTAGTGTTTTGCTTCTTCACGGACTAGGCCGATGAGTTGATGCGAGTGTCGATCCGATCTTCGGATAAACCTTTGGCAATGTTTTTCAGGCGAGCACCTCCCCCTTTCTACCTATCTTACTTTTATAGTCTTTATTTCCTCCTGTTGATCTATTGCTATCTGTGTTGCGATGCTATAGTTTTCGTACCCGTGATATCCCTTGCAGCCTCATATTGCCTTGGACACATCCTATTACCTGTTGTTGGTAGATAGTTGGACTGGCGCGTCGTAGTCGCTTGCTCTAGTGTTGTTGCTCGTCGATTACCACACGCTTGTTGGAGTGTTGCCGCATGTTTAATGTTGGAGTTGATCAAGGCTTTAATTACTGTTTAATAACTAAAATTGAAGTAGGTAATGCAGAGGCACCGTGGGTGATAGACAATATTTGGTTTCACGCTCCTTTGGTGTCCGTAGGACCCGAGTTCTTGACACATTAGAGATCGAGCGCTAACCACATGTGGGATGTGTGGGCACCCCATCGATTAGTACCTGATTTCAAAGTATTGTCTGGGGCCACAACTAGTTTGAGGTTTTATTTACTATTCTATACTTATGCCATGCTTTCTTGCTTTATTTAAATTGTGCGATGTCTTTGCACTGTCTTTTAGGATCGGGACACGTTTATTTGTGTATCGACAAGCCAGTCATCTTTTCGGTTCCCGATCGTTTACCGTCCACCAAACCCCGAGTCCGTCTCGGAGACCGGCCGACTTCGTTGAGTAGACTTAGTGGGGTGGCCCCATGTACTTGCTTTGGGTGCAGGAAGCGTCATGACTTAGGCCCGCCGACATACCGATGGGTGTATGTTAACCGATCCGCAAAAAGGGTCGAAGTGCGTGTGGATACTTTGGTGCACCCTGCAGGGTTAAATCTTTTTCAAAAGCCGTGTCGCGGTTATGGACGACTTGGAGCACAGTTCTCGATCATAGACAACTATAACTAAAGTTTACTGTTATAAATTGACTTGTATCCGGTGTGACTAGTAATCAGCTCCACTACAACGGAATGGCTAAATAAAAGTACCAACAAGCTGGGTTTGGGTTATCTCATGCTAATTGTATCGACTAGTAAGTGTTGCAACTACAACGGAATGGTTAACTAAAACTGCCCATTGCTTATTATATCGGGATGACTATCTATACGACTAGTAATTGCTGCAACGATGGTGAATAACTAAAAGCGCCAGCGTGTGAGTTCCTCGGTTGACTTCCTCGGTTGGTATCGAGGGGGAATACCAGGAGGGGTATGTTTGGTGGTAGAATCAGGTTGGTTCCGAATAGGTCTTTCTTATCCCTCTCTGATAGCCGACAGTTATCTCGAGTCTCTATAGGATGTTTAGTGCATGCCGCGCTGCCGCTCAGTCCACCATACGTATGTAGGCGAGGACCGCCGAATTCTAGTCTCGCCGTGTACTGGCCTCAGTACTAACCGCTCTCTTTTTCCTTTGCCCTTTGTCGGCACCCCTTTTGTTTAAGCAGGTTTGAGATCGACGTCGTTAGCAGGGTTACCCTTCCGGCTTGGCACAGGCGGTTATGGACGCCATTGGTTATTCTTCAGGGCTCTTAGCCCCATTTGCATCTTGTCCGTAGTCGGACGCTCTATCATTTTCAAGGTGATTTGGATCTTTGTATATTGTCTATCTGTATTCTTGACTCTTTGAGTCGCTGTTGTATATATATCTGTTCTGTGGGTCCCATCGAGGACTATTGTGTAATGATATTACTTCGTTTTCTACCCGCACGAAAGTGCCTGGTGGGCACCTTTGAATCATTTCTATGCGGGTTTGGCGGGAAGCGCTGAAACTTGCATAGGGCCGATTCTGAGGGTGTTACAGAGGTGGTCGGCAGCGGCTAGGGCGGCGGCGGCTGGCGCTGGGTGGCGGCAGTGTGGGGGAGGGGCTGGTGTTGTGTGTCTTGGAGGGCACCCCCTCCTCTCTATTTATGAGAGGGGGCAGCTTGGGATAGGGGAGTTTGAATTCTTCCCCAACTCCTTCTCCTACTTGGCTTATGGTGGAGGGAGAGAAGGATTCTTTCCTTCCTCCACCAAGATACATTGTCCCAGTTTGACTTTTCAAACTTGCCTTTTGACTTTGAATTTGGAGTTTAATTTCTTTCTTATAAACGTCCAACCAAGTGACCTAGGACATGACGCAATAATTCCACTTAGTCATGACACATTCATGCACCCTTCCCCTTCCGGTCCGGTAAACCTTCTAGACCCTTCTAGATCATTCCGGTGAAAACACCGAAATCATTCCCGAACTCCTGAATTGGACTTTACTTATATGAATCTTATTCTCCGGACCATTCCGAATCTCCTCGTGATATACCGGATCCCATCCGAGACTCCGAACAACATTCGGTCTCCCTACTTACATTCCATATCTACTAAACAACATTGAATCCTTAAGTGTGTCTCCCTACGGTTCGTGAATTATGCAGATATGATCGAGACTCTTCTCCAATCAATAACCAATAGAGGAATATGGAAATTCATATGGCTCCCACATATTTCTATGATTACTTTGCGATTGAATGAACCACTTACATACGATACCAATTTCCCTTTATCTCGCAATAGTTTACTTATCCGAGGTCTGATCGTCGGTAACTCTGCATACCTAGTTTAACCTCATTAACTATAAGTACTATTTTCTCGTTCCCATGATATGTGATCCCTTGTGAGCCAGTCACATGCTTGCAAACTAATTGGATGACATTCCACCGAGAGGGCCCAGAATATATATATTCGTCATATGGATGGACAAATCCCACTCTTGATCCATGTGCCTCAACACATACTTTCCGAACACTCAATGCCACCTTTATAGCCACCCAGTTATGGTGTGGTGTTTGATATCATCAAAGCATCCTTCCGGTGATGGTGATTAGCATGATCTCATGGTCAAAGGAATTAGGTTAGTATGTATCAGAAAGCTTATAGCAAACAAACTATTGAAATGACTTGATCTTTATGCTACGCTTATCTATAGTAGTATGTCCATCACACCATTCTCCTAATGATATGATCTTGTTGTTAACAGCATCTCAATGTTCATGACCCATAAACCATGATCATCTATTAACCAACAAGCTAGTATTATAAAGAGGCTTTACTAGGGACTCTAATTTAGTTTACAAATCACACAAGTATTAATGTTTCCGATTAATACTCTTATAGCATGAATGCAAACATTTATCATAAACACAAAGATATAATAATAACTACTTTTATTATTGCCTCTAGGGCATATCTCCAATAGTCTCCCACTTGCACTAGAGTCAACTAATCTAGATTACATGGTAATATACCAAACACCCATGGCGGTTTGGTGCTGGTCATGTTTTTCCCTCGCGAGAGGTTTAGTCAACGAATCCTCCACATTCAGATATGTGTGTACTTTGCAAATTTTTATGTCACCATCTTGGACATGCTCTCGAATAGCGTGAAAACGCAACTTGATATGCTTCGGCTTCTTGTGTGACCTTGGTTCTTGCGCATTGGCTAGGGCGCCCATGTTATCACAGTAGATAGACATTGGGTCCAGCGCACTGGGAACCACACCGAGCTCTGTAATGAACTCCTTCATCCATATTGCCTCTTGTTAAGCCTCCGAAGCAGCTATGTATTCCAATTCAGTTGAAGATCTCGCCACAACGCTTTGCTTTGCACTCCTCCAGCTTACTGCTACACCATTCAAAGTAAATACGTATCCAGATTGAGATTTAGAATCATCGGGATCGGTGTTCCAACTAGCATCGATGTAACCATTAACAAGGAGTTGTTCATCACCTCCATAAGAAATAACCATATCCTTAGTTGTTCTTAAGTACTTAAGGATGTTTTTGACCGCTGTCCAATGATCAACTCCTGGATCACTTTGATATCTTCTAGTTAAACTAACAACATATGCAATGTCGGGTCTAGTACATAGCATGGCATACATGATAGATCCTATGGCTGAGGCATAAGGAGTCTTACTCATTCTTTCTCTATCTTCTGCCATAGCAGGACTTTGAGTTTTACTCAAGGTCGCATTGGGCAACATGGGCAAGAACCCTTTCTTGCTATCTTCCATTCCAAACCTCTATAGAACTTTGTCCAAATATGTACTCTAGGACAATGATATTAGGCGTCTCGATCTATCTCTATAAATCTTTATGCCTAATATGTAAGCTGCTTTGCTAAGATCTTTCATCGAAAAACTATTATTCAAATAATCCTTGACACTATTAAGAAGGTCTACAGCTTTCCCAGTCAACAATATGTCATCCACATATAGTACTAGGAATTCTACAGAGCTCCCACTCACTTTCTTGTAAATACAAGCTTCTCCATAAGTTTGTATAAAACCAAAACTTTTGATTACCTTATCAAAACGTTGATTCCAACTTCGGGATGCTTGCTTCAATCCATAAATAGATCGTTGAAGTTTGCATACCTTGTTAGCATCTTTAGGATTGACAAAAACTTTGGGTTGTACCATATACAACTCTTCATCAATGTCTCCATTGAGGAACGCCGTTTTGACATTCCTCTGCCATATCTCATAAACATAATATGCAGCGATTGCTAAAAAAATCCTCACAGACTTTAGCTTTGCTACCGGTGATAAAGTCTCATCATAGTCAACTCCTTGAATTTGTCGAAATGCTTTTGTGACAAGTCGAGCTTTATAGATAGTAACATTACCATCAACATCTGTTTTCTTCTTGAAATCCATTTGTTCTCGACAGCCTTCTGGCCATCTGGTAAGTCCACCAAAGTCCATACTTGGTTTTCGTACATGGATCCAATCTCGGATTTCATGGCTTCTTGCCATTTATTGGAATATGGGCTCATCATCGCTTCCTCATATGTCGCAGGATCGTCGGTGTTGTACACCAACATGATACTCATAACGGGATCATACCAATCGGGAGTGGTACGAGTTCTCATTGACCTGCGAGGTTCCGTAGTAATTTCAACCGAAGTTTCATGATCAACATCATTAGCTTCCTCTCTTATTGGTGTAGGCGCCACAGGAACTACTTCTGGTGTGCGCTACTCTCAAATCTGAGAGAAGGTTCGACAACCTCGTTGAGTTCTACTTTCCTTCTAGCCACTTCTTTCGAGAGAAACTCCTTCTCTAGAAAGGATCCGTTCTTAGCAACAAAGATTTTTCCCTCAGATCTACGATAGAAGGTATACCCAATAGTTTCCTTCTGGTAGCATTTTTCCGCTTTGGTTTCAAGCTTATCGGGCTGTAACTTCTTTACATAAGCTTCGCAGCCCCAAGCTTTAAGGAACGACAATTTAGGTTTCTTCCCAAACCATAATTCATACGGTGTTGTTTCAACGAATTTAGATGGTGCCCTATTTAAAGTGAATGCAGCTGTTTCGAATGCATAACCCCAAAATGATAGCGCTAAATCTGAAGTGACATCATAAAATGAACCATATCTAAGAGAGTTCGATTACGACATCTGGACACACCATTACGTTGTGGTGTTCCCGGTGGTGTCAATTGTGAAAGTATTCCGCATTTCTTCAAATGCTCGCCAAACTCGTAACTTAGATATTCACCACCACGATCAGATCGTAGAAACTTAATCTTCTTGTTAAGTTGATTCTCTACTTCACTTTGAAATTCCTTAAACTTATCGAAAGTTTTGGACTTATGTTTCATGAAATAGATATACCCATATCTACTCAAGTCATCTGTGAAAGTAAGTACATAACGATAACCACCGCGCGATGCTACAATCATTGGGCCACACACATCGGTATGTATGATTTCCAATAAGTCCGTATCTCGCTCCATCATACCAGAAAATGGAGTCTTAGTCATTTTACCCATCAGACATGCTTCGCACCTTTCAAGTGATTCGAAATAAAGTGATTCAAGAAGTCCATCGGAATGGAGTTTTTTCATACGCTTCACTCCAATGTGACCAA
The DNA here is from genome assembly GCA_023614405.1 of Avena insularis. NCBI lineage: Eukaryota > Viridiplantae > Streptophyta > Magnoliopsida > Poales > Poaceae > Avena > Avena insularis. Next base: position 256,523,155 of record CM042693.1, on the reverse strand, counting down.
GTCGACAATGCCACATATAGGTCGAGTTACCGCTCAATTTCAAACGTTTAGCTTCAATGTTATTAATATGTGTATTACTACAATCGAGATTCAACAAGAATCGACCATCTATCAAAGGTGCATGTGCATAAAACATATTACTCATATAAGTCGAACAACCATTATTCTCAGACTTAAACAAGTAACCGTCTCGCAATAAACACGATCCGGATATAATGTTCATGCTCAACTGATGCAGCGCTGAGTTGATGTAGGAGCGCTTCGTTGGGAACCCCAAGAGAAAGGTGTGAAGCAGCAGAGAAGCAAGTTTTCCCATAGTAAGAAACCGAGGTTATCGAACCAGTAGGAGGAAGGAAACATCACACAGGTGTTGCAAGCAACACGGAGAACTGCACAACACAAACCAAGACTTTTCCCCAACGAATCAGTGAGGTTGTCAAGCTCACCAGTTTGTTGTAACAAAGGATTAAACGTATGGTGTGGAAGGTAATGGTTTGCAGCAAGTAAACAGGTAACGGTGGAAGATGTATCAATGGTAAAGATTGGACCGGGGTCCATAGTTCACTAGAGGTGCTCTCCTTAGATAAACAACATGGCATGAATGGTAAACAAATTATAGCAGTGCAATTGACAGGAACTGAACAAGGCATAACAATGCATTACCAGACAAAAAGATCCTATGAGATTCGATTGGGCAATACAACAATATACATAGACCGCCATCCAATTGCATCTATGACTAGAAGTCCACCTTCAGGTTATTATCCGAACCCCCTCCAGTATTAAGTTTCAAGAAACAGACAACTGCTTTAAGCAAAGTGTGTAAGGTAAACAATCCACTTTTTCTATGAACAAGAGACCGTTGTTTTCTCCCTAGTAGCAATAGCACATCTACAACCGAAGAGATTTCTGTCACTTCCCTTGGAAACTAGAGGCATGAACCCACTATCGAGCATAAATACCCCCTCTTGGAGTCACTAGCAACTACTTGACCAAGGTAGCTACTAACAACGGAGAGCATGCAAGATCACAAACAACACAAACATGATAGTATCAAATAGACAAAACCATTAATCAATCTGACATAGTAATCTCAATATCCATCGGATCCCCGCAAACACAACATGCATGATTACAAATAGATTAGATCTTGATCATGAACGGAGCTCATAAGATCTATACATGAAAGCACAAGGAGGAGATACAACCATCTAGCTACTACATGGACCCATAGTCCAAGGTGGAACTACTCACGCATCATACCGGAGAGGAAGGCCTCCGGGATGATCTCCCCTCCGGCAGGGTGCCGGGAAGAACTTCAGATCCCCCGGTCTAGGGACGACGGTGGCGGCGGCTATAGAAGGTTTCATGGAGTTTTGATCGGGTGCCTAGGGTTTCTTCATGGGGGGCTTCTTATAGGAGAATAGGCAAGGCTGGGAGGCGGCTAGGGCCCCACACCCTACCCAGGCGCGGGGTGGGCCCACCCGCGCCTAGGGGAGGTGTGGCGGCCCTGGTTCGCCTCTCTGTCTCCCCTATGGACTTCGTGTCGCCCACGGTAAAATATTGACTTTGGCTTTTCTCCCGTCCATTCCGAGAATATTGATTTTGTGCCTTTCTGGAACCAAAAACAGAAGAAAACGAGCAACTGACACTGTGGCAACTTGTTAATAGGTTATTTCCAGAAAATATATAAAAACACCTCAAAGTGTAGACAAAGCAAAAAAAGTATATACTAATCAAGCATGGAACATCAAAAATTATAGATACGTTTCCGACCTATCAAGCATCCCCAAGCTTAACTCCTGCTCGTCCTCGAGCAGGTAAGTGATAAAAGAATAATTTTTGAGGTGACATGCACCATCAAAACCAAGATCAAACCATTTGCAAGCATTGAAAGCGGGGATCAAAGAACTCTAAACATGTGCATGAAAGATGGAGTTCTAACAATAGGACATAGTAACTATGCATGCAACATGAAAGGCTACAAACAAAGATCATGAATAACATGCATTGAAAAATGTTTGTTTGATTCACATATAGAAAACATGGCATAGTGGCATTCAGCGTGTCCCTCATGTAGTAGCAAATAGATGCATAGGACACCTTCAAAGTTCACAAGGGTGACTAGAAACAAGTAGCAAAAAAAGTAGTATCACAATATGCATCAATCAATAAGTTTTGGGACACTGCACACAAAATGGCAACTATGCTCTCTTAATGGTGCCTAAAATTAGAAGGTGGAGACTCAAATAATAGTGGAAGAAAGGACCTTCATATAGGGAAGCAGAGATTTCAAGTTTCAAAAAGAGCTCCCAAAAATTATGGTACTGGTTAGCTTTCAGCCCTCATTGTCCCTATCATAAGCATCTTGAAGTGATTAAGGTTAAAGTGAACAAAGATGGAGTATATGCTTGACAAAGTGTAAGTTGGCAATCTCAAGTCCCTTGAATACGAGGGCCACACCTCATGCTACTCAACTTCAGTTACCTGTAAGTTCTTGTCATTGTAAGTACATGCGTATCATAGAGAACCGCCAACAGGGTACCCCTTGCACATGGTACAAGAGCTATACCATAACCAAAATGACAAGGCAAACAGACAATGAGCATCTCAGCGATCTTTTTATTTAATATATGCATAGCTTTTTATTGAGGATGCTTCATAGATAGCTCACTATGGTGATGCTGCAAGTTTCCACCATGATTAGGCATGGCTTAGGCTAGCAGCCCAGGCGTTTCTCTAACACAAAATACATACTCCATGGACTTACAAGTTCCCTCTTTATTTCACACCGGTGACATCCATAGACAAAAGAGCATGATATCAACTGAGTACAAAGTAAAAGTGCAATGTTGAAAACGTTCCTCGTGACAACACGATTCTGCTAATTCCAACATATAAGTGCAAGCATACACAACATAGATGACACAATGGTTCAGGTTTATTAGGGGCAAAGAATACAAGCATGTGCCATCAAGTTTGTGAGGGCTTTAATCACTAAGTTTTCACATAACAAAATACTTTTTAATTGGAAGATAGCTGAAAACAAGAATATACTTGGAATGGTGTAACACACCATACATAGGAATTTATAGTGGACACTTTGGAATAAATTCGTTTCTTGGGAGTTGGAAGCATGAGTATATCTTACTCATACAAGTGGAGGCTAGCAAAAGACTAGGAGCAACCAACTAAGAGAGCAATAATGGCAATAATCATGTAGAGCAACAAAACATTACTAATCAAAGCATAGAGTGGTACTACAAGTCAAGGACTAAATGATCATAGAGGATATGGTGACTTTTTCATAGTCATAACATGGTGGGAGCATGTGCCAAGTCAACCCAAACAAAGCATCAAAGGAGAATATCACAATACTATGCTTTTGCATGCTAAAACAACGCATAATTCTTTCAACACACACTAAGCAATCCCAATTGTTTGGAACAAGACATGCTACAGCAATAATCACTAAGCATAAGGTCAAAAAAACACCTAGCATGTCATGCTAAAGTCTAAGTCACAGTCAATGCAAGATCCTCTTGCACTTTCAAGCAGGAACTTCCTACTCCTCTCCAACACCAAGCAACTTATTTGAAACAACACAACGAGAATGGGGGTCCAAACTACTTTAATCAATCAAACTAAACAACTAAGCAAACCAAACGAAAACTAAGACACTCCAAGAACAACACAACAGTGCATGAAATAATAAAAACGAAGTGTCTAGAAAGACCTGAGCTTTTTATTGATGAAGAAGGGGATGCCTTGAGCATCCCCAAGCTTTGACGCTTGTACCTCTTAGATATTTCTTAGGGTAACACCGGGGTGGCATCCCCAAGCTTGAGCTTTTGTCCATTCTTAATCTCATTATATCATTCTTTCTCCACACCTGAAATTTTTCCTTCATAAACTTCACACAATCTTCATTGGCAACATTAGTGTATTCAAAAGATAATATACGTTTAGGCAAAGCTTTGGAACAGCAAGACTTTTCACTAAAAACACAAGCTACTATAGAAACTCCTTCAAAAATCTCAATTCCCCAAAAGAGAACTCAAAAAGGAATCAATAAGAAGCAAATGCAAATAATGGCAGAAATCTGTCAAAACAGACCAGTAGGTAGAAACCGATTTTTTCAAAAAAAATTGTTGCTCAAATCAAAAAGTGTTGATCTAATGAAAGTTAGCTAACATACTAGGGGATTTATTCATAAATTTTCAGCTTAATCCGAGTTACAGAGACTCCTCACAAATTTTTATGGTGGAGGACAGAAATCTGTTTCGGGACAACAACTCCCCAAATCTTACTTCCCTCTCATTAGAGGTCATTCTTGGCACTAAAAGCAAACAAAAAGGATAAGGAGAGGTCATTACTGAAGTAATAACTTCCAAGACTCAAGGAAACTCTTGGGTTATCTCCCAACAAGTACTTTTCTTTAACGCCTTTAAGTTAGGCACAAGAAGCAAGAAGAATCAAGTATTTTCAAATGAAGAAGCATTAAGATCAATACTTGCAAAGTCTTCAACTATGAGAGGTATCTCATCCAAATTAGTCTTGGAGGATCCCTTTTCATCTCTCTTTGGTTTACTACTTTCATCAAAAGTTTTTTTTAGGAACAATGCAATCAAAATTCTTTTCAAAGGCTTCATGCATTCCAACAAGCTTAAAGGGTATGGGCATCTTAAATTCCTCTATAGGCTTGGTTTTATTTAAAGTACCCACAACATCTACACATGAGCCTAGCATATTGAAACACTCAAAGACTTTTTTGGCTTCCCTAGCAACATCATGGAACTCTTTGAGTAAAATTTCAAGAATAAATTCTCTCTTTTCAGCATTCTTTTCTTTCTTTAGCTTTAGGAACAAAATTTGCATCATGGGGTTAAGGCTAACAAACCTAGCCTCCAACATATGAACTAAAGAAGCTACAACAATCTCATAATTAGGAGCAAGCTCTGCTATAGATTTATCCTCAATATCCTCATGCTTTCTAACATAATTAAAGAATTCTTCAATATTATCTTTCCCAATTATGGAGCCACTACCTATTGAAAGGTTTTCCAGGGTGAACTTGGGGAGAAACATGGTGTTCTCAGCAGAGTTCATTTTGGCAAAGGTGGGCAAGCCAAAAACAGCAGGAACAGCTAGAGCAGGGACTAACTTTTGTGTGTTTTTGAATAAAGAAAGCAAACCAAACTAAACTAAAAAAAATTGGAGTTCTTGAAAAGAGGCAAACTAAACCAAGCAAAATAAACTAAGCAAACTAAAAACAAAGTAAAGAGAAAAGAAGTGGAGGACTCCCCTTGTGAAGACGTCCTTAGCCTCCCCGGCAACGGCGCTAGAAAAAGGCTTGATGTAGCGCTGAGTTGATGTAGGAGCGCTTCGTTGGGAACCCCAAGAGAAAGGTGTGAAGCAGCATAGCAGCAAGTTTTCCCTCAGTAAGAAATCGAGGTTATTGAACCAGTAGGAGGAAGGAAACGTCACACAGGTGTTGCAAGCAACGCGGAGACCTGCACAACACAAACTCAAGACTTTGCCCCAACGAATCAGTGAGGTTGTCAAGCTCACCGGTTTGCTATAACAAAGGATTAAATGTATGTTGTGGATGGTAATGGTTTGCAGCAAGTAAACAGATAACAGTGGAAGATGTATCAATGGTAAAGATTGGACCGGGGTCCATAGTTCACTAGATGTGCTCTCCTTAGATAAACAACATGGCATGAAGGGTAAACAAATTACAGCAGGGCAATTGACAAGAACTAAGCAATGCATAACAATGCAATACCAGACAAAAAGATCCTATGAGATTCGATTGGGCAATACAACAATATACATAGACCGCCATCCAACTGCATCTATGACTAGAAGTCCACCTTCAGGTTATTATCCGAACCCCCTCCAGTATTAAGTTGCAAGCAATAGACAACTGCTTTAAGCAAAGTGTGTAAGGTAAACAATCCACTTGTTCTATGAACAAGAGACCATTGTTGTCTCCCTAGTAGCAACAACACATCTACAACCGAAGATATTTCTGTCACTTCCCTTGGAAACTAGAGGCATGAACCCACTATCGAGCATAAATACCCCCTCTTGGAGTCACTAGCAACTACTTGGCCAACATAGCTACTAACAACGGAGAGCATGCAAGATCACAAACAACACATACATGATAGTATCAAATAGATAAAACCATTAATCAATTTGACATAGTAATCTCAATATCCATCGGATCCCCACAAACATAACATGCATGATTACAAATAGATTAGATCTTGATCATGAACTGAGCTCACAAGATCTATACATGAAAGCACAAGGAGGAGATACAACCATCTAGCTACTACATGGACCCATAGTCCAAGGTGGAACTACTCACGCATCATACCGGAGAAGAAGGCCTCCAGGATGATCTCCCCTCCGACAGGGTGCCAGGAAGAACTTCAGATCCCCCCGATCTAGGGACGACGGTGGCGGCGCCTACGAAAGGTTTCATGGAGTTTTGATCGGGTGCCTAGGGTTTCTGAATCGGGGGATTCTTATACGCGAAGAGGCGAGGATGGGAGGCGACTAGGGGCCCCACACCCTACCCAGGCGCGGGGTGGGCCCACCGACGCCTAGGGGGTGTTGCGGCCCTGGTTCGCCTCTCCGTCTCCCCTCTGGACTTCGTGTCGCCCACGATAAAATATTGACTTTGGCTTTTCTCCCGTCCAATTCCGAGAATATTGATTTTCTGCCTTTCTGGAACCAAAAACAGAAGAAAATGTACAACCGCATCGTGGCAACTTGTTAATAGGTTAGTTCCAGAAAAGATATAAAAACACCTCAAAGTGTAGACAAAGCAAAGCAAAGTAGATACTAAACAAGCATGGAGCATCAAAAATTATAGATACGTTTCGGACGTATCATCAACGCAGGCACCAAATAATAATTATTTAAGTATAAAACTAATCCCGATGGTAGATGAAGAGGTAGCATGCTGACCGCGATCACATCAACCTTTGATCCATTTCCAACGCGCATCATCATCATAATTATTGGCGACACCACCAACAAAGGTCGATGCTCTCGTTTGCCGAGAGAACACTCCGTATAAACAAAGAAGAAGGTCGAGGTCTCAAAAGATAAGGCCACCTCTAACTTCTGTGGAAGGAGTAAAATTGCTTGATCCACCGATTCAATGTACAAGAGCGAATGATGAGAGTAGTCGGATGGTGATCAGTCCATCGCGCACCCAAAGCATTACTCTGCACATGAATAGGAGAATTATGCAACCAACTCTCGAAATTCAGACTGAAGATCAAGCGATGTTCGGAAACAGAGGAGTGATGCAAGTCCTTCATCGAATCTGACGTAGATGATGTCGTCGTGTCAAAGAACACCGGAAGATACAAAGATTTTTTTTAGTGAATTTTGGGTCCACTGAAAGATACAACAGATGAAAGGTTCATTAGATAGCATGACGACCGGATGTCGAAGCACCGTTACAAGAGGATGGATGCGAAACCCTGAAGGTACGTCGGAAACCCAACCACGAGAATTCCTGGACTCAAAGAAAAGGTAAGAGCAGATCGAAAACACGCAAAGGTAAGAAGAGAATAGTAGAGGGGTAAGGAGTAAAAACAGACCTAATCAGATCTATCCAACCGATTTTCCAAAATAGTTTTGACACTCTACAACGGCCGTTAGCTAGGTTATTCTACTGGCTGGACCAGTGGGGTATCGTAACTGCTGAGCTCTGATACCACTCTGTAACACCCTCAGAATCGGTCCTATGCAAGTTTCAGCGATTCCTGCCAAACCCGCATAGAAACGATTCAAAGGTGCCCACCAGGCACTTTCGTGCGGGTGGAAAACGAAGTAATACCATTACACAATAGTCCACGATGGAACCCACAGAACAGATATATACAACAGCGACTCAAAGAGTCAAGAATACAGATATACAATACAAAGATCCAAATCACCTTCAAAACGATACAGCGTCCGAGTACGGACAAGATGCAAATTGAGCTAAGAGCCCTGAAGAATAACCAATGGCGTCCATAACCCTGCCCAGGCCAAGCCGGAAGGGTACCCCTGCTAACGACGTTGATCTCAAAACCCGCTTAAACAAAAGGGGTGCCGACAAAGGGCAAAGGAAAAAGAGAGCGGTCGATCTGAGGCCGACACTGCGAGACTAGAATTCGGCGGTCCTCGCCTACATAGGTATGGTGGACTGAAGCGGTAGCGCAGCATGCACTAAACAACCTATAGAGACCCAATACAACTGGCGGCTATCAGATAGGGATAAGAAAGACGTATTCGGATCCAACCTGAAACTATCACCAAGCATACCCATCCTGGTATTTCCCCCTCGAGACCAAACGAGGAAGTCAACCGAGGAACTCACACAGTTGGCAGTTTTATTCATTCCGTTATAGTTGCGGCAATTACTAGTCAGATATAGATAGCATGAGGCATCCTGATATAATAAGCAGTGGGCAGTTTTAGTTAACCATTCCGTTGTAGTTGTAGTACTTACTAGTCAAATACATATAGCATGAGATATCCCAAAACCCAGCAGTTGTTGGTACTTTTATTTAGCCATTCCGTTATAGTTGCAATACTTACTAGTCAGATACAATGGTAGCAGGCGACAACCCAAACAAGCAATTGTTGGCACTTTTATTTAGTCATTCCATTATAGTGAAGCTGATTACTAGTCATTATAAAGTCAAATTTATAGCACTACTTTAGTTATAGTTGTCTATGATCGAGATACTGTGCTCCAAGTCGTCCATAACATGACACGGCTTTGAAAGTTTACCTGCAGGGCACAAATAGCAACACACACGATCAACCTCGGAAAAACCAAATAAAACCCAACGAGGCATCACGACAAAGAAATCAAGATTCATATAATATTTCAGGGGCCACCCCACCAAGCTACCGCCTGAAGTTGGCGGCTTGAGACGGACCCGAGGTTTGTGACGGCGACGACGACGGGAACCCGAAAGTGTGGCGGGCTTGTCGATACCACAAAACGTGTACGGGGTTCCAAAACAGTACAGACGCTCCACGCGCAATCATAAATAAAGCAGTAAAGCATGGCATAAGTACATGATAGTAATAAAGCCCCAAACTACTTTGTGGCCCCAAGAAATAAGATATGACTCCAGCTCATGCTAAGGGGATTCATGGGCCCACATGCGGATAGTGCGAATATTCAAAGAACAGGTATCAAGTACTCGGGGTCCTACGGGACACAAGTGGACGGTTAAAAACCAAATAACATCTATTGCCCACCTGTGCCTCTGCATTATTTACCTACTTCAATTTTAGTTATTACACTGTAATTAAAGTTATAATCATCTCCAACGTAAAGCATATGGCAGTCTTCCAACAACTGTGGTGCTTGACGACACGCAACAACACAAGCGACTACGACACGCAAGTCCAACTATCTACCAAACAACAGGTAATAGGATGTGTCCAAGGCAATATGAGGCTGCAAGGGATATCACGGGTACGGAAACTAAAGCATCGCAACACAGATAGCAATAGATCAACAGGAGAGAATAAATACTATGAAAGTAAGATAGGTAGAAAGGGGGAGATTGCTCGCCTGCAAATATTGTTAAAGGTTCATCCGAAGATCGGGGCAAAGCTCACATCAACTCAACGGCCTTATCCGTGAAGAAGCAAAACACTAGAAGAAACACCGGATGCACTATTTAATACTACAGCAGAAGATCTGGCATGATGCATATGTGATGCATGACATGGCAAGGGTGCGATGCAATTATGCAATATTAAGCGGAACCGGGGTTCCGACAATTACTTAGAGGTTTCATGTTGTTTAGATACCCCGCAATTTAAATGTTGTCTTAACTTGGCAAAACATAGCATCGGTTTGCTACACAAATTTAAATAGAGCCCATATAAGACTGGATTCTCCGGCGTATGGACTCCATATTTAATTATAAGGTGAATCGACATAATGTCCCCAAACCACAACATATGTCTGCAAGCATGAACAAATTAAATGCAACAAGTATATCTCATTTATAAAATAGGGGTCTCGGAAAAGAGGATCACACATATGGGGGCTCGACGATCTTGGGGGTTAGAGGTTGGGCTTGAACTCCGAGGACGGCCTTTGGGTTCGGTCTTCGATCCGTGTAGGAGTGCTTGATGGTTCCGGGAAGAAGACCTTGGAGGTTTCCGACTTCAACTAGCGAAGGTGTACTCGGTTTCGGTGTCGGTAGTCTTCAGAGGATCTTGGCAAAAATTGGGAACAAAGATATTCACATGCTCCAGTACTCTTCGAGTGGCATCGTGCAACTTTACACGATCGCCATCCACGCCACACCCCACGCGTACATCATCAGGTTAGATCTTTGAGGACCGATGTGCCATCTTCAGTACAACACATCATCAAAACACGAGTGCAAGACACAGGGATAAAATGCCGTGAGTGAACAAGTTCTGTACATACATTTTACCAAACACCTTCTGGGAGCTTGGGCGTCGACTGCAAGGGCCATGCCAGAAACAACCTGGCAAGCTCGATGGTTAGGGGTGACCACGCGGAAGGCGGCGGTCGGTGCTGCAGCATCGAGCGGGAGAAGCGGTGAGATGAGGGAGCTCGGGGAGGCGGCTCGGCCTGGCCGGAGAGCGGCGGCATGCGCATGCGGGAGATATAGGAAGGCAGATCAAGCGGCGCCGAAGACGAAACAGAGGATGGCAGCGCTCGGAGGATTGCAGGGCAGAGGAGGGGCGCAGTGCTTGCTCGCGGACGCGGCCTGCAGAGAATCCCCGCTACTGCCGGAGGGAGGGGACGAAGCCCGCGACGGCGAAGCTGAGGCGGCCGGCTCGACGGCGGGGTCGGTGATGCGAGGGCATCGGAGAGAGAGCCACGACGGTGCTCGAGTTCGGGCAGACGGGAAGGAGGGGCGACGGAGATCGGCGTCACGGTGGCGGTCTGCAAACTCGGCAGCGGTGGGCGCAGGTCGCTCGTGGCGGTGGGGCTTGGCTCGGGAAACATAGGGGAGCGACGAGGAAGGCACGGGGTACGGGGTGGGGATCGATAGGAGGACGGGGACGCGGTTAGGGCCAGGGATTTGTCGGTAGAGGCTTGGAGTACGCGGAATGGTGGTTGACTGGGAGCGTCGGGTTGAGGGCGGTGGGGCCGGGTCCAGGGGGTGTCTAGGGGGTGGCGGCGGCAGTGGGGATTAGGTAGGGTGGGGTTTGGTTGGTCTAGGGTTTCCACTGGTTGGGCCATTTGGGCCTGGCCAGTTTAGGTCTGGTTTTTAGGTTTATTATTTTTATAAAATATTATTTTTGTTTTGCAATGTTTTAGCAAATAGTTTTTAGGCAAATAGTTTAGCAGATAAATATAGGATTTTGTTTTGAAACAAGAGGAGAGGTATTGCAGTAAACAAAAATAGATTTGGTTGAAACATTTTGAGAGGCAAAATAAATGCATGATGCAAAGATGGTGCACAAAACACATGACAACAGACGATATTATAATTAGGGTTTACCCGGGATGCTACAACTTTGCATCTTGCGGTATGATGGGATGAAGCGGCCTGGGCTAACCTTACATGACATCGTTCATGAGACTTGCTCCACGCTCAACATGCAACTTGTATTGCATAAATGGCTTTGCGGGTGTCTGTCTCTCCCATTATAGTATAGATCCAATTTACAACGGGCACTTGATAGTTCAAACATCAACGTTGTGGTTCTTGTTCGTAAGTTAGATAGACACTTATTGAAAGCCGCAAACCACGTAAAATATGCAAAGAAATTAGAGGTGTCTAACTTTGTTTTGCAGGGGTGTGCTGTGATGTGATATGGCCATGATTGTGATTATATTTGATGTATGCAATGTTCCTTATTGTAAGTTGGCAATCGGCAGGAGCCATATGGTTGTGTTTAATTTTTGTTAAGACCCGCGTGTCTATTCAAAGTAGTCGTAATAGTTGAAGCTGGTGGACGACAACCATGGAGCAGCGTCATTGACCTTGATGCAATGCCGGTGATGATGGAGATCATGTTCGTGCTTGAAGATGGATATCGGAAGCACAAAGAAGAAAGGCCATATCATATCACATATTATGAATTGCATGTGATGTTAATCCTTTATACATCTTGTATTGCTTAGTTAACGACGCTAGCATTATAAGATGATCCCTCATGCACATGAATTTGAAGTTCTAAAGTGTTCATCCTTAGTAAGCACCGTTGCTAAAGCTTGTTGTTTCAAAGCACCACGTGATGATCTGGTGTGTTAGATTCTACAAGTGTATACAACGTGAGCAAGCCAGATTTGCTCATGCGGAAGCTAAGGTTTGATCTTGACGAGCCTAGCATGTACAGACATGGTCTCGGAACACGGATCACCGAAAGGTAAAGCATGAATCATATAGTAGATATGATGAACATGTCGATTGTTCGCCATTGAAGCTACATCAACTCTCGTGATGATCGGTTTTGATGTGGTGGATTTGGTTCGTGTGATCACTAAAACAATGTGAGGGATATTGTTTTGAGTGGGAGTTCACCTAGATTAATTTAACTATTAATTAGAACTCAATTTTTCATAAACTTAGTCTAAACTATTGCAAATATGTTGTAGATCAATGGCGGCCCCTACCATCAATTTTAATGCGTTCCTAGAGAAAGAAAAGTTGAAAAACAATGGAAGCAACTTCGTGGATTGGTTCCGCAATTTGAGGATTGTCCTCAATCTTTGGTAATTTGACCTATGTGCTAGATGCAATCATTGGGTGACCCACCTACCATCTGCTGAAGTAAAGAATGTTTACCTCGCTCGAAAGACTCAGTACTCCACGGTTCCGTGTGCTATCTTGTATGGTTTAGAATCGGAGCTTCAGAAAAGGTTTGAGAATTCAGACCCACATGATATTGTCCGTGAACTAAAACTGATATTTGAGACTCACGCGGCAGTTGAGAGCTATGAGGCTTCTGAAAAGTTCTTTAACTGCAAGATGGAAGAGGGCATTCACGGTGAGCATGTGCTTAAGATGTCCAGGCGCATAAACAAACTCCAAAGCTTGGGTATAGTGATTCCTAATGCTTTGGGGATTTACCGTGTCCTCCAATCACTACCACCAAGTTACAAGAACTTTGTGATGAACTACAATATGCAAAGCATGAACAAGCAGTTGCCAGAACTCTTCTCCATGTTAAAATCTGCAGAAGTGGAGATCAAGAAAGAGCACCAAGTGTTGATGGTCAATAAGACCATCAAATTCAAGAAAGGCAAGTCTAAGCAAAAGGGACACTTCAAGAAGGGTGGTAAGAAGTTACCGCAACAACGAAGAAGACCAAGGATGGACCTAAGCCTGATACTGAGTGCTTTTACTGCAAGGGAGAAGGTCACTGGAAGCGGAATTACCCAAAGTACTTGGCGGATTTGAAGAACGGCAACATCAAGAAGAAAGGTATATCCGATATACATGTTATTGATGTGTATCTCACTAGTACTCGTAGTAGTGCCTGGGTATTTGATACTGGTTCGGTTGCTCATATTTGTAACTCGAAATAGGTGCTACAGAATAAAAGGAAGCTAGCGAAGAACGAGGTGACAATGCGCGTAGGAAATGGATCAAAGGTTGATGTAATCGCAGTCGGCACGCTACCTCTTCATCTACCATCGGGATTAGTTTTATACTTAAATAATTGTTATTTGGTGCATGCGTTAAGCATGAACATTATACCGGGATCTTGTTTATTGCGAGACGGTTACTTGTTTAAGTCCGAGAATAATGGTTGTTCGATTTATATGAGTAATATGTTTTATGCACATGCACCTTTGATAGATGGTCTATTCTTATTGAATCTCGATAGTGGAAATACACATATTAATAACATTGAAGCTAAACGTTTGAAATTGAGCGATAACTCGACCTATATGTGGCACTGTCGTCTTGGTCACATTGGAGTGAAGCGTATGAAGAAACTCCATTCCGATGGACTTCTTGAATCACTTGATTTCGAATCACTTGAAAGATGCGAAGCATGTCTGATGGGTAAAATGACTAAGACTCCATTTTCTGGTATGATGGAGCGAGCTACAGACTTATTGGAAATCATACATACCGATGTGTGTGGTCCAATGAGTGTAGCATCGCGCGGTGGTTATCGTTATGTTCTTACCTTCACGGATGACTTGAGTAGATATGGGTATATCTATTTCATGAAACATAAGTCCGAAAATTTCGAGAAGTTTAAGGAATTTCAAAATGAGGTGGAGAATCAATGTAACAAGAAGATTAAATTTCTACGTTCTGATCGTGGAGGTGAATATCTAAGTTACGAGTTTGGCGAGCATTTGAAGAAATGCGGAATACTTTCACAATTGACACCGCCGGGAACACCACAGCGTAATGGTGTGTCCGACGTCGTGTCGAACTCTCTTAGATATGGTTAGTTCTATGATGTCACTTACAGATTTACCGCTATCATTTTGGGGTTATGCATTAGAAACAGCCGCATTCACTTTAAATAGGGCACCATCTAAATCCGTTGAAACGACACCTTATGAATTATGGTTTGGGAAGAAACCTAAATTGTCGTTCCTTAAAGTTTGGGGTTGCGAAGCTTATGTAAAGAAGTTACAGCCAGACAAGATTGAACCCAAAGCGGAAAAATGTGTCTTCATAGGATACCCGAAGGAAACTATTGGGTATACCTTCTATCATAGATCCGAAGGCAAAATCTTCGTTGCCAAGAATGGATCCTTTCTAGAGAAGGAATTTCTCTCAAAAGAAGTGACTGGAAGGAAAGTAGAACTCGACGAGGTTGTCGAACCTTCTCTCGAACTTGCGAGTAGCGCAGCACCGGAAGAAGTTCCTGTGGTGCCTGCACCAATAAGAGAGGAAGCTAATGATGATGATCATGAAACTTCGGTTGTAGTTGCTACAAAACCTCGCAGGTCAACGAGAACTCATACCACTCCTGATTGGTATGATCCCGTTATGAGTGTCATGTTGGTGGACAACACCGATGACCCTGCGACATATGAGGAAGCGATGATGAGCCCAGATTCCAATAAATGGCAAGAAGCCATGAAATCCGAGATTGGATCCATGTAAGAAAACCAAGTATGGACTTTGGTGGACTTACCGGATGGCCGGAAGGCTGTTTAGAACAAATGGATTTTTAAGAAGAAAACAAATGCTGATGGTAATGTTACTGTCTATAAAGCTCGACTTGTCGCAAAAGGGTTTCGAAAAATTCAAGGAGTTGACTACGATGAGACTTTCTCACCAGTAGCGAAGCTAAAGTTTGTGAGGATTTTGTTAGCAATTACTGCATATTACGATTATGAGATATGACAGATGGATGTTAAAACAGCATTCCTCAATGGAGACATTGATGATGAGTTGTATATGATGCAACCAAAAGGTTTAGTCGATCCTAAAGATGCTAACAAGGTATGCAAACTTCAACGGTCCATATATGGATTGAAGCAAGCATCCCGAAGTTTGAATCAACGTTTTGATAAGGTGATCAAAAGTTTTGGTTTTATACAAACTTATGGAGAAGCTTGTATTTACAAGAAAGTGAGTGGGAGCTCTGTAGCATTCTTAATACTATATGTAGATGACATATTGTTGATTGGGAATGATGTAGACCTTCTTAATAGTGTCAAGGAATATTTGAATAATAGTTTTTTAATGAAAGATCTTGGCGAAGCAGCTTACATATTAGGCATAAAGATTTATAGAGATAGATCGAGACGCCTAATATCATTGTCACAAAGTACATATTTGGACAAAGTTCTAAAGAGGTTTGGAATGGAGGATAGCAAGAAAGGATTCTTGCCTATGTTGCCCAATACGACCTTGAGTAAAACTCAAAGTCCAGCAACGACAAAAGATAGAGAAAGGATAAGTAAGACTCCCTATGCCTCAGCCATAGGATCTCTAATGTATGCCATGCTATGTACTAGACCCGACATTGCATATGTTGTTAGTTTGACTAGCAGATATCAAAGTGATCCAGGAGTGGATCATTGGACAGCGGTCAAAAACATCCTTAAGTACTTGAGAAGAACTAAGGATATGGTTCTTTCTTATGGAGGTGATGAATACTTCGTTGTTAATGGTTACACCGATGCTAGTTGGAACACCGATCCGGATGATTCTAAATCTCAATCTGGATACGTATTTACTTTGAATGGTGCAGCAGTTAGCTGGTGGAGTGCAAAGCAAAGCGTTGTGGCGAGATCTTCAACTGAATCGGAATACATAGCTGCTTCACAAGAAGCGATATGGATGAAGGAGTTGATTACAGAGCTCGGTGTGGTTCCAAGTGCGCTGGACCCAATGTCTATCTACTGTGATAACATGGGCACCATAGCCAATGCGCAAGAACCAAGGTCACACAAGAAGCTGAAGCACATCAAGCTACGTTTTCACGCTATTCGAGAACATGTCCAAGATGGTGACATAAAGATTTGCAAAGTACACAGATATCTGAATGTGGCGGATCCGTTGACTAAACCTCTCCCAAGGGCAAAACATGACCAACACCAAACTGCCATGGGTGTTCGGTATATTACCATGTAATCTAGATTAGTTGACTCTAGTGCAAGTGGGAGACTGTTGGAGATATGCCCTAGAGGCAATAATAATTGTAGTTATTATTATTATATCTTTGTGTTTATGATAAATGTTTACATTCATGCTATAACAGTATTAACAAGGAAACATTAATACTTGTGTGATTTGTAAACTAAATTAGAGTCCCTGGTAAAGCCTCTTTATAATACTAGCTTGTTGGTTAATAAATGATTGTGGTTTCCCTATCATGAACATTGAGATGTTATTAACAACAAGATCATATCGTTAGGAGAATGGTATGATGGACATACTCCTATAGATAAGCGTAGCATAAAGATCAAGTCATTTCAATAGTTCAATTGCTATATGCTTTCTGATACATAGTAACCTAATTCCTTCGACCATGAGATCATACATATCACCATCACCGGAAGGATGCTTTGATGCCATCAAACACCACACCGTGACTGGGTGGTTATAAAGGTGGCATTGAGTGTTCGGAAAGTATTGGTTGAGACACATGGATCAAGAGTGGGATTTGTCCATCCATATGACTGATAGATATACTCTGGGCCCTCTCGGTGGAATGTCATCCAATTGGCTTGCAAGCATGTGACTGGCTCACAAGGGATCACATATCACGGAGCGAAAAGAGTACTTATCAGTAACGAGGTTGAACTAGGTATGCAGAGATACCGACGATCAAAACCTCGGATAAGTAAACTATCGTGAGACAAAGGGAAATTTGTATCGTATGTAAGTGGTTCATTCGATCACAAAGTAATCGTAGAAATATGTGGGAGCCATATGAATTTCTAGATTCCTCTATTGGTTATTGTTTGGAGAAGTGTCTCGATCATGTCCGCATAATTCACGAACCGTAGGGAGACACACTTAAGGATTCGATGTTGTTGAGTAGTTATGGAATGATGAGTAAGAGACCGAATGTTGTTCAGGGTCTCGGATGGGATCCGGGATATCACGAGGAGATCCGGAATGGTATGGAGAATAAGATTCATATAAGGAAAGTCCTGTTTCGGGGTTGGAGAATGGTTCCGGTGTTTTCATCGGGAATGTTCTAGAAGGTTCCGGAAGGTCCGACACTCCGGAGGGGAAGGGTACATGAATGTGTCATAACAAGTTGGAATGGTTGCATCATGTACTAGGTGTCATCGCTGAGCAAAATAAAGGGATAAATCAAATCCTAGTTTGAAAAGTCAAACGCCAATTTGAAAAGTCAAACGGTAAGTTTGCTTGGTGGAGGGAGAGTAGGAAACCTACTTGGGGAGGAGTTCCTCTCCCTCCACCGCCGGCCTTGGAGGCCGAGTTGGGGGAGGACTCACTCCCCTTGGCCGGGGCCCTCCACCTATAAAAGGAGGGGTGGGGCTGCCCCTCTAGACACACACCTTTCCCCACCAAACCCTAACCCTAGCCGCCGGCCACCAAGTCGCCGCCGCCACCCTAGGGTTTCTCCCAAGCCGCCGAGTTGGGGCTCCTACTTGCCCTAGCCGCCGGCCTAGCCCTCTCTCCTTGGTTTGTCTAAATCCTAGATCACCGAGGCCTCTCTCATAGTCCACCATACTCTCTTCGGCTTAAGGCGAAGCCCTGCAAGATCTCCCCTCTACTTCCGGTACCACGCCGTCGTGCTGCCGGAATCGCGAGGAGAGTGCTACAACCTCTGCTGCCTGCTGGAACAAGGGAGAGGAAGGTCTTCATCGAGTATAGAACGTGTGACCGACTGCGGGAGCGCTGCCGTTGCGAAGGATCGTCTACACGATCTTGAGATCGGCAAGAGTACGACTACATCACCCACGAGAATCCGCTCTCGTTAAACACTTTGGAATCTTCGAGGGTGAGTTATTCCATCGACTCGTTGCTACAATCTAGTAGATAGATCTTGGCTTGTTTGTTTGTATGCGGTAGAAATTTTTGGTTTCCATGCTACGAACCCCTACACAAGTCTCATGAACGATGTCATGTAAGGTTAGCCCGGGTCGCTTCATCCCACCATCCCGCAAGATGCAAAGTACACAAGAAGCAATCGAAAACAAAAGCATCAATGCCCACAATGACCATTGCGTTCTACTCGTGCAATAGATCTACATATAGACACGGATCTGATACCACTGTAGGGGTTCGTAGCATGGAAAACAAAAAAATTCTACCACATGAACACAAAGAAGCCAAGATCTATCTACTAGATTGTAGCAATGAGTCGATTAGAGTAATCACCCTCGAAGATTCCAAAGCGATTAACGAGAGAAGATTCTCGTGGGTTATGTAGTCGTACACTTTCCGACCTCAAGATCGCGTAGACGATCCTTCCAGCAGTACGTTCCAGCAGCGCTTCTGCAGTCCGTCACGCGTTCGGTACTCGATGAAGACCTTCCTCTCCCTTATTCTAGCAGGCAATGGAGGTTGTAGTTCTCTCCTCGCGATTCTGGCAGCACGATGGCGTGGTGTCAGAAGTAGAGGGGAGATACCACAGGGCTTCGCCTAAGCCAGAGCGGGTTATGGTGGAGTATTAGGGTTTCCCCGGCAATCTAGGGGTTACCGAGGAGGTGGTCGGTGGGGCTAGGGCGGCGACGACTTCGTGCAGAAGCGGTGCAAGGCGGCGGCTGTGGCGCGGCGGCGGTGTGGGGAGGGGCTGGTGTTGTGGGTCTTGGAGGGCAGCCCCTCACCTCTATTTATGAGAGGTAGGGAAGCTTGGGAGAGGGGAGTTTGAATCTTTCCCCAACTCCTTCTACTTGGCTTGTGGTGGAGGGAGAGAAGGATTCTTTCCTTCCTCCACCAGGATACATTGTCCCAGTTTGTGTTTTCAAACTTGCCTTTTGACTTTCAATTTGGAGTTTAATTTCTTTCTTTTAAACGCCTAACCAAGTGACCTAGGACATGAAGAAATCATTCCACTACTCATGACACATTCATGCACCCTTCCCCTTCCGATCCGGTGAACCTTCTAGACCCTTCTAGATCATTCCGGTGAAAACATCAGAATCATTCCCAAACTCCAGAATTGGACTTTCCTTATATGAATCTTATTCTCCGGACCATTCTGGATCTCCTCGTGATATCCCGGATCCCATCCGAGACTCCAAACAACATTAGGTCTCCCTACTTACATTCCATATCTACTAAACAACATTGAATCCTTAAGTGTGTCTCCCTACGGTTTGTGAATTATACAGACATGACCGAGACTCTTCTCCAATCAATAACCAATAGAGGAATCTAGAAATTCATATGGATCCCACATATTTCTACGATTACTTTGCGATCGAATGAACCACTTACATATGATACCAATTTCCCTTTGTCTCGCGATAGTTTACTTATCTGAGGTATGATCATCGGTATCTCTGCATACCTAGTTCAACATCGTTACCGATAAGTACTCTTTTCTCGTTCCCGTGATATGTGATCCCTTGTGATCCAGTCACATGCTTGCAAGATAATTGGATGACATTACACCGAGAGGGCCCAAAACATATCTATCCATCATATGTATGGACAAATCCCACTATTGATCCATGTGCCTCAACACATACTTTCCGAACACTCAATGCCACCTTTATAGCCACCCAGTTACGGTGTGGTGTTTGATGTCATCAAAGCATCCTTCCGGTGATGGTGATTAGTATGATCTCATGGTCGAAGGAATTAGGTTACTATGTATCAGAAAGCTTATAGCAAACAAACTATTGAAATGACTTGATCTTTATGCTATGCTTATCTATAGGAGTATGTCCATCACACCATTCTCCTAATGATATGATCTTGTTGTTAACAACATCTCAATGTTCATGATCCAGAAACCATGATCATCTATTAACCAACAAGCTAGTATTATAAAGAGGCTTTACTAGGGACTCTAATTTAATTTACAAATCACACAAGTATTAATGTTTCCGGTTAATACTATTATAGCATGAATGCAAACATTTATCATAAACACAAAGATATAATAATAACTACTTTTATTATTGCCTCTAGGGCATATCTCCAACGCTGGGCCACGCACGGGTGGGCAGGCTGCCCACCTGACCGGCAGCGGGGTTGCCCTCTTTTTCTTTGTCTATTTTGTCCCACGTGGGAACCGTAAGGTGGAGGGACCCCCTCCCTCCACCTATATAAAGGGGTTCCCATAGGAGGATTAAAACGCACCAATTTCCACCTAAAATAAATAGAAGTCTTGTGTTTCCTATCTCTTCTCTCTCTTGCGACCGTGGCCCCCTTGTCAGGGTTGTGCGAGCAAGGAGTTCTTCACCGCGGAACGTTGTCGCGCTGCGGGATTCAGAGCTAGGAGATCTACTTCCGCTATCTCGGCTGGATCGGAGAAAAGCGGGGGTAGTCGTCAAACACCATATGTGTGTGACTCCCTCTAGCGGCACCGTGCTTTTGGTGCTAGGAGTTGTCGGAGCCGCGGGACTTCGTGACCTCGAGGTCAGTGTTAGGGCATATTATTCATCGATGTTCCTCACGGTACGTTACCTGCACTCGGTCTTCAAAGGTATGAATACTGTATCCCCGCTCGTTACTGCATTACTAGTAGATAGATCCTGGCATGAGGATTTTGATTGTAGGAATTTTTTTGTTTTCCGCCCTCGAACCCCAACACTGGTATCAGAGCTGATCTATGTGTAGTACTGCTAGTACGGGTAGAACACACAATTTGTGACGCGTGGGCATCGATTTTATAATTGTTATCCTCCCACATGTACTTCTTTATATCGTGGTATTGATTGATGAAGCGGCCCGGACTGACCTTACGCGTATTCTTACGCGAGACTGGTTCCACACTCGACATACATCTTGTTCTATATAAGTGGCTAGCGGGTGTCTGTCTCTCTTTCAAAAGTTGATATAGCCTTTATAAAGGAGGGTCCCGAAAGGGGTTAGTAGAGATAATTATTCAATTGGCGTTGTGGTTGAAGTTCGTAGGTAAGAAACGGTTCTTGCACGCAATCCCATATAGCCACGTAAAACTTGCAAAAGAAAAAGTAGAGGCATCTAACTTTGTTTTGTAGGGGCGTTGTGGTGTGATATGGTTATAGTCAAGGTAAAGTAGTTTACTTTCTATTTCTAAGTAGTAGTAACAGTCATCATGATGGTGTACTAAGTCATCGGAGGCACTAGGGCCATGTCCCAGGACCGGGAAGCGTCGTTCCCCTAGCGCCGAATATGAGGCGCTGAGATGGAGATCACAACACGAAGACCATATCGCATCACACTTACATTTGATGTATGATTATTGTGTGTATCTTATTGTGTGCTTAGTATTAGATATTCGACGATAACATTAATAATATGATCCCTAAACAACTTAATTCCAATGATAGTGTTCCCCTTGTGTGTGCACCACTAAGAAAGTTCTTTGGTACGAGGCAGGCCGTGACGATCGGGTGTCAGACATACCTACGTTCGCATACAGTGGGTGTAAGCATTGCACTGCAATACACATGAGTTAGAATTGGTGAGACTAGCATGTGTAGACATGACCTCGAAACACAAGATGATCGAAAGATCGAGCACAAGTCACATGAATGGTGTGATCGACTTGTAGTGTCCACCTTTGCAACTATATTGCTGGCCGTGACGATCGGGGGTGATGTAGTGAATAAAGATCATGTAGCCACTAAGACATTTGTTAGGGATAATGTTTCTAGTGGAGTTATTTGAACTCATATTTCATAAACTTAGTCTAAAGCCTTTGGAAACTTTAAAATGTAGATCATGGCTGACCGCAAAGCCTATCTTGATGTTGATGAGTGGGTAGTTGCTGAGAAACTCAAGTTAGATGGATCCAACTTCCCAGATTGGCTAGTGCATCTGAACTCTCTCCTTGCCAAGCATGACATGGTAGACTATATACGCTATGGTATGGATTCGAGCTGCAAAAGGATGGCATGGAAACCCGACATCAGCAAATAGACCGCTATTTTCGCCGTGACATGTCATTATTCATCCACTTAGTTATGGTCTATGGGATGGTTGAAGAGCTTAAGCCACTCATGGGTGATATTGACCTAAATGAGATGGTGGATCTGCTGAGAGCACAGTTCAAAGACCAAGTACGCCTGTGGAAGCACGAGTTGGTTGGAGATTTCCTTGCCATACAAATGGGGAAAATACCTGCCTGGAGAGCCACCTAATACGCATACATGATGCTTATATGAGGGTGGTTCATTTTGTGAACTATTGGATGGATGATACTTTTGCCAATGGGGAACTTCTACGATCGCTACCCCCGGCTACCAGGAGTATGCCAAGGGGTGCATCAAGAGAGGTGACGTGGAAACATTCAACTTCCACGATTTCATATCACGCTTGACAAGTGTGAAGGTTGAGCCCATCGCTGGAGAAGTCATCGACAGTAAAGGTATATATGATATACAAAGTTTATAAATGTTATAATCTTGCAAACACTTGTTGCAGTATCAAAGTATCTGATACTTGTTTTGTTTTACGAAAACAGGTCCTTCTGCATGAGAGTTGCCTGCGAGAGAGGAGGTGATGTTGCGTGTTGATGGAGAGCATGATGATGATAGCCTACGACACTCTCCCTCAAGATTTAGCATTTAGTTTATAGTTTTTGAATAATTATTGTAATCGGTGGAATATGAACCTTTTATAGTGTGTCTTACATTTTGTGAGACGGTTATTCATACAAGTTTGTAACAAGTCAGTTGTTTTGCTTTTATGAATGATTTCTATTATGTTCATATGTTGTTTACGATTATGTTTGAATTATTTGAATTTAAGAAACTAATTGATAATACATGAACATTTGTAAAGTGCCTGATCGTCATAAAGTGGGAAATACATCTGGCAATAAACCTAATGGTACTTAGTGGATTTAATAATAAACCATTTGTCGTGGTATTGCCAACTAGTACGCCATGGAGGGGTCCTCACAATGCGTGTTTAGAGACGTGGGGTAAGACCTAAGGTTGGCGGATACGAGGTAACACACCTTACCTAGGTTCAGGTTCCACGACAGTGGCAGAACTCTAATCCTGCTATAAATCACTATAAGGGCAATACGCCGAGTTACAGGGATTGGTTCGCTGTGCGCGATGTCAGTTGTGTTGTTGCCCTAAAGGCTTGCATAGGTCCGGCTTCTAAAGACGCCAGATCCTAGGGTTACAGGAAAGAGTCCTAGCCGGACAGGTTACAGAGTCCTACACTAGATACAACTAGTATACGTGTCTTGCACTCCAAGGCTCCGTGTATGTCGGTGACTCCCTCGTAGACTTCCTTTATCCGACATGGGCCTCCCTTATGGATCCATCTAACTGGGCCGCCCAGCAGGCCATGGGCCTTGCTACCAACTGTGGGCCACCCAGGTTATCCGGATTAGAGACATGCAATGGTGGTATGCATTTAGCATATCCCCAACAGTAGCCCTTGGAGAACTCCGAGATCTTACGCCGTATTTCCTTTTTAGGTTGAATGCTCTGTCTAAGTGATGTCGACAAATTGATAAGAAATACTAGTAGTCCTCCAAAGAACCCTGCAATATTCCATCTTTGATACGTAAGTTGGCGAATCACTTAGTCTTCCATCATACTCTTCTCGTAGCCGTACAGGATCCGTCCATGCCGGAATCTTCAGATGGGACTGTTCGTCTATATGTGCCAGCAAGATGACGTAGGCCATAGGTCAGCGATGCCTCATAACTCACACATGTAGAGAACACAACCATAGCAGTTTTTCCCGCATGAAGGATATGAAATGTTGGCGGAAGTGCGAACGTGGTGAAATTTCCTCACACGTTCTCGCACGCACTGCCCACGCTTAATCGTTGGATCGTCTTGCATGAATCTTGACGCCAGAGCTATATATTTTAACCGCAGCGGTAATTTTATCTTTAAACTTCATTCGCTCTTGCGTCATTGTCTTCCTCTAGCCTAAGCCTCTCCTCGAGCACATTGCGCGCACACAGAGGAAAAAACCATAGCCTCCCCCAATCTCCAGTCCACCTTCTCAACTCCCAATGGCGAGCAGCAGCAGTGCACCAGCGATGATGGTGTTTGGCGAGGCTTCCGCCAAGCCATTCGGCACCATCCATGTCCCGCCAGAGGGTGTGGTGGTGCAATGATCTGCGATGGTTGAATCTACCAGCGGTGACCATATTCCAGCGGCGCTGGAACCGTTAGAGGAGGAGGCCAACTCCCATAAGGGAGAATGGCAAGGCTCAGACATCTTCGATAGCGACATCAAGGAGATGCTTGCTGAGGGGTTGATGTCTACGCACTTCTATTCTTGTAGAAAGTTGTTGGGCCTCCAAGTGCAGAGGTTTGTAGAACAGCATCAAGTTTCCCTTAAGTGGATTACCCAAGGGTTTATCGAACTCATGGAGCAAGTGGTCAAAGGTATCCCTCTCAAGCAACCCTGAAATCAAGATACAAGAAGTCTCTTGTGTCCCCAACACACCCAATACACTTGTCAGTTGTATAGGTGCACTAGTTCAGCGAAGAGATAGTAAAATACAAGTAGTATGGATGATTATAAGTGGTAATGGTGCCATAAAAGACTTTGATGGGGAGGAAAAGATTGAAGTTTTCCTATAGATCCCCGACAATGGTGCCAGAAAAGAGCTTTCTAGCATGTTGTTGACGTGGGAGAGACTAAATGCAATCTGAAATAAAGATGGTAGCAAGCAAACATGTAACAGATCTAGTTGGAAATGGTGTTTCTATGCTTAGAAACAAGGCCTAGGGATCATACTTTCACTAGTGGACACTCTCATATAAATATCTTCTCTTCATGATATTACTCTGAACTACTCTCCGGTTGGACAACTCTAATGGTGGTGGAAGAACTACTCCCTCTTCATCATGGGAATCAGCAACGGCGATGGATATGGTGGTGGAGATTGGTAGATATGTCTCCCGGGGCAATTTCCGCCCCGGAAGGGTGCCGAAACAGAGACTTCTGTCCCCCGAATCTCCCCTTCGGTGGCGGTGGCGCTGCGGAACTTTTCGTGGATGTATGCCGATTCTTTTAAGGTTTTGTCTCGGGGGCTTCTTATAGGCGAAAGGGCAAAGTCGGTGGAGGTCCAGGGGGCCCACACCCCTGGTGGCGCCACCATGGGCTACCCGTGCCACCATAGGGTGTGGCCACCCTGGTGTCCCCCTCCGTCTCTGCTTCATGTTTCCGTATTGCTCTGGGAAAAATAGGCGGATTGGCTTTTGTCCCGTCCAATTCCGAGAATATTCATTTTTTAGCTTTTCTGAAACCAAAAACAGCATAAAATAGGCAACTGGCATTGCGGCATCTTGTCAATAGGTTAGTTCCATAAAGTGTATAAAAATACCTCAAAGTGTAGACAAAGCAGAAGACAAATGATATAAAACAAGCATGGAGCATCAAAAATTATAGATACGTTTACAATGTATCAGGGGTACCTCCCTGCGACGGAAGGCCTCGTCTGGCGGGCATCGCCGGCCGACGAGGTCATCCCCTCTCCCCAACCCGGAGAAAAGGTATACTTCAAGTCTCAGTTCGTACGCAACGTCTCCCTGCCGTTGTCCGACTTCTGCATCCAAGTCCTTGAGCACTTCCGGGTTCAACCTCGGAAACTGTCTCCCAATAGTATTCTTGCACTTATCAATTATGCGGCTCTGTGCGAAGGATACCTAGAGATTAGGCCTAGGTTAGATCTGTTCATATACTTCTTCACCGTGAAGAGGGAAGCCGGAGTGACGAGAGAGGAACTTAGGAATTCTGGGACCATTAGCTTCAAGATCCGTCCTGGCCGACGGTTCCCCGACATTGTAGGACATGAGACTTGCAAGAACTGGCAACGCACATACTTCTATGGCCCGATATTCCTCGGGTCGGGCAAGAAGCATCATACCCGGACTTCATTCACGGGGCCGTCGTTGAAGCCCCGACATGGCGATCACAAGCCCTCCTTTCCTCCGACGACAAAGCCTCCCGCGCTGTAAGGCAGATCGACTGGTTCGTAGAGTCGGGTCTGACCGGCTTGAACCTGGCCATGTGCTGGTTCGTCAGGCGGATCCAGCCTCTGCAGCACCATGAGAAGCTGATGTGTCCATACATGAAGGACAAAAAAGATAGCCTCAGGATCTCCGAGGATAACTTTTCTAGTGACTCCATCAAGCTTCGCCTCAAGGACATCGTTAAGGTGAAGGATCGCAAGCGTGGCTTCGCCATCACCTATGACATGTTCAAGGACGACAAGTGCCCAAAGGTAACTTTTATTTATTTTCTTTGACATACACTCCAACTTTCGACTTGAATATGTACTTCCATGTAACACACTGATTTCACTTAACAACTAGGGGACTTGGAGGAGACCTGTATGGCTTCCCAATTCAATGATCCCAAGATGAAGGAAGTCACTGTCATGTCCGACGACGAAGTCCCACTGGTGCGAAAGCGGAAGGGCTCCACCTTTGACGCTGCCGGTGGAGGCAAGAAGAATAATACGGAGGGTGGATCCTCCAAGAAGTCCACCGCCTACCTGGAGGCGGAGAAAAGAAGATTAACCAGCATCCCCTTGACCAAAGTGCCAAGTGTTGTGTAAGCTTATCTCCCTCCGACATTGTCGTTGTACTCCACTTATTCCTGTACTTATACATTGTATGTCTCAGGAAAAAGTCTAGCCTGAGTTTGAAGAAGACCTCCAAGTCATCGGGGGATTCTAAAAACATTAGAGATATGTTTGTCCAAGCCTCTCCCGCCATCGCTTCTCCTACCCCTACCATCCAACCATCTGTTGCGCCTGTCGGATCTCCGACTATGGTAGCATCTGATCCTTCCGTCATGGAAGTGGACAACACTCCTTCACAGGAGGTCCCAGATGCTGCCGCGGTCATCCTAGTTGACGGCAAGCAGGCAACGCAGGAAATCACATCTTCCAAAGTGGCTAAAGCTCTAGCTAAGGAT
Organism: Avena insularis; assembly: GCA_023614405.1. NCBI lineage: Eukaryota > Viridiplantae > Streptophyta > Magnoliopsida > Poales > Poaceae > Avena > Avena insularis. The sequence continues at coordinate 256,495,655 of CM042693.1, read as the reverse complement.
GCCACCGAAAGTGATAAGGATTTGATGGTGGGAGGTGGACCTATAGCGACCACGAGCCAGGCAGAGGCTCCTAAGATTATATTTCCATCGCTCACTCCGAGCACCTCTGCCGTTGCTCCTGGCATAGCGCCAACTTCTCCTACATGCGGTATTGAGGAGCTGCTCAACCAGGCGGAGATACTCCGAGTTCACACAGTTGCCTTTGGCAAACTATTCGATGAGAGCGCTAGCAACCTCAAGATCATTGCATATGTAAGTTTTCTATGCCTTTGCATTTCATATATAATATCCCACTATAGCCCTCGAGGATTTAGATGGAAAATCATAGGTGATTCGGTCTGAATTCTCTAACAGTGACTAAGTAAGAAACTTAGTGTTGTAGCCCACAAGTATGTAGTTTGAATGAATTATTCTGACTAGATACTTTTAGAGTAGCATACGCAGTACTTGTTACTTTTTTAAATACTGTAGCCCCCAAGCCTCTAGTTGAAACAGAAATAGTTCCGACTAGATGCTCAAAGAAAGACCAACTATAGCCTTGAGTTAAAAACTAGTACTGTAGCCTGATACGTCTAAAACGTATCTACTTTCCCAAACACTTTTGCTATTGTTTCTCCTCTAAAATTGTGTGATTTGGATACAACTGACATGGATTGACGCTGTTTTCAGCAGAATTGCTTTGGTGTCTAGTTTTTGTGTAGAAAATCAACTTTTAGGAAAAATCCCAGAAAATATGCCAAAACTCCTATTTTACCAGAAGATTCACGAAGCCAAAAGATGAGGCGGAGGACGGCATGAGGGGCCCACACGCCCTGGCCGCATGGGCCAACCTAGGCCGAGCCTGGGAGGGGTGTGGCCACCTCGGGCACCCCCTCGGCCTCCCTCTTCGCCTACATAAAGCCTTCCGACCTAAAAACTCTAGGGGGTTTCAATGTTTTTCCAGAGAGAGTTCCGATGTGCCGCCACCACCAGAAACCGTGATTCAAAACCAGAAACTCCATTCTGGCACCCTGTCGGGATGGGTAATGGGAGGAGATCGTCGCCATCATCATCACCGACGCCTCTCCATCAACCATCCATGTTTCCCCATCCATGAGTGAGTAATCCCCCGCTATAGGCTATGGGGATGGCAGGGATTGGATGAGATCTATCATGTAATCGAATAAGATTGATAGGGCATGGTGCCTAGTATCTTTATTGGTGCTATTTGACTTTGTTGCAACTTGTTGTGCTTTATGCTTGTCACTAGGGCCCGAGTGCCATGATATCAGATCCAAACATGTTATTGATTCATGATGATAGTATTGTTTGTGATCTTATATGCAAGTTGTGTACACATATCACTGTCCGGAACCAAAGGCCCCGAAGTGACAGAAATTGGTATGGCCGGAGGGGATGGCTGTGATGTGAGGATTACATGTGTTCACGGAGTGTTAATGCTTTGCTCCAGTTCTCTTATGAAAAGGAGTATCTTATTTTCTAGTAGATTCCCTTGAGGCCCCGCTGCAATGGGCTGGCTGGACAAAAGATGTTGTGCATGTTCTCATTGCGAGCACGTATGACTATATATGGAACACATGCCTATGATTGTTTAGTACTTGGATGCTTTATCTTATTTATCTGCAAATTCCCTAGATCTTGAAGTTACATGAATATTCTCGTCCATGCCATTCATCCATATGCCTACCGCACTCAAATCCTACTGTTTGCTACTATTGTTACTATTGCCTTTGTTTCACTGTTGCTGTTACTTTGCTATTGCTACTACAAAACTGTTGCTACTGATAAACTACTGCGAGCAAGACTATTTCCAGGTGCAGCTGAATTGACAACTCAGTTGTTAAGGATTATAAGTATTCTTTGGCTCGCCTTATGTCGAATCAATAAATTGGATAATACTACCCTCGAAGACTGTTGTGATCCCCTATACTTGTGGGTCATCATAGCCCCCGAGCTTCTTGGTGGAACCAAATAATTCCGGCTAGATGCTCTAAGTATACTAAGTAATATTCTTTGCTTCTGCATAATGATAATGCTCGGAGGGGCACCGCCAACGATAAGTTCCACAAGATGCACAAGGATCTTGAAGCTGAAAAGGGTATAACCGCCTTCATGAAGGAACGGATCGCCAAGGGAAAGTGTCTGTTATCTTTTCAGTTTCGTTCTCACCTTGATCTTATGTTGCTATATTTCGACTACTCATTGTTCTCTATCATTTATATGACTTGCAGAAGCTGTTGCCAAGGCTAAAGATATTGTCGAGCAGTCCAAACACATCCAAGAGCTGGACAACAAAAACAAAATCTTAAAGCAGGAGAGGGCTAATTTGCTGAATATGCATGAAGAAGTGCTTGCTGTCGTGCAAGAATCTGCAAACACGGAGATCAACCGCCTGAAGGAGGAGATTGCGATTCTCAAGGAGCAGAAGAAAGCTTCCGACGAGCATAATGCTCGGAACCTTGAGGCGTACAAAACTCTCCAAAAGGAACGGGATTCCATGGTGGAGGTTCTTCAGCAGGCTGAGACCAACATCTTTGGTAAGCTTTCTCCGTCTTGTACTTTTGTAAGTTAGGTACTTTAGATCTGATATGGTGAACTCAGGCCTTCTTGTCGGAAATGCAGCGCCCATTGGCCTAACCAACAATGCTCCTTCGCCAAAAGAATGCATGGTTCTTGCCAGCAAGTTCATCGATATTGCGATCACCCAGGCCAAGGAAATTGCCAAGCCCCTGGACATCAACATCAAGGCGGTGGATTCCGTCATGAAGTTCTCGGAGATCCTTTGCCGAGCCCCTGAGTGTATCGTAAGCTGTAAAGCTTCATGTACCTGGGATGGCGCTAGGATGGCCCTAGCCATGGTCAAGGCCCACTATGATGATGCCGATATTGAAATGGTGACCTCTGGACTACCCGACATGAACGAAGACAGAGAAAAAATCGACAATGATGCAATCTAGTCTTCTCTCGCCGAATACGATGCCAGGGTCGCCCAATTGGTCAAGGCGGACGTCTTCGGGCCCGTCGAGGCTATCGATGCTTACCAGGATAGCTCTGAGTCCTTGAAGACCACCGACTTTGTTGAAGACCAAGATGGCTCTCCCGCCGCCGATGACGCAGCTTCAAAATCCCCTGTGCTAGAAAAATGAAAACATTTTGTAATACTTGTTTCTTCTGGCAATTTATTTATAGGGAAAAACAATGTGGTTCACTTAAGGCCGAAAACCTGGCTATAGCTTCCAGCTACTCAGGAACTACTTCTAGCATGTATATTGGTATATATTTTTAAGCAAGTGTTGGCTTATCCATTACTTCGGTTTGTATGTTTGACCTTTCATGAGTGGGAAGACCCTCAGTCAGATCCATGTGCTTAAGTGATGATACCCAATGGCACCGTCAAGAACCTAAGCCCGAAATCACCGACTTCGAGTGCCAAAAGTCACTTCTCTAGAATCCACATAAAAACAATGAAGAACGTGTAGACCGAAAAACTTAAGCTAACGCCCGTAGGCAGAATTTTCACAAGTGCAAATGCGAAGCTTGTGCATAAAGGTTTTATATGATCCAAAAATGAACACTAAAGAGGTAAAAGACTCAGACATATGAGTGAACCAAATGCTTTATTTCATCAATCATATAAGAGGTACACGGTAGATAAGAAAATATGCTAGGTGTGGAAAGGACGTAGTTGTGCTATGTTCCATGGCCGATCAAGCTCTAGGTAGTCATCATTCGGGTCACATCGCTTATGCTTATGATCCTCGTTTGGTCTATCTTCCAACTCACGATTATCGATGAGGTAATAGGAACCATTGATTAGCACCTTGCTTATGATGAATGGTCCTTCCCATGACAGGGATAATTTGTGGGACTTCTTCTGCTTAAGTCGGAGCACCAGATCCCCCTCCTTAAATGAGCGATGCCGAACGCGGCGACTATGGTAGCTGCATAGCTTTTGCTGGTAGATGGCAGATCTCTGGCATGCCGGCACGCGCTCCTCTTCAAGAAGGTCCACATCTAAGCATCTGGATTATTCAGCATCATCTTCATCATAGGCGGCAACTCTTGGTGAATCGTGAAGGATGTCAGATGGTAGGATTGCTTCTGCTCCATATACCATAAAGAAGGGGTGTAGCCAGTGGATTTGTTGGGTGTTGTTTGTAAAATCCACAAAACAGATGGCAATTCCTCCGCTCAGGCTCCAGCTGCTCTATGCAGCGGTGCTTCTAAGCGTGGCTTTATTCCCTGCCGAATTAGTCCATTGGCCCGTTCAACTTGACCATTAGACTGTGGATGAGCCACAGATGCTAGATCAAGGCGGATGTATTTCTCCCAACAATAAGCCTCTACTTCTCCGAGTGATAAGTTGCTACTATTGTCGGTGATGATGCTATGTGGGAGACCAAATCTCACCACCAGATCCCAGAAAAATCTAAGGGCAGTTGCTCCAGCGAGCTTTCTAATGGGTTTGGCTTCTATCCATTTTGTGAATTTATCAACTGCTACTAGCAGATGCGTAAACCCACAAGGTGTCGTCTGCAACAGTCCAACCATGTCAATCCCCCAGACCGCAAACAACCAAGTTATTGATATGTTCGCAATTCTTGGGCTGGCACATGTGGCCGCCGAGCATAAAACGGACACCCAACGCATGTCTGAACCAGTTTGTCGGCGTCTGCCTTCATGGTTAGCCAATAGAATCCTTGCCGGAAGGCTTTGGAGACCAAAGATTGAGGAGCGGTGTGATGCCCGCAATCTCCGAGATGAATCTCACGAAGGATATCAATACCTTCCTGCTGGGAAATACATTTTAGGTATACACCTATGGTGCTTATTTTGTAGAGCTTCCCATTAATTATGGTATATCCCTTTACTCGACATACTATTTGTTGGCTTTCGACCTCGTCGATGGGCAAAGTTCCGTGTACGAGATACTCCATGAATGGCATCGTCCAAGCCGGAGGGACTATTGTTACTGCATTAACAAATGAGTGGACTCTATCCGGGTTCTCGGGGTCTGCTCCCTTCACGGTTGGGGTCCGTAAATGCTCCAGAAAAACGCCCGGTGGAATTGGTTTATGCCCTGATCCAAGCTTTGACAGCAGATCGGTCGCCTCATTTTCCTCCCTCTTGACGTACTTGACTTTGTAGCCTTCGAAGAACTTGGCTATCTCGTCTACTTCGTCTCGATATACCGCCATCATAGGGTTCCGCATATTCTAGGTGTCAGCCACCTGCTGGGCAACCAAGTCGGAATCTCCACAGCAAACTATGCGCTTGATGCCAATATCCTTGGCTACGCGAAGTCCGTGAATGAGTGCTTCATATTCTGCCATGTTGTTCGTAGCCTCAAAGTGAATGTGCAGGACATAGTGCAGTTTTTATCCTATTGGTGACTGCAGCAGTACACTAGCCCCCGAGCCATTGAGCAGCTTTGATCTGTCAAAGTGCATCACCCAATACTCTGGTTATGGTACAAGAGTGTCATCCGGCATCTCCGTCCAATATGCAATAAAATCCGCCAGGGCTTGAGATTTGATAGCGCCGCGTCTCTTGTAAGTGATCTCGAAGGCACCAAGCTTAATGCCCCACTTCGCGACCCTTCCTGTAGCATCGCTATTGTTGATGATGTCAGACAGTGGAGCCTTGCTCACTACTGTGATAGGGTGCTCCTGGAAGTAGTGCCTTAGCTTCCGAGAAGCAAGGAACACTCCATAAGCTAGCTTCTGGTAGTGTGGGTAACAGTGCTTGGACTCCGTCAAGATATCGCTTACATAGTAAACTGGTCGTTACACTCCATACTCATGCGTTGGTTCCTTCCGCTCCACCATGACGACGATGCTGATAACCCGGTTGGTGGATGCCATGTAGATCAACATAGGCTCCATTGGCTCTGGTGCTACAAGTATAGGTGCAGAAGAAAGTGTCCTTTTAGCTCCTTAAGCGCAGCGTCCGCCTCGTCTGTCCATAAGAACGTGTCCACCTTCTTCATCAACTTGTATAGCGACAGAGCCTTCTCTCCAAGTCGGCTAATGAACAGGCTTACTGCTGCAATGCAGCCTGTGAGCCGTTGAATGTCCTTTAGGCATGTCGGACGATTAATGTTGAGGATGGCCTTGATATTCTCCGGGTTGACCTTGATTCCATGTTGGGAAACGATAAAGCCCAACAATTTGCCCGCTGGAACCCCGAAGACGCACTTCTTAGGGTTAAGCATCATGTCGTATTTCTGGATATTATCAAAGGTTTCCTTTAAGTAGGAGATTAATTCATTTGTTTTTTTTGACATCACCGCGATATCGTCCACATAGGCGTGAAAGTTCCAACCAATTTGGTCATGTAGGCAACATTGCATGGTCCGCTGGTACGTTGCACTTGCATTTTTTAGCCCAAAGGGCATCATGACATAGAAAAATGTGCCATAAGGTGTGGTGAACGAAGTGGCCAATTGGTCTGACTTCCTCATCTTGATCTGGTGGTATCCTGAGTATGCATCTAGAAAATACAAAAGTTCCGAGCCAGTCGTCGAGTCAATGACTTGGTCAATGCGAGGCAAAGCAAATGGATCCTTTGGACACGCTTTGTTCAATTCGGTGTAATCAACGCACATTCTTAATTCTTTGGTTCCCCTTTTGGGAACAAGTACAGGATTGGCCACCCACTAGGTGTGAAGGACTTCTCGGATAAAACTAGCCTTAAGTAACCTAGCTATCTCTTTGCCTATGGTGCGTCTCTTCTCATCCCCGAAGCGTCGTAGAGGTTGTTTCACCGGTTTGCATTTTGGATCAATATTCAAGCTGTGCTCGGCAAGTTCCCTAGGAACACCTTTCATGTCGGTAGGTTGCCAGTCAAACATGTCACTATTCTCACACAAGAACTCGATGAGCGTGCTTTCCTATTTGGGATCCAGGTTCGTCCCAATGGCAGTGATCTTGGAGGAATCTCCTACCAGAAGTTCTACCGGCTTGGTTTCGATGGCGGCCTTGAAGGCGGGATCAGGGTCAGATATCTGCTTCTTTGATGCCGGCGTCTCCGAGGTGTCGACCTTGCTCTGGATCTCCTTGAATTCTTCGTTGTAGAGAACAACTTCTTCAAAGGCTGCTTTTGAAAAGCTTCCAGATACGACGATGACACTGTTTGGTCCGGGTATCTTGAGCTTGTTGTAGACGAAGCATGTCTTGGCCATGAAGGAGTGGAAGATGTCGCATTCGAATATGATGTGGTACACGCTCTTGAAGGGGACCACTTCAAAGGTCATGCGTTCTTGGTGGTAATTTTTAACATCACCAAAAGTGACTGGAAGGATGATACACCCAAGGGACCGAGTTCCCGTCTAGGGACTACGCCATGAAACACGGTGCTGGTCTGCCTTAGGTTGTCTTACGTCAAGTTTATCTTATGCAGTGTATCCAGGTACATGATGTTGATGCTACTTCCACTATCCACCATGCACAACTCGTAGCCGTCAATCAGGGGGTTTATGACCATGTCATACTGGTTCTCTGTTGGAACAAGGTCGGGATGATCCTTCATGTCCCATGTGATTGGAACTTCTGACCAGCACAGGAACCGGGGAACTGGGGGTAGGATGGCCATCAGTATCCTCAGAGAGGTCTTCTGTGCCTGGACAGTTGGGGTGCCAAGGAAGGTGTGGTAGACGGGGGCCTTCTTCTCGAAGGGGTTCTTTCCTTTTCCATCGCCCTTGTCAGCGTGCTTGGGGTCAACGTCATCGTCCATGTCACTTGAATCCTTGGACTCCTCTTCCTTCTTCTTCCCCTTTCCCTGGCCTCGTGGTCAGTTCTTCCGGCTTCATTTGTAGCCAAACTCTGGGTCTTCCTTGAGGTTGTTGACGAACTTGCAAAGGCGGTTGGTATGAGTGTCTTTGCCATTGGAATTGAGGTGTACACGACACGTCATATTGCGGTACTCTTCGTACGTTTGGGGAACGCGGGGCGCTGCCGGGATAGTGTCAGTACTGCGCTGCTGCCCATGACCAGCCCCCCGGCCTCTGCCTCGCTGTCCACCATCACCTCTGCATTCAAACATCATGGCGACAATGTTGGAAGCTGGCTTTTCTTCTGGCGGGCTCTTCTGCTTAGTGTTGTTGTTCCTCTTGGATTGGGTTGGAATGGAAATTTCCGGCACGGAGACGCGACCATCATTTTCAGCTGCTGTGAAATCACTGGCCAAGGAGATCATCTGGTTGAGTTCCAGACTGTGATTGTCCTGCGGGCGCTTTAACTTATGTCGGAGCAAGGTGCCATTTTCCAAACCATCAATGTAGGCGGCCATAGCAGTCTGATCGTGCACTCCTGCGCAGAAATTTTTCATATCCAGCCAGTGGGAGAGGTAGGCTCGAGATGTCTCGTCCTTCTCCTGGACGCACTGTTGTAGATCACCGATAGTACAGGGACGTTTGTACGTACCCTTGAAATTCTTGGTGAACACTTCTTGCATTGCCAACCAATTGCATATGGACTTCTCCGACAAGTCGTCGATCCATTGACAGGCCGTGCCCGTCAACATTAGTGGGAGGTACTTGACGGCAACGTTGGGGTTTCCCCCGGCGATCTCGACCGCATTGCCATAATCCTGCAACCACGTAGCTGGCTTGGTAGTGCCATCATAGGGCTTGATCATTTTGTCAATCCAGAAACCTTTGGGGTAAGTTGCAGTCCGTATCATAGGTCCAAAGCAACATGGTCCCAAGTATTGTCCTTCCCGGGCCTCCTGAATCTTGTCCAATCGTGAACGTGCATCGTATGGCTTCAGGCTTGCTTTCTTCTTATCACCACCACTAGAAGGGCCGCGTGAACGACGCAGTCCTCCTCCGCCATGGTGACTGCTAGGGGGCGACGGAGGCAGGGGTGGTGGTGGGTTAGCCTTCTTGCTGTTGCCCTCCCGCAACTCCTCACGCCTGTCACGGTTGCTTGTCGGATGCTAAGGGTCATGGCGCGACCTGCTTTTGTGTCCTTGGTTGCCACTGCGCTCCCCGCCATGATGAGGCTGCTCCGTGTTGTCATGAATGACGATGCCGCCCTGGGGGCGTCTTGGCGGAGGCATGCTCATATGGTGGTGAGCCTTTGGGTCTTCGTGATGCCCGGAAGACCAGGGCGATGGCGGCGAGTGACGAGGGTGAGCCTTACCTCCGTGGTCGGAAGATATGGGGATAGCGTCCTCCCTGTTGCGTGTGTCCCTCCGTCTTCGTTCTGATGAACCCGTCTACGATCCGACATCGTGAGGAGATCATGCCCTCTGCTGTTTAAGAGCATTAGATTGGAAATATGTTGGGCCAGACTCAAGCCTCTGAGAGGTGGACTTTTGCTGCTGTTTGACAGCCTTGGCGACAAGATGATAGACCTGTGCCATAGCTGCGGGCGATCAATCCTGCTCCAGTAGAGTCCTGGCGATGGCCAAGTTGAGTACGGGCGTGGGCATGACTTGCTTTCCATCACTGTCAATGTATGGCTTAGCTTGCACCAACTTCGAAGGTGCCCACCCCAAGTTGCGTCATACACCAGGGTCATTGATGATGTGAGCTGGAGCTTTCTTAGCCTTCAGCTGCTTGAGCAGAGTCTTGTACTCGGCCTCCAAGGCCCGAGCTGTCTCAATCAATTTCTGCGCCTTGGCGAGATCTCGATCTAACTTTGTGCCTTGCTCCGCGATGGCATGTGCCTCCTCCAATAGCTGCTGGCGCTTCTTGTCAAGCTGGACAATGTTCCGTATATGGGCCATGTTCATAGGTTCGACGAGTATATTGCCATACATCACCCTATTAGCTGGAGTGACCTGGGCGGCCGCAGACGTAGATGCTGGTGGCGGAGGATTCGCGGTGTTGGTGTTTCTTAAACCGGTAGGGAGTTCATGCGGCTGTTGCCCTGGGATAACCGGAGGGGGCATGGCCTTCGCACAATCATTGTCAGCGTCATCAGTTGTCCCCTTACTATTGTCCCGCGGCTTAGGTGGAGCTTGTCCGGGTTGGTCTTCTTCCATCACGCTCCCAATGGAGATGAACACCTGACAGGATGTGATGGCCTTCACGGCCCGCTCCTCGCGATTGATCTCCTTCTCCATCTCCTTCATTGCTTAGTCGATTTCTTTCGGATTGATGTCCATCTCCTCTGAGTCCACGCTGATGTCGGCGTAAAGCATATCTAAAATGGAGTCGGGGGTGCGGGAGCTTCTTCGATGATGGAGGACGATGCTGAGGCAGAGGGGCCATTGGCTGGCGGCGGCGGTGTCCCGGGTATGGCGAGGATCTCTACCTGAGCAACCTCATCAGCAGCGGCATAACTGTTGATGGTGCCGATCATCTATTTGAAAGTGAGGATACCCGTGGCCTATTACCACCTGAGCATATGCCGGAGAAGTGTGCCGTGATCCATCCCTTTGACAAAGTGGTAAACAACGTCATTGTCTGGGTAGTTCTCCAGATCGGATCATATCCGGAGCCATCTGGCGAGGTAATCTCAGGGGCTTTCACCCTCTCTCTGAATGCAGCGCGCCAGCTCAAAGATGGTTACCATGCCGATGAAGTGTGATCTCTTATTTCCAGACGCACGGGCTAACCCGACGGATTTGCAGTGATCTTCCACCATTATATCCTGCACAGGGGTGGTTTGGGTGGGCCTTGAATTTTTCTCATATATATCGGCAAACTCCAAAGAGAGATCCGACTTCAATCCTTCTGCGAATATGTCCTGCCCGTAGGCGGTCCGTGCAGGCCTTGACGATCCTCCGACTTCCAGGGAACTAGCGCCCGAGTCAGTTTCACCGATGAAGAGGTGGATGTACTCGATTGGAATAATCGAGCAGCGGGTGGTGTTTGTCTTCGCCGGGATCAAGAACTCGTCGGGAGGAACGATCGAAACTTTGTCTTAGAAGAGAACACATCCGATGGCTACGGTTTCACCGATTCTTGCGAAGAGCTTGGGCCTCGCCCGTTGTAGAGCCTAAAGAGCCTCTTGCCCCACGGTGGGCGCCAACTATCATGGTGTGATTTTTGTTGTTGCCCTAAAGGCTCCCATAGGTCCGGCTTATAAAGACGCCAGATCCTAGGGTTATAGGGAAGAGTCCTAGCTAGACAGGTTACAGAGTCCTACACTAGATACAACTAGTCTACGTGTCTTGTACTCCAAGGCTCCGGATACGTCACTGACTCCCTCGTAGCCTTCCTTTATCCGGCATAGGCCTCCCTTCTGGATCCATCTAACTGGGCCACCCAGCAGGCCATGGGCCTTGCTACCAACTGTGGGCCACCCGGATTATCCGAATTAGAGACATGCAATGGTGGTACTCATTTAGCATATCCCCAACACCATTGATTGGAAATGGCAAACACTCACCTAGAATAAAGTGAACCGTTTAGAATTCATCAAAAACTTTTGGGTTTATTTGATAAAATCAAAGTATTAACGAATAAGCCCTTGGAAACTTGTAAGACAAACTTGTAAGGGCAAAGCTAGTATTGCTAAAAGTTTGGTGCATTCTCGAGAAAGTGCGTTTCTCAACAATTGTGTTGATGAAGTAAAGTAAGAGCATGATGAAGGTCTTCGACCATGTATAAGAATGATTGAGAAACGTATCAAAATATGTTCTAGGATGTGACTCTTCATGTTAAAAGAAAAAAGAGATCAATGATTGTGATCATTGTAGTTTTCAGTTATGCTTTTACATAAAGTAGTAGGATTCACAAATATACCTTACACCTAGTGTATAAAGAAGTGTGAATTGATTGTCACGTTATTGGAATGAGACATACCTATGAACTATAAGGAAATTAATGGTAAACTAAAAGTTACAAGAGATCCTGAAATTAAAACTTCACTTGAGATTAGAAAGTAAAGTTATTGCTGAATCTCATCAAGTAAAGTTTTACTTGATATTTCTAAAGGACAACAAGGTCATAATAAATAAGTGGGAGTCTTAAAAGACAAAGCAAGATTCGCTAAGAAGTGTCTTGGATGAATTCAAATGAATTTTATTTAGAAAGGCTGAATGTCAGGTGGATCTTAGAATCTTGTAAAAGAAAGTCTCGAGTTGATAATTTATAAAGAGATTTCTAATTGTTAAAAATATCGAGAATATATGCAAAGTGCATAAAGTTGAGTGGGAGCTAGGGAGTCTTTCTAGATTAATATGTGAATGACATATTTTTGTGTGGAAGTATTGCAAAGTTTGAACTCGCATATATAGTTGACATATTTTGAGTGGGAGCTTTACAAGATTCATGTGTGTGAGTGACGCATTATGAATAAGGACCAAAAGCCAATAAATAAATAAATTTTGATTTATGGGAGAATACGATATTGAAATCTTGTAGATTAAGATATGTCCTATAAGATTATGTTGAATTGAAATTCCTAAAGGAAATTCTGAATGGTTCAGAATATGAATTGATTCAGGAAGAGTCCTAATAATTCAAAAGGTTAGGGAAATCATTAAGTATGATAGTCTATGATTTAATAAAATAATAGGATATTCACACATCCACTATGTTATGACATAGGATTCTAATTTGAAATCATGACAAATACTTAACAGAATCTGATCCATGTTCTTAGTTGGAAGAACAAGTTCGGAAAATGATAAGTGTAAATCATTGAACGATGAGCTGGGATTGTCCACATGATCTGGTGAGATCTGTAGACATGTTTCTGGATCTATAAAGACACCATATGTAACACCCCCGGGATCAGGGTTAGAAAAATCCCAGACCTCCGTCTGACATAAGCCTACCCTAGAGCTCGAGGACATTCAGTGAGAGAATCGATAACACAACAGTGACCCTACGACACAAAAATTATTACAACAAGCTCATAACTGAGAAAAGAACCAAATAGTTACAAGCAGAGGTCACTAGACACAAACATCAAACAATGGAAGTCAAATTATGATATTAAGAATATTGAACTTAAGAAATGGCCTAAGAGGCCTGAAACATAACGATGACGTCCCAACCCATAGATTCCAGGCTGCCGGCCGGGAACCCCAAGCTACTCGTCGGTATCAATGTCGTACCAAACTGATATTCAGGGAACACTTACTCTACTATAAAAGTATCAACAAAGCAAGGGTGAGTACAGGGTGTACTCAGCAAGACTTATGGCTGGTGGGGCTGTTTTGCATAAAACTATCTTTGTTTATAAAACAAGAGAGAGAAGAAGCTCGTCTAATCTAAATATTTTAAAAGGGGATAAGAGAGCGACATCTCAAAAGTATTGATCATCTTCTTTTGATATCCACCAAATCATCATCATCTACCAATTAGGATCACCCCCTCGTACCCATGAGGAAGCATCCTTAAGCACACGTTGCTCTGCCAAGTTTTACGATTAGGTTCATCTTCTCTATGATCTTAGAATTCGGTCACCAAGCATTCATAACCGTGAACACAACTTTTCGAAAAGATTAATACCCTATAGGGGTGTACAACTTTATCCACATGTACCAACCGACTCTGAATGCCAGTACATTATCCCTCTTCCTTGGAAGGCCGGCAGAGGGTGGTTGACCACGACCTTTACCTTGATTTTGCCGAGACCATGAGTCACGCCGTAAGGATGGTTCCACCGTAACGGGTTGAATCCTGAAGCCGGTCCCTAGAGATGTGAGGCGAGGTTTGTTTAACAGGGGTGCCGTCAACCCCAAGCAAAACGGTCCATGCTTCCCTACCTATTATGATGCACCTTCACCCGCCAAATCTTTCAAAAGGTTTTCTATGCATATGTCGAATGGAAATCCCGAACTATGTGACTCATGGAATCTACTAGGAAAGTTAGTCAATGGAGGGGTTCCCAAGCCCCGTGTGGTTGTACGCTCGTCTCAGTTCCAAAGGCAAGAACTCGGTTCCTAGTGGTGGCGAGCATGGGACTACAAAAACCACATCCCACTTTGGCCTCCCATACAGGCCTTAACATGTTTAACCTTTACCACTGATCTCACCTCATCAGTATATCTCGATATCCTGTTATACTAGATTATCTGCAACTGATACATCATCTAGATGAAACAGGCTCAACAACTAAGCATGGCTAAGCAGGACACAGATATAAGCTCTAGCAGTGCACACATGCCAAACCTAGTTATTCTTGGAGTAGCGGATCAGGTGATATAAGCTCAAGGGGAGTAATGCAATAGATATGATACTCTATATATCAATAAAAGACCACAGTAGAATCGTATGCATCATGGCAAGAATTGAAATACATTAAAAGCATGGGATTGTATAATGGTGGGGCTTTGCTTGCCTTTGCCCGTTGGTAACCAATAAGCAGATCTTTAAACATCTTGTACTTGACTTGATTAGAGTTGGTCAATTAGTGGTCTCTGAGCTTCGACGGTGTTGATCTCGGTCTTCGATCTCGATATCGTATTCTATCGGGAAGAATTAAACACCGGAAAGAGAGGAAACAATCAACACATAGCATAAATGCAATGCTCAAGCAAGGATGATGATATGACAAGTTAAATTGTGTTGTAATGAACCCCTAAAACATGCTTGACCATTTTAAACAGGTTCCTAGGGGTGCAAACCCTAAAACAGGGAGAACCTCAGAATCACTTGTGAGGGGTTACTATGTTATTCTAGTAAAAATTGTAATTAGAGTTGCTGAACAATGCATGAGTATAGATTTAAGAGATAGATCTCATTTTTCTAAGAATTTTGATATATTATTTATATTTTTATGATTTAATATGAATTACTTACGGATTTTACAAGATTAGACCAATTTCTGGAATTATTTAAACCATTTATGAAATTAAAACAAAACCGGTTAATGCATTTTATACCGGCGCAAACCTAGCCACAGTGGCTGACCGGTGGGCTTTAGGGCCACGTCGGCCTCCAAGCGAGCAGGGTGGGACCTAGCCCGGGTTTGACTGGGTCAGACCTGCGTGATGACGCTCGGGTGACATCAGTATGACGTCACGCCAGCGGCAACTCATAGCACGGTGGCGGGGGTGGCGATTGCGTGCACGAGGGGGGCTATGGGGATAGGCGTGTTCGATGCAGGAGGACACGGTGAGCCAGAAAAGGGCAGCACCACGACCTATTGGTCAAGGGAGCATGGACAGCAGTGAGGCTGAATGGCAGCGGTTGCAGGAGCACGACACAACGGCAATAGAGAGCGAGAGGAGGGGCGCCTCAGCACCAGGTGCTCACCGTGAGCGTGGTAGTGTGGCCGTTGATGCGAGGGGAGGTCGAATGGCACCTAATCAACAGCAGCGAGGAACATCGGGGTCGGGGAAGACAAGGTTGGTGGTGGTGATTCGGGGCACCCCGTTTCAATTCCTTTGTCAAGGAAGATCAACACGGCAAGGCGGAGCTCAGGGAGCCTTCGACTGGGCACGGGGTGGCTCGAGGCGATGGCAACGAACGGTCAACGGCGACTAGAGTTTCGGGTCTACGAGGGGAACGAGAGAGAGAGAGGCACTAGAGCAAGAGGGAATGGATGAGGCGGAGGAGACATGCTCGTGTTGGCCTTCTTTTACTCTCCGTACTGCGACGAACGATGCTGGGCCAGTGGCGCGGATCGATGGCGAGGGCGTCGGCACGCAGCCGCTTCCCGTCATTGTCGAAGACGACGAGAAACAGAAGGCCGAAGGGGTATGCGGGCCGAGTGGGCCACACGTGGGCTGCTGACTGCACGCATGAGCGGCAGGAAGAGAGGGAAAACATGGGCCGGCCTGGGCTGAGCTCTGGCTCCAGTTTTTCTTTCTAAAAACATTTTCCAATTTTGTTTCTATTTTTTGTTGGTATTTCGATTCACTGATTGTTTTGAAGTATTTGAAAATACCTGAGGGATTTGTAAAATATATGAAATACTTTAGAGACCCTATATAACAATTTGGGTACCATATATTTTGTAATTTTCAATATAGTCAAAACCATTTGAAGGGTTTTCAGAGAGAGAGAGAGAGAGAGAGAGAGGGAAATAGGTTTTAGGGTTTTATTTTCATTTCATCTTGTTTACATTTTTGTATTAGCAAAACAATGATGCTCATGTATGCACAATCAACCCTAATTACTATTTAAAAAATGGGGTGTTACATCTCTATCCCCCCTACGAGAATCTCGACCCGAGATTCCTAAAGTAGAAAGAGAAGAAAGGAAACAGGGTCACTCTAAGGATAAGAGGGAAACACACTAAACAACACACAAAGTATCTCATGGTCAACTCATGAATGGAGTGTTCAGAAATGACTCTGATATGACGACATGAAACACGTCAAGGTAAAGGAGGAAAAAAGGAGACGGTTTCAAGTTGTTAGATAGATGGTCTTCATAAGGATTGAGACCATAGAGCTTCAGAAGAGTTTAAGCTTCTGAACAGGAGAGCTTACAACAGAAATAACATGACCATAGACTTCGATAGGGAACCTCTACTAAACGGCTTAAGTAGAGATTTTAGGTTACAGAGATATGGATCAACAAAACCAAGCTGTTGAACTACTTTTGAAAAGGGGTTTTGTGGAGCCTCTAATAAACTACTTTTCAGGTCACTCTTTCATCCAACAGAAGGCCAAGACATAAAGGGGTTTTGTGGAGAGTACTCATAAGAGTCACAAGGAACATGTAACAAGAGAAACTTCTGATTACCAAAATTATAGTCTCTCTTCTAAAATGGTCAAGAAAAATAAAGAAAACTCTTTATTCATCCAGGTATATCAAAATCTTTGCCAAAGATCGTGATATCACTTTTACACCACCAAGATGAATAGTTAAGAATATTCCTGATGACACGAGAAAGTAAACTTCATTCTCAGACTTCAATTATTTGGCAAACAACAAACAATTTCCAACATAAAAGGGTCTGGAGGACCAACCTAGAGACATTTAGCAATGCTACTTTAAATGTTCTTCTTGATGTTATAGAAAGCAGACGTCAAGTGAAGGTCGGACTTTGGAGACAAAGGAAACCATAAGCACAACTCCTATTATAAATCATATAAGAAGCCTGATGCGTCCATTTTGCATCACTATTCTATATCATAATTTACTGTTATTCATTGATATATTTCATATTAAGAGGTGATACTTATGTTGTTTCATCTATTTTTGCATATCGGATGACTTTTGGAGGATGAACTGCCGGAGTCAGGATTCTGATGGAAAAAGCGGTGTCCATATGCAATATTCACGAAGATCGGAAAATTCCAGAAAATATATGGAAAATCCTATTTTCCAGAAGACGAAGGAAGCTAGAAGGGGAGGCAGAGATGGGCCACAGGGGTCCACACCACCCCCTGGCACGTCCCCCCTAGGCCGCGCCACTAGGTGGTGTGGCCACCCTGGCCCACCTCCTGTGTTGCCCTTTCGCCTATAACTTCCTCTCGAAACCCTAATACTCGGGGGCAACCACAGAAAGATTCCACCTCCACTGCGGGGTGGAAACTACACAGAGAGAAAGAGCTCTCCGGCAGGCAGATATCTGCCAGGGAAATTCCTTCCCGGAGAGGGGATATCATCACCATCAACATCGTCATCAAGCTAGACTTCATCGGGATCATCATCATCATCCTCACCCACATCTCCACCAGCACCATCATCACCACTCCATCCCACTGTAATAATTGGGTTGAATCTTGCATAGTTCTTAGGGGAAACTTTCCTGGTGTTGATTACTTTTGTAGTTGATGCTATCGAGTGGAACCGTTGAATTATTATTTATGTTCAGATTGTTATTCATCATTATATCATCTCTGATCTTGATCCATATGATGTCTCGTGAGTAGTTCATTTAGTTCTTGAGGACATGGGAGAAGTCATGTTGCTAGTAGTGGAATTGTGTTGAAGTAATATTCAATGGTTTGATATTTAAGTTGTGGTGCTATTATTCTAGTGGTGTCATGTGAGCATCGACTACATGATACTTCACCATTTATGGGCCTAGTGGAATGCACTGTGTATTTGGCTACTAATTGTGGGGTTGTCGAAGTGACAGAAACCTGAACCCCATTAGGAAACCTTTGCACAAGGGAGTGTAGGATATCAGAGTTTAATGTTGTGATTAGGTTTTTATCTTAATTACTTTCTTGTAGTTGTGGATGCTTTCAAGGGGTTTAACCACAAGTATATACTAGTCCAAGTAAGGTCGGTACATTAGCATAGGTTCACCCACACAACACTTAGTCCAAGTAAGTGCTAGAAATACTGAAGTTTATACTGTTGATCATATTTTTCCTGAACCTTATAATGAGAAAATACCTTTCCCTGCTAAGGTAAAGGAACATTATATTATGGCTAATGTGTTAGCAAAAGTACAAACAAAGTGGTAGAACGTGATGAACAAATAAATATTGAACATGTAGTAGCCATTGTGAAAGACCTTGTCACTAAAAATGTAGAATATGGGCACATTATCTTTTGTGAAGATGCTTCTAATATTTTCTCTCATCCTAGTAAAGTTAGGAAAGCTAGTGTTCCTATGATTTCCGTTAGAATTGGTGATCATTGCTATTATGGTTTATGTGATATTGGTGCAAGTTCAAGTGTTATTCCTTATGAGCTTTACAAAGAAATTATGCATGAAATTGGTCCTTGTGAACTTGAATACATTAATGTGGTTATTCACCTTGCTAATAAAGAAACCATTTGTCCAATTGGTATAGTGAGAGATGTGGAAGTTCTTTGTGGTAAGATTAAATATCCTACTGATTTTCTAGTACTTGGTTCAGCAGCTAGTAAAACTTGTCCTATCATTTTTGGTAGACCTTTTCTGAACACTTGTGGAGCTATTATAGATAGTAAGAAGGAGAAAATTTTAACTAAGTTTTATGGATAATCTTATAATTTTAGCTTTTCCAAATTTGCTAAAGCTCCTTATGAAAATGATTTGCCTAATGAGGATTTTAGAGTTGAACAACTTGCTTCTATTGATCCAGTTTTTGACCTTCAACCTCTGTTTGATGATTTTAAGTATGCTCATTCTAATGATAAGAATGTTTCTTGTGATAGTTATATTGTTAAATTTATTCATAGTACTACTGAAAGTTATTATGAGAGAGGGAAACATGGTTTTATGCATCTCAATAATATTAAGTTTCCCCGCTTTATGTTGAAAGCTTTGAAGTTGCACCTGTTCTGCCTTCCTATGCTAGTAGCCTCTTGTTTCAATAATTTGTTTTCTTACAAAACTCCCTTGCATAGTAAGTGGGTTAGACTCAAATGTGTTGGATATTTGCTTATTGATGCTCTCTTTTATTCAAATTCATATCTCCTATGAGAGCATCACTGAAATTATCATGCCCATCTTAATGGCTATAAAGAAAGAGCTTTTGGGAGACAACCTATTTTATTTTTGTTTTTAGTTTTTTTTGTTTTGTTGAGTCTTGGAAGTTATTGCCTCTGTAATAACCCCTCCTTATCCTTTTTGTTTGGTTTTTGTGTCAAGATCAGCCTCTTTTGAGAAGTAGGTGAGTTGTGGGGAAGTTACTATCCCAGAACAGATTTTTGTGCTTCACTATAAAAATTCGTGAGAAATCCCAGTATGTTGGATGGAGCTGTAATTTTCTTTGCTTGTGTCCCAAGTTGTTATACAACTTTCTTTAGTTTTGCACTTTTTTATTTGAGCAACAAAAGATTTTTAAAAAAATCAATCCTTACCTGCTGGTCTTATTTGAAAGATTTTTTCCATTATTTGCATCTGCTTCTTAAATCGATTTCTTTTAAATTATTTTTGGGATTTTTGAAAGGAGTTGCTACAGTAGCTTATGTTTTGATGGATTTTAGTTGAAATTGAACCCAAATATTCTTTACCTTGCATACACTAATGTTGCTAATGAAGATTGTGTGAAGCTTTGTATGAAAGGAACTTTCAAGTGTTGGAGAGAAGGAATCTGTAGAGTCCATTTTCGAATAGGTAAAAGTGCTAGAAATAAAAGGTTCGCGAAAAACATTTATTTTTATATTTTTGCAGTTTTTATTCCATATGGAAGATAACGAGTCGAAACAGGGAAGGAAACGGAGCCCGGGTGGCCCACACCACCTAGTGGCGGCCCCACCTGGCTGCGCCACCAGGGGGTGTGACCACTCCGGAGCCCGTCTCCGTCCCATTTTCGCCCAGTACCTTCCTTATGTCGTAAAACTTCATAATATATAATCCCTTGTACCCCCCGAGGTCCGTATATCGTATTCTCATTGTGTTTTCGTTTCGATCTGTTTCTCTCAGGAACTAATCCCAAGTTTAGAAGCACAAGGGTCTCCGCCAACGACAAGGGCAAGAAGCCCGTGGAAGATGATCTTCAAGACACCAAGCAGGAGGAGGAGATCTTGGTTGGGGATGAAGAAGAAGTGGAGGAAGACAAGCGTCCGTGCACCCGCGCCACCATTGCAAGCATTGGAGTGGTGGCAAACCCTATCAAGCTCAATAGGACGGCACATATGTCTACAGGAGGAAAAGTTATGCGTCTTTGCTTGTCTCCACGGTCACTTCCTTCCCGCACCAAGAACCCCCTCCATACTCTTATACATGAGCAACAATGCCAAAAGTTGCCCAAAGGGATGTTTCCCTCTAGTTGGGATATTCCTCGTTCTAACCATGCAGGGAAAGAACACTCTAAGGAGTAAGAGTGGGGAAAGAATCACAAGGACTGGGATTCTCGGTCCGACATGATCATGAACCTCATTGAGCATAATTAAGAGCTGATTCGTACTCTAGCCTTCGAGATTGAGGATTTGAGGAAGTTGATTGAAAAGCTTATCGAGAGAACACCACCACCGAAGGAGTAATTCGTCATCAGGTTTTGGCATCCTGTTGGTTGTTCCAAGCTAGGGGGAGTGTCGTGGTATCACATCATTATCTTTCATCCTTTTACCTTTTTAGTAGAGTCATATCATGAATAGAGAAGTTATCATATAGGATGGTTTGCATTGTGGAAGTATCTCTCCTCTAGTTGGTATCTATGTATCCCTTGGTGTGAGTGCCTTTATGGAATATTAATGAGAAGTTTCATCATTTACTTTTTGCACATCTTATTTTAGTTTGCAATATCTATTATATGATTGACCTTGTTGATTAGTATTGGTATCACTTTGGGAGCATCAAGTAAATTTAAATTGGTTTTGGCAAAGCGAGCTCTGGTCAGTAGCAACACTTTTTAAGGTTTGAAAGGAAAAGAGAAAAGCACTTATAGGTATTTTATACCATTTATTTTCTTTCTTGATTGTCTCATAAGCTTAGTATTATTTAGTTAAGATCTTTTGTGTTTTCAAGGAAGATTGCATGTTTGGTTTTATCACTTGTATGTTTGCTTGTTTCCTTCAACTCTTATGCTTGCTACCCAGCCTTGCTAGCCAAAAACCTGTATTGAGAGGGAATGCTTCTCGTGCATCCAATCCTTGAACCAAAACCTATGCCATTGTGTCCACCATATCTACCTATTAGCATCATTGCTATTCCAAGTAAATTCTCGAGTTTCATCTATCTTTCAAATTAAAAGTTCTTTTGTTATGTGAAAACTAGTTAGTAAAGCTCTCACGAACTTGATGGCACACCTAATTTTCCTGCTCTTAATAAACTTGAACCATTGTGTCATCTATGTTGTATATGATTGCACTTATAAGTTGGGAATTAGCAGAACCATGCTATCACGGGGAACGCTTTCAACACCTGTAAATATCTACCGAGTTGATATCATGATCTTTTGTTTATGGATGTCGATGGTGTGAAATAAAAGGGGAGCTTGTAAGTCCATGGAGTTATGTATATGTGTTAGATAAACGCCTAGGACGGCTAGCCTAAACCATGCCTAATCATGGTGGAAACTTACAGCATCACCATAGTGAGCAATCTACGAAGCATCCTCAGAAAAAAAATATAAAAAAAGAGAAAATATATATATGCACCATTCTCATGGTAAATAAAGGATCGCTGAGATGCTCATTGTCTGTTGCCTTGTCATTTTGATATGGGATAGCTACTGTGTCATGGGGCAAGGGGTACCCCGTTGGCAGTTCTCTATGATATACATATACTTACAATGACAAGAACTTACCGGTCATTAAAGTTGAGTAGCATGAGGAACGACCCTCGTACTCAAGGGACATAAGATTGCCAACTTATGATTTGTCAAGCATACACTCCATATTTGTTCACTTTAACCTTAATCACCTCAAGATGCTTATGATAGGGGCAATGAGAGCTCAAATCTAGTAAGTACCATAATATTTTGGAAGCTCTTTATGAAACTTGAAATCCCTACTTCCCTCTACGAAGGGCCCTTCTTTTACTTTTTAGTTGAGTCGGTAAACCTATTCCTTTCTATCTCCAGCAAGCATTTGAGTTGTTGTGATTCAATCATTCATATGTTGATTTATTCAATCATGTTTCTTATCTTCTTTGTTTTGCACATTGCTCTTATCTAAATGAATATTACTTTGAAAGCTATGTTGTGAAAATCCCTTTATGTTTGAGCAAAAGGACACCTGTTATAAACTTCATTACGAAAGCTTTGCTTGAAAACTAAGTATGATTTGTCAACTATTCTCTGACCAAGAACAAAGTTTGCCATTACCAATTATGATTTGTCTTTATGCATCTTTATTGTAACTCCCATACTCGTTGCAAGTTAAGTTATATAATGGTGATTTATTTTCTATTATGAGTTGTGTATTGGTGAATGTGATGCTTCTTATCCGTATTATTTTTATCGACACTTCACTCCATAAACATGTGGTCATGTTTACTGAGCTTAGTTTTCGCTTGGGGACAAGCGATGACATGGTTATACCCTACGGGTACGTAACTTCAGCATACCTGGTCCAGCCCAAGGAAGGCCCACGGCCAATATACGCCAGCCCATGAAGATTTTCGGGTGGCCCAGGCCCATGACGCCTTCGGATCCTTGAAGAACAAGACTAGAGTTTCAATACAACTTGTAACCTACGCGTATCGGTACCCGAGACCTAGCCTCCCCATATATAAAGGCTAGGAGGGTCCAACGAGGAGGACACCCAACAACGATTACACCCAACAACGAGACACCCAACAACGATTACACCCTGCGATTACGACATACACACCTCCACGCCAGATCGAATCTGCGCACCCTGTAACTTTCGGTTCCGCCGCAATAATAAAAGAGCAAGCAGGAGTAGGGTTTTCCTCCAGGCCCGAACCTGGGTAAATCCCGTCCCTGGTTGCTTGTCCGTTAACCGTACACGATCTCCAGATCCCCATCTTCTACAAAACCCAAGTCCATAACAATGGGCATTGAGTTGAAACCTCGCCAATTGGCGCCGTCTGGGAATTGGGGCTGCTGATTGTGCGGTTCCGACCCGATCGATCTACAACTCTCGGAACGGAGAATCACCTCCTCTTGGCGCTCGACTTCACCGCCCACTCCGGCCACCAAGAATGATTTAGAGCCCCTAGGCGACGGACTCAAATTTTGTTCGAGCTTCGCCTGTGGGACAACCGGCACCCTCCGCCCCCGGCGGATGCCCGTGTACCGATCAGGCCCGCCAGGTTTCCACACCTGCGTTACGACGCCACCATCAACAGATGAGTTCTACAGCAGCAGCTGCTGCAGCTCCGATCTTTGCGATCCACCTTCGGATGAAGGGACCTACGGTTCCGGATCCGAAAGCTGCGGCAGCAGCCAACCAATCTACAGGCGATATCTGTGCGCCGCAGTCATCCCTCCGCCTCGGCGACCAGCCGCGTCTTTCGGCTGCGGTGACCCGGTGTGGTCTTCGACTCGGGGGCTCCCTCGACATTAGTCACCCGATGCGGTTTTCGGCTGTGATGAACCGATACATCCTTCGGATGCCGGTAATCTTCGGATGCGGAGCTCGCTACCACCATTAACTCCGGAAACCCATCGCTATGATGGTCGGTGGTTACGCGCGTCAAGGTCTGGCGCGACTCCACTACCGTGTCGACTTCGGCCCACGACAACTACCAATAAAGCTAAGTTTTCCTCTACTTAGAGCTGATTTTATTTTTTAACTACCACTAGAAACACTCTGGGCTGCGCCCTCTTCGAGTAACCTAATGTGCCATCGGCTCCACGCACTCGAGCACCTCGAACGCGACAGCCCGAGTAGCTGATTCTGCCTGATCGTCGAATCCTTGAACGCCGAGTGCCTCGGCAAGGTACTGAGACTAAGGGTAATCAGGCTAACGAAAAGGCCTAGCATACAGTGCAAAAGTGTCTGACTCGATCGGCACCAGAATCTTACTATACAAGCCGAAAGGCAAATATTCTTTACAAGATACAAGTACTTCACAATTCGTCATGTTTTTCTGCAGCTTACAAGGATGTCAAATGCGTTGAGCTATTCTATTGGGTCCTCCAACGGAGTCGACCAGCGCCAGTCACGTCAATAGACGCCAAGACCCGAGTCGAAGCATTCCTCGGATGACCACATCAATCATCGACAAAAGCGGCGCTGGCCGCGCACCCGACAGAAGCAACCGCGTCAACTTCATCCGCAACATCGACTCCTTAGAATGCCGCATCACTCCGCTACGTCAACTCTTGGATCCTTATGCGTGAGACGCTGACTCGATGCACTTCCGGGTCAGTGGCTTCTCCTCGCATGAGTCTCCACTCGAGTCTGCGATTCGACTAGACACTCGGGGGCTACTCCTATCAGGAGCGCTGGTCGCGCACCCGATGTACTTCCGGGTCAGCGGTACGCCCGCAAGATTGTCGATTGCGTCTACAAGATACAAGACTCGAGTCTCTGCCTGAGTCTACGACTCCGCCAGACACTCGGGGGCTACTCCAAACTGGAGCGATGGCCGTTCACACACAAGATCTTCGAGTCCTACGCCGAGTCTACGACTCCACTACGGACTCGGGGGCTACTCCCATAGGGAGGAAGGATTTCAGCATCCGAAAATTTTCGAGTCCTACGGACTAAACAACTGAGCAATGCTTGCACTAAAAGTCTCCGCCGAGTTCACGACTCAACAAACACTGGGTTACTCCCATAGGGAGCGCTGGTCACGCACCCTATGAAATCTTCGACTGCGATCTTCCGGATCCGCATGCAAAAACTTTTCGGCAACTCTGCCCCAATTAATGCTAAGTGAGTAACATCCTCCTTGGCCACCCGAAACACCTCCGCGGTGATAAACATTCGGATGCTGCGTCTGCGACGCAAAGATAAGACCTACGGATATCATCTGATGGCCTGGCAACGCACCTGACTGCGCTCTGCTAGTATGAATCCGTACCAGCAGGTACAATGAAAAATCCCGACGGACGCGTTGGGTACATCATTTAAAAACACTGGAATTCCACTCCTGTAAGTCCTCCGCGGCCTGAGTCGAATTACGCCAGCATATGTTCCGGGTTCGAGTCGAGGGACTCGCACCTGAAGAAGATCGTGTTGTTTTGTCCTAAGACGATTAACTGACACTGATCCGTCGGGTGAGTCAGGCACACGCATCAACAATCCCTACACATTCTCTTGAAAAACAGAGTTACACCCGAAGGATTGAAGAGTCCTCAGCCGAATCTACGATTCGACTAAACACTCGGGGGCTACTGACATGGTTATACCCTATGGGTACGTAACTTCAGCATACCTGGTCCAGCCCAAGGAAGGCCCACGGCCAATATACGCCAGCCCATGAAGATTTTCGGGTGGCCCAGGCCCATGACGCCTTCGGATCCTTGAAGAACAAGACTAGAGTTTCAATACAACTTGTAACCTACTCGTATCGGTACCCGAGACCTAGCCTCCCCATATATAAAGGCTAGGAGGGTCCAACGAGGAGGACACCCAACAATGATTACACCCAACAACAAGACACCCAACAACGATTACACCCTGCGATTACGACATACACACCTCCACGCCAGATCGAATCTGCGCACCCTGTAACTTTCGGTTCCGCCGCAATAAAAGAGCAGACAAGCAGGAGTAGGGTTTTTCCTCCGGGGGCCTGAACCTGGGTAAATCCCGTGTCCCCTGGTTGCTTGTCTGTTAACCGTGCCACGATCTCCAGCATCCCCATCTTCTCCAAAACCCAAGTCCATAACAATGGGCATTGACGAGTTGAAACCTCGTCAAGCAAGGTCTAAGCTTGGGGGAGTTGATACGTCCATTTTGCATCACTATTCTATATCATAATTTACTGTTATTCATTGATATATTTCATATTAAGAGGTGATACTTATGTTGTTTCATCTATTTTTGTATGTTGGATGACTTTTTGAGGATGATCTGCCGGAGTCAGGATTCTGATGGAAAAAAGCGGTGTCCAGATGCAATATTCGTGAAGATCGGAAAATTCTAGAAAATATATGGAAAATCCTATTTTTCCAAAAGACGAAGGACACTAGAAGGGGAGGCAGAGATGGGCCACAGGGGGCCCATACCACCCCCTGGCGCGCCCCCCTGGGCCGCGCCACCAGATGGTGTGGCCACCCTAGGCCACCTCCTACATCGCCATTTCGCCTATAACTTCCTCTCGAAACCCTAATACTCAGGGGGACCATAGAAATATTCCTCCGCCTTTGCGGGGCGGAAACAACAAAGAGAGAAAGAGCTCTCTGGCAGCCAGATTTCTGCCGGGGAAATTCCTTCCCGGAGAGGGGAGATCATCACCATCAACATCGTCATCAAACTAGACTTCATCGGGATCATCATCATCATCCTCACCCGCATCTCCACCAGCACCATCATCACCACTCCATCCCGCTGTAACAATTGGGTTGAATCTTGCATAGTTCTTAGGGAAAACTTTCCCCGTGTTGATTACTTTTGTAGTTGATGCTATTGACTGGAACCATTGAATTATTGTTTATGTTCAGATTGTTATTCATCATATATCATCTATGATCTTGATCCATATGATGTCTCGTGAGTAGTTCATTTAGTTCTTGAGTACATGGGAGAAGTCATGTTGTTAGTAGTGGAATTGTGTTGAATTAATATTCAATGCTTTGATATTTAAGTTGTGGTGTTATTCTTCTAGTGGTGTCATGTGAACGTCGACTACATGATACTTCACCATTTATGGGCCTAGGGGAATGCATTGTGTATGGCTACTAATTGTGGGGTTGCCGGAGTGACAGAAACCTGAACCCCCGTTAGGAAACCTTTGCACAAGGGAGTGTAGGATCTCAGAGTTTAATGTTGTGGTTAGGTTTTTATCTTAATTACTTTCTTGTAGTTGCGGATCCTTGCAAGGGGTTTAATCACAAGTATGTATTAGTCCAAGTAAGGTCGGTACATTAGCATAGGTCACCCACACAACACTTATCCAACCAAAGGAGATCACTCAACTATATGAAGCGAAATCACTTGACAGTATTCCCATGTGTCCTCGAGAACGTTTGGTCCTCATAAGTAATACAACCAGCTTGTCCTTTGCTGAAGAAAGGATTGGGCTACTTGATGCAATTATTATTGTCTTCATTTACTTGCATTTTATTTCTCTACATTATCAAAAAAAACCTAAAAATCCGTTTGCTAAGTATTTACAGAGAATTCCTGATCCAAACCACTAGTCAACACCTTCTGGTCCTCATTGGGATCGACACTCCTATTTATCAAAAGTACTAAGATACACCCCCTATACTTGTGGGTCATCAAAGCCTCACGAAGAGTAGTTGTTATTGCCGAATCAAGAGAATATTAAAGTAGGCCTTTCAGCTAAGTGTGTTAACCATTACATCAATCTTGCCATATTTACAAAGATACCTATGTCAAAACCTTGAAGAACACCCACCAGCGTAGCTATTTGAAATTCAGCTCTGGTTAAGTGGTATGATACTTCAGAATCGGCATGTTCGAATAGAAAGTGTGTAGCATTTACCACAAGGTAAAGTTTCTAGATTTTCAAGATATGGACTATAGTGTTAAGCTCAAAAAGGATGAGCTAGATTGATAGATCCATGTATTAGCAACTTGTCAGAAGACAACTGCGCCTACATGAAAGTACTTGCGCTAAAATACACATGTGTCCTTAAGGTAAAAAGATAACTCTTCTCGAATCCATGGTGAAATCTTTCAACAATTACATGTGAATCAGAGAAGATTTCTTCTAACACCCAGAACACATTCTTCAAGATAACACGAAGATAGTTCTCAGAAGTTTCCAACATTAATGCCAATTGTTCCATATGAATATTTTATAGCATAGAAAAGTTAAGGATGCCCATTGATGGGATCCACAACAAACTTATCAAGACACTCCAAGAAGATGGGCTCATATGTTGTATGAACAAGGCAAACATATTGGTCATACCAAAGGGCATGAAGATGTACTCAAGTGAAACATCATGAGTAGAAACACCATCAAATTAGTCCTTGGAACTGAGTTTGATTTGACGATAACCCAAATCAAATCAAAGGTGGGGAAGATAACATATCCACAAAGGAAATACTATCTTTCTTAAGAATGAACGAAACTATACATCCCGCATAGAAGGAACAAAGTCGAATAGAACTTTTGTCTTATAACCCTCCAAGTTGTTGTTTAAACTCAACCAACTAGTTCGAGGGTATTCAGTACGGATCCTCAGAGAAAGGATAAGTTCAGAGAACTAGCTTACTCAAGAACTTTACAGCATGGTCATGTGGCAACATGGTGATACTTCTAGTAGACATCTGGAATGTCACGAACCACCGATATGTCACTTAGTTTGAGAGGAAACTTGCTTGGTAAGGCAAGAGTACATAGTCTCAGAGCTTCGACAAAGCCTAACTCTTTGACTGAGGATAGTGCACCAGAATAACGAACTTGATAACACAATCATTCTTCTCTTAGTGATAGGGTTAAGTAATCACACTAAGAATGACACAAATGTCATTAGAGTTCAAAGCATTAAGAATTGATAAGAATCTCATATGGACACATTATTACACACACGCATCACTCACAAGCACGAGAGCTCGAAGGGTGGGTAAATATGTGTAAGAGCATCACTTCATTAAGAGGGTCATGAAACTCAACATGACCTCTTAGTATAAAAGGGTGTGATACTTTGAGGTGGAACAGATAGAAGCTAATCAATGCATCTTGACCTGCGGATTACAACCCTTTGACCTGGTCCTAGATATGATGAGGTACTGGAGTTTGTTTCTTCTGACATCCTGAAATGGTTTGTCTTGATGGATCGCAAGAGTATCTTGCATTGGAAGACACCAATGCTCAATTACTACTTGACTACCAATTGGTAGACAAAGGTCGGAAAGCAACAAGGGAAAATGAATATTCTCAGGATGGAATCCCGAGACGTGGATGCATAAGGCAACAACCTTCCGAAAACCAACACAAAGAAAGGGAAAGGTGTGGCAGAGTCACGAATGTAGGTGTGAGACTCACAAGGAGCTCTTGTCATGATCTATTTGGTTCCTTTAAAGAACATCTGCCATAGCTAGTGGTAGGGGAAGTCCTTAGTTGTCACAACTCAATCACAACAAAGACCACAAGTTTGAAGGCTAGAATTATAATACCAGCCATCCTGAGGTAATGGGTGGACATTAACGACAGGGGACAAACGATTGGATCTTGGGTTAAATATCAACTTCATTTACAAGATTCGCAGCAATTGAATCCCCCACAATCCGGGAACTTTGGTTCAAGTCCAAGGGTTAAACCCGAGAAAATAAGTAACTACTACTTGAGTGACACAACGTACACCACAAGGTAGTAATCACGAGGTAGCTTCCAAGATAACAAATAACTTCTGAAGTACCCAAACAAATAAAAAGGAGACACATGAGGCGAAAGGAAACCTCAAATCCTAGAATATAACACTGTGCAACATTATATTGTAGGCACCATAAGACAGAGAGATCATGATGGAAAGGAATCGTCAGACGAAGCAGAACAAGGAACACACAACACACACAACTCTAGAGAACTCAACACTAGGTCAACTCGTTTAGAAACGGCATGCCCAGAAGGCACCTAATCTTTGAAAGACTAAAAGAGATATCAAAACTTTTACAAATTTAACACCAGATAAGATGACCCGGAATAAGAGTGATGCTAGATAAGAAGTGAAAGAAGCATACTAGAGTTTTCGCAAATACTTTTAATCTTTGAAATAGTTTTTTGCAAACACTAGACTCAACATCGACCAATAGCAAGGTTTTCCTACATTTGGTACTGCTCTGATACCAAAACCTATAACACCCCCGGGATCAGGGTTAGCCAAATCCCAGAACTCCGTCTAACATAAGCCTACCCTATATCTCGAGGATATTCAGTGAGAGAATCGGTAACACAACAGTGACCCTACGGCACAAAAATTATTACAGCAAGCTCATAACTGAGCAAAGAACCAAATAATTACAAGTAGAGGCCACTGACCACAAACATCAAACAACGGAAGGCAAATTATTCTATTAAGTATAGCAAACTTAACAAATGGCCTAAGAGGCCTGAAGCATAACGATCACGTCCCAGCCATAGATTCCAGGTTGCTGGCCAGGAACCCCAAGCTACTCGTCGGTATCGATGTCGTACCAAACTGATCTTCACGGAACACTTACTCTACTACAAAAGTATCAACAAAGCAAGAGAGAGTACATGGTGTAATCAGTAAGACTTATGGCTGGTGGGGTTGTTTTGCATAAAGCTATCTTTGTTTATAAAACAAGAGAGAGAAGAAGCTCGTCTAATCAGAATATTTTAAAAGAGGGTAAGACAGCGGCATCTCCAAAGTATTGATCATCATATTTTGACATCCACCAAATCATCATCATCTACCAGCTAGGATCACCCCCTCGTACCCATGAGGAAGCATCCTTAAGAACACATTGCTCTGCCAAGTTTTACAATTAGGTTCATGTTTCCTATGATCTTAGAATTTGGTCACCAAGCGTTCATAACAGTGAACACGGATCTTCAAAAAGATTAATACCCTGCATGGGTGTACAACTTTACCCACATGTACCAACCGACTCTTAATGCCAATACATTAGCCCTCTTCCTTGGAAGGTTGGCAGAGGGTGGTTGACCATGACCTTTACCTTGCTTTCGCTGAGACCATGAGTCACGCTGTAAGGATGGTTCCATCGTAACGGGTCAAATCCTGAAGCCAGTCCCTAGAGATGTGAGGCGAGTTTGGTATACCAGGGGCACCGTCAACCCCAACCAACCCGGTCCACGCTTCCCTACCTGTTATGATGTACCTTCATCCGCCAAATCTTTCAAAAGGTTTTCTATGCATATGTCAAAGGGAAAGCCTGAACTATGAAAGTTACTCAATCAAGGGGTTCCCAAGCCGCGTGTGGTTGTATGCTCGTCTCGGTTCCAAAGCAAGAACTCGGTTCCTAGTGGTGGCGAGCATGGGACTACAAAAACCACATCCCACCGTGGCCTCCCATACAGGCCTTAGCATTTTTAACCTTTACCACTAATCTCACCTCATCAGTATATCTCGATGTCCTATCATACTAGATTATGTGCAACTAATACATTGTAACACCCCAAAAATATTAATGAGGATCAATTTCTAATTAACCAAGATTAGGGTTAACAAAAGATTTTATTAATTAAATTCAAATCTTAATGCTTGTGTGTATGAATGCTTGCAATGACATGTTTGATTGTTGTGAATGATGAGAAATGGTTTAAAGATCAAAACCATATCATCTAGGTCATCTCCAAACCAGATCAAAACAAAAGAAAATCAAAATATGAAGCCTATGACCTAATGGTCATTTTTGCCCAAGTTAACCACTAGCTCACTTTGAGCATCTCTAGCAACTAATCTCAAACAGAAACTTTTCCATTTCTTTTCTCCCCTTGCTAGACCTAGTGATAGTAAACACAATGGAACTTTTCAACCTTGTAGAAACAAATCCAAACCCATTTGAGAGGCAATTCAAAATTAAATCTATCTTATGTATCAAGATAGCCATTTTTGGAAAATCACTCAAACCTTCACCACTTAGCAAACCATTGCACCCAGAGACTACCAAGATTACTAACAAAACACTCACCAAAAATCACCGAAAAAATGTGATGGTTTATTTCTTGCGGCCATTAGATCGAACACCTGGTGATCACAGTACAAACTCAACCACTATACACTGTTTTGATCAAACCTTTGATCATATTTGTGACCTCACCAAGATCACACGTCGTGCCCTTAACTCCCTCAGTACCAGCCCGTGCAAAGGAGCTCTCTCACTCGATCAAATGAGAAGTGCAAAAATCATACCTGAGCTCACCTTGCCACCTCGACACGGACACGCCGCCACAGACCGCACCGCCCTCACCCACGATGTCTAGGAGGTAGCCCTAACCTCACCTCATATGCATGTGCATGCCTCGACCAAAGACCGCTCGAGGAGACGCCAGCACAACTGTGCCCATTTAACACCAGACCATGCGGATCGCCGAGCCAGAGCGCCAAGAAATCTCGCGCGCACACGCCACGCCTCGCTCTCGCTTTGCTCCATTATGTTCGCGATGACTCCAGCAAGCTCCCAGACACGATCGTTTGACCGCGCGCTTGCCGTGACCACCGAACGTCGTGATGATTGCCGATGGTGCCTCCATAGAGCATGGATGTTCTAGAACGATTAAGACCGCACCTCGCCATGCCACTGTGCGCATGACGATCGCCCTGAAGCACCGCGTCGACCTTGGCCATGACAATAGCTCACTGTAACTGCGTCGCTGGCGAGCCCGAGCCATGCCGCCATGTCCCCCTCGGCGCAGTATAAATAGAGCCCTCCCCCGACCTCAGAACGCACACCATTCCACTCCTCTCTCACCCAGGAACATCTCTGACACAACCCTGGAGCAAGGCAAGCACCACCTTGCCGGAGTCCGCCTTTGTAGAGGAAGGAAGGAGCCAATGCTAGGAGCCGCCCCAGGAACTGCCGCGACCACCAGTCAAACCGCCGTTGTCGACTCGTTTGTTCGCCCCCATCGCTTGACCTAGCTGGAGCCCTGGTAAGCCCCCGACGACCCCTATCGTATCGCTAGGGTTCTGTCTCACGCGCGTCCTGTGACGGAGACGACGACGCTCAGCTGTTGATCGTGCTCTAATTCTAAGCCCCAGATTAGTTGATACCGCTTCGCGTTTGATTAGCCGCTGACAGGTAGGACCAGCCCTGGAGCAGCCCGCTGCGCGCCCGTTGCGTAGTTGGTCCAGCCAATTAGCATTCCCGCGCGCAGCCCATCGATTCAAATTTAGATGTGTCTTTTATTTGAAAACCCCCATAATGTAGGTAATTTTAAAAATCAATTCAGGAAGTTTCACATCACCAAATTGAATGAATCCAATTTTGTTTGAAAGAAAATAAAAATATCTAATCACTCCCGTTGGACTTAAACAGTTTGAAACTATAGATCACCCTTGGTAAAAATAACAAGACAGTAGATTTTAGCACTTCAAACATTTTTCTAAAATCAATCATAAGTGATTTTGAGTTGATTCCAACTCTCAAAAATCACATTGGACAAGACCTTTATGAATATGTAAAAATATACATACTTACATAGAGTAGTCCTGGACCAAAATTAAAGAATGGCTATATAGTCATTTCTAGCCTCTAAAATATTATTAAATAGTAGTGTTAAGCTTTGTAAATTAGGCCAACCACTTTAAATCTCATTCTCAAGTATTAGAATATGTGGTGATGACATGTGTCAATAAGATCCCATATTTGAATTGAAGAATATTAAATCTTAAGTAACTTTTCAACGAGTAGAAATTACTTTTCTGAAAATAAGATAAATAAAATCGTATCACCCTTTTCTTTTAATGATAGAGATGATGCTAGATCATCTAGAGTAACCCCTTGTGTGTTAAGTAGAGGTAGTTAAGTATTGTTTGGTGATTATGTACCTCGTATTTATTTATACACGCTAGTATCAATCTGGGCTACGAGGAGGAAGAATTTTACGAAGACGAGGAAGAAAACTTCGACCACCTTACCAACCAAGGAAAGCTAAGCTAAACCATGCAAGCCTCACTTGCAAGCCTTTGTGATACCACTTTGATTTTTGCCAATCCCAAGTTTTACTTGCAAGCTTTACCTTTGACCTTGTTTTTAAAAGTTGTTCTAGTAGTTAATTAATTGATGATTAGTGGAAATTTAGGAAAGATGCCATCCAGAGATTGGAGCTTGATGTAGGTAGAAAACACTAGTTTAGTAACCCTCAAATAGTGACACCATCATTGGTAGATGCTAGTGCTAAATTAATCTTGATCAATCTACATGGGAACAAATGATTATGAAAACCTTGGAATAATGAGTCATTCTATTGAAATGTTTTGACATGTGTTATGGAAACCATGAGTTGAAGATGATGATGAATAAAGTATGTGACCTGACTTTGATAAAAACTGATGGTTGGGTTCGGATGCAATACCATTCCAATTTTACCGTACAACCACAATACCCGAATTTGGGTAGGGCTTGACTGGAAGTTTATGTGCCTTAGTATGGGTTCCCTCGCGGAACAAGGTGAGATGAGGCTACTTGTGAATGTGATTATCCAGCTATGCAGTTCCCAAGATGACAGATGGTCATGGTTGGGAGGCCAAACTCATAGGGGAGGTGCCTATACTAGGGTGTGTAATTGAAAGGTTAGGATTGATTATTCGCATACCAAGTATGATGATTCAGGATTATTCCTGGCGGATGTATAGAATGTTGTGGTGAAAGTATACTACCTCTGCAGAGTGTCAAACTATTAGAATAGCCACGTCCACGCTTATGGATAGTTGGATGGCCATACTGTTCTGTTGTCAGATGTTTTCCAAAATAACTCGTGACATGAATGGTGACTTTGACTTGACCCCCCACAGGTTGATGAAATGAAAGTAGGTTCCCACCTAAGTAACTTAGACAACTAAAGATATAATTTTATTACTAGATACTTGGTGAAATAAAATTGGCTTGTGGCAAACAAACCTAGAGCTTACAATTCCTATTAGAGTGGCCTTACTGCTTTGGTAATAGTTTGCGAGTACTTGAAAGTACTCATGGCTCTGTCCCTGGATATTCCCATGGCCAGACTATGAATGAGCCTACGAGGAGGATGGATAGCAGGACGCTTATGATAACTAGGATCATCTCCCATCGTCAGCATTGCCTGTGCCCCTGAAGATGGAGCCCCGACCATGCTACTATTATTATTTCTGCTGCTTTGATTGTAATCAGACCTAATCATGAGATCAACTATTTGTAAGACTATTATGGTTTGTACTGGATGATGTACTGTGCTACCAATCTGTTATGTCTCGCAAAAATGGTAATCCTGGGATTGTGATGTACGGCATAACAGGCATCTGAGATTAAAAATCCGGGTGTTGACAAGTTGGTATCAGAGCCATCCTGATCATAGGAGACCCTAGTTAGCATGGACGTCAGAAAAACTTAGTTTCCAAAATAAAGAAAGTGGGTATCTATGAAAACCTATTCTCACTCTTATCCTTTAAAATTCTTTCCAAAAGAGAGTCATATGTCCTTAAATTATTTGCAACCTTACATAAAAATTTGGCACACTTGATCACTTCTCTAACTTACTCCTCTCAAATTGCTTATATATGGACTACACCTACAACAAGTTTTATCAGTTGGGCAACAGAGGAAACCTTATCTTTGAGAGTGACCTGAGTCAGCTTGCGGAATTTCTGGAGCGCCCGCATCCGGAATTCTATGGAGATCAACTCCATGATCACCCTGGAGGGGATCTGCAGTGGCTGATAGTTGCAGATCTGCGAGGAAAAATGGAGCCACATACATCTGAGAAGATCCATTTTAGCATCAAAGAGAACAACTAGATAGATGGATTGGTAAGAGCAATGCAGGAAGCACTTGCCCGACTATGTGGGCAGAATATCAACAAGATCGCCGGCACCCGCTTCGCTCATTATGCCAGAAGTGACTCCAATGGACAACCCTTGGACCTGCCAGGCCACCCTGAGTTGAGGAACCATGTGCACCATCTTGCCTTCATGCTTCATGAGAATCAGAAGGAGATGGACAACGCTCATGCTGACGCCAACGAGAAGCAACTTGCTGCCGCCAATAAGGACCAGACCTTCACCATTCTCATGAAGGAGCGCAAGTCACTTCGTCATCTGCGTGACAAGAAGGATCGCATCATTGCTCGCCTTCGTCACAAAATGTCATCCTCGGAAGAGACCATCCATGAACGAGACATGCAACTTGAGGAGACGGAGAACAAAGGGGAAGATATTCGTGGAAATCCCTTCTCGTACCTCAGTGATGATGATGACTACTTGGAGGACATGGACCAAGAGTTCCACATTGATGATGAGGACCGCGACTTCATTGATGATGAAGAAGCCACCGGTTCTGATGAGTAGTAGCACCAGAGCACTGTCGTAGTAGTGAGTTGTATCCGGTCACACTGTATCATAGCTTGGCAGAATGGTTCTTAAAACCATCTGCATCATTGTTGTGCTGTGTTGCTTGGAATGTGTGGTTTGTATGTGACTTTGGAATGAATGAGAATGAGTTGTTGGCTTTCAAACCTTAGCCTTACTCGAAGTTTAAAAGCTTTTAAACATAATTCAGAAACCTTAGAAAAATTTCCCTCTTGTCTCATGATCTATCTCAATCTTTACATGCCTCACGGAGGAAGCAGCTCATCTCAAGACCCGATGGTCCAAATCCTGCAGATGTTAGTAGCCGATCGAGAAGCCGGTAGAACTGAGCGTCATGCCAATCTTGCCACTCTTCAACATATCTCCCAACTGGCGCATGACAACCAAGGCCATGGAAATCAGGATCATCATGGATCCAAACTTAAGAACTTCCAGAACACTAATACCCTATCTTTAGCAAATCTGAAGAACCCCTATATGGCGATGATTGGCTGCAAACCATGGAGAACAACTTAGAAGTTGTCGTAGTAGAGGATGCAGATAAAGTACTGTTTGCCACCAACTATTTGGCAGGTTCTACAATAGCATGGTGAAATAGCACCCGTACCATGAATGGAGGATAAATGATGACTTGGGATGAGTTCAAACTCAAGTTCAGCCGAACCCATGTGCCACCAGGTTTGATTATGAGGATGAGGGATGAATTCGAGGAGTTGAAGAAGGGAAGGATGGACATGGTAGAGTATCGTGACAGATTTTTGTCTTTGTCTAGGTATGCCCCGGATGAGATTGGTACTGAAGCTAAGAAGAAGGAGAGATTTCTGAATGGTATGCATGATGAGATGCAGACAGTGCTAGTCAATATCCCGTTTGTTGATCTAGAAGCTTTAGTGGATTCAGCAATCCAGATTGAAGGAAAGATCAACTAAGCTACTGAAAAGCGTAAACATCGTATGATGCATCAACCAGGACGCCACCATACACCAAAGTATCGCCCCAATCCATCTCCTGGATTTACACCCAGGAACCCTAGGCCACCTATGTCTCGCCCGAACTTTCCCAGTCGTAGTGTAGGAAACCCAAGACCTGGAGGCAACAACCATTATCACAATGTCAATCCAAATAACTTCAACCGTGCACCACCAAGGCCCACCAACACCAATCACAATACTGCCCCAAGGACTAGAAGTAATGATGTACCTGTTGCAGGGAAGGACAAGTCAACAATCACCCGCTTTGAGTGTGGAGTGACGGGTCACTACTCCAATGAGTGCCCCAAGAAGATTGCTGCAGCACCCAATGTCACTGCACCTGCCCAGCAGTAGCTTCATGTCCAACCTAGAAAGAGATTCGCCCTAGGCAACCCGAACAACCGTATGACCGCATGTTCCACATGAATGCTGAAGAAGCCCAGGAAGCGCCAAATGTCGTGTTGGGTATGTTTTCTGTTAATTCAGTACTTACAAGAGGGTTGTTTGATTCTGGAGCATCGCACTCATTTGTTATGGAAGAATTTGCATGCACTAGTAAGATTCAACCTACAAATTTGAAGCATGTTATGATAGTTCAAATACCTGGGTCAACTACCAAAGCTAGAAAAAATTGCAAGGTCGTACCTATCAGAATTCATGGAATAGATTTCTATGCCAATCTAATAGTACTCGGAACAAAAGGTTTGGAAGTAGTACTAGGAATGGATTGGATGTCAAAACATCAAGGACTCATAGATTGTTCCAAGAAAGTCATAACCATGACTAGTAGCACCGGAGTATCATTTGAGCATGTGTCTGAAACACTGCCCCGTCAATTCAAGTGCAACAAGAGTTTAGCCCAACCGACCCTAGACCAAGTCAGAGTAGTCTGTGAATACCCCGATGTGTTCCCAAATGAATTACCCGGTATGCCCCCAGATTGGGATATCGAGTTTATCATTGAACTAATCCCTGGAACCGGATCCATAGCTCAGAGACCCTATAGTATGAACCAATCAGAGTTAGTGGAGCTCAAGAAGCAACTTGATGACATGATTAGCAAAGATCTGATTCAACCAAGTCCATCGCCATGGAGATCACCTGTTCTGTTTGTGGATAAGAAAGATGGTGCCACCCATTTATGTACAGATTACCGGAAGTTGAATGACGTCACCATCAAGAACAAGTACCCATTGCCAAAGATAGAAGATTTGTTTGACCAGTTGACCGGTGCCAGAGTGTTCTCTAAGATTGATCTTAGAACTGGTTATCCTCAACTA
Source organism: Avena insularis (assembly GCA_023614405.1). Taxonomy (NCBI): domain Eukaryota; kingdom Viridiplantae; phylum Streptophyta; class Magnoliopsida; order Poales; family Poaceae; genus Avena; species Avena insularis. The sequence continues at coordinate 256,457,110 of CM042693.1, read as the reverse complement.
AAAATCCGCGCAACGGATATTCCAAAGACTGTCTTCACTACCCGATATGGATTGTATGAATACAAGGTCATGTATTTTGGATTAACCAATGCCCATGCTTATTTAATGAATCCCGTGAATAATATTTTCATGAACTTCTTGGATAAGTTTGTCGTTGTTTTCATCGATGACATTCTAATATACTCCAAATCGGAAGAAGAACATGAAAAAACCTAAGAACCATCCTTGGAACCCTTGAGGGAGCATTAGTTGTATGCCAAGTTTAGCAAATGTGCATTCTGGTTAAAGGAAGTAGGATTCTTAGGACATATCTTGTCAGCCGGAGGAGTTGCTGTTGACCCCACCAAGATTAAGGATGTTGAAGAATAGAGAGCCCCGACCACTCAAACCGAACTTCATGCATTTCTCGGATTAGCGGGATATTACCGCAAGTTTGTTGAAGGATTTCCAAGCATCGCTAGGCCGATGACTCAACTATTAAAGAAAGATCAGAAATTTGAATGTATAGACAAGTGTGAAGTAAGTTTTCAAGAGATCAAGAAGAGACTGATTTCATCCCCAATTTTGATCATGCCGGATATCACGAAGCCCTTTGACGTGTATTGTGATGCATCCAAGATTGGTCTCGGACGTGTGTTGATGCAAGAAGGCAAAGTGATATCATATCTGTCCCGACAAATAAAGCAGCATGAACAGAATTACCCCACCCATGACTTAGTTAGCTGTCGTTGTTTTAGCCTTGAAGACATGGCGTCATTACCTCATGGGTAATCTTTGTGAGATTTATTCAGATCACAAGAGTTTGAAGTATATTTTTACTCAGAAGGAGTTGAATATGAGGCAAAGGAGATGGATAGAGTTAATCAAGGATTATGACCTTGACATTCACTATCACACCGGCAAGGCCAATGTGGTAGCGGATGCTCTTAGTAGACTACCGTGTAGATTAAACACCATGATTCTGAAAGAGCAACCAAGTTTGCATAAGGAGTTGGAGGATTTCAGAATGGATCTAGTTAGCGAGGGATTCCTAGCTAGTGTTGAACTTCAACCCACCTTGATAGAGAAGATAAAGGAAGCCTAGAAAGGAAATTCTAGTATCGACGGAATTAAGCGTCGAATCGGTACATGGAAAGTACCCGGATTCATGGAAGCTGGAGAAGGAGTTCTGTGGTATAAAGGAAGAATCTGTGTGCCAGCAGATTCAGAGTTGAAACAAGCTATTTTGCAAGAAGCCCATGATACTCTTTGTTCTATCCATCCGGGAGGAATGAAGATGTATCCGGATTTGAAAGAGCAATTTTGGTGGCATAAAATGAAGCGAGAAGTCGGAAGCTACATCTCCAAGTGTGATATATGTCAGAGAGTCAAAGAGGAACACTAGCGACCGCAGGACTTCTGTAACCATTGCAAATTCCAGAATGGAAATGGGATTCAGTTCGAATGGATTTCATCACCGGTTTGCCTACCCCTAGTAGGGGAAATGATTCTATTTGGGTCATAGTGGATAGACTTTCCAAAGTAGCTCATTTCTTACCTGTCAAGACCACTTATCAGAGCTCGAAGCTAGCAGAGTTGTACATTGCTAGGATAGTCAGTCTGCATGGAATCCCCAAGAACATTGTGTCGGGTCGAGGAACCCAGTTTACCTTGAGATTTTGGAAGAAAGTCCAAGAAGGTTTAGAAACCAAACTGAACTTCAGCATAGCCTATCACCCCCAGACCAATGGACAAATAGAAAGAGTAAACCAGATACTCGAAGATATGTTGAGAGTGTGCGTATTGGAATATGGATATAAATTTGCAGAATTCTCATACAACAACAGTTATCAAGCCAATTTGCAAATGGCTCCATTTGAATTTATGTATGGAAGGAAATGTCATACCCCCCTGAATTTTTTGCAAGTAGGAGAGAATCAGATCTTCAGACCAGACATCCTACAAGAAGCCGAAGAGAAGGTTCACAAGATCCGTGAGCACCTCAAGACCGCTCAGTCCAGATAGAAGAGTTATGCCGATAAGAGACGTTGAGATCTAGCCTTCAATGTCGGAGACTTTGTTTATCTCAAAGTGTCACCCTTGAAAGGAAAGCTTGCACCTAGATATATTGGACCCTTCAAGGTAGTAAGTCGCCAAGGATAGGTATTGTATCAGATAGAACTGCCTGAAGAGATGTTAGCCTTGCACGATGTGTTTCATGTCTCGTTACTTCGGAAATGTTTAGAAGTTCCGGAGACGATGGAAGTTTTCAAGAACATCGACCATAGAGATATTGAAATCAACCCAGACTTAACCTATTGTGAAGTACCCATTCGTATTTTGGAAGAAGCTTTCCGAACTACCCGGACCAAGAGTATCAAGTTTCTCAAGATCAAGTGGAGCAATCATACTAAAGAAGAAGCCACTTGGGAACGAGAAGATTACATGAGGACTGAGTTTCCTAATCTCTTTAGTACCTTGTTTTTCCTGAATCTCAGGACGAGATTATATTTAAGGAGGGAAGGTTTGTAACACCCCAAAAATATTAATGAGGATCAGTTTCTAATTAACCAAGATTAGGGTTAACAAAAGCTTTTATTAATTAAATTCAAATCTTAATGCTTGTGTGTATGAATGCTTGCAATGCGATGTTTGATTGTTGTAAATGATGAGAAATGGTTTAAATATCAAAACCATATTGTCTAGGTCATCTCCAAACCAGATAAAAACAAAAGAAAATCAAAATATGAAGCCTATGACCTAATGGTCATGTTTGCCCAAGTTAACCACTAGGTCACTTTGAGCATCTCTAGCAACTAATCTCAAATAGAAACTTTTCCATTTGTTTTCTCCCCTTGCTAGACCTAGTGACAGTAAACACAATAGAACTTTCCAACCTTGTAGAAACAAATCCAAACCCATTTGAGAGGCAATTCAAAATTAAATATATCTTATGTATCATGATAGCCATTTTTGGAAAACCACTCAAACCTTCACCACTTAGAAAACCATTGCACCCAGAGACTACCAAGATTACTACCAAAACACCCACCAAAAATCACTGGAAATGTGATGGTTTAGTTCTTTCGGCCATTAGATCGAACACCTAGTGATCACAGTATAAACTCAACCACTATACACTGTTTTAATCAAACCTTTGATCATCTTTGTGACCTCACCAAGATCAGATGTCGTGCCCTTAACTCCCTCAGTACCAGCCCGTGCAAAGCAGCTCTCTCACTCGATCAATGAGCACTGCAAAAAATCGTACCCGAGCTCTCCTTGCCACGCCAACACGGACACGCTGCCACAGACTGCGCCGCCCTTACCCATGATGTCTAGGAGGTAGCCCTGACCTCACTGCCTCTGCCTGTGCATGCCTCAACCAAAGAACGCTCGAGGAGACGCCATCACAGTTGTGCCAATTTAAGACCAGACCATGTTGGTCGCTGCGCCAGAGCGTCGAGCAATCCTGCATGCACACGCCGCGCCTCTCTCTCTCTCTCTCTCTTTGCCCAATTACGTTCGCCATGACTCCAGCAAGCTCCTAGACACGATCGTTTGACCCCGTGCTCGCCGTGACCACTATACGCCATGACAATTGCCGACAGTACCTCCGTAGAGCACAGACGTTCTAGCACGATTAAGACCGCGCCTCGTCGTGCCACTGTGCGCATGATGATCTCCCTAAAGCATCGCATCGATCTACACCCTTGGAAATGCCGATAGCTCATTGTAACTGCGTCGCTGGCGAGCCCGAGCCATGCCGCCGTGCCCCCCTCGCTGCAGTATAAATTGACCCCTCCCCTGACCTCAAAACGCACACCATTCCACTCCTCTCTCACCCAGGAACCTCTCTGACCCAACCCTGGAGCAAGGAGAGCACCACATCGTCGAAATTTCACTGGAGTCCACCGCTGCAGAGGAAGGAAGGAGCCGATGCTAGGAGCCACCCCAGGAGCTGCCGTGACCACCAGTCGAACCGTCGTTGTCGACTCGTTCGTTCGCCCCTATCGCCTGACCTAGCTAGAGCCCTGGTAAGCCCCCGACGACCCCCGCCGTAGCACTGGGGTTCTGTCTCGCGTGCGCCCTGTGACAGAGACGACGACGCTCAGTCGTTGATCGCCCTCTAATCCTAAGGCCCAGATTATCTGATACCGCTTCGCGTTTGATTAGCCGCTGACAGGTAGGACCAGCCCCGGAGCAGCTCGCTGCGTGTATGTTGTATAGTTGGGCAAGCCCATTACCATTCCAACGCGCATCCCATCGATTCAAATTTAGATTTGTCTTTTATTTGAAAAACCCCATACTGTAGGTAACTTTAAAAATCAATTCAGGAGGTTTCACAACACCAAATTGAATGAATCCAATTTTGTTTGAAAGAAGATGAAAATCTCTAATCACTCCCGTTGGACTTAGACAGTTTGAAACTATAGATCACCCTTGGTAAAAATAACAAGACAGTAGCTTTTAGCACTTCAAACATTTTTATAAAATCAATCGTAAGTGATTTTGAGTTGATTCCAACTCTCAAATATCACATTGGACAAGACCTTTCTGAATATGTAAAAATATACATACTTACATATAGTAGTACTGGACCAAAATTAAAGAATGTCTATATAGTCATTTCTAGCCTCTAAAATATTATTAAATAGTAGTGTTAAGCTTTGTAAATTAGGCCAACCACTTTAAATCACATTCTCAAGTATTAGAATATGTGGTGATGACATGTGTAAATATGATCCCATATTTGAATTGGAGAATATTAAATCTCAAGTAACTTTTCAACGATTAGAAATTACTTTTCTAAAAATAAGATAAATAAAATTGTATCACCCTTTTCTTGTAGTGATAGAGATGATGCTAGATCATCCATATTAAACCCTTGTGTGTTAAGTAGAGGTAGTTAAGTATTATTTGGTGATTGTGTATCTTGTATTTATTTATACGCTAGTATAAATCCGGGCTACGAGGAGGAAGAATTCCATGAAGATGAGGAAGAAAACTTCGACCACCATACCAACCAAAGCAAGCTAAGCTAAACCATGCAAGCCTTTTTGATACCACTTTGATTTTTGCATATCCCAAGTTTTACTTGCAAGCTTTACCTTTTACCTTGTTTTGAAAAGTTGTTCCAGTAGTTAATTAATTGATGATTAGTGAAAATTTAGGAAAGATGCCATCAGATCTTGGAGCTTGATGTAGGTAGAAAACACTAGTTTAGTACCCCTCAAATAGTGACACCATCATTGGTAGATGCTAGTGCTAAATTAATCTGGATCAATCTAGATGGGAACAAATGATTATGAAAACCTTGCAATGATGAGTTATTATATTGAAATTTTTTGACATGTGTTATGGACACCATTAGTTGAAGATGATGATGAATGAAGTATGTGACCTGACTTTGATAAAAATTGATGGTTAGGTTCGGATGCGATACCATTCCAATTTTACCGTACAACCACAATACCCGAATTTGGGTAGGACTTGACTGGAAGTTTATGTGTCTTAGTATGGGTTCCCTCGTGGAACAAGGTGAGCTGAGGCTACCTTGCGAATGTGACTGTCCACCTATGCAGTTCCCAAGATGACTGATGGTCATGGTTGGGAGGCTAAACTCATAGGGGAGGTGCCTATACTAGGGTATGTAATTGAAAGGTTAGGATTGATTATCCGCATACCAAGTATGATGATTCAGGATTATTCCTGATGGATGTATCAAATGCTGTGGTGAAAGTGTACTACTTTTACAGAGTGTAAAACTATTCGAATAGTCGCGTCCGCGGTTATGGACAGTTGGATGGCCATACTGTTCTGTTGTCAGATGTTTTCCAAAATGACCCGTGACATGAATGGTGACTTTGACTTGACCCCCCATAGGTTAAGGAAATGAAAGTAGGTTCCCACCTAAGTAACTTAGACAACTAAAGATAGACTTTTATTACTAGATACTTGGTGAAAAAAATTGGCTTGTGGAAAACAAACCTAGAGCTTAGGATTCCTATTAGAGTGGCCTTACTTCTTTGGTAATAGTTTGCGAGTACTTAAAAGTACTCATGGCTTTGTCCCTGGCTATTCCTATGGCCAAACTATGAGGAGGATGGACATCAGGACGCTTACCATAACTAGGATCATCTCCCATCGTCAGCATTGCCTGTTATCCTGAAGATGGAGCCCTGACCATGCTACTATCATTATTTCCGCTGCTTTGATTGTAATCAGACCTGATCATGCGATCAACTATTTCTAAGACCATTATGGTTTGTAATGGATGATGTACTATGCTACCAATCTGTTATGTCTCGCAAAAATGGTAATCTTGGGATAGCGATGTACGGCATAACAGGCATCTGGGATTAAAAATCTGGGTGTTGACATACATCATCTGGATGAACCAGGCTCAACAACTAAGCATGGCTAAGCAGGACATAGATATAATCTCTAGCAGTGCACACATGCCAAACCTAGTTATTCTAGGAGCAGTAGATCAGGTGATATAAGCTCAAGGGGAGTAATACAATAGTTAGGATACTCTATCTATCGATAAAATACCACAGTAGAATCGTATGCATCATGGCAAGAATTGAAATACTTTGAAATCATAGGATTATATAATGGTGGGGCTTTGCTTGCCTTTGCCCGTAGGTAACCAATAAGAAGATATTCAAACATCTTGTACTTGACTTGATTAAAGTTGGCCAAGTATTGATCTTCGAGCTTCCACGGTGTTGATCTCGGTCTTTGATCTCGATCTCGATATCGTATTCTATCAGGAAGAACCAAACACCAAAAAGAGAGGAAACAATCAACACATGGCATCGATGCAATGCTCAAGCAAGGATGATGATATGACAAGTTAAATTATATTGTAATGAACCCCTAAAACATGCTTGACCATTTTAAACAGGTTTGGAGGGGCGCAAACCCTAAAACAGGGAGAACCTCAAAATCACCTATGAGGGGTTACTATGTTCTTCTAGTTAAACTTGTAAGTAGAGTTGCTAAACAATGCATGAGTATAACTTTAAGAGATAGATCTTTTTTTTGAGAATTTTGATATATTATTTGTATTTTTATGATTTAATATGAATTACTTATCGATTTTACAAGATTAAACCAATTTCTAGAATTATTTAAACCATTTCTGAAATTAAAAGAAAATTGGTTAATGCATTTTATACCGGGGCAAACCTAGCCATAGTGGCTGACCGGTGGGCCTCAGGGCCATGTCGGCCTCCACGCGAGAAGGGTGGGACCCATCCCGGGTTTGAATGGGTCAGACCTGCACGGTGACGCTTGGGTGACATCAGTATGATTTCACGCCGGCATGAGTTCACAGCACGGTGGAGGGGCGGCAATTGCACGCGGGGGCTATGGGGATAGGCGTGTTCGACACAGGAGGACATGGCGAGCCGGAAAAGTACAGCGCCACTACCTATTGGTCAAGGGAGCATGGCCGGTGGCGAGGCCAAACGCCGGCGGTTGCAGGTGCACGGCATGATGGCAATAGAGAGCGAGAGGAAGCGAGCGGAGGGGCATTGAGCACCAAGTGCTCATTGTGAGCGTGGTGGTATGGCCGTTGGTGCAAGGGGAGGTCGAATGGTGACTAATCAACAGCGGCGAGGCATGTCGGGATCGGGTAATACGAGGTTGGCGGTGGCGATTCAGGGCACCCCGTGTCGATTCCTTTTTCGAGGAAGATCAACACAATGAGGCGGAGCTCAGGGAGCCTTTGGCTGGGCATGGGGTGGCTCGAGGAGATAGCGACGAAGGTGAGAGACGGGGCTAGGGTTTTGGGTCTGCGAGGGGAACAAGTGAGAGGCACTGGAGTGAGAGGGAATGGATGAGATGGAGGAGACGTGCTCGCGGTGGCCTGCTTATCCTCTCCGGACTGTGACGGACGACACTGGGCGAGCAGCGCAGATCGATGGTGAGGGCGTCGGCACACAACTGCTTCATGTCGTCGTTGAAGACGATGAGAACAGAAGGGCGAAGGGGTACGCGGGCCGAATAGGCCGCGCATGGGCTGCGGACTATGCACATGAGCGGCAGGAAGAGAGGGAAAAGATGGGCCGGCCTGGGCTGAGCTCTGGATCCAGTTTTTCTTTCTGAAAACATTTTCCAATTCTATTTCTATTTTCTATTTGTATTTCAAATTCACTTATTGTTTTGAAGTATTCGAAAATACCCAAGGGATTTTTAAAATATATGAAATACTTTAGGGACCCTGTATAACAATTTGGGTTCCATATATTTTGTAATTTTCAAAATACTCAAAACCATTTGAACGGTTTTGAGAGAGAGGGAAATAGGGTTTAGGTTTTTATTTTGCATTTCTTCTCGTTTATATTTTTGTATTAGCAAAACAATGATGCTCATGTATGCACAATCAACTCCAATTACTATTTAAAGAAAAATGGGGTGTTACACCATACTTGAGGTATATAGTGTTATACTAGAAAGGTTATATGTCGAATTTATAAAGATCAGAAATCTCTGCATTAAAAGTTTACCTCAAGCATAGTTGAACAATGGTGTCTAATATTCGAAATGGCACAAGGTGCATTTTGAATTTGAAATATACATTTCTAAACATAGTATATGAATACTACCCTGTGTTGTATATTTTTTGAAGTTTTGAGAAACATTTTCTCACAGAGTGTCTTCCAATACTTAGTGCCATGAGAAAGTACCCGAGACCTATCTAAAGTCATTGCTGGTATTTGGAACCTGAGACCCCATTCTGTTGCCGAAATGTTGTACATACACAAGAAATTATCATAGAGATGATAAAAGGTATTAGTGTCATGTAGGATGACATTAATAAGTTGCAAAGGACACAGAAGGAATGAAATGTTCATTTCTTAGACTTAGAACTCTTCCACGAGCAAGCATAATCAGAAGAACCAAGGAGTATGGTACTAATGATTGGATAACAAATGCATCTATTTTATTTGTACTCTAGTGCAAGTGGGAGATTAAAGGGAATATGCCCTAGAGACAAATGTTAATAGCATATTTTAAAAAGTTTATGATTAAGTTTTATATCATGCTATAACTGTATTGATTAGGAAACGTTAATACATGTGTGATATAGAAATAACTAGTAGTTCCTAGTGAAACTCTAGTCTCTGGTTCATCGGTCAACTAATGATCAAAGGTTTCCTGATCATGTTGGTGCCTTGGCCCCTAAATGACTATGGAGTCATTTCATTAGGGAATGAGATGGTGAACATACCCTATATATAGCATGGTATCGCGATCATGTCACAGAGTTCAGTTTACAATGATTAGGAAACATAGTGACTCTTTCCTTAGACCATGAGACCATATCAAATCATTGTCTCCCGAGGTTACTTTGATGGCACTTAACGTCACTCGATAGAACGATGATCATAAGGGTCTTGTTGGGTGTCTAGAGGAACAGGTTGAGGTGACTGCGTCAAGAATGGTATTTGTCCATGTAAGATCCCTCCTTATTAAAGGAAAAGATCCCTGTGTTTACAATGCTAGTCCCTGGATCAATAGCTAGCATCCACAGTTTAGATGTAGTATCAAGAAACAAAGGTCATAATACAACTTTATAACTAGGAGTAACATAAATTTTATTACATCAATACATAGCTCATTAGGCTATTACATTACATTGCAGCGGAATAACTATAAGCATGGGTCCTTCATCTTCAAAGTGCCACAGGCAGATGTTGGTTGTAGACTTTGTAATCCTAATCAATCAATCTTCACTAAAATCAATCAAACCTGCAACATTACAAGTTACAGCCACAAGGGGTCAATACACTGGAATTGTATTGGCAAGTGATACTTTGGTAATATAGTGGAGTCTATCATCTATATGCATTTTGGCTAAGTGGAGTTTGAGGCTTGCATTGCTCGAAATAGATTTTCCCTATCATTTTGAAAACACTAAGTTTTGTTTGGCAAAAACTTTCCAAGGCATCTACCAATCAAAGACTAAAGATCCACTCAGGGCATCTATCAATCAAAGACTGATGATTTGCTTGGCAAAAACAATTTTCCTCAATCAATGATTTCAAGATCCTTGTACCAAGCCATCTCTCCATCAAAGATTGAAGAATTTCACACAACCCTTGTTCACCCACAAGTTTTAATTTAGAAATTGGAGTGATGAGATTCTTGATTGCTTCCATGTCTTGATGCTCAAATTGTCCTTTACCAGGGACATGGCTAAGTACTTAGATTTTACACTCTGCAGAGGTGGTGCACTTTCCCCACAAGACTTGGTTTCCCAAGACAAGATCTTTCAGAAGCTTTCCCTTAGACCAACATGGACGCGTTCCAACCTATCAAACACTACCACCCACTGTCCATGTGGCTAAGTTCTTGCAACCTATATGATCATGGCAGAGCCCATATTGCCAAGTGGTTGCACTTGAAGCTTCTCAACATTTGACATCTCAAATCTCTTTGTTTCCTGGGTGGCCATCCACAAGTGAGATACACAAGCCAAGTCCATGGCCTTGTGAACCACTCAACATAAACCATTCCTTCCATTCCACCCAGGTGATTCATGAACTTAGTTGTTTTGTTAAAATAACACACAAGTCCAAAGACTTAGAATAATTTTTCATAGTGTGAATATATAAACCACCCTTGTTTTCTAATAGCTAGGCTAAGCATGGTAGCATTAGGAATCTTGACTTGGAAAATCCTTCTAAGGATTCATTCTACTAGTTTTCCTATAGCAAGGTCTATACTTGGCAAAATAAAAACCATGCAAGTTTTACTTGGCAAAAACACTAATGCATAAGGAAAATAATGGGATAGATAGTATGAAGTATCACTTGCCTTTTTGGTAGAGGGTATAGGTTTACTCCTTGATCTTGCTAGTCTCACTCTTCTCTAACTTCACTACAAGTCAATCAAGCAAACACAAACTCAATCCACCAATCAAGCAAAACAATCACACAAAATGACAAAGTCAAAGTATTGCATGCAAGCATGCAAAAGATGGTTCTAATTGTAAGGATGGTCTACACTAGGCTTCTAACTTTGTAAGTTCCAAATTGGTCATTTACCAAAGTGGTAAAGTTGTTAGCAAAAGGCTTTACTATAAAACCATTTTCCAAAACAAAGTGTCATTCTATGTGGTGTAGAAATATTTTTTTACTAAGGCATTAACCTATAGGGTTTACCAAATGAGTTGCTATTGCAAAACTTGGGGTTTGGGTCAGTAGGTTTGGTCCAAAACATTTTCTCAAAGTTTTCTTTATGAAAGCATTTTCATAAACAAAACAATGGTTTTTAATTAGCTAGAAATGGACTAAACCAATTAATCCATTCTAAACTTTTCAAAAATCATTTTCCAAACTATGGGTTGGTTCCTAGGGTCAGTAAGGTCACAACAAACCAATTGGCAAAAGTTTTAACCCTAAAAACATTTTTAAGCAATTTTTCTAATGTTAGCAAGCACACAAAAGAATCTGCAAAATCAAACAAGTTAACAGATACTATTTGCTAAACTAAGGGTAGGGTTGGTTAGGTCTTGTCTTGCTGAATCCAACGACATAAAATTTGTAAAATTTGGACGTGTGGATCCAAAGATACAAGGGTTTGAAAATGGCAAAAGTTTCTGTTTTCAATTCCTGTTTTAAACCTAACAGGCGACACGCGGCGTGTTCTTACTGGTCGATACCGGTTCGGCCGGATCGGCATCGTGGAGCGTTGGATCTATTTAGATCGTGACGGGCTACGCTGGCTTAAATACGCTAAGTGGTTAGTGCGTCCGATCTAGATCGAACCAAATGGGGTGCTTGGTCATAGACGAGCGGCGCTGCGGCGGCTGCTGGCGGCGGAGCGATTGGTCGATGACGGTGCCGGCGATACAGGAAGCAGGAGAGGAAAAGGGGAGGCTCACCGAGTTCGCAGACGCTTGGGAAAGCTCAACGTGTTGATGGGGAGGCAGGGTGCTCTCGGGTTGTCGTCGTTGGCGTTGCTCGGGACCGCACTAAGGCAAAGGAGAGGCGCGGTTAGGTGCGCACGAGGGTCGCGAGTAAGGGAGCATCAAAAAGGGGGCGAGGGGAAGTCTGTGCTCACCGGGAAAGCTTGCCGGAGTCGAGGCCGACGGTGGTGGCGAGTAGAGCTTGTCCTTGCCGACGTTGTGAGGCTTGCGCGAGTGAACTGGATGCACTAGCAGGTGCGCCTGGAGGTGGAGAAGCTGCTGGGGTGCTTAGGGATGCAAGGGGCGGTGGGGTTTCGTCGGAATCGTCACCGGAACATCGTCGGAGCGGCGGCGGTACAGAGAGAATTGGAGGCAGCCTAGGGGCAGAGTGGAGGCAATGTCTGGGGGAAATGACAGAGGAGAGGGAGGTTTTTAAGGGAGCGTGGTCGCTGCGAGTTAAGGTGGCCGTGTTAAAGTGAATTGATGCCGCGAAGTTACAGCAGGAAACGGCGACGAGGAGGGGGAAGAACTGGTCGCGCGGGTGGGGAAGGAGAACAGTGGAAAGGGGGTCCAATGATCGTGGGAATAGAAGAGAGGAGGAGGTCCACTTGTCAGTCTCCTTGTGGGTAATTTCCTGAGTGTGAGGAAAACGGTTCGGGCGTGGGAGAGAGAGGTGGGGTCTTCTCGTCAGCGAGAGGGAGAGAGGAGGAGTGGGTCTGCGTCATTGGCTCGGTCTAGATTGCATTGATACGTAAAAGTTTTCTGAGGGAAAGGAGAGGTTGGGCTGGATTGGGCTGCTGTTGGGCCTTAGTGGGTTGCTCTATTTTTTTCTGTCTAAATCTTTTTCCTTTTCTAAATCTTTTTCTGTTTGGATTTCAAACAATGTTTTCAAACATTCAAACAACAATCAAACAAATTCAAACAAACACTCAACTTTACTTTGAATTTGGTTCTGTTTTTCAACATAATCCAAATCTCAAAATAAAACAATATTTTATATTTATTTTAAGATCCATTTAATAATTAAATAAAATGGATCTTTAATTTATTAATAGTGTTTTATTTATTTAATAAAATTTCCATTTGATATCCAATTATTTTCAAAACCAAACCAGAAGGTTTTATTTGAAAAATAAAAGAATACTTGGAAACTTATTTAAATAAATAAATAAGTTTTGGTGTTTAATTAAAATGGAAAAGCCTTTACTTAAATAAAATTTGGATATTTAAATCCTTATTATTTTATTTAAATAAACCTTTATTCATTTTAATCAAAGCAAAACCTTTTAATAAAAGATTTCAAAGTAGTAATAAAATACTTGGTGTTCATTTAAAATGGGAAAAGCCTTTTACTTAAATAAAATTGGATATTTAAATCCTTATTATTTTATTTAAATAAACCTTTACTCATTTTATCAAAACAAAATATTTTATTACAAAAGTTTGGCCAAAATTAATTTGGCTCACCTTTTCATTTGAAAACAAAGTCTTTTATTAAAAGATCCAAATAGTATTTCCAAAACAATTTATTTTTTTCCTTTATTAAATGTTTATCTTTTTAATCCCTTTAGGATTATTTGATCACCAATTGGTATGGGCTTTTTTTTTGGCTTTGGAAATTCAATTTCCTTATCTTATTATATTCACAAGATTTTTGTCTATGGTTCCAAACTAAGTGAAACCATCTCTAAGGTCTTTCTTGATCCTTTGTGATTATTTGTTGATCAAATTTGGTATGGATCAAATCCATGGATTTGGAGATAACTTGGAAATGATTTTTATTCCATTAGGGTCTAGGGATTTGGATTTATGTTCCAAGTGTTCAATTTCCAGATACATTCATTGAGGAATGCATTTCCCTTGATTTGGATTTGTTGAATTCAAACTTTAGCCTAAGTTTGTTCAAGATGGGATTTCAGTTTCTTTTTTAGAAACAAAAGTTTCTTTTCACCCTGATTTTCAACAAAGATTTATTTAGTTTATTTATTTTTCACATTACAAGATTTGGAAAATCTTGGGATGTGACAGTCCATCTGCGTGACGAAAGATACTCTGGGTCCACTCGGATAAGTTATATCCATAAGTTATACATCACTTATCGGATCGAGTAAAGAAGGTATTGTCGGTAACGAGATTGAACCTGACATGGAAATGTCATTTGATCAAACCTCGGACAATACAGTATCACAGAGACAAAAGGAATAAGACACAGTTTTTATGGTTGAACGACAAATTTCGCTGAGTACACAGGTAGTCATCATGGGAATCCAGGTCCCGCTGTTGATCATTGGTCAGAGAGGAGTCTTGACCATGTTTGTAGTATTCTCGAACTATTGGGTAGCACGCTTAAGTACTTGAGGAAGCTTAGAGATCGTTGATGGCTAGTTTGGAATCACTGAAGAAGTGAGAAGAGAGAGACCAAAAAAGTTCTGGGGAGATCCGAAGGTATTCGGAGAAAGAATAAGGAAAAAGGACCAAAAAGGGTTTTCGGATAAATAGTGATTTAAATATATGTTTATTATATATTAATTATGAATTAATATATTGTAAAAATATTTATCAAGGTGTTTTATTAGTTAGGCAAAATCCTGGAGAGATTTTACCTAAAAAGAAACAAACAAAAAAGACAAAGGGGAGGCTGTTTTTGAAACAGCCCACGTGGGCGGCGGACAGCCTCCACCGCATGTGAGTGGTCGCTGCTATGCGCCGCCTGTCCAGAGGTATGCCACGCAACAAACTGCCATGGCGGCTGCCGCCTCACGGGCTCCTGGCTGAAGCGGCCCACCCAGGCCCCTTTTCCCTCCACCGCCTTTGCCCTGCTGGGCCACGCGTGAGTGGGCAGGCGGCCCACCCGGACGGCGGCGGGGTTGCCCCCTTTTTATTTGTTTATTTAGTTCCACATTGGAACCCTAAGGTGGATGGGGACCCTCCCTCCACCTATATAAAGGGGTGCCCATAGGAGGATTAAAACACACCAATTTCCACCTGGAAATAAATAAAAGGCTTGTGTTGCCTATCTATTCTCTCTCTCTCTCTCTCTCTCTCTCTCTCTCTCGCGCGCGCGCGCGCGACTGTGTCCCCCTTGTCAAGGTTATGCGAGAAAAGAGTTCTTCACCGCGAAGCATCATCGCGCTGCAGGATTCTAAGCCGGGAGATCTACTTCCGCAATCTCGGCTGGATCATAGAGAAGCGGGGGTCGTCGTCAAACACCGTACATGTGTGAGTCCCTATGGCGGCACTGTACTTTTAGTGCTAGGAGTTGTCGGAGCCGTAGGACTTCGTGACCTCGAGGTCAGCGTCAGGGCGTATTCTTCATCCACGTTCATCGCAGTACGTTATCCGCGCTCGGTCTTCAAAGGTATGAATACCGTACCCTCGCCCGTTATTGCATTACTAGTAGATAGATCGTGGCATTAGGGTTTCGATCCTAGGAAAAAAATCTGCCTCAAACCCCAACACTTGTGAGGAGAATGCCAATCCTGAACCAACATTCCATGGATTGTTCTGATGTATCAATGGTGCAAAGGAGGGTTTTCCAAAAGGTTGCATGCCATTCATAGGTGAGCCATTTCTGTTTTTTTGTGCAATTATAAAATTGTGGACTAATTTTTTAATGGATTCTAATTAATTTAACTCTATAGGTTTGGATGTGTGCTTTATTAAGCTATGCACTAGGGCTCAAATACTAGAAGCTACACACAGAGATGGCAATAACAGTATGTACCTATTTTCTTTGTAGTTGTACCAAAAGGGGACACATCCAATTGGTGTTGGTTATTAATTCAACTAAAATATGCTCTAGGTGGATAAGATGGGTGGTTTGGCAGATACACCATCATGTCTGATAGACAAAAGGTATGTACTTTTTATCTTTACACTTGTCGTCATCTACTTGTCATTCCCTAGTAGTATTTGTTATCATAATTGTTGTTAAAGGCTAGTTGTCATCGACTTGTTCTCCTCAACTAGTAGTCAAAGGATACTTTTCCAAATGCTATTCGTCATCGATTAGTTCTCCTCGACTAGTAGTCAAAGACTACTTGTCCTCCACTAGTTGTTCTTGTCTAGTTCTCTTTCTAGCCAAGGACAAATAGTTGACATCGACTAGCCCATGACAACTTATTTGTCTTTAATTTTATATCGTTACCTTATTTATGTGTTTACCTTTTTATTGTGGCCTTACATACACCGTCATTTATATTGTCCTTTATATATAGGGTCTTCTTAAAGTAGTGACCCAAGTTTTTCCTATCAGTCCTCAAAGAT
Source organism: Avena insularis (assembly GCA_023614405.1). NCBI lineage: Eukaryota > Viridiplantae > Streptophyta > Magnoliopsida > Poales > Poaceae > Avena > Avena insularis. The sequence continues at coordinate 256,440,939 of CM042693.1, read as the reverse complement.
ATTGCTTAAGGCACATACATGCCAACTTACAAACTTTTGTGTTTAGGGGTGAATATCTTAAAGAGTGTATGGATGCACGTGTCTATGCTTACCATAAGAAGTATTTTGATGTTTCCATGGAAAATTTGAAAGCAAAGAGTAAGGATGCTTGGAAGTGTCTAAGTAAAATCCATGTGCACACATGGGCTAGGCATGATTTTGACACTAACTACAAGACCGACTTGGTGGTAAACAACCTAAGTGAGATGTTCAACAGATACATCTTGGATGTGAGGAAAAACTCCTAATAACCATGATTGAAGGGACAAAGGACACGATGATAGGTAGGAATTATGACAAGAGGTTAGGTACTGCTATAAATGGATGGGAAATTGCTCCTCACTTTACTAAGCAACTTGAACTGGCAAAGAAGTATTCCAGGTGGTGCACACCAAGGGTTCTAGATGTGGGATTGTGGCAAGTGACTAATTTCAAAGGGTGATGCAACACATTTTGTCAACGTTTTGGCTATAACATGTGGTTGCATGAAATGGGATGTCACGGGCCTGCCTTGCAACCATGCATGTTATGATATTATCAAATCTAACAAAGCTCTAGAGCAGTATGTCAGCAATTTATTTAAGAAACCAATGTATGATGCAGTTTATGAACTCATCATCTACCTAGTGCCTAGGCAGCATGACTAGACAAAGACACAAACACCTAACGTCATACCACATGTGTTCAACATCACCAAAGGAAGAAATCAAGAGAAGAGGGGAAAAGGGAAGTATGAGGTGCCAAAGCCTAATGATAATCAAGAATGGGCACAATTACCTATAGTAATTACAAACTTCAAGTTCAAAATACACTGGCTGCACCCAAACTTTGATGCCAGATCTTCTAGCCAGAAAGAACAATCCTGTGGTCAGTGCCTCTTGTTGCATTTAATTCATTTCCTTATGAATTCATTAACTATATGCATAAATATTGCATTTATTTCATTTTTGTTGAACTTGATGCATTTATTATCTCTTGCTTTTTTGCAAAACAGTCTCAAGATGTTGCACCACCATATTCTGGAGGAGAAGGTGGTTCACCACCACAAGTTTCTCCAAGGCAAGATCTAGCCCCACCATCTGCTCCAAGATGATCTCCAGCAGCTCAATATGATCCAATACAAGCTCCAGCACCAAGATATGATCCAATACAAGCTCCAACACCAAGATATGATCCAATACAATCTTCGATAGCTCAATCTGCTCCAAGATATTCTCCAACAGCATAACCCATAGGAAGAAGTGTTTTTGCTGCCCCAAGAGCATCTGTAGGTGAAGGGCCTAGCATAGCATCAGTTTCTATCTATTTTAAGTATGGTTACGTTGAACAACCAAAAGGAGGATAAGGTAGCAGTTCAGAGAACTAAATTTGTGTATGGTTATGTAAAGGTGTAACTCCAGAACTTGCTGGATCTTTTGGTCATACATATGTTATGAAATTCCATCGTTTGTTGTATAATTTGGTAAGTTGTTGTGTAATGGACACGTATAATGCCCTACCCCAAATCTGGTGTAGTAGTTTTTGTGTTGGTGCACCACTTTGTGATAGCTAGCTGATGAAACTAGTGTAAATTTAGTTGAAAACTAGTATTGTGTTAAGTTCAGTTGAATGCCTTGTTAAATCTGGTCAAATTTAGTGTTAAATTCAATGACAAGTTCAACTTTGAAACCAATGTTAAATTCAGTGACGATTTCAGTTGAAATTCAATTCAAATTCCGTTGCATTTCAATATACCTAGAAGAAAACAAATTCCAGAGAAAATATAGTTCAAACTAGGAAAATTGATGCATTTAGTTCAATAACACATGACTTAGTTCAACAACATTCAGTGCCTACCAAGACATCAACACATGAATTAGTTCAACAACATAATACAACTAACTACTTAATAAATTAAAACCAGAACTCATTCCCCCAAAGATCTCACTAATTAATCTTGTTAGCTTCTCCAGCCTTAAAAAGTTCTGGTATGTAATATTCCAACTTCCTATTTTCCTCCTTCAAACTGCAAAGTTATTTCTCTATCTTTTGCCTCGGGCCTTCTCAAGCTCTAGTTCTTGGGCAGTTACTTTTGCATTTTGCTACACACTTATAGTGTCACGCAATTGTTTATGCAGTTTGGTGTTAAGTATTCTAATTGCCTCTTATCTAGAACAATCTAGTAATTCTGTGTTGCATATTCAACATTGCCAACAATTCTTGTCGCTTTCTCATCCTCAAGCATTCTCAAAAGCTTCAACAAGGAATGCTTTAGTGTAGTTGGCCACTCCCCATATATCCACTCCACTAAGTCATAAATCCCTTCCTACACATTACCCACATAACTATTACTCATGAAATCCTTGGACAAGCAAACCCTATATGAGGTAACAATCAATACTCACTAACAAAAGCAAATTCAGTAAACAAGCTAGCCCTAAACCCAATATTCAGTAAGCAAATTTAGTGCCAAAATGTAGTAACCAAATTCAGCAAAACTAACTAACAAGTGAAGGATTCATGTTAGAGACAAAAAGCATATGGCTACTCTCTCTTTTCTCTCAAAGACTCCCGACCGCCCCCGTTGAGAGTCACCACCGAGCGACCGGATCCAGTCCCTCCTGCCACCGGCGTTCACGCTGGATCAGTGGCGGAGCTAGCTCCCGGCGACCCGGGGCAGCTGCCCGGGCTCAGCCGTGGAAGCTTCATTAGGATATGAGCAAAACATAGAGATTAAGTGAGATGATTAGTGGGGCAAACACTAAGCTAGATCAACATCTTTATTCCCTGCCCGGGCTGTATGTTCTAGCTAGCTCCGCCACTGCGCTGGATGGTGTGGGGTTGGATTTGGAGGCCGGTCTCCTTTGTACAGCAGTAGTGATAGGATTAGATCTAGGTATGGGCGTTGTCCCGTGTGTGTGCCCTTGTGGCGTATGGCGTGATGCCATCCTGGAGCTCATTCTTGGTGTCGGCGAGTAGCGCCAAGACATGGAAGGCCTCACTCCCCCGTCGATGTCCATGGAGGACCGCGACGGAGATCGAGACTGGCCAGAGCTCTTCTCCCATAAGCTTGTGGTCTGGTGCCGGGCTAATTTCTGCAGGTTTGTTGCCTCTTTCTTCTGCCATCATGGAGATGGAGGAGGAGCTAGGAGAGGTACAGATCTCTGGCTATTGGCATGGCGGGGAAGATTGGCTGCTGCAATCTTTGGGAGCACATTCTCGGCGGTGACTCGACGGCCTGCTACCGTCCTGTCGTCGAATTTTATGGCTGAAAGGCGGCCGCTCCATGTTCTAGCATGCGCGGCTGATCTTCGGATCCTTGGCCGGCGTCAGCTCTTCTCTAACCTCCTGGCCGGTGTGCCAAAGGGGAGGCCCTTCTGCTCCAGCGTCGCGCTATTCGGTGGCTTCGTCCCAAGTGGTTATGTCCCCGGCGGCGAGGTCGCTGGCTGCGACTGGAAGCGGCGACGCGAGCATGGTGGTGTTGGACCTGATTGCATTCCTGTTCTTTGTTGTAGGGTCTTGTTTGCAAAAGTTTAGGACTTGGTTGTATTTCTTTTTCTATCGAGGTCCTCTGTGTAAAATGTAACACCATAGCTCATATTTAATGCAGATTCTGGATCCTCCTGGGAACTTCCCTGTTAAAAAAACTAACAAGCAAACCTATATGAAGTAATAAATAATAGCAATATTGTTGCTAAATGAACTAAACATGATACCTATAACATCCCAGGATTAGCACCTAGAAATAGTGAGGACACAGGTGTGTGCATTGCATTCATGCATCAGAAAATCCGGCGAATTTTCGTGCTAAACTAAAAGGGATATAGAGTGATCGAGTTCTCTCTTGTTCTGATGGAAACGACAGGGTGGGTGCGATGGATTTCGACATGACCTCTATTGAATCTTTCTGTTTTGAGGGGGGAATAATTCAAACAGGTATTCGACTTTCAAAGGTAAACTCAAATGAATTCAGAAAATTCACAAATTGAGTTATATATAATATAGCAATACTTAGAAGAAATGGAATGGAATTCTTGAATAAAGTAATATGATATTATAGTAAATAATTTATAATAAAGTAAATTGGAACAATTGAATAAATAGTGATTTTATTACAGTCATACAATGTTATTATGTCTTTACACTTATTCAAATAAGACAAAAAGTTATAGTAAGAATAATACAAATTGAATAATTGCAAACAAGTAAAAGAATATAATTAAATAAATAAGGAAAATGATTCTTACTATTTATATGAACATATTACATTGTCTTTACAAGAAAATAAAGAAAGAAAGTACAAAAAGAATAAGTTAAAACCTAAACTACATTTCCTATCTAATTCTTGATCTTCTCTTTATCTTCTTCTTGATACCTGTAGTTAAGACTAAATAAAACAAGCAATAAAGAAAAAAGGGGGTTAGTTTTGTTTAATTCTCTTAGAAGTTAATAGTGAGATGCACTATTTATGTTCCTCACTAAGCAGTAATTAGGGGCCAAAGTAGAACCTGTTCTTATGCAGTTTATTGCCTCAAGGCAACCTCACTAGCAAAAGAGGGGCAAGTTTCACCTTTGTGGAAATTTTGAAAAGGATTACTTTCCACCTAGCAACACAAAAATAAATCCCAATTTCTAGATAATATCAAACTAGCCGAAGCAAATCTTCTCAGTCAAAATATCTCAACATCCAAGCAAATAGACAGCTTACACAACAGCATGCATCTGGCTGCTGTCAACCCAAGAATGATCTGGCGGAAGAGATAAGAAGAAGGCAATACCGCAGCAGCAAAGCTACCCTTACCATCTCCACTCACATAGCACACCATCTTCTTATTCTTTTTATGTTTATCACACCTCAAGAACAAACTATTCTCATAACACCATAATATTACTCACCCAGATCACCATCACGTCCCTAACTCTGGTTTCTCAGTGGAGCCATCCAGGAGCTAGGACAAGGGAAATATCTAGATCAAGCTAGCAACCAAGGAGAAGCTCAACATCGACAGTAGTTCTCATAGGAGAAGGCCAGGCTGTAACTGCTAGAGTAGATCAAGAAGTAGAAAGAGAGGTGGAGCAGGATATCAAGATCCATTCGCAGCTGAACCAGATCTATGGAAAAAATAGCCTCAACTCAACTACATGTAGTTACCTAAAAAAATCAAATGTACAATATGTTTCTTTTATCCTTTTATTTAAAGAAAATAGTTTGGAATGAGAGGGACCTCTCAGAATGCATAGATGTTATGCAAATCGTCATTGAGACTATAGGGGCAAATAGTATTTGTTCTTATGATCAAAATATGGGGGCCTCAGCCTTTTGGATCATAGGCCAGGGACATTCCCAAAGGAATCTTTGGGCAAAAAATCATTTAAAAATATAATTTCTATCAAGAACCATTAGCAGATCATGTTGTTCAAACTACTACTGTGCACACTCTAGAGTGGAGGCACCACAGTAGTAACTCCTAAAGAAATGACAATAGAAGCCACAATCTTCATTTTATAGAATCATCCAGGATTTAGAAGATACCATATCATGTAAGCTTAGAAGAATTCAAATCATCTCCCTAGTCACATCAACTAGGAATCATTCATTAAACAAAACGCATCTGCAAGCTATCCCAAATGGAGTGCACATTATTTTCCTAGTTCCCACATCTATGAATCATTTCCTTATCATGCATTCAATGTTAGATTTAACAGTTCTAGGTATTAGTGAGCAAGACACTGAAGCAAAGCTTCAGATAAGAACTCCCAACAACAAGTAGTTATACATATATGGAATCAATGAATCAAAATCATGTTGAGCAAATCTTGATCAATAGCATCACTGAACCTAGTTCAGGAAAACAACTTAAATAGTATGAACACAGAGTAGTATCAGCTAATATTAAGCCACTAACAGAAAATTATAGATAGAACTAACCGCACTAGAGTGGCGCCATCTTGAGCAAAACAGGCTCAACTATAGTAGAGAGCAAGCTCTAGGGAGTTATTGCAACTGGCCTAAAACCAAGGGTTTGAATCAAAATATTTATCACAGGATTAGTTACTTAGCCCAAGCATCTCTACGAACAAGGACTAAATCCTTATCATAATATACAGGAATACCATCCTGGAAATTGTTCTTCATCAATAAACAACAGATTTCCAGGATAATCTTAAGTTATGTATTAAGAAACTAGAGTTAGTACAAGAAGCTAATCAATTACTGCCATTTAGACACTATCGTTGTCTCTAACAGAGCTTTGGCAATGGTAAAAAACTATATACCAGAATACAATCGATACCTTTGATCCGGATTCATGGATGTAGTATAATAGCTTTTTCCCTAGAGGACCTAGGTTTAACCGAACCTTGGAAAGCAATGCTAAAAGGAAATAAAAAGGACACGTCTACAAGAATTTGTTTCTTCATTTTACCTTAGTTTACCGGAGCAATCTAGTTTACTTTTTATAGTGGGTTGAATAGATGGATGGAGATAGGCTAGGGAAGATCCACCTGCAGCTGCACATCATAAGGGATAAAAGATAATAATAAGCATAGTTATGTGTAATGTTTGAATGGAGATAATATCTTATGGGAAACACATCCTAATATACTAATTCCCCCGTGATGCAGTGGGCATAGCAATAGCCTTTTAATCTAACTGAGTGCACACCGAAGCCATGACTACAAATGATTATTAAGTGAAGAACATAGATTAAAGAATTAAGTGGTGATGTTGTCGTGATCCCGAATGGGGCGCTAAGTGAAGACCGTAGTACCCTTTCTATCATTGGGGTTCCTATGAGATCGCCTCTAGACAAGTATCTCACCTCAAGCCTTTATCAATCTATGGGATCTTGGGTACCTACAAGCCACATATCGAGACAAGAGACAAAGAAACAAAATATATAAATCTCAATTGCAAACCAAATACAATACTAACATGATTAGATGCACATAGTTGTTGCGAGGTTTCTCCCCAGCCTGCAGCCCGTGAGGACTACTCACTCATAACAAATAGATCAAGGATAGAAAACATTGTGCAAAATACTTAGATTGAAATCAAATATTCTTACAATGGTCGTCAAATCACAAGGAGATCTAAAGTACAAAGTAATGGCTATGGCTAGTGGAGGGATGGATGGTGGAATGGATGAATAATGGTGTGGATATCCTTTGATGGTGTTGTGATGAAATCTGAAAATGGCGGCTCAATATGCGGCGGCTGGAGCCTCAAAATATATATGTGTCTTCAGAAAAGTTCTAGGGTTTGATGAGACGAAGCCGTCAGCACCCCGTACGGGCGGGCCATATAGGCAGGCCCCTCCCGTACCGTCGGTCGATACACGCACTGGCGGCAGGAATTTGCTTCCCAATTACTTGGCCATGTGTACTTCCTCAAATTCCTTCATTATGACTCTTGATTTCTCATTAGAACTCGTGATTTCCTGCACAACATAATTCAAAACAAGGTTTTGCATATATTTTCAATTATTAGTCATTAGTGGCAAGGATTGAGAGTTTCTTGTCAATTTCTTGACTAAAAACAATGTTTAAACGTAGAGAAAGATGGCAAATTTCAGAGCCATCAACCATCTAAATATTAAATCCACAAGGATGAAAATCTACAAGAAAAGAAATCAGCATCATACAAAAATAAAGAGTATAGAATATTCAATAGCGGACCAATAGACTAAAATCAAAGGATCATTCCATCTAAGATATAATCAGAGATAGAATCATAGGTGTAATAATTGAAATTACTACTAAGTAATTCACTAGTCAGATCAACCAAAACATGGCATGATTAGTAATAAGATTATAAAAAATATTGTAAGTTTAGAATACAGTCATAAAGGGGAAGAAACCTAAATTATAGTAGAATCTAAGTGAGAATACGAGGGAAAGTAGATAAAGAGATAAAAAGGAAGAGCTCACCTACCTAGGGCAATATGTAGCTCGTCGGAGCTAAAGCAGAGGCGACGAAGACTACAATGAGGGCCACGCCATGGTGGCACAGGGAGCACAGCAGTGCTGCGCCTGCACCAAGCTGTGACCAGCAGCGACTCCAGCGTCGACAAAGACCTCCCAAGCACCAGGACACTACTAGAGCAACAGTCGAGCAAGGAGATGTCAAAGGGGTGGAACCCTAGCACTAGTAAAGGGTCGTGCGTGGTCACACGAGGGATCGATTCACAAATTGAGATAGACATGAAGATGCATAAGAATATGGAACGTCGATTGTGATAATGGTGTTGGTCGGGATCGCCAGAGCCCGCCGGAATCGTGCGGCGGAGGCGACGGATCACCACAAGCTTAGGGAATGAGTAAGTAGCGTGAGAGAGGAGAGGATATCGAGTGGGTCGGGTTGACCAGCTCGGTCCACTAATCGTGTTGGTCTAGCCCAACCATGGGCCAGATTGACTAGTAGGGCCTAGGCATTTTCTCAAAAGAGAATACAAAGAAAATAAAACAATAACAAAAAAATTACCAAAATTACCCTAGAAATACTTTATCTCTACAAAAATGACCCTAGGCCGCATTCAATTGGGTCCGGTAATGGACCCTCGCTGTTATGTGCTGACAAGTGGGGCTGCGGTCTGTCGGGTCCCATAGTGGATCCTTGCCGTTACATGCTAACAAGTGGGGACGCGTTTAGTTGGTTTCCATAGTGGACATCTCTCTCCACTTATCCAGATCAGCATGGGACCCACAGCTTATCCACGTGAGCATCAGACCCACAGCTTATCCAAGTGAGCCAGCCCCATGCCCGCGCCCATGTCATTGCCTTCCCTTTCTTCTTCTTCTCCAGCGACGACGACCCTTCTCCGGCGACGGCGGCCCTTTGTCGAGCTTCACTTCGGGCTCTTGTTCGTCCTGGCCACAGTATGGTGTCGTCCTGGTGACCTCTATGAACGATGACAATGGAAACCGTGCGCAGAAAGGTTTAGATCTCGCACCAAAATGCACCAAAATCTCGCACCAAAATGGCAACTGTGGCGCTTGCTATGGAGAATGCGACCGACGAGCCGTTCTGATGATTTAATTGGTTTATCGAGTTAATGTCTCGGCTGCAATCAAGTGAAAGAGTGTTTATAATTAAAAATTAGGGACATAGATGTATAATAAATAAGAAAATGACACAACTCTTGAACACTTTCAAATTAAAAAAATTATACAACTCTTAATGTACAAGAGTTTTTATAAATGATACAACTCTTGAACACTTTCAAATTAAAAAAAGTATACAACTCTTAATGTAAAAGAGTGTTTATAACTGACATATCTTTGAACACTTTGAAATTAAAAAGTTATACAACTCTTGAACACTTTCAAATTAAAAAATTATACAACTCTTAATGTAAAAGAGTGTTTATAATTGACACAACTCTTGAACACTTTCAAATTGGAAAAAAGTATACAACTCTTAATGTAAAAGAGTGTTTATAATTGACACAACTCTTGAACACTTTCAAATTAAAAAATATATAACTCTTAATGTAAAAGAGTGTTTATAATTGACACAACTCTTGAACACTTTCAAATTAAAAAAAATCATAAAACTCTTAATGTAAAAGAGTGTTTACAATTGACACAACTCTTGAACACTTCAAAAATTGAAAAACTTATACAACTCTTAATGTAAAAGAGTGTTTATAATTGACAACACTCTTGAACACTTTCAAATTAAAAAAATTATACAACTCTTAATGTAAAATAGTGTTTACCATTTTTAGAGCGTGAAAAGTGATCCCTAAACTTGCGTATACGAAAATTATAAACCTTTGAACACTCTGAAATCGCACTTAATACGTGATAATGATATCCTAAGAAAATATTGAGAAATTATCATTTTCATAGAATGTAATGCATAAACTTGCATATGGAAAACATTATACACATTTGAACTCTTTGAAATCACACTTAGGACATGATAATGTTGTGCTAATAAAATCCTGATCATTTGTGCTAATGTTGATTTATCATTTTCATGGAGTGAAATATAATGCAAAAATTATACACCTTTGAACACTTTCCCTTCAAATTATATTCAAAATCATTTGTTTATGGAGTTAAAGCATCGGTGGCAAACTCATTATTTTGCATGGATAGAGGATGTCCCCCGACAGATACAGGGGTTATCCTATCCGCTAGATCACAGAGGATCAATCAGAGGATCAACGGTTGGTGGGTACGATCCGCGTGACAACTTTCTCGACTAATCAGAGCTTAGCACCCAAGATGAGCACATGTGCGAGAGTTTATAACTAAGAGAGAGGGGAAAACTGAGTAGAACTTAAAAACCAAGGGCAAAACTGAGTAGAACTTAAAAACCAAGGGCAAACTAATAAGGGGGTTCAAATAGAAAACAGAAAGAGATTTAAAAATGGAAAATGCTTCTTTTATACAATAAAATACATATTGGCAGACATCAAACTATTTGCAATTCAAATATATATCAGTTTGACAATTATTGCCTCATTTAGAGAAATTATGTTTTGGGGAGGGATATTTTGGGAAGAAGCTTGAATAGAAAGCCATGAACCTTCATAGATAGTAGGTGATTTGAGAAGTGGTGATTTAGGTTAAACCTTGATTTATATACATTTCTTATGGTGGCAGGTCACAAAATTAGACTCCCTTGGTAGGTTCCACTATGTTTTGATCTTTTTGAATTTGTTGTACATAAAATGACTCAATTATCTAGCTAAAACCATTCATTGACTATCCCATGCATCGGAGGGTAAAAGTGAGCATATTCCACATGGTAGTGTTAGTACTGGAGGGAAAAATCGAGTACAACCAAACTGCTAGTGCTACACTCGAGGGTATAACTGAGTACAACTAAGTGGCCAAGGTTAGACATGAGGGAAAAACGTGATGCATGGTACGCGTGTCGTGGTGCACGGGGCTGTAGGACGCGTGTGGTCGTGCACTGTGCAGTAGCATACGCGGTTACGCGGTGCACGTTGGTGCAATGAAACATCTCCTCCCTTCACCTTTATAGAGGCCTCATTACTCTCACTCATCACTCACTCGCTTACTCACTCACGCAACCATCTCCACTGTCCCATCACCTTCTGTAAACCCCCAAGAAAATCCCAACCACACCGACGATGGAGAAGAATGGCACAGGGGCCATCGTCGCCTCCAAGGTGGCCGAGAGGAGGCCCCCATCCCTTTCCAGACCCTCGTCCCCGCTTCCGCCGTAGCCGTCGGCGAGGAGGCCCCTGTACCCGTACATGCCCTCGTCGTTCTTATGCAGATCCCGCACGGCTGGGACCCCTACAAGGACAATGATTACATCAGGCCGGAGAACCCCTTTGACACCAGCTTATCCGACCCATGGTCGGAGGTAACTAGGGTTTTCTCTCCTTCCTTTTTTCTTCCCCCATTCCCATCGTTGGATGCTACATCGTGTTTTATTAGGGCTCGGTTGTTCGTATTTTCAATCGTTGGATGCTAGGTATTTTTACAGTAGCTAATCCTATTGTGTTAGATCTCGTATTTCGATGAATGTGCCTAGTTGGGATCAGTACTAGTACCGATCTATAGTTGGGATCAGTACTAGCTCCGATCTATAATTGGGATCAGTACTAGCACTGATCTGTAGTTGGGATCAGTATTCGATTTGATTTGAGATTTGGGGATTAGGGAATAATCAGGGGATGTCAATCGGTTAATTTATGCAAGTAATCAATCCCGATAATCACGGTATCTCAATCATGTCCATATTGCACGCTACTGTTTTTTGTAATAGGTGGATAGTAGTGACGTCTGCAGCAACGATAAGTCCACGGACACCAAGACTCGTCAGGTGCTGAGGAGGCTGAAGTCCGGCCAGTTCAACGGCTTCTTTATTGGCGACGTCTACAGGTTCCCCTTCTGCACCAGGGGCCTCGCCACCGACTTCAACTCCCTCATGAGGCATGCCGAGGACGTGAAGACCTGCGGCCTGACAAAGAACGTCAACGCATTCAGAGCCAAGCACCAAGCGCTCGGTTTTCACCTCCGCAACCTCCAGAAGGTGGCCATCGAGGAGGGTCGCATGTCCCCGATCAAGCCCAAGGCACCCAAGGTCAAGGGACAGGGCAGCAAGAAGTGGAGGAAGCGCCAGAGGAAGGAGGCGGAATCCCTCCTAGCGGAGGCCATGACGTGCCACTAATCTTGTGCTGATGCTGCTGCTATAAAGCAGCTTCTTTTGTTTTGTTGTCTGTGTTAAACTAGTAAGCTGCTACTGCTGAGCAGCCTAATTGTCGAACCTCGTTTAAGTATCATACTATATAATCCTTTATTAGTTGCTTTATATATATCTGCTCCGTTTATCCATATTTTATGGTGCTGGTTAGATTTGCTGCCAGGTTGGAAAATTACGATGGCCAAAAGGAACCATGAACGAAGAGAGAGAAGCTGCTCTAGATTCGCTGTCTTTTGGGCAAAAATAACAACTGTTAGCGACATAAAGGGGAAAAGGCGCTCTTAAAAAAGGAAAATCATAAAAATAACAAAAAATAAATCTTCCAATTTAGACGACAGGGCGCACGTAACTACTAAACGCGCCCCACATGGTCCCACATCACATTCCCCAAAACGCGTTCCCAACAAGTCGACCCCACGCAGTCCAACATGGGGGGTCCTACTACAAGACCTGACGGAACGTGGCCCCACCTATCTTCACGTAACGTGGGGTCCTACTTGTCAGCGCGTAATGGCAAGGGTCCACTACGGGACCCACCTGAATGCGCCCCCAATTGTCAGCACGTAACGGCGAGGGTCCACTAACGGGATCCAACGGAGAGCGAGTTTCAGACCGATATGAGAGTTTCAGACAAGGAGCTGGGCTAAAAGTGAGGAAAAGTTAATCGGTTGGGGAAAAGTGAGTACATCTAACAAACCAAGGGCACGAAAATAGAAATCCCTATATCAAAATGAGCACAAAAATAATCCATACGTATGAAAAATATAGCATTACTTGTTTAAGTTAAAAAAAATCTAACTAAATATTAAATACACCAAAATCCTAAATAAAATATAACAAAATAAGGAAAAGTCCTAAAAATGAATTAAAAATCATTTTTGTGTATAAAAATCAATCTATTATTTTATAAAAATGCTAATTATAAAATCCCAGGTAATTTTAGGATTTATAAACAAATAAGGGTTATAATTGACCTTGTAGTCCTTTTTATTTTATTAAAATAAAAGAAATATATTTTTTGTTATAATTTATAAATCAAAATAAATCCAAAATAGCTTTAATTAACTACTTAGGAATTATTAAAAACATAGAACATATTTTATTTTATCAACTTTTAGTTAACTTTTAAGTTCAAATAAATTGTCTAACATAAATTATATTATCCCTTTAATAATTATAAATAAAATATTTTTAATGTTTCAAAATTACTTTTTCCTTTATAACTTAGGTAAAACATGCAAAGAAGGTTAAAGTATCCATTCTACTTAGATAAAGCCATAGTAATAATTATTATGTTCAATAAAGTCACCTTTAGACATTTAGTTATTTATAATACAAATTAAAATGTGTTATACCAAAAAGAACCTTATTGAGTAAATTATAAATATAAAATCAAGACACATACCTTTGAACCCTTTTTATATCAACTAAGTATCTAAGTTATCAAACTTGTTTCTACACTAGTTCCAACATTTCCAAATTAATAAAAGGTAAAAGCTAGCATCCCTTCATACTTAGGATAAATAATCCTATACTCTTAATTAAGCTTAGAAAAACCCTAGACCTTAGTAATGCTATAAACATCATGTATAAAGTGTATTCATATTTGTATAGTTAACTTTGGTCTAAAGATCATAAACATCATGTCTGAAGTCTATTCATATTTTTATAGTTAACTTTGATCTACTTTACAATCCACCAAAAATATAATAACTCAACATTAATTTTAATATATCAAAGACCATAATTTTAATCATAACAACCTTCAAGATTGAGGAACTTAACATAAACAACCTTTTTCGAAGGTTATTCTTTTTGCCACTTCAAACAACAACTCTATAATAGTTCCTTCAACTCATAACAACCCAACACATGGACTTTCATCATAGTTACCATATGGAAATTAACCTCAATCTTAGATTGTTAATGTACTCTAGTTTTATATCTTATATGTTAAGAATTAAGTTCCTTATAGATATATTTGCTTGTGAAGTAAAATTTAAGATAAACCAAATCTTAAATAAATCACCTAAGTTAAATTCACTTATAATATTGGGGACTCACTTTGGGAGTTTTATAAAATGCATAGAATTACTTATGCATAATAACATATTGCTTATTTAAACATTAGTACTTACCGGACCAATGATGTTGTTTTCAGATATTGGATCTTATGTCATCTCGAAGACCGTGATTGCATAATCTTGTGATCACAAAGGCAAGTTCACACTTGCTCATGTCCTTTAATTATTTTCTATCAAGTATTTGTAATCTACTATTGTTATCAACTGCATTTTAAAAAGGTCAGAAAACGTTATTTTCATTATGATATGATTATGGGTCATTTACCAAGTGGTAATAACCTACTATGAATGTTGCAGTGGTAAAGGAACAAAATACCTAGGATTTCACAATCAATGTCACTGGTGATTCTTGCGTTGTATAATACGTGTTAACCATGAGATTTGGAATGCGACGAAGAAGTCAGCTTGATCTTCTTCCTTTCGCAAGACAACGGATGATTGGGCCATGGCTATAATTATTAGAGAGGATTGACAACATAAGCGTGGGATCCCTCAATGTCCCACCACATCTGGTATCTGCGAGGGTTGTGCGTTTCAGGTTGTAATTGGAAACAAGTTTTATCCTGGGTCTGGCGTGCAATCTGATGGACATGCGAGGTCACGGAGAAGGGCAGTGATCGTCTTGGATCTTAGGTTGGGCCTCAAACCATGGAATTTTGAACGGGTAAATACTCCTGGTTGTGCAACAAAGCTTAATATTTCTTATGGGAAAAGTGACACACCTCTACAGAGTGTATAAAATTCTGACATGTTACTCCCCATTCCGGGAAGGAGCTATGAACGCGATGGGAAAGGAACTCCACGAAGTTCTGGTAAGCCTGTAAAGGCTGATAGACATAACTTTTCAGAATAAAGAAACCTTTGACAAAATGTTTACGATAACCTACATAACCTATGACGTTTGGTCTATGGTTGTAGCTAGTGCATCAAACTCTGCTTTTTAGTAAACTTGCTGAGTACGCTCGTACTCAACCGTATCTTCTTTCTCCTTGCTAGATTTTGAAGCTAATAAAGATGATGTCTACATCAACTTATGCTCAAGGGAATCGTCACTGAAAGCTCGAGTTTTGCAATGAAGTCAATGGAGTCAACATATACATGAGCTGTGAAGTGAAGGCAAAGTTCCTAATTAGATAATATTATTTTTTCTAACCATAGAACCTATTTCTGTAGAGCATTTCTATAGCAGAAATTGCTAGCCAAATAGTTCACATACTAGTCTATTATTATGATATTTACGAGTTGTTATTTCTGGTTCTTCTTTGTAAGAAGTTTCTTTCTCTCTATATAACCTAGAGTGTTCTCTGGATCTTTTGTAAAGTGTCAAGTTGTAACCTATAGTTATGTCTTGGACCTGCTATGTTTCTGTTCTACCACTCTGAGGAATTAATACTAGTGGAATGGTGTTTCATTGGTGTTATATCAACGACTATAGTGTACTACTCCATGCAGTAGTATGTTGGGTCACCGCAATACCCTACCGTACATCCACCCAAAAAATTCATGCCCATGTTTGCATGCTCAAAAGCTACAAACTTGCATAGTGGTGGGTCGTGCTTAAAGCATGACGTGGTTTCGACTCGTCAATGCCCATTGTTATGAACTTGGGTTTTGGAGAAGAGGAGGACGCTGGAGGTCACAGAATGGCTAGCAAACAAGCAACATGGGACACGAGATTTACCTAGGTTTGGGGCCCGGGAGGGAAACCTTACTCCTGCTTGGCTGCTCTTGATTGATGGCGAAGCCAAAAGTTACACAGGTGCGCAGATGAGATCTGGCGGTGTGTATGCTAGGGTTGTGGATTGTAGATTTGTTGTGGGAGAGGGTTGCCTCCTCGTTGGACCCTCCTAAACTTTATATATGGGAGAGGCTAGGTCTTAGGTACCAATACGAGTAGGTTACAAGTTAGATTCAAACTCTAGTCTTGAGCTTTCCTTGTCTTGCATGCTTGGGAGTCCGTGTCCACATAGGCTTCGTTCCAGCCGAACCGTCATGGGCTTCATGGACCTTGGCAGGTCGTCGAGTGGACCGTCCGTTGGGACACACCAGCTAGGCTAGAGTCGGGTGCCTGTTGTTCATACCTTTGTCAGTAGCCCTCGAGTGTCCATGCGAATCGTAGATTCGGATGGAGACTTAGTTGTCTTGAGTCTTGCATTAGGATGTCGGAGTCGACAGTTGTGTCGAGTGCGAAGCACTTTACCTGGAAGTTCATCAGGTTAGTCAAATATGTAGCCGTTCATAGGGATGTTGGTAAACATGCCTGGTGCGCTCGATGGATCGGGACCAATTAATTTCTCTAGGAAAAAAACAACGTCATCTACTCAAACTCGAGTGCCCGGACTCAAATTCGGAAATTGCTGGCGTAGTTCGACTCATGCTACGGAGGCCTTATTGAATCAAACTCCAATTTTAATGCATATGTACCCAACGCGTCCGTCGGGATTTTCATCACACCTGTTGGTGTGGTATTTAACTGATAGAGCGCAGCGGATTGATGTCTACGCACTTCTATTCTTGTAGACAGTTGTTGGGCCTCCAAGTGCAGAGGTTTGTAGAACAGTTTGTTGGGGAAAAGCATAGATATATTAAAGCATGATGAGTATTTATGTAGACTCTAGCCTAAGTGTCACCATGGCGTGCACGCTGTCACTTTCACACACATGGGGAGAGCAGAGATCTATTGAATCACTTGAGTATCAAGGTAGATCTACTTGATTACAAAGCTCATGACCACAACAAGATCATGCATAGAGAGAGAGAGGTGAACACATAGCTACCGGAAGAGCCCTTAGCCTCGAGGAAGAACTACTCCCTCCTCATCATGGGAATCAGCAACGGTGATGGAGATGGTGGTGGAGATCGATGGAGATGGCTACGGGGGCATTTCTCCATCCCGACAGGGTGCGAGAATAGAGACTTTCTGTCCCCCGAATCTCCCCTACGGTGGCGGCGGCTTTGTGGAACTTTTCATGGCTTTTTGGTCGACCCTTTAGGGTTTCTGGGTCAGGGGCTTCTTATAGGCGACGGAGGCAAGGTCGGTGGAGGGCCAGGGGGGCCACACCCCCTGTGGGCGCAGCCAGGGTGGGCCCCGCGCCCACCTAGTGTGTGGCCACCCTGGTGTCCTCATCCGTCTCGTCTTTGATTTTCTGTATCGTTCATGGTAAAATATGAACTTTGGCTTTTGTCCCGTCCAATTCCGAGAGTAATCATTTTTTAGCTTTCTGAAACCAAAAACAGCAGAAAACAGGCAACTGGCACTAAGGCATCTTGTCAATAGGTTAGTTCTAGAAAGTGTATAAAAATACCTCAAAGTGTAGACAAAACATAGCAAAGTTGATACTAAACAAGCATGGAACATCAAAAATTATAGATACGTTTACGACGTATCAAGCATCCCCAAGCTTAACTCCTGCTCGTCCTCGAGTAGGTAAGTGATAAAAAGAATAATTTTTGAGGTGACATGCACCATCACAATCTTGATCAAACTATTTGTAAAGCATTGAAAGCTAGGATCAAAGTACTCTAAACATGAGCATGAAAGATGAAGTTCTAATAATAGGACAAAGTAACTATGCTGCAACATGAAAGGATACAAACAAAGATCATGAATAACAATGCATTGAAAGATGTTTGTTTGTTTCACATATATAAAACATAGCATAGTGGCATTCAGCTTGTCCCTCATGGAGTAGCAAATAGATGCATAGGACACCTTCAAAGTTCATAAGAGTGACTAGATACAAATAGTTCAAGAGCAAGCAATATCAACAATATGAATCAATCAATAAGTTTTAGGACAATGCACATAGAACTAAGAATGGCAACTATGCTCTCTTAACTGGTGCCTAAGGATAGAAGGTGGAGACTCAATATAATAGTGAAAGAAAGGCCCTTCATAAAGGGAAGCAGGGATTTCAAGTCTCAAAAAGAGCATCCAAAAATTATGGTACTTGTTAGCTTTAAGTTCTCATTGCCCCTATCATAAGCATATTGAAGTGATTAAGGTTAAAGTGAACAAGCTATGGAGTATATGCTTGACAAAGTATAAGTTGGCAATGTCATGTCCCTTGAATATGAGGGTGGCTCTTCATGCTACTCAACTTTAGTCACCTGTAAGTTCTTATCATAGTAAGTACATGTGTATCATAAAGAACCGCCAACGGGGTACCCATTGCACATGGTACAGGAGCTATCCCATAACCAAAAAGACAAGGCAAGCAGACAATGAGCATCTTAGCGATCTTTTTATTTGCTATTGCATAGGTTTTTATTGAGGATGTGTAGCACCCCGGGTAAATCCACTACTAGAAAATCGCTGTGTTTTTGTTTTGTGCATCATCATGCATCATGTCATCATGCCACATTTCATGGAACACATAATTAAATTGTTGCATTGATATTCGTCTATTCTTCTTCCCCTCTATTCCAATCGCTAGTTGGTGCCATTCGATATGGAACCACAATGTCCAAATTCTATTTAATTGAGTCTTGCTATTTTATAATTGCTAAATGCCCAAATTGAGTTGGGGGCATCAACTCTTATCCACTCCATTCTATCTTGTGTCTAATTGATGTCTATATACTCCTCTCTCTAAATTCCACACATCTCTGTTGTATCCATCCCTTATGTACAAGGTGGTCATATCTATCTCTATGTATCTCGTTGCCTTCTATTTCTACCCCTACGTTGTTTTTCATCACTGGATATCTTGTTTCTCTACTTCTATTACTTGCTCTCTATCCCTCCTAATAAGCAGGCCAACTAAATTTTGTACCTTAAATAAGCTGAAATAGATTATTCATTATATGCCTCATCTGTCTATTTAAATACCTACAAATGTTTTCATATAAATAACCAGCTTGTATTTTGTTTTGCTGCAAACAAAAAAAACACTGCTTCAAGTGTTCTTTGTTATGTTTCTGACTCCCTCTCAAACTCTAAAATTTTAAAACAGTTTTTCTTAAACTATTCATAAGGCAATCTAAGAGGATTTTATTTTCTTTCCTTGAGCTAGCCTCATATTTTCTGAACCTGCACCAATCGTACCTTTTCTGAATCTAGCCTGAACTGATCTTTTCTTCCTCCTATGTACCATCACGCGAGGCGCGTGTGTGCTGTGGTTGTGTCTCAACCACTCCCTCCTCTCTTTAGTCTGCAGATCGAGATCCCCCTCCAACCCTATCCTCCTAGCACCGCCGCCATCTTCTTTCCTAATTTATTCCTCACCTCGCCGTGAGCAGCAGAGAGAAAAACAGCTCCGTTGTCACTCACCGTGCCGACGACATGAACTTCACCGGGCTGAGCTGAGGCCGGGAACGGGACCAGGGCGTCATTCTCGACCAATTCTCTGAAGGTCACAATGCCAATGCGCCCAGTTTCTTCTTCGAGGGGCCGAAGCTACCTGTAGCCGCTTCCCCGCCTTTGTTTCTGTCGAGCCCAACAAGAACATCCCAGAGCGTCGCCGTCGCCGTCGCCGTCGACCACGACCTCCCCATCCAAGACAAGGTCGCTGGTATCCCCAGGGTGAGCTCAGCTTCCGATCCCCTCCCTCATCTCTGGGAACCCCCCCTCTGCATCCTCTCCGTAGCAGCGTGGTCGCCATGGCCGGGCCGCTGCTGTTGTTTTTCCTTGCTCTGTGACACACAGTCATGTAAAGCACATGGCGTTTGAGCTAGCTAGTTTTGCCCAATTGCTTTTGATTCACCTGCTTGCCTGTACGATCAGCTATGTATTGGCACCATGCACGCATCAGTTCCACAAAGTTCAGAGTCGAGTGTCTGTATGTTGTTCAGTTTCGACAGTTCCCAAAATTCCCGACTTGATGCTTCAAAGAAAAGAGCTCGTGTTATTTCTCATTCAAGCAAGCGACACCAGCTAGTGCCAGGCTCCCATCTCTCTCATTTAATTGATCGTGTGATCAAATCATGACAACCTCACAAATAATCACCATCTAATTTTTTTTATCTCTCTTTTACCTATGGGACTCTCGCATTGCATGGTCAAAATAGAAAATGCCTTCCTCTGTTAAACATACAGCGTAACACCATTGTGGTTTGCTCTCTATGATGTTAAATTGTAATTCCAAAGATCAAATTCCTAGTTCTCTATAATAAAGTACACCATTATTTCCTTTTCTCTGCCTAGTTTAGATGCAGCCGAGTCTCATCCATCTCTACTACTGTTCTTGCATTTTATAGTGTAATCTGCCTATTCCATAATTTTGTTCTACAAATTTAAATAATACAAACAATATATCTTTTTGGATCAGAGAAATGCATAGAACTCAAATTTTCCATGTTTATCTCACAGGTAGTCTAATTGCACAAAATAATCTCATATGGAATATGTGGAATATTATATGAACATATTGTCCCTATTCCATTTAATTTTGTGTAAGCCACCAATAGCACGATGTTTACCATGTTAACCAACATTTAATATGTATGATTGAAAAATAACTTTTACCATACTGCTAATTTTTGGTTACGCTTAATATTGACTAATTGCATCGCACCTTTGACATGTCATACATCATACATACATCATGCCCGGTCTTCTGTCATAGTATTAAATATTGCATTCGGTGTTTCTGCTAGTGCTTTGCTTCTTCACGGATTAGGCCGATGAGTTGATATGAGTGTCGACCCGATCTTTGGATAAACCTTCAGCAATGTTTTCAGGCGAGCATTCTCCCCCTTTCTACCTATTTTACATTTCTAGTCTTTATTTTCTCCTTTTGATCTATTGCTATCTGTGTTGTGATGCTCTAGTTTTCGTACCCATGATATCCCTTGCAGCCTTATATTGCCTTGGACACATCCTATTACCTGTTGTTTGGTAGATAGCTGGACTTGCGCGTTGTAGTCGCTTGCTCAAGTGTTGTTGCGTGTCGTCCAGTACCACAGTTGTTGAAAGACCGCCATATGCTTTATGTTGGAGATGATCATGGCTTTAATTATTGTTTAATAACTAAAATTGAAGTAAGTAAATAATGCAGAGGCACAGGTGGGCAATAGATGTTATTTGGTTTTTAACCGTCCACTTGTGTCCCGTAGGACCCCGAGTACTTGATACCTGTTCCTTGACTATTCGCACTATCCGCATGTGGGTCCATGAATCCCCTTAGCATGAGCTTGAGTCATATCTTATTTCTTGGGGCCACAAAGTAGTTTGGGGCTTTATTACTATCTTGTACTTATGCCATACTTTACTGCTTTATTTATGATTGCGCGTGGAGTGCCTGTACTGTTTTGAAACCCGTACACGTTTGTGATGTCGACAAGCCATACACTTTCGGGTTCCCAGTCGTTTACAGGCGTCGTCACAAACCTCTGGGTCCGTCTCGGAGCCGGCCAACTTCGTAGCGGGTAGCTTGGTGGGGTGGCCCCCTGAAATATTATATGAATCTTGCGATTTCTTTGTCGTGATGCCTCGTTGGGTTTTCATTTGGTTTTTCCGAGGTTGATCGTGCGTGTGTTGCTATTTGTGCCCCCCTGCAGGGTTAAACTTTCTGAAAGCCGTGTCCGCTGTTATGGACGACTTGGAGCACAGTATCTCGATCATAGACAACTATAACTAAAGTAGTGCTATAAATTTGACTTTATAATGACTAGTAATTAACTTCACTATAGTGGAATGGCTAAATAAAAGTGCCAACAATTGCTGGTTTGGGTTGTCGCCTGTTACCATTGTATCTGAATAGTAAGTATGAACTATAATGGAATGGCTAAATAAAAGTACCAACAACTACTGGGTTTTGGGATGCCTCATGCTATATGTATCTGACTAGTAAGTACTAGAACTACAACGGAATGGTTAACTAAAACTGCCCACTGCTTATTATATCACGATGACTCATGCTATCTATACCTGACTAGTAATTGCTGCAACGATAACTGAATAAATAAAACTGCCAACTGTGTGAGTTCCTCGGATGACTTCCTCGTTTGGTCTCGAGGGGAAAATACCAGGATGGGTATGTTTGGTGGTAGTATCAGGATGGTTTCGAATAGGTCTTTCTTATCTCTCTCTGATAGCCGACAGTTGTATCGAATCTCTATAGGTTGTTTAGTGCATGCTGTGCTGTCGCTTCAATCCACCATACCTATGTAGGCGAGGACCACCGAATTCTAGTCTCGCCGTGTACTGGCCTCAGTACTGACCGCTCTCTTTTTCCTTTGCCCTATGTCGGCACCCCTTTTGTTTAAGCAGGTTTTGAGATCGACGTCGTTAGCAGGGTTACCCTTCCGGCTTGGCCTGGGCAGGGTTATGGACGCCATTGGTTATTCTTCAGGGCACTTAGCCCCATTTGCATCTTGCCCGTAGTCGGACGCTGTATCATTTTCAAGTTGATTTGGATCTTTGTATTTGTGTATCTCAATTCTTGGCTCTTGGAGTCGTTGTTGTATATATCTGTTCTGTGGGTTCCATCGAGGACTATTGTGTAATGATATTACTTCGTTTTCCACCCAAGTGCCTGGTGGGCACCTTTGAATCGTTTCTATGCGGGTTTGGCGGGAATTGCTGAAATTTGCATAAGGCCGATTCCGAGGGTGTTACAGAGTGGTATCAGAGCTCAGTAGTTACGATACCCCAGTGGTCCAGCCTGTAGGATAACCTAGCTAACGGCCGATGTAGAGTGTCAAAACTATTTTGGAAAATCGGTTGGATAGATCTGATTAGGTCTGCTTTTACTCCTTACCCCTCTGCTATTCTCCTCGTACCTATGCGTGTTTTGAATCTACCCCCTTATCTTTTCTTCGAGTCCAGGAATTCTCGTGGTTGGGTTTTCGTCGTACCTTCAGGGTTTCACTTCCTCCTCTTGTAACGGTGCTTCGACATCCGACCTTCATGCTATCTGAGAAATGTTTCATCTGTTGTACCTTTCCGTGGACCAAAAATCCACTAAAATTTGTCTTCATATCCTCCGATGTTTTCCAACGTGACGATATCATCTACGTCAGAAATGACAAAGATCCTGCATCATTCTTTTCTTTCTGAACCTTGATTGTCAAGATCTTCAGTCTGATTCTGAGAGTTGGTTGCATAGTTCTCTTATTCGTGTACATAGTAATGCTTTGAGTGCAGGATGGAGTCGCGACCATACCACTACTATTATCATTCGCTTTTGTACATTGAATCGGTGGACCAATGCAATTCGACTCATTCTATGGAAGTTAGAGGTGGCCTTATCGTTTGATACCTTTACCTTCATCCTTTGTTTATCCGGAGTGTTCTCACAATGAACATGAGCAAAATCCTTGTTGGTGGTGTCGCCGATTGCAAGATGAAGAAAGAATCCTTGTTAGTGGTGTCCCAAGGATCTACACGAAGCGAGAAGATTTTGATCGTCGGCCTTCTTCCCCGTTCCAGGAGGCGGATCTCAAGGGCGAGATCAATTGTTAGTGGTGTCGAATTGTAGCACCCCGGGTAAATCCACTACTAGAAAATCGCTGTGTTTTTGTTTTGTGCATCCTCATGCATCATGTCATCATGCCACATTTCATGGAACACATAATTAAATTGTTGCATTGATATTCGTCTATTCTTCTTCCCCTCTATTCCAATCGCTAGTTGGTGCCATTCGATATGGAACCACAATGTCCAAATTCTATTTAATTGAGTCTTGCTATTTTATAATTGCTAAATGCCCAAATTGAGTTGGGGGCATCAACTCTTATCCACTACATTCTATCTTGTGTCTAATTGATGTCTATATAATCCTCTCTCTAAATTCCACACATCTCTGTTGTATCCATCCCTTATGCACAAGGTGGTCATATCTATCTCTATGTATCTCGTTGCCTTCTATTTCTACCCCTACGTTGTTTTTTATCACTGGATATCTTGTTTCTCTACTTCTATTACTTGCTCTCTATCCCTCCTAATAAACTATTCATAAGGCAATCTAAGAGGATTTTATTTTCTTTCCTTGAGCTAGCCTCATATTTTCTGAACCTGCACCAATCGTAACTTTTCTGAATCTAGCCTGAACCGATCTTTTATTCCTCCTATGTACCATCACGCGAGGCACGTGTGTGCTGTGGCTGTGTCTCAACCACTCCCTCCTCTCTTTAGTCTGTAGATCGAGATCCCCCTCCAACCCTATCCTCCTAGCGTCGCCGCCATCTTCTTTCCTAATTTATTCCTCGCCTCGCCGTGAGCAGTAGAGAGAAAAACAGCTCCGTTGTCGCTCACCGTGCCGACGACATGAACTTCACCAGGCCGAGCTGAGGCCGGGAACGGGACCAGGGCGTCACTCTCGACCAATTCTCTGAAGGTCACAATGCCAATGCACCCAGTTTCTTCTTCGAGGGGCCGAAGCTACCTGTAGCCACTTCCCCGCCTTCGTTTCTGTCGAGCCCAACAAGAACATCCCAGAGCGTCGCCGTCGCCGTCGTCGTCGACCACGACCTCCCATCCAAGACAAGGTCGCTGGTATCCCAAGGGTGAGCTCAGCTTCCGATCCCCTCCCTCATCTCTGGGAACCCCCCCTCTGCATCCTCTCCATAGCAGCGTGATCGCCATGGCCGGGCCGCTACTGTTGTTTTTCCTTGCTCGGTGACACACAGCCATGTAAAGCACATGGCGTTTGAGCTAGCTAGTTTTGCCCAATCGCTTTTGATTCACCTGCTTGCCTGTACGATCAGCTATGTATTGGCACCATGCACGCATCAGTTCCACAAAGTTCAGAGTCGAGTGTCTGTATGTTGTTTAGTTTCGACAGTTCCCAAAATTCCCGACTTGATGCTTCAAAGAAAAGAGCTCGTGTTATTTCTCATTCAAGCAAGCGACACCAGCTAGTGCCAAGCTCCCATCTCTCTCATTTAATTGATCGTGTGATCAAATCATGACAACCTCACAAATAATCACCATCTAATTTTTTTTTATCTCTCTTTTACCTATGGGACTCTCGCATTGCATGGTCAAAATAGAAAATGCCTTCCTCTGTTAAACATACAGCGTAACACCATTGTGGTTTGCTCTCTATGATGTTAAATTGTAATTCCAAAGATCAAATTCCTAGTTCTCTATAATAAAGTACACCATTATTTCCTTTTCTCTGCCTAGTTCAGATGCAGCCGAGTCTCATCCATCTCTACTACTGTTCTTGCATTTTATAGTGTAATCTGCCTATTCCATAATTTTGTTCTACAAATTTAAATAATATAAACAATATATCTTTTTGGATCAGAGAAATGCATAGAACTAAATTTTCCATGTTTATCTCATAGGTAGTCTAATTGCACAAAATAACCTCATATGGAATATGTGGAATATTATATGAACATATTGTCCCTATTCCATTTAATTTTGTGTAAGCCACCAATAGCACGATGTTTACCATGTTAACCAACATTTAATATGTATGATTGAAAAATAACTTTTACCATACTGCTAATTGTCGGTTACACTTAATATTGACTAATTGCATCGCACCTTTGACATGTCATACATCATACATACATCATGCCCGGTCTTCTGCCATAGTATTAAATATTGCATTCGGTGTTTCTGCTAGTGCTTTGCTTCTTCACGGATTAGGCCGATGAGTTGATATGAGTGTCGACCCGATCTTTGGATGAACCTTCAGCAATGTTTTCAGGCGAGCATTCTCTCCCTTTCTACCTATTTTACATTTCTAGTCTTTATTTTCTCCTTTTGATCTATTGCTATCTGTGTTGTGATGCTCTAGTTTTCGTACCCATGATATCTCTTGCAGCCTTATATTGCCTTGGACACATCCTATTACATGTTGTTTCGTAGATAGCTGGACTTGCGCGTTGTAGTCGCTTGCTCAAGTGTTGTTGCGTGTCGTCCAGTACCACAGTTGTTGAAAGGCCGCCATATGCTTTATGTTGGAGATGATCATGGCTTTAATTATTGTTTAATAACTAAAATTGAAGTAAGTAAATAATGCAGAGGCACAGGTGGGCAATAGATGTTATTTGGTTTTTAACCGTCCACTTGTGTCCCGTAGGACCCCGAGTACTTGATACCTGTTCCTTGACTATTCGCACTATCCGCATGTGGGTCCATGAATCCCCTTAGCATGAGCTTGAGTCATATCTTATTTCTTGGGGCCACAAAGTAGTTTGGGGCTTTATTACTATCTTGTACTTATGCCATGCTTTACTGCTTTATTTATGATTGCGCGTGGAGTGCCTGTACTGTTTTGAAACCCCGTGCCACGTTTTCGCGGTATCGACAAGCCCAGTCACACTTTCGGGTTCCCAGTCGTTTACAGGCGTCGTCACAAACCTCTGGGTCCGTCTCGGAGCCGGCCAACTTCGTAGCGGGTAGCTTGGTGGGGTGGCCCCCTGAAATATTATATGAATCTTGCGATTTCTTTGTCGTGATGCCTCGTTGGGTTTTCATTTGGTTTTTCCGAGGTTGATCGTGCGTGTGTTGCTATTTGTGCCCCCCTGCAGGGTAAAACTTTCTGAAAGCCGTGTCCGCGGTTATGGACGACTTGGAGCACAGTATCTCGATCATAGACAACTATAACTAAAGTAGTGCTATAAATTTGACTTTATAATGACTAGTAATTAGCTTCACTATAATGGAATGGCTAAATAAAAGTGCCAACAATTACTGGTTTGGGTTGTCGCCTGTTACCATTGTATCTGACTAGTAAGTATTGCAACTATAACAGTATGGCTAAATAAAAGTACCAACAACTACTGGCTTTTGGGATGCCTCATGCTATATGTATCTGACTAGTAAGTACTACAACTACAACGGAATAGTTAACTAAAACTGCCCACTGCTTATTATATCATGATGACTCATGCTATCTATACCTGACTAGTAATTGCTGCAACGATAACTGAATAAATAAAACTGCCAACTGTGTGAGTTCCTTGAATGACTTCCTCGTTTGGTCTCGAGGGGGAAATACCAGGATGGGTATGTTTGGTGGTAGTATCAGGATGGTTTCGAATAGGTCTTTCTTATCTCTCTCTGATAGCCGACAGTTGTATCGAGTCTCTATAGGTTGTTTAGTGCATGATGCGCTGCCGCTTCAGTCCACCATACCTATGTAGGCGAGGACCGCCGAATTCTAGTCTCGCCGTGTCGCCTCGATCTTGACCGCTCTCTTTTTCCTTTGCCCTATGTCGGCACCCCTTTTGTTTAAGCAGGTTTTGAGATCGACGTCGTTAGCAGGGTTACCCTTCCGGCTTGGCCTGGGCAGGGTTATGGACGCCATTGGTTATTCTTCAGGGCTCTTAGCCCCATTTGCATCTTGCCCGTAGTCGGACGTTGTATCATTTTCAAGTTGATTTGGATCTTTGTATTTGTGTATCTGAATTCTTGACTCTTGGAGTCGTTGTTGTATATATCTGTTCTGTGGGTTCCATCGAGGACTATTGTGTAATGATATTACTTCGTTTTCCACCCGCACGCAAGTGCCTGGTGGGCACCTTTGAATCGTTTCTATGCGGGTTTGGCGGGAATTGCTGAAATTTGCATAAGGCCGATTCCGAGGGTGTTACAGAGTGGTATCAGAGCTCAGTAGTTACGATACCCCAGTGGTCCAGCCTGTAGGATAACCTAGCTAACGGCCGATGTAGAGTGTCAAAAATATTTTGGAAAATCGGTTGGATAGATCTGATTAGGTCTGCTTTTACTCCTTACCCCTCTGCTATTCTCCTCGTACCTCTGCGTGTTTTGAATCTACCCCCTTATCTTTTCTTCGAGTCCAGGAATTCTCGTGGTTGGGTTTTCATCGTACCTTCAGGGTTTCACTTCCTCCTCTTGTAACGGTGCTTCGACATCCGACCTTCATGCTATCTGAGAAATGTTTCATCTGTTGTACCTTTCCGTGGACCAAAAATCCACTAAAATTTGTCTTCATATCCTCCGGTGTTTTCCAACGCGACGATATCATCAACGTCAGAAACGACAAAGATCCTGCATCATTCTTTTCTTTCTGAACCTTGATTGTCAAGATCTTCAGTCTGATTCTGAGAGTTGGTTGCATAGTTCTCTTATTCGTGTACATAGTAATGCTTTGAGTGCGGGATGGAGTCGCGACCCCACTACTCTTATCATTCGCTTTTGTACATTGAATCGGTGGACCAATGCAATTCGACTCATTCTACGGAAGTTAGAGGTGGCCTTATCGTTTGATACCTTTACCTTCATCCTGTGTTTATCCGGAGTGTTCTCACAATGAACATGAGCAACATCCTTGTTGGTGGTGTCGCCGATTGCAAGATGAAGAAAGAATCCTTGTTAGTGGTGTCGCAAGGATCTACACGAAGCGAGAAGATTTTGATCATCGGCCTTCTTCCCCGTTCCAGGAGGCGGATCTCGAGGGCGAGATCCATTGTTAGTGGTGTCGAATTGTAGCACCCCGGGTAAATCCACTACTAGAAAATCGCTGTGTTTTTGTTTTGTGCATCACCATGCATCATGTCATCATGCCACATTTCATGGAACACAAATTAAATTGTTGCATTGATATTCGTCTATTCTTCTTCCCCTCTATTCCAATCGCTAGTTGGTGCCATTCGATGTGGAACCACAATGTCCAAATTCTATTTAATTGAGTCTTGCTATTTTATAATTGCTAAATGCCTAAATTGAGTTGGGGGCATCAACTCTTATCCACTCCATTCTATCTTGTGTCTAATTGATGTCTATATAATCCTCTCTCTAAATTCCACACATCTCTGTTGTATCCATCCCTTATGCACAAGGTGGTCATATCTATCTCTATGTATCTCGTTGCCTTCTATTTCTATCCCTACGTTGTTTTTCATCACTAGATATCTTGTTTCTCTACTTCTATTACTTGCTCTCTATCCCTCCTAATAAACAGGCCAACTAAATTTTGTACCTTAAATAAGCTGAAATGGATTATTCATTATATGCCTCATCCGTCTATTTAAATACCTACAAATGTTTTCATATAAATAACCAGCTTGTATTTTGTTTTGCTGCAAACAAAAAAAACACTGCTTCAAGTGTTCTTTGTTATGTTTCTGACTCCCTCTCAAACTCTAAAATTTTAAAACAGTTTTTCTTAAACTATTCATAAGGCAATCTAAGAGGATTTTATTTTCTTTCCTTGAGCTAGCCTCATATTTTCTGAACCTGCACCAATCGTATCTTTTCTAAATCTAGCCTGAACCGATCTTTTCTTCCTCCTATGTACCATCACGTGAGGCACGTGTGTGCTGTGGCTATGTCTCAACCACTCCCTCCTCTCTTTAGTCTGCAGATCGAGATCCCCCTCCAACCCTATCCTCCTAGCGCCGCCGCCATCTTCTTTCCTAATTTATTCCTCACCTCGCCGTGAGCAGCAGAGAGAAAAACAGCTCCGTTGTCGCTCACCGTGCCGACGACATGAACTTCACCAGGCCGAGCTGAGGCCGGGAACGGGACCAGGGCGTCATTCTCGACCAATTCTCTGAAGGTCACAATGCCAATCGCTGATTTCTTCTTGAGGGGCGAAGCTACCAGAGCCGCTTCCCGCCTTCGTTCTGTCGAGCCCAACAAGAACATCCAGAGCGTCGTCGTCGACCACGACCTCCCCATCCAAGACAAGGTCGCTGGTATCCCCCGGGTGAGCTCAGCTTCCGATCCCCTCCCTCATCTCTGGGAACCCCCCCCCCCCCCCCTCTGCATCCTCTCCGTAGCAGCGTGATCGCCATGGCTGGGCCGTTACTGTTGTTTTTCCTTGCTCTGTGACACACAGCCATGTAAAGCACATGGCGTTTGA
Source organism: Avena insularis (assembly GCA_023614405.1). NCBI lineage: Eukaryota > Viridiplantae > Streptophyta > Magnoliopsida > Poales > Poaceae > Avena > Avena insularis. The sequence goes on along the minus strand of CM042693.1, from coordinate 256,410,916 downwards.
GCTAGCTAGTTTTGCCCAATCGCTTTTGATTCACCTGCTTGCCTGTACGATCAGCTATGTATTGGCACCATTTACGCATCAGTTCCACAAAGTTCAGAGTCGAGTGTCTGTATGTTGTTCAGTTTCGACAGTTCCCAAAATTCCCGACTTGATGCTTCAAAGAAAAGAGCTCGTGTTATTTCTCATTCAAGCAAGCGACACCAGCTAGTGCCAGGCTCCCATCTCTCTCATTTAATTGATCGTGTGATCAAATCATGACAACCTCACAAATAATCACCATCTAATTTTTATTTATCTCTCTTTTACCTATGGGACTCTCGCATTGCATGGTCAAAATAGAAAATGCCTTACTCTGTTAAACATACAGCGTAACACCATTGTGGTTTGCTCTCTATGATGTTAAATTGTAATTCCAAAGATCAAATTCCTAGTTCTCTATAATAAAGTACGCCATTATTTCCTTTTCTCTGCATAGTTCAGATGCAGCCGAGTCTCATCCATCTCTACTACTATTCTTGCATCTTATAGTGTAATCTGGCTATTCCATAATTTTTTTCTACAAATTTAAATAATACAAACAATATATCTTTTTGGATCAGAGAAATGCATAGAACTCAAATTTTCCATGTTTATCTCACAGGTAGTCTAATTGCACAAAATAACCTCATATGGAATATGTGGAATATTATATGAACATATTGTCCCTATTCCATTTAATTTTGTGTAAGCCACCAATAGCACGATGTTTACCATGTTAACCAACATTTAATATGTATGATTGAAAAATAACTTTCACCATACTGCTAATTGTCGGTTACGCTTAATATTGACTAATTGCATCGCACCTTTGACATGTCATACATCATACATACATCATGCCCGATCTTCTGTCATAGTATTAAATATTGCATTCGGTGTTTCTGCTAGTGCTTTGCTTCTTCACGGATTAGGCCGTTGAGTTGATATGAGTGTCGATCCGATCTTCGGATGAACCTTCAGCAATATTTTTAGGCGAGCATTCTCCCCCTTTCTACCTATTTTACATTTCTAGTCTTTATTTCCTCCTGTTGATCTATTGCTATCTGTGTTGCGATGCTCTAGTTTTCGTACCCATGATATCCCTTGCAGCCTTATATTGCCTTGGACACATCCTATTACCTGTTGTTTGGTAGATAGCTGGACTTGCGCGTTGTAGTCGCTTGCTCAAGTGCTGTTGCGTGTCGTCCAGTACCACAGTTGTTGGAAGGCCGCCATATGCTTTATGTTGGAGATGATCATGGCTTTAATTATTGTTTAATAACTAAAATTGAAGTAAGTAAATAATGCAGAGGCACAGGTGGGCAATAGATGTTATTTGGTTTTTAACCGTCCACTTGTGTCCCGTAGGACCCCGAGTACTTGATACCTATTCCTTGACTATTCGCACTATCCGCATGTGGGCCCATGAATCCCCTTAGCATGAGCTTGAGTCATATCTTATTTCTTGGGGCCACAAAGTAGTTTGGGGCTTTATTACTATCATATACTTATGCCATGCTTTACTGCTTTATTTATGATTGCGCGTGGAGCGCCTGTACTGTTTTGGAACCCCGTGCCACGTTTTCGCGGTATCGACAAGCCCAGTCACACTTTCGGGTTCCCAGTCGTTTACAGCCGTTGTCACAAACCTCTGGGTCCGTCTCGGAGCCGGCCAACTTCGTAGCGGGTAGCTTGGTGGGGTGGCCCCCTGAAATATTATATGAATCTTGCGATTTCTTTGTCGTGATGCCTCGTTGGGTTTTCATTTGGTTTTTCCGAGGTTGATCGTGCGTGTGTTGCTATTTGTGCCCCCCTGCAGGGTAAAACTTTCTGAAAGCCATGTCCACGGTTATGGACGACTTGGAGCATAGTATCTCGATCATAGACAACTATAACTAAAGTAGTGCTATAAATTTGACTTTATAATGACTAGTAATTATCTTCACTATAATGGAATGGCTAAATAAAAGTGCCAACAATTGCTGGTTTGGGTTGTCGCCTGTTACCATTGTATCTGACTAGTAAGTATTGCAACTATAATAGAATGGCTAAATAAAAGTACCAACAACTACTGGGTTTTGGGATGCCTCATGCTATATGTATCTAACTAGTAAGTACTACAACTACAACGGAATGGTTAACTAAAACTGTCCACTGCTTATTATATCACGATGACTCATGCTATCTATACCTGACTAGTAATTGTTGCAACGATAACTGAATAAATAAAACTACCAACTGTGTGAGTTCCTCGGATGACTTCCTCGTTTGGTCTCGAGGGGGAAATACCAGGATGGGTATGTTTGGTGGTAGTATCAGGATGGTTTCGAAGTGGTCTTTCTTATCTCTCTCTGATAGCCGACAGTTGTATCGAGTCTCTATAGGTTGTTTAGTGCATGTTGCGTTGCCGCTTCAGTCCACCATACCTATGTAGGCGAGGACCGCCGAATTCTAGTCTCGCCATGTCTTGCCTCGATCTTGACCGCTCTTTTTCCTTTGCCCTATGTCGGCACCCCTTTTGTTTAAGCAGGTTTTGAGATCGACGTCGTTAGTAGGGTTACCCTTCCGGCTTGACCTGGGCAGGGTTATGGACGCCATTGGTTATTATTCAGGGCTCTTAGCCCCATTTGCATCTTGCCCGTAGTCGGACGCTGTATCATTTTTAAGTTGATTTGGATCTTTGTATTTGTGTATCTGAATTCTTGACTCTTGGAGTCGTTGTTGTATATATCTGTTCTGTGGGTTCCATCGAGGACTATTGTGTAATGATATTACTTCGTTTTCCACCCGCACGCAAGTGCCTGGTGGGCACCTTTGAATCGTTTCTATGCGGGTTTGGCGGGAATCGCTGAAACTTGCATAGGGCCGATTCCGAGGGTGTTACAGGATGCTTCACAGATTGCTCATTATGGTGATGTTGCAAGTTTCCACCATGATTAGGCATGGCTTAAGCTAGCGGCCCAGGCGTTTCTCTAACACATATATATAACTCCATGGACTTACAAGCTCCCTTTTATTTCACACCGACGACATTCATAAACAAAACAACATGATATCAACTGTGTACAATGTACAAGTGCAATGTTGAAAGCATTCCCCGTGACAGCACGGTTCTGCTAATTCCAACGTATAAGTGTAAGCATATACAACATAGATGACACAGTAGTTGAAGTTTATTAGGGTCAAGGAATATAAAGTGTGCCATCAAGTTTGTGAGAGCTTTAATCACTAAGTTTTCACATAACAAAATACTTTTTAAATTGGAAGATAGCTGAAAACAAGAATATACGTGGAATGGTGTAACACACCATGCATAGGAATTTATAGTGGACACTTTGGAATAACTTGGTTTCTTGGGAGTTGGAAGCATGAGTAGAGCTTACTCATACAAGTGGAGGCTACCAAAAGACTAGGAGCAACCAACTAAGAGAGCAATAATGGCCATAATCATGCAGAGCGACAAAACATTACTAATCAAAACATAGAGTGGTACTACAAGTCAAGTACTAAATGATCATAGAGGCTATGGTGACTTGTTCATAGTCATAACATGGTGTGAGCATGTGCCAAGTTAACCCAAACAAAACATCAAAGGAGAATACCACAGTACTATGCTTTTGCATGCTAAAACAACGCATGATTCCTTCAAGGCACACTAAGCAATCCCAATTGTTTGGAATAAGTCATGCTACAGAAATAATCACTAAGCATAAGGTCAAAACAACGCCTAGCATGACATGCTAAAGTCTAAGTCACAGTCAATGCAAGCTCCTCTTGCACTTTCAAGCAAGAACTTTCTACTCCTTTCGAACACCAATCAACTTATTTGAAGGAACACAGCGAGAACGGGAGTCCAAACTACTTTATTCAAGCAAACTAAACAAACTAACCAAATCAAATAAAAACTAAGACACTCCAAGTACAACACAACAATACATGAAACAATAAAAACGAAGTGTTTAGAAAGACCTGATCTTTTTATTGATGAAGAAGGGGATGCCTTGGGCATCCTTAAACTTTGACACTTGTAACTCTTGGATATTTATTGGGGTGACACCGAGGTGGGATCCCCAAGCTTGAGCTTTTGTCCATTCTTCATCTCATTACATCATTCTTTCTCTACACCTGAAATTTTTCTTCATAGAAAACTTCACACAATCTTCATTAGCAACATTAGTGTATTCAAAAGATAATAGACCCTTGGGTTTTAGTTTTAAAACAGCAAAACTTTCACTAAAGACACAATATACTATACCAATTCCCTCAAAAAGCTCAATTTCCCAAAAAGAACCCAAAAAGGAATCAATAAGAAGCAAATGCAAATAATGACAAAAATATGTCAAAACAGACCAGCAGGTAGAAATAGATTTTTTCGAAGACCTTATGTTGCTCAAATCAAAAAGTGTTGAACTAACAAAAGTTATCTAACATACTATTGGATTTATTCGTAAAATATCAGATCAATCCGACTTACAGAGATTCCTCATGAATTTTTACGGTGGAGCACAAAAATCTGCTTCAGGACAGCAACTCCCGAAATCTTACTTCCCTCTCATTAGAGGTTATTCTTGGCATAAAAAGCAAATAAAAAGGATAAGGAGAGGTTATTATAGTGTTAATAACTTACAATACTCAAGAAAACTCTTGGGTTATCTCCCAACAAGTACTTTTCTTTAACTCCTTTAAGTTAGGCATGATAGTTTGAGAAGATGCTCTCGTAAGAAATACGAATTGAAGTAAAAGAGATCATCAAGAAGCAAATTCAAAACACATTTAAGTCTAACCCACTTTATATGCATAGGAATCTTGTAAAGAAACAATTCATGAAAGCACAAAGCAACAAGCATAGGAAAGCAAAACAAATGCAACTTCAAAATTTTCAACATAAAGAGGGGAAACTTAATATCTTTGAGATGCATAAGACCATGTTTCTGTCTCTCATAATAACTTTCAGTAGCATCATTAATAAAATTAACAATATAACTATCATATAAAACATTCTTATCATGAGCCACATGCATAAAATGATTATTACTCTCCACATAAGAATAGTCATTCTTATTAGTTGTAGTGGGAGCAAATTCAACAAAATAGCTATCATTACTATTCTCATCACCATAATCATCAAATATAGGAGGAATATTATAATCACAATTAACTTTCTCCTCAATAGTAGGTGGACTGAAAATATCATATTCATCATTGTAATCATCATATATTGGAGTTTTGGTATCATCATAAGCAATAGAATAGCTATCTTCCAAAGTTGGGGGACTAAAAAGATCATTTTCATAAAAACTAGCTTCCCCAAGCTTAGATGTTTCAATGGCATTAGCAACAAGGGTGTCCAAAGAATTCATACTAATAACAATGCATTAGCATGCAAATAACGTTCCATAGGTTTTTTTCTCTTCAAACTCTTCATGTCCTAACTCAAGATAAATACTATAAAGCTCTCTAATTTTGTTGTTGTTTTCCATTAAGCCTAACTAGTGAAAACAAGAAACAAAAAGACAAAATTGCAGAATCTAAAGGAAATAACTTCGAGCACTCACACCGGAGGATGTGAGTACCTTTTTACTATACCTCCCGACAGCGGCGGAAAAGAGCTTTACGGCTTCTTTGCTGTGGGTAACGTGTGTGAGTGCCTTTTACCTTTCCTCCCCAGCAACGGCGCCATAAAATAGCTTGATTTCTATGCACTTCTATTCTTGTAGACATTTTTTGGGCCTCCAAGTGCAGAGGTTTGTAGAACAGCAGCAAGTTTCCCTTAAGTGGATTACCCAAGGTTTATTGAACTCAGGGAGGAAGTGGTCAAAGGTATTCCCTCTCAAGCAACCCTGCAATCAATATACAAGAAGTCTTTTGTGTCCTCAACACACTCAATACACTTGTCAGGTGTATACGTGCACTAGTTCGGCGAAGAGATAGTGAAATACAAGTGGTAACGGTGCCAGAAAATAGCTTGACGGTGAGGTAAAGACTAAAGGCAAAAAGAAGGAAGCAAGCAAACATGCAACAGATCTAGATTCAAACGGTGTTTCAATGTTTAGAAACAAGGCCTAGGGATCATACTTTCACTAGTGAACACTCTCTCATATAAATATCTTCTCTTAATGATACTACTCTTAACTACTCTCCGGTTGGACACTCTAATCCATGGTAGGGCTATAATAGCACTCCTCAAAGTCCGCCTTTCTCAATCTAGATAACCCCACACTGTCACCTTGAGCGCTAGATAGTTCCAACAAACACCACAATTTCATAGAGATAACCAACTCAAAATATACTCATGATAAATATATATATAACCTAGCTTAAGTGCCACACACGGTGTGTACACTATCACTTTCACACACTTGGAGAAAAGCATAGATCTATTAAAGCACGATGAGTATTTATGTAGACTCTAGCCTAAGTGCCACCATGGCATGCACGCTGTCACTTTCACATACATGGGGAGAGCAGAGATCTATTGAAGCACTTGAATAGCAAGGTTGATCTACTTGATTACAAAGCTCATGACCACAACAAGATCATGCATAGATAGAGATGAACACATAGCTACCGGTAGAGCCCTTAGCCTCAAGGAAGAAATACTCCCTCCTCATCATGGGAATCAGCAATGGTGATGGAGATGGTGGTGGAGATCGATGGAGATGGCTCCGTGGGCACTTCCCCGTCCCGGCAGGGTGCCGGAACAGAGACTTTCTGTCCCCCAAATCTCTCCTTCGGTGGCGGCGGCTCTGTGGGACTTTTCGTGGCTTTTTGGTTGACCCTTTAGGGTTTCTGGGTCGGGGGCTTCTTATAGGCGAAGGAGGCAAGGTCGGTGGAGGGCCAGGGGGCCCAGACCCCCTGTGGGCGCGACCACGGTGGGCCCCGTGCCAACCTAGGGTGTGGCCACCCTGGTGTCCTCCGTCTCATCTTTGATTTTTCGTATCGTTCATGGAAAAATATGAAGTTTGGCTTTTGTCCCGTCCAATTCCGAGAATATTTATTTATTAGCTTTCTGAAATCAAAAACAGCAGAAAACAGGCAACTGGCACTATGGCATCTTGTCAATAGTTTAGTTTAAGAAAGTGTATAAAAATACCTCAAAGTGTAGACAAAACATAGGAAAGTTGATACTAAACAAGCATGGAACATCAAAAATTATAGATACTTTTACGATGTATCACGGATGCAGTTGTCAGGCCATCAGATTAGATCTGTAGGTCTAATCTTTACGTCGTAGACGTAGCATCCGAATTTTTGTCACCGCGGAGGTGTTTCGGGTTGTCAGGGAGATGTTATCACTGAACCTAACAATGTAGTGGAAAGTGGGCGGAGTCGCCAATGAGTTCGGTTGTTGTTAGCGATTCGACTTTGTGGACGTAGTAGACACAGCAGACGGTACTGTGAGTCTTTTGTTTTCTATAGGGTGCGTGGCCAGCGCTCCCTATGGAAGTAGCCCCCGAGTATTTGTTTGAGTCGTAGACTCGAGCAGAGATTTATAGTCATTGGTTGCATAGACACATCGATCTGTAAGTGCTTCAGATGATCTTGCAAATTCCATCAATGGAGGTGCTTTTTTGAATGCGCGACCAGCGTGTCCTATGAGAGTAGCCCCCGAGTCCTTGTTCGAGTCATAGATTCGAATAAGGAATCAGAGTGTGTCACTCAAAGATCTTGTATGTGTGTGACCAACGCTCCAGTTTGGAGTAGCCCCCAAGTTTCTTGTGGAGTCATATACTCGGGCAGAGACTCGAGTCTTATATCATGCAATTGTAGTCAACAATCTCGTGGGCGTATCACTGACCCGGAAGTACATTGGGTACACGAGCAGTGCTCCTGATAGGAGTAGTCTCCGAGTGTCTAGTCGAGTCGTAGACTCGAGTGGATACTCATGCGAGGAGAAACCTTTGACCTGAAAGTGCATCGAGTCAGCGTCTTATGCGTAAGGAGCCAAGAGTCTATGATGCAGTTAGAGTCGACATAGAGGAGTCATGCGGCATTTTAGCCGGGTAAGTCGATCATGCGGATGGAGTTGACGCATTTGCTTCTGACGGGTGCACGGTCAGGCGTTTGTGTAGCATCAAGTGATGTAACCATCCGAGGAGAGACTCGACTGGGGTCTTGAGTTTAGGGCATAACCAGTTGTTTTGTCGACTCCTGTTGGAGGACCCGATAGAATAGCTTGGTGTAGTCCGGCGTCCTTGTAAGCTATCGAAAATGCAAAGAATTTTGAAGTATCTTTATCTTGTAAAGAACTATTTGACTGTTGACTTATAAAGTAAAATTTTGATGCCAATCAAGTCGACACTTTTGCATCATATGTTAGGCCTTTTTGTTAGATTGATTACCCTTAGTCTCAGTACCTTGCCGAGACAATCAGAGTTCAAGTATTCGACGATCAAGCAGAATCAACTACTCGGGTTGTCGCGTATGAGGTGCTCGAGTGCGCGGAGTCGACGGCACATTAGGTTACTCGAAGAGGGCGCAGCCCCCAAGTGTATCGAGTGTGTGTTAAAAAATAATCAGCTCTAAGTAGAGGGAAACTTAGCTTTATTGGTTGTCGATGAGGTGAACATGTCATGAGAGCCAATGCGATTGGTGGATCACGGGAGTCGATGTAACCTGCGGGTCACTGCAGCCAAAGATTCGGATTACCATAGTTGAAGACCGCAGCAGGTCGCCGACGTCGAAGACTTGGCGGGTCGCATGACGGAGTCGCCACAGCCCCCGGTGTGGAGTTGATGTGGTCAATGTAGTCGATGCGGCATTCGAGAGACGATGCGGTGGACCAGAGTCGACGCGGCAATCGTAGCCGATGGTGGCAATGAGTCTCGCAGTGGAGTCGGCGTAGCCCCCGAGTTGCTAGAGCCGAAGGCCGCGGCGGGTCGCTGGAGCTAAAAGAGCCCCCGAGTGTACAGTCAAGGTAGTTGATGTAGTCGAGATGACGTTCGAGAGTTGATACGGCAGACGTAGTTAACGTTGACAGACATAGTCGACGCGACAACGAGTGGCGACAGCCAGAGATAGCAACCGATCGCCGCAGCTGAAGACCATAGTGGGTTTTTACAATGCAATGGGTCGCGTTACATCAATGCATACAATTAGCAGTCGTCCTCTGCACTTGAACCATCATAGTGTCTCCTAGACTAAGGTCACACTTTCGGCAGATCAATTCATTAACCATATTTTCTTTTTTCTACTTCAAGCCTGTCGACTTCTTTTTGACCTATTGATACACCGCGGCGCAACTTCCCATAATAGCCTATCTCTTCCGATTTTTTTAGGAATTTCATACATGTAGTGATTCTCTTTGCTTGTCTTAGTGATTGTACCTGATGTCGTACGTAGAAGACATATTGTTATCCAATAGCTAGTGATTTTTGGAAATCGGAAGAGGCCTGCGGCGAGAAATTTTTGTCAGATCCCGGTGACGACTTTACAAGCACAACCACTCGGTCGTCGCCGGAAAAATCTTGTATGTTGTTCTTCAGCCACTGAGATCGGAACTATTAAAACCGTGAATCTAGCACACGGATCCAAACAGGCTGATTAAGGAAGTCGACTGAGCCGAACGGATCTGACTACTCCCAATCGTCGAGTTGTTGCTTGGTGAAGAGGAAGTTAACTGCAACGAAGTGGATGAAACGCCAGATGCGATCTGGCCGCCATTGATGGTGAGGTATCTCGTTCGGATGACGAGTCATAGATTGCAGAGATTGGAGCCGTCACAATCGCAACATGAACGCTCCCAGTTTCCCACAGACGATGCCAATTGACGAGGTTTCGACTCGTCAATGCCCATTTTTATAAATTTGGGTTTTAGAGAAGAGGGGACGCTGGAGATCGCGGAACGGCCAGCAAACAAGCAACACGGGACATGAGATTTACCTAGGTTCGGGCCCCCAGAGGGAAACCTTACTCCTGTTTGTCTGCTCTTGATTGATGGCGAAGCCGAAAGTTACATGGGGTGCACAGAGATCTGGCGGTGTGTATGCTAGGGTTGTGGATTGTAGATCTATTGTGTGAGAGGGTTTCCTTCTTGTTGGACCTTCCTAGCCTTTATATATGGGAGATGCTAGGTCTTAGGTACCAATATGAGTAGGTTATAAGTTGGATTCAAACTCTAGTCTTAACTTTCCTTGTCTTGCACGCTTGGGAGTCCGTGTCCAGATGAGCTTCGTATCAGCCGAACCGTTATGGACGTCATGAAACTTGGCAGGTCGTTGAGTGGACCGTCCGTTGGGCCGCACCAGGTAGGCTAGATTCGGGTGCCTGTTAGGCATACCTATGTCAAAGCGCATGTTAGAGTCATTAGTGTTGGTGTAATTTGGGGCAAAGATACTATTTGGGACCTAACAATGAGCAAAGAAAGAAAGAAATCCAACTTAAATCGCCAAAAAGTAGCTTAAATCAAAGAAATTCAAATTAGAGAAATCCCTACCCTAACCCTAGCACGGAACCAACCAGCACATGTAGACTAAAGTGTTATTATAATGCAACCAATAAGCCGTTGAATGATCGACAACCACAAGAGCCTTTGGATGTTGAGGGTAGCCTTGGTTTTCTTCGGATTTACTTCAATGTCGTGATGCGATACGATGAAGCCTAGCAATTGTCCAATTGTCACCCCGAAGACACACTTCATAGGATTCAACATCATGTTGTATTTGGAAGATTATCGAAGGTTTCCTGCAAGTTAGCGATGAGACTATGTACTTTTTTACATCACCGCGATGTTGTTCACATATGCATGAACGTTTAGACCAATTTGATCATGGAGGCAGCTCGCTGCATCATGCGCTGATAATTTTGCCCAATGGTCATGGTGACATAGTAGTTGTGTCATAGTGTACGATGAACGATATCGCCAGTTGGTTGGACTCTCACATCTTGATCTACTGGTACCTGGTGTATGCGTCTAATAAACACAAAAGTATTGATCCAGCTATCGATTCAATGACCTTATCAATGCGAGGCAAAGGAAACGAATCTTTTGGACACAATTTGTTCAAGACGGTGTAATCAATACACATTCTTAAAATTGCGTGTTCTTCTTAGGTACACGCACGGGATTAGCCACCCACTTGGTATGTATTACTTCTATGACGAATCCGGCTTTGAGTACCTTAGCCAGCTCTTCATCGATGGCGTGCCGCTTTTCATCTCTGAAACGTCATAAAAGGTTATTTTACCGGCTTGGAATCATGGCCATGGACTACCCGGAGCTCGGTGAAGATCCTAGTAACCGTGTTTACTGGGAGAACTTCTTCGCCGAGCGCCCGCGCCAGGAGCTAGAGGCGCACGACGACGCCGGCTCGCCGCCGAATCGGCGCAACGCCGCCGCACGCCATCTGTGGTGGAGCGCTTCAAAACGGACGCTCGCCACCTTCCTCGAACACATCGCCGTAGGCAACCGCCCCAAGCTTGGCTTCCTTCCTCGGTCACCACCGTCGGGCGCTTGGCGCTGTCTGGCGTCAAACTGGCTGCCGACGAGGATGGGGGCATTGGCTCCTCTTCCTCGGCCTCGGCTGGGTCGTCTGGGTGGGCGCCAGCGCAGTCACCTCGCACCGGCACAATGGTCACGCCCCCACTTTGCCTTGTGAAGCGGGAAGTGGATTCGGCCGTGCGCTCGCCGTCAAGGATAAGGTCGCTGATACGCCCAATTTGCACCACCTTTCTATATCCTAATTTACCTCTATTCATTGATATATGTCTTATTATGAGGTATTACTTATGGCTTTTTATCTTTTTATGCATGTTGGATGGTTCTTGGAGGATGGACTGCCGGAGTCTGGATTCTGATGGAAAAGAAGGCGTTTCGGTGCAATTTCGCGAAGATCAGAAAAATATCAAAAAAATATGGAAACATATTATTTTACCAGAAGACGAAGGAAGCCAGAAGGAGGAGCGAAGAGGGGCCACAAGGGGCCCACACACCCCTAGGCGCGGGCCCACCTGACCCCGCGCCTAGGGCAGGTGGGTCAGTGTGGCCCACCTGCCCGGCCTCCGACTCTGCCCCTTCGCCTATATCTTACCTATGGAACCCTAAGCCTGGGGGCGACCACAGATAGATTTCCGCCGCCTCTAGGGGAAGGAAAACACCGAGAGAGAAAGATCTCTCCGGCAGACAGATTTCTGCCGGGGGAATTCCTTCCCAGAGAGGGGAGACCGTCGCCATCAACATCATCGTCAAGCTAGGCTTCATCGGGATCATCATCATCCACACCATCATCACCACTCCGTCCCACAGTAACAATTGTGTTGGATATTGCTTTAGTTCTTAGGGGAAACTTTCCCAGTGTTGATTACTATTGTAGTTGATGCTTGTGAGTGGAATCATTAGATTATTGTTTATGTTTAGATTGTTATCCATTATCATATCATCTTTGATATTGATCCATATGATGTCTTCTGAGTAGTTCGTTGTGTTCTTGAGGACATGGGAGAAGTTATGTTGTTAGTAGTGAATTTGTGTTGAGTTATTATTCAATGGTTTAGTATTTAAGTTATGGTGCTATTCTTCTAGTGGTGTCATGTGAACGTAGAGTACATGATACTTTACCATTTATGGGCCTAGGGGAATGCATTGTGTATTTGACTACTAATTGTGGGTTGCCGGAGTGACAGAAACATGAACCCCCGTTAGGACACCTTTGCATAAGGGAGCGTAGGATCTAAGAGTTTAAGGCTATGGTTAGATTTATATCTTAATTACTTTCCTGTAGTTACAGATGTCTGCAGGGGTTTAATCACAAGTTTGTATTAGTCTAAGTAAGGTCGGTACATTAGCACAGGTTCACCCACACAACACTTACAACACCAAAGAAGAGTACTCAGCTATATGAAGCGAAAGCACTTGACAGAATTCCCATGTGTCATCGGGAATGTTTGGTCCTTATAATTATTTCCACCGGCTTGTCCTTTGTTAAGAAAGGATTGGGCCACTTGCTCCGTTTGTTCGTTGTCTTTATTACTTGCTCTTTGTTTTGTTGCCTTGTCAGAAAACCACTAAAAATCTGTTTGCTAAGTATTCACAGGGAATTCCTGCTCCACATCACTGTTCAGCACCTTCTGCTCCTCGTTGGGATCGACGGTCCTATTTATCGAAAGTACTACGATACACCCCCTATACTTGTGGGTCATCAGTCACGCGGTATCGTCATCAACGAAGGCTGCGCGCCATCGCCGCCGACCGACCGGCTTCGCCTGCACAGGCCGAAGCCAAAGCCGGCGGACTGGGCGGTCCCCATCGACGAGGACTCCTTCGCCATCAAGATCGCGATGGAGTGGTCTATAAACGACGTGTCGCCCATGCGCAACCCCGATGCCTGCGCCTGGTCCAGGGCCGATTGGGAGCGCGAGAAGGCCAACCGTGTTCGGTGCCATCAGGAAGAGGCCGAGCGCGAGGCCGCCCGCAAAGCTCGCCGGGAGCTTGCCTACCAGGGCGCGTCGCTCATCATCCCCGACGACGACGACGCGGTTCCTCGCCCCAGCCGTGGCGGTACGGCGATGCCGACCAGGGCCCCCGCAGCCACCGAGCGACGACGACGGCATGAGGGACGTCGACTACACGGTCTTCTACCGTACTTTGGCATGTGAGCGGCGTCCGACAACATCGGCATCGGCTAGGCCTAGTAGTATTTCTAAGTTTTTTTATTTTCTTTTAGCCTAATGTAGTAAAAATTCGGTTGTTCGTTCGAATTTGACCTAGTATGTACGAACTCACCCAAATATTAATGAAATCGCCTATATTCATCAAAATTTTGCCAAGTTTGATTGAAATTTGGACAAAATCGGAAACTCGGCCTAGAAACACGACTAGAAATATGGGCATTTTCAGGCTAAAAGTTATATCCGTTCCCGTGCTAAATAGCATCGGATTTTAGCCTAGGGACGCTTAATGAGTAGAGGTGCTCTAAAGGCCCCAGAACTTAGATTTAGCTTTTACAAAGTAAAGTCCATACCAGACGTATTACAAAGTCCCATACTAATACCAATTTGTCTTTATGTCTTATATTGCAATGTACCCTTACTGTTATCCGGCACGAGCCTTTCTTTTGAATTTCTCTAACTGAATCTTCCAACAGACCATAGTCATTATCGCCTTTACTATTTAACATAGTGGCTGATATGTTGCTATCCTTATTGAGAGAGCAAAGGCCGATGGTCAAATTGAAGGTGTAGTTCCACATCTCTGATGGTGGACTTTCTATTCTTCAATACGCTGATGATACAATTCTTTTTATGGAACATGATCTGGAGAAAGCTAAGAATCTGAAATTAATATTATCAGCATTCGAGCTGCTATCTGGGCTTAAAATAAATTTCCATAAGAGTGATTTGTATTGTTTTGGCGAGGCCCAAAACGAGGCCCACCTATATGCTGAACTTTTCGGCTGTGGTCAGGGTCAGTTTCCAATCAATTATTTGGGAATACCGATTCATTATCGGCGTCTCATAATTGCTGAATGGAAACTTGTTGAGAAAAGGTTACAAAAACGTCTTAATAGTTGGAAAGGAAAATTGTTATCCCTTGGGAGAAGACTAGTACTTATAAATTCAGTACTTACTAATATGGTACTATATATGATCTCGTTTTTCCAAATGCCAAAAGGGGTTTTGAACAAAGTGGATTATTTCCGTTTAAGATTCTTTTGGCAAGGGGATAGTGAGAAAAAGAAATATCGACTGGCCAGATGGAATGTGGTTTGCCGGCCGAAGGAGTTTGGTGGACTGGGCATACACGATTTGCAAGTCAAAAACACCGCGCTTCTGGGCAAATGGCTTTTTAAACTACTTACTGAAGAAGGCGTTTAGCAAACCATGTTATGGAGAAAATATGTGGGGTCCAAAGCTGTGTCTCAAGTGGTTTGGAAACCGGAGATTCACATTTTTGGGCAGGTCTTATGGCCACCAAGAAACATTTCTTTCGTTTTGGTGCTTTTGAGATTAAGGATGGATCACAAATTAGGTTTTGGGAAGATAAGTGGCTAGGCCAAACTACTCTTCGCAAACAGTACCCAACTCTATATTCAATTGTTAGACACAAAGGGGATACAATCTCCACAGTGATGGAGGACTATCCTCCTAATGTGTGTTTCAGAAGAAGTCTCATCGGACCTAGACTGTTATCTTGGAACAATCTATTATTACGGTTATCCAGGATACAATTGTCGGATGGTGTTGACGTGTTCAAATGGAAATTACTGGAAAGTGGTAAATTTTCTGTTGGCTCACTATATAAAGCTTTGGTCCAACCTGATTTCCTAGTCGATGATAATAGTAAATTTTGGAAAATGAAAATACCCTTTAAGACGAAGATATTTGCATGGTATCTACAGAAAGGGGTAATTCTAACAAAAGATAATCTTGTAAAGAGGAATTGGCATGGAAGTACACAATGTGTTTTTTGTCATCAAGATGAGACAATTCGCCATTTATTCTTTCATTGCAAATTTGCTCATTCTATATGGTCATTCATCCAAATATCTTCTGGCTTATCTCCTCCACGTTAAGTAACCAATGTTTTTGGTAATTGGTTGCATGGAATTGTTGATAAGTACAGAACCTTGTTTAGGGTGGGAGGTCTTGCCATTATATGATCGGTATGGCTTTGTAGAAATGACAAGATTTTAATAACATTGTGTCTTCTCCTCTGCAGGTTATTTATCGAGCCACGGCTATCCTTCGATCATGAAATATTCTCCAACGCATGGAGTTTCGCGACTTATTTCTGGACGGATGTACGTGATTGGAGGACACGGCGAGGAATATTTTCTCACGACATGGATGGCCGCGTGATCTGAGGATTGATCTATCTTAGATTTTAGACTTTTTATTTTTTAGTGCCTTTTTGTAATGCTTATCTACCTTTTGTCTTAGTCTGTCGTTCGTGTGGCTGTGTGCATCTTAGTTATGCAGAGGCCGGGTGTAAGAATTAAACATTTGGTTAATAAATGCGCCCATTTCAAAAAAAAAGACCATAGTCACGCTACTATATGTGGACCAGCCGAAATAAGCTATATTATGATAATACCCATAATAGAGTAGCGAGTAAGACATTTTAAAGATAAAATATACCGCTTGGAATCAACTTGTATGTTTGGGTACCCGATAAAAAAACTCAGTATGTTCGGGAGTAGGACATGACTCATGAGCTAGCTCACTCATTTACGCTCCTATTTTGGGAGGGCCCTAATCTTAGCTAGACACCTCATCTGCCATCACAAACTAACTAATCACTGTAGCGACCGCATTATTCTGTTAGTCGACATATCAACTACTAACATTTTGCCGGTACAAAATCGAATATTTGTGCACCCGTAGTGTCCGCTATTCTCTCACAACGCTGCTTTCACATTGATTAGTTGGACAAAACAGTACACTCTTCTCATCTTTAGTATCTTACCGCCAAAATGGCCGTCCTGAATAGTTCATTTACAAATCGGTAACAGTTGAAACAGATCTTAAATCGGACAAACTATTTTATCTATAAAATGTATTAATTTTTTTCATATGAATTGAGCTGGCTAATTAAACTCTTGCCGTTTAGTGCTTGGCTGGAAAATTTGACAAAGTCACATAGCCAAGTCGTGACAAATTGTGGAACAATATGTAGTCTTCAATTGAGAACCACCAACACCAAGTACTCCCTCCGTGTAAAAATATAAGATGTTTTAATTTTATGAAATAAATGTATCTAGATATCTTTTAGTGTGTAGATTTATTTGGACCTATACACTAAAATGTGTCTAGATACATTAGCTTCACTAACCTAAAACATCTTATATTTCTAAACAAGGGAGTATATAAGTACCCACTCTGTTTCATAACTTTTGTATGTGCTTTTAGCATCTAGCCACAGGTGTCCAAAATAAACATATGTATTTCGCTAAAACGAAAGAGCAGATATACAATGCACTCACACACCTGGCTGTAAAGTTTCTATCTGACCTTAAAGTGCATGCAGCACAGCACATCCAGCATAAGGCTGGATATCATTGCCTAATCCAAACATCGCCTTTCAAGCTACAGGATCCAATTCGTGATGGTTGGAAGAGAAGCACGAGACCGATGGATGACACTCAAAGCCAGCCACCCTAGGGAGGTTAAGAAACTACCAACCACCTCAACAAAAAAGTGTATAGCCACTAACATGAGCAGGCAGCAACCATAACTTGACCCACACACCAACCCAAGCCCTTTTATTTAGTAATCATTACTTCATTGTCAATCCATCACATGTTGTACAGAGGGTTACTCTTCTGAGGGCCACACTACTCTACTGGTAACAGATAAGATCTTCAGAGGGCCCACGATCAAATAATAGTGGGCATTGATTTTAGGTTGTGGATTCACCTTAAATCATACTTGCATTGTTTATAGTCTTGCTACTGTATCATGACATAAATTATTCGCAATAATGGATCTGTCTCGGATTAAAAGATTCACTATTTGTTAGGGTGACATCACACGTGGCCTAATTGTTTACGTTTGATTCTTGTAGGTGATAGCAACGATTTTGAGTTCGCTTGACATAATGCAAGAACCTAGTGTATCATCAGTTGAAAAAAAAACTTCAAGAATCTGATCACATATCATCCTATTAGAATAAAGAGACATTATATTCTTGTTTCTTGTTTCGTGACCTGATGAAGCTATGGTAGCATCATAGGATGGAATAACTGACTTGGGTTTTTTCATAGAGATTTTTCCTGATGTTTCTTCTCCAACATGCTTAGGCAAATTTATTACCGAATATGCTCTCAGTTTAGTGCCTACCTCAGCTTTTAGAAAATGGTAGACTCTTTGTTCTTGGTTAAAAACTTTGCCCTAGACCATGCATACAACCTGATGCCAATCTGCTCTCGTTAGATTGTTTACAAGTTGTATACTTTTTTTTGCATTTGATGCAATCAAATTATCTTCAACACTTTGCGTCCATCTCATTACATGTGTTACCATATCAAGTATTCTCTCCGTTTATAAATAAATGGCTGGGGTTTATCCAAATTCAAATGTATTTATATATTAAAATGTGTCTAGATATATTTGAATATAGATAAAACCAAGTCAGTTATTTCTGAACGGAGAAAGTAGATTAAATTATTTCTTGATATATCAATCATCTTGTCTCATCTCATTGATTGATGTGTACCATACATTAGTACTACGACCATTTAAATTTTTTAATCTATGGGTGTGTCGAGCGGCAAGCCATAGTGAAAAATGTAGTCCCCTGTCATTTCTTACTAAAAGCATCTTCAACAGGCGCGCTATATAGACCGTACGCTATATAAACCGCCAAATTGCAGTGCGCGGGGACGAAATCGCTCCTCCAGCAGGCGTGGCAAACGGCTAAAAAATTTGGGGCGCGCGGCTTTTTACACAATCGCAGGCGCTAAACTTTGGGCACCGGCTACAACGCCCGTCATCGCTCCACGCACGCGCGAAGACCCAACGGCTGGAAAAATTCTCCCGCGCCCGTGCCCTCCATTTCCCACCGCGCCGCCGCAAAAAAATCCCGCGGCCTCTGGTCGATTCCGACGCCGGCCCCGCTATTGCTCGCCACCGCGCCATAGATCCACCTCGCCCGCGCCTCCTGCCGGCAGTAGCAACCGCTCTGTCGCGCTGTACCGAACGGGCGCCGTCGCCACCGACGGGCACAAGTCGGCGCTTCTCCCCGCCTAGCCCGCGCCTTCTCCTCTACATACCTCGCGCCTCCGTCGTCTTCGAGCTTGTTGTCGACATGGCGTAGCCAAGATGCTTGCTGATTTGATCGCAAGGTATGCGCCTCCGCCGGCCGGCCGCCATGATTTTGTCTATATCTTAGCTACTATAGTTAGTTGTACTTTTAAGTAATTTCATATGTATGTTTATAGAGTTCATCATACTATTCATCGGATGACGAGTACGACCAAGAGGAAGAGGAGAACATATCCTTACTATTAGCATACCGCGCTGTTAAGAAGCCAAAAATTGGTGGATCGGTGTTCGGTAGATAGAAGTTATGGAGAGAAAGGATTGAAGGGCATGAGAAGTTGATGCGGTCGTATTTCAATGAGAATCCGATATTTCCTAAAAGCTATTTTCGGCGGCGTTTTCGGATGAGCATCAACTTGTTCAAGCACATCACAACGGGGGTGACCAAGTATGATCGGTTCTTTGAGCAAAGGAGAAATTCCGCCGGAGAACTTGGTCATAGCATATACAAAAGGTGACCGCCGTCTTGCGTATGTTGGCATATGGTATACCGGCGGATCTAGTTGATGATCATTTGGCCATGGGAGAGAGCACTTCTATCTTGTGTGTGAAGCGCTTTGTTGTTGCAATTGTCAATGTTTTTGGATCCACATACTTGAAAGTCCCCAATGCTCAAGACACGGCAAGGCTTTTGGAGTTCAACGCCGACCGGGGGTTTCCACGTATGCTTGGTTCCATTGATTGTATGCATTGGATTTGGAAGAATTGTCCAGCGGCATGGCATGGACAATTCAAACGGTACAAGAAGGATACCACCATAGTCCTTGAAGCGGTCGTCGATCAAGAGACTTGGATATGGCATGCATTTTTTGGAATGCCCGGGTCTTGCAATAACATCAATGTTCTTCAACGATCACCACTAATGACAAGACTTGCACTGCGGGAAGGTCCATTGGTGGAGTTTGAAGCAAATGGCCACAAGTACAACTACGGCTACTTCCTCGCCGACGGCATATATCCAAGGTGGCAAACATTTGTGAAGCCGATTATTCAACCACGAGGTAAGAAGCAAACTTAATTCCATAATGCACAAGCGGCGGCTAGAAAAGATGTAGAGAGAGCATTTGGGATTTTGCAAGCTCAATTTGCCATTGTGAGAGGGCCGGCTAGATTTTGGGACCAAGAATGCCTTTGGTATATCATGACCGCTTGTGTCATCATGCATAACATGGTTATAGAGGATGATCGTGGGAAAGATGTGGATCATACCCACTACGAGTTGATGGGGGTTCCCGTGCAAGTGAGGAGGTCCGCACATAGGATTGCCCGGTTCATTGCCTCGTACCATGCCATTCGCGCCAACGACACACATGATGAGCTCCAAAAAGATCTCATGGAAGAATGGTGGAGAACATGGACAACAATAGTTGCATACTTGTTGTATTTGTCTGAAAACTATGTGTTGTATTGTCTCAAAACGATGTTGTATTGTTGTATGTTGGTCCGTAAACTTTTTGTATTTGGTGTAAACAATTTCATGTACTTGTTGTATTTGTTGTGAACAATTTTTTGTATTTGTATGATACATTTTATTTGTGAATTTTTAGATGGTTGTTTGATCTTCCTTGATGCATAACTATGTGTGTTTGTTGTTTGCGCGTTGCATAATGGAGCGTCTGTCGGAGGAGCTTTTTTACCGCGCCAACGCGCGCTGCAAAATGGAGCATCCGGCGGAGCAAATTTCAGCGCAACGCACGCTATCCGTTTACAGCGCGGCGGAAACGAGGTTTTAGCGCACCAAAATATAGTGCGTCTGTTGGAGATGCTCTAACTGAATGTTAGTGTGCAGTTTAATTGACATTCCATGGGCTATATTCAAGGATAGGAAGATATCCATAAACCACTTTTAAAACCAAAAATGAATGGTGATAGTAGTTCCCAGTGGGAGTTCTTAGTCTAGAATTCTGAAACCCTGCACCTCTCGGCACAGCAGTTGCAATTCTGCAAAAAGATGGCAGGTGCAGTGCAACAAATGAAATACCCTGTGTTTTAGTTCCCACTCGATCCATTCTTTCTGAATTATCTGAATTTGCTGATGCTGACGTTCATTTGATTCTTCTGCAGGAACATGGAAGATGACTTTGTCACCATCAAGGTGCTATATTGCGGGATTTGTCACCCTGATCTGCACACCATCAAGACTGACTGGATGAATGCCATCTACCCAATCGTCCCTGGGTAAAGTCAAGATTGCTGGCCGCATCGAGACAAACACACAAAAAAAAATCTATACACTGTTGTGGCTACTAACCGTTTCATGGATGGTTCAAAGATTGCACACGCTGTTATGGTTATGGTATAAACCTAGGAAGCAGCTAAAACACAACATGATCTAATATAGGCAGTTCTTATTATGTGTCTACCAAGATTATTGTCCAACTCAGCTCTGCAACATAGCATCTCCTGTGTATTGCTTATCTATGGTTACGATGTTGCTGTGCAGTTAGAAATGAACTTTAGGACATTTTAATATGCAGTGCTTCCTATCTTAATTTAACTTTTGTACTGATAATATTGTCTTAATTTAGCTATTTCCACTATGTTTTTTCATATCTAAGCGGCTACCCAGCCGGGGCAGAAAAAACATGCTATCCTGCTGTGAAGCCTGCTGTTTGAAGGCTATTCAAGTGCGTAGTATGGAGCATGGAGAAACAGCGTAACCTGACATACTCGGCAGTTCAGCAGCAATACTCGAACTTTGAGACCGTGCAAGAAGATCAAACTGAAGATAACTGTGGGTTGTGGCATCACAAATGACCCCTACCCGAGAAAATGACCCAAAACTACCATATTTCCCCTTAGTTAGCCTTAATCCTTGCTTAATCTTTTCCACGTAGAGCAGTCAGAAAACAGTTTAACACTACTAAACTGAACAATCAGTGCTATATGTCACAAACCTGTCCTAATATTGGTAGTTACATGACAAAGCTGCTTCATGTGATAGTTTTGCGTCATTTTCTCCCCTTATCCATCGCAGCCTTTATAATTGGCTCACCGCTACCAATCAACGCCTAGGTTTCAGGGCTGGCTTGGTAAATTTAGCATTTCATCTCTTTGGTACCCAATGCCGGCCTTCTGTGCTACCAGTACGAGTACCACTGCTCTGCTATTAGGGTGGCAGGCGGGACGGAAAGAGTACCACTGCTCTGCTATTAGGGTGGCAGGCGGCACCGGCTTTCCGTCCCGCAAAACAAAATCAAGTCAAAAAGAAATGGCAGAAGCTACCAAATTTAGCGTATGATTAGAGAAAATGTTCAACCTGCAACCCGCTTGAAACCCTATCTGCTATGCAAGTACAAATGAGTTATACACATCAGTGATAACACCAACCATGACAGACACAGCAGATAAATCAAGTTCTCAACATCTCACAGTACAATAGTAGAGCTCTCTAAGAACAATAAATTAGTAACATAGGTCAAGAAAAACACTACTAGTTGTCTTGCAGTCAATTTGGCCAACTTAACATGAGATATACTCCTTGATTTCAAAATATAAAATGTTTTAGCTTTGTGAAGCAAATGTCTCTAGACTACTTTTAGTATATAGATTCACTTAGGTTTTAAGTGAATCTAGACACTAAAAGAAGTTAGAAGTCTAGATACATTTTCTTCACAAACCTAAAACATCTTATATTTTTGAAACGGGGGAGTACTCCCTAGTTTGCTAAAAAAAAGCTTATATTGTGGAATGGGTCGTTAAAATGGATGTATCTAGCACTAAAACATGTCTAAATACATCCACTTAAGTGACAAGTAAGTAATAAGTAATATGGATCAGAGAGAGTAGTATATTACAAAAGATGTCACTAGAAACTTTAGATGTTATATTTTCTAATGATATAACTTTTGTGTTATATAATCTATTTTATATAGGTCAAATTGACGACCTAGATACGCGCGCAAGACTTAAAAACCGCGACACAGGGAGTAATATACATTGTGGTAAGTAGTGTGCAAATATCCTTGATTGCAATATTTTGTAACCAAAACATCCAAAATTGGGGTACCAGAAGTTTAACATCATGATCATGCTACAAACAACGCCCCACAAAAATAAACTCGGATGCATCATTATCTCCCCGATGCAAGTAAGTTTCAGTTCACCCCTCTTACAGCTCAAGCTGCATTTCCCTGCCAGTAGAGGATGGAGTAACGCTCAGATGGTTGATTAACATGTCTTGGGAAACAGGAAAAGCAGAGGGACAAACATACCTTAGGTTTAGACTTGTTGGGTTTGGCGTCACTAGCTTGTTTGCTATCAAGAGGCCGCTTGAAAGGAAGGAAATCTATTCCACACATGAATGGTTGCAATGCCTTTGGCACTTCAACACCATCCTCCTTCTGATAGTTCTCCAGAATACAGCAAAGGGTCCTCTCAGTTGCAGTCAGGGTAGAATTCAACATATGAACAAACTGCTTGGATTGCTCATCATTCTGCGATTTGTACATAAATAAGTGGTGATAACTAATCAGACTTTGATCGACATTAGGCATAAGTATAAATCAGAGTGATGTCATCTACCAGTATCCATTTAAAACGATATCCTACCTTTTTCTGGCCATAGCCTATTCCAAGTCTCCTTGCCTGATAATCTGTGCAATTTGAACAGGACACCAATTCTCTGAAGGTTTTTGATGCAGGGAACCATGCTTCCAAATCATACTTTTTAGCTGCAGCATCATTAAGAGCACCAGAGACAATCGAAACTACTTGATATGGTAGGCCAATCTGTAAGATGAACATTTATACAGATGTTTAGACATGTCAGGAACACATAGTAAAGCATATAAACATGGTGTTAAGGTTTGCAAAGCTTTGAATAGGTACCTCCTTATAAAAATCTTCTGAATTTTTTATCATCTCCTCATGCATCTCCCAGGAATCATTGTCATTGGGGCTTGTGGCACAGAACTGTTCGATCTTTTCAAACTGGTGGACTCTGAAGATGCCAGCTGTGTCCCTTCCATGTGAACCAGCTTCCTTCCGGAAGCAGGTGGAAAACCCAGAATATCTAAATGGCAAAGTTTCTTATCAACTAACTAGTGCATACTGACTAAAAACAAGCTACCTAAAGTTATGCATTGCTCACCTGATAGGTAAATCAGCAGGATAAATTCGATCACCTAGATGATAAGCACATAGCGGTTGCTCAGATGTAGCTATAAGATACTTATCCTCACCGTCACCTGTTACCTGCAAAATGCAACTAACGGTCATGAGCATGGTTATCAGTATCGCGATAAGTATCGCAGTATCGTACGATACCACGATACTACTTTGACCAAGCGATGCGGATCGCACTGTGTATAGCTTTCTGGTGGGATCACGGTGGTATCGGGTTCCGGATCTTAGAATCGTTAGTATCGCGATAGAAAAGAGATAATGTGTGACCCCACACCCGAAGCAAAAAACAGCTGTTCGGTCACATCTAGGTAGGAAATGCACGCTCCTGGCCAAGTGCTTATAAGTTATAAACCCTCGAGGAGATAGACCACAACTAGTTGCGGCAGCTGGCCTCCAGGCAGCTGGCTGCACGTAGCTGCAGCACGGCAAAAAGGACAAGCTCCATTCCACATCCAACTACAGGCACTGCGTTCCGCCGGCCGCGCTCCATCGATCACTGATTCTCCGGACCAGCAGGTGAGTAATTTCTTAGTGTGTTCGTCTGTTCATGATCTCATGGCCTCCAAGTTACGCTATTCATATAGGAAATATGTCAACAAGTGGAATCAACACCAGTAGTGTTGGCCAAAGCACCACTCATAAGAGGAAAAATGCAACTGGAAATAGGTCTGATCCTGGTTGGGAGCACGGAATAGAAATTGATACTCCCTCCGACCCATATTAATTGACTTGGATTTGTCAAAATTTGGATGAATCTAGACACTATTTAGTATATAGGTTCATCCAAAGTTTGACAAATCCAAGTCAATTAATATGGGTCGGAGGGAGTAACAAGAAACGACTTGTTCAGTGTAAGTATTGTGAGCAAACAAAAGCTGGTGGAATAACTAGACTGAACACCATCTAGCTGGCACAACGTGCAATGCAGAACCTTGTTCTAAAGTACCACTTGAGGTCCAAGAAAAATTTATGATGCTCCTAGGAGAGAATGCTGACAAAGCTGATGAAAGAAAGAGGAGGCTATTTGCAGAAGATAATCCAGGAGAAGAAACTGAACCAAGCAAAGGTAACATGGACACTTTCGTGACAAAGCACAAGGCCCAAAGCCAAACAACAGCGAATAGGTTCTGGAAGGAGAAATTGAAGGAAAAAGTATATGTTTCAATTTGTTAGTTTCTTCTATACAAGTGCTCTCCCTTCAATGTTATCAAGAATCCAGAATTTGCAACGATGGTTAACTTGATTGGGCAGTATGGCAAAGGACTGAAGGTGCCCTTATATAATGATGTGAGAGTGAAATATCTCAAGTTAGAAGTGGAGTCTACACTAAGATTATTGATGAGTACAAAGAAGAATGGAAGTAAACTGGATGTGCCACAAATTCTGATGGAGCGAGCGATAGAAAACAAAGATCGATATGCAACTTCTTAGTGAACAGTCCAAAAGGAACAGTTTTCTTGACATCTGCCGATGCATCTGACATAAGTAAGATGGCTGATAAGGTTTTTGAGATGCTAGATGGCGTTGTCGAGAGAGTTGGAGAGGAAAATGTTGTGCAGGTTGTCACTGACAATGCCTCTAACTACAAAGCTCCTGGTGATCTCTTGATGGCCAAAAGAAAGAATTTATTTTGGACACCATCTGGTGCTCACTGTATTGATCTGATGCTAGAGGACTTTGAGAAGAAGCTTGAAATCCACAAGACAACAATTCAAAAGGGTCAGAAAATATGTAATTTTATATATCAAAGAACCTTGCCGCTTTCCTGGTTGAGGAAATTTACTGAAGGAAAAGTCTTAATTCGTCCTGCTGTCACAAGATTTGCTACAGCTTAAACACTGAAGTCACTTCACGAACACCAAGGTGCTTTGATGAACATGTTCACTTCTGCAAAATGGAGGAGCAGCAGGTATGGAAACTCACAGCTACACTATATCCTAGTCTTCAAGCACTTGTGTTCTTAAACTTGTAATTTCTTTCATTTATAGATAGTATAAAAAGCAGAGGGCAAGATTGTTACAGAAATTATTCTGGATACTAGTGAATTTTGGCCTAATCTTCTAACATGCTTGAATTATTCTGGATACTAGTGAATTATTTCTGGATAGCCATTGTCAAAGAATCTACGTTCGGCTGATTCTGATGAAGCCTGTTATGCCATATATTTATGAACAAATGGAACTCGGAAAAACAAGAATAAAGGAAAACTTCCAACAATGTGAAGAAGTACATAATATATTCTTTTATTCACTAACATGGTAGTTTTAGTTTATTAGTTGAGAACTTGAAAAATGATTCTCTCACTTATGTACATGCCTATCGTGGAGATCATTGATCAAAGATGGACACCGCAAATTTCAAGGCCCTTACATGCTGCTGCATTCTATTTGAATCCAGCCATTCATTATACTTGTGATTTTAAATCGAGGACTGATGTTAAACTTGGTTTGTATTGTCTTGACAAGATGATACCTGAGAAATCTGAACTCGTGAAGGTGCACATTCAATTTGATAGATTTAAAGCTGCAAAGGGACTCTTTGGAATGGAATCTGCAATCCTAACTAGATCAAAGAAAGCTCCAGGTAACTATATTTCCACACACATCCTGATCATATTTTTCCTCTTATCTAACTCAATTGATACAATTTTGTATTAGCTGACTGGTTGGATTCCCACGGTGATGAATGTCCTGAACTACAAAAGTTCGCCATTAGAGTTCTAAGCTTGACGGTAGCTCATCTAGATGTGAGCGCAACTGGAGTGCGTTTGAGATGGTATCATATTGAACTATGTACCGGTAGAAATTTCGAAACTTGAAACAGAATATGTAACTCACACACTTATTTCTTGTAGGTTCATTCAAAGAGAAGAAACAGCTTACACCAAGAAAAGATGAAAGATCTAGTTTTCGTAATGTACAATCTGAACTTGAAACAGGCAAATGAGAAGGGAATCAAAAATATCGCATGATTTGGATGATGTATCTTCTGATGACGAATGGATAACAGAAAAGGAGGGCCCTACTCTTCCTCAAGACCAGAACTGGCTCAGAAATCTTGATAGTTGCTAAAAAATCTGCTAATTTAGCAACTGAAGGGAAAGCGGAAGCAGAAAGCATTCTCAGGGATATCACTCGTTCGAGTGATGCATGTGAGGAAGATGATGAAGGCAATGAACAAGAAGGTGCTGATGATGATGAGCAACAGGCACATGAAGATGATGAATATGCTTCTGGGCCAAGTGAAACTGATCCTGATGTAGGTTTTAATGCAGATGATCTGTGGTGAATTGGTTATGTAGTGAACAAACGTTTATGGTTGCTTTCTCGACCTTCTTTAAATTCTGAACCTTTTGGAACATTTTTCATCCTAAATTCCGCATGCAATGACACATTACATATAATTTATGGTGCTCTAGTATATAACTCTTATGCATGCGAAGTGTAATTACTAAATTAATTATACCTGAAAAAGGAAAATCTCATAGTATCACGATACTGAAAACCTTAGTGATGAGCATGTTATGACATATATGTTGGATCAAATAATACTAATGAATGTCATTAGTTCAAATCAGCACAGATCAGGAACGAGTGCACTAACAGTTATCAGAATATAAACACCTTAATCTGAGAATAATTACTGATCTGTAAAACAGAATGTTAATTTATGAAACTAGGTAATGCATACTGAAAAGCTGTGAACATACAATAGCAAACTGACAATAAGAGAATATGTTACCATGCCCTGAGAAAGCATTGGAACATGGAAGTACAGTTGCTCAACATCACAATATGCAAGAAGGGGTGCTCTTTGGAGTTACCTTGTAGAGCTCCTCGTCAAATTGGGCCAACTGGGCACATTTGCCCATAACTTCCTTTCTCATAAAAAACGGAGTTTGCATTGGTGTGAAGCCTCGTATTCTCAGGAATGCTAGCCCGAAATTTATCAACGCCTGGTTCAGGAGGACACCGTCACCCTTCAAGAAGTATCCTCTTCCACCAGCTACATCAGCACCTGCGAACATCGAGTGGGCGATGAAGTATGAGGGTAGCTTCAAATTAGTAGAGCAACAGAATACATAAATAACCAGGGTTCTACATATCAAGTAACTCCAGGGAGCTTGTGCTCTCATGGGGAAAAAGAGAAGTTTACTAAGTTTAAACATACATGCAAACATATTAAGGTTGCTACTATTAAATTTGATGATCTGGGTTTCCATACAACGGTACACAGGAATTCAAGGATAATCTATCACTCCGTACAAATGTATGGAAACAAAGCTCGCCTGAAGCTACAAAAGAAAAAAAAACAGCAAGAAACATGACATATTTTGCAAACCATAAAACAAGTGGCAGATGCCATGTGGAGAATCCTCCCCCCCCCCCCCCAACACACACACACAAGGAAGTTACTGTGCAGGGGGTGGGAAAGCTCCCACTGGCCTATCAACTGTCTGCCAATCTGGGAGCTTGCCCTACTGCATGTCGACACTACTGTCTCAGGTCTCATACACATATTCACAAGGTCAAAGACTTTCAAGGGCAACAAAATTCTTTCGCAATTGCTTATTTGTAAGAGCTAATATCGGTTAGTACACAGAATATCACCACCAACTCCAATATTTATAGGAGTAAGGATAAAGATAATAGAGCAAATAAAATCTAACCTACCAGATGCTGAGATTTTTATATTTGACATATGGATTGGGTGACACCAGGCACTGAAGCCAACTTGCTACTACAAAAAACTCATCAGAGCTAGCTGAAATCATAAATTTTAATTGCTGATACAACGGCTCTGTTGAAACCACATATTTCAGTTAAATAATAGAATACTACTCCGTATAGTCCAAGTGCCTAACACAAGACATATTACCAAGACAGCTATGAAGCAAAGCATGCCCCAGCATTGTGCGCATACGCCATAAAAAATTTAGAACCGTGCTGATTATTAGAAGTCCATTAAAGACGACCTATATTTGCAGGTTGCTATTCTCCCTAAGTTCCGAACAAAGGTTGTTGTGTTACAGAGAGGCAGAACAAAATCATAGAAAGCCATTCTAGAATGACAGGAAGCACAACAAAAGAAGCAATTTATTATGACAATAGTCAGCAGGTAAAGGAAAATGCATTTCAACATTAAGTCAAACTTGAACCAAGCTAATCCAAGCATAATGAGAAAGCATTATTGAACCAACTGAGGATTGTTTTTGAGCATATACCCTTCTCCAAAGCTACAATGTCAAGCATTATGCAAAGATCCACGTGGTTCTTCAAGTTCCCCTCTTGTCTCCTCTCTCCCCATGTCCGCACAACAGCATTGTTTACCTGTGAGAAGGAACTATTAGACCATTTAAGGTGCATTCATATTTGTTCTGTGTAGCAAAGCTCACCGGCACACTTTGCATTTTTATCGCTGGACCCAGTGAATCAGCCATCCAGAATAAGCATACAAGCAGAATCAACCTAACTAAGAAATAATGCAGTGATGTTTCTTGTATTACTATAGTATCCTAAATTGCAGTAGAAACAGGAGAGTGAGACCAGGGTAAACTGTAGCTAGTAGTTCCAAAAACAAATTACTACGTGTAGTCATGTCTTTCACAAAGTTACCAATCAAACCAATATTCCGTTGGTTTATCTATAGAACCACTAAATGCAATGTTTGCACTTTGAACACACCTCGTCTTTGCTGACGGGCACAGATTCGTGGACGATGTTGCCAATGGTGACGAGCTTGGCATCGAGGGTGGTCTTGGCCTCCTGTACCTCCGTTTCCTTGGCGGCCAACCTGCCCTTAATCTCTTCCGTGCTCTGGATCAGCTCCGTCGCATCCAGCTTTTTCTGCACAGCGACATGACCACTGTCACATACAAATTCCAGAGCTCCCAAAAGATGCATAACTAAATCAAAGCAAAATCTACGCGAACTTACGGCCTTGAGCTTGCCGATCTCTTTGCTGGTCTTGTTGAGCTCCTGGCGGATCTTGTCAAGCTCGAACTGCCCTGCAGCGAAAGCCAAACCTTGGAGTCAGGGGGGCGCGGATCCGGAAGGTTTTTGGGAGGCCGCGAGAGGAGTTCTTACTCTGGCGCCACGCCTCGTCAAGGAAGATGACCTCGTCGACGAGCTCGACGGACTCGAAGCGGCTGCGCTGCGAGTTGCGGACGAGCTCAGGGTCACCGCCCTTCTCCTTGCGGAAGAGATTGATGTCCAGCATCTTGGCACGCGACGGCGGATAGGGGTTGGGGCCGCGGCGGGGAGGGAGGAAGGTTCTCCTGGGCTGGGCGCTCGGTTACACCTTCCGGATGTAAAGAAATTCGGTGCTGAAAATCAAGGACCGATCGGTCAGTTGAAAAAGTACTAACCGAGGATTTCGGTCACCTAGAGTTCGGTTCGGTATTCAGCTAAGGACCGAATTGACCGATGCACTAGAGAAGGGAAAAATCAGGCACGCTTTTGTAATTAATTTGCAGATAAACTGATGCACACAGTTGAAATAGCAATCTTGAAGTGAAAATCGCTTTCTACTAAAAAGAATGTCATGTGAAGTCATCGGATCTCATACAAGTAGAAGAAGGTCCCATTACAACGGAATTAAACGGAAAGAAAAAAATGGGAGAGACGAAGCATCAGCTCTAACCTCTAGGCCACCGCCGCCAACCAGGTGGAGAGACAGAGCGTCGGCTGCGTGTCGCTGCTGGCCGCCGGGAGTATACGAGCGTTGGCTACAGGACGCAGGACACGGCCGCCCGAGCGTCGGCTGCAGGCCACCGCCGCCGCCAGGCAAATGTGATTAGGGTTAGAATATGGGACTCTGGGGAGTGGAGGCGCTGAACTGCCGTGGATGCTCAGTACGTGATGGTCTGGAGTTACAAATAGTATTGGGTTATTATTATCTACTGGGCTGGGCTGACTTTCAGGGCAAGTGCACATCTGATTGGTTTCTTAGGGCATCTACAACGCAGGTGTTTAGTAAGGTGAAGGAAATATAAATCGGTTTTTTACGAAGCACTGATGCTTAATTGTACTAGTAGATGTCTAACTAGACACCTTTCCTATATAAATAAGCACCTGTGCTAAAAAAACTGTTTAATTTATTTTTCTAAGCACCTTGCATTGTACATGGTCTTAGAGACTTCGGGTATACGTGGACATGCCTTGGTCGTTCCAAGAACACCTAGTGTGTGTGTGTACGCGGACTTTTGTCTCTCGGGTGCTATATATTTTTATAATTAGAAAAATAAAAATAATTAAAAAAATGTTAAAAACAAATCTTTTTTGGAAATCAAAGATGACTAGATATGCTACTCGTATAAAAATATTTGGAAAGAAAAATGATTCGCATGGTCGTCAGGGCAAAAAAACAAAAATATAACGAATGAAAGGTGAATAGTACCTGGTGATGGGGCGTTTCAAATTTGTTTTTTTACCCAGGATGCAATGAAAGTAATTTTCTAGGGAAATATTTTTATACAAGTAGCATACCTGGTCATCTTTGATTTTCGAAAAAGTTTAATTTTTTTAAAACCTTTTTTAAATTATTTTTTAATTTTTAAGGTATGGGAGTGTGTAGCACCCGGGAGCCACATTGTAATTCTCCTGTGTGTATGCATACAACACTAGATATTTTATGAACTTATTATGTTGTCTAATAATTTGTTATCCCAACTAAAAATTTGTCGTGAGTCTCTGTATTACTCACATGCTAGTCTTTGGAAGAAATTTAAATTTAAATGACCACGGTTGTTAAATAGTATCTTATTGTGTTTTGTTATGACGTCGTCGAGGGTTAAACTATATAAAAAATTGCCTTAAAATGTACTCCCTCTCCTATTTCTCAAAATAGATGTCCTATTTTGAGACAGAGGGAGTAGGAATTTCATTGGCCTTTAGCTCGGGATAGACTCAACATCGTTACGAGTTGAGTATGAGCCAATTTTATGATTAACCTTTGACTCGGACTCTCGGACTAAGCTTGTTTGAATTTTCATCTTTATATTTACTCTTTTCTTTAATCTTTAATAAAATGCGAGTTGGTGATGGTAAGTCGTCACCCGATGCTCAACGTCCATCATCAGGCGCATCAAGGCCGTCAAATCTACATCCAATGTCGCACAGGTTCCACCACATGAAAATGAGGTTTCCAAAAAGAATAGCACACTAAGCTAATAATAGGGGATTTGATGCGCAATATGCGAACTAATTAATTATATTTTTTCTAATTAATCTCACCGCAAACAATGAAAGAATATTAATTGCATTGAATGCTCCCAATTAAAGGAGCTAATTTAGTACTACCTCCTTC
Organism: Avena insularis; assembly: GCA_023614405.1. NCBI lineage: Eukaryota > Viridiplantae > Streptophyta > Magnoliopsida > Poales > Poaceae > Avena > Avena insularis. Next base: position 256,378,708 of record CM042693.1, on the reverse strand, counting down.
ACGGTTTGCAGGACGCTCTACAAAAATCTCACGGACCTAGGCGTATATGTATTGGTTAAAACTTAGGCCTATTAATGAGCGGTTAAGGTGCATGCATTGATGGAAAACTATTGCATGCATAGAAAGTTAGAAGTAAAGCTGCCACATTAATCAATAATTAATTCTTATGCGCCTAGGAATGTTGTAGTTTTGAAAATTTCCAAATTTGATTAGGCGTCCTGCAAACCGTGAAGGAGAGTAGTAGATCACATCGCATGTAACCATTAAATCCAATCAGACCATGGGATGATGCTTAAATCATTTATAATTTGTTGCCACTCTCGATTTCTCTGATTCATATTTTCTGGCCAAGCATGTTCTTCTAAGCCCAACCAACAAAGTTGCATGCAGATTGTTGGAAGAAAAAACAGACGTGCCCAGGATCTAATTCGGGAGATAAATAGGGGTGGTAGAACTGGGAGGAAGATTAGCAGCGCCACTTGCCATCACTTATCAAACGAGAGAATGGGTTCAAAAAACGAGAATGCAATCAAACATTACTTCTGTTCACCCATCTGGTTCTCCTGAAAAATGAGCGACAACATATTGGTCTTGCACTTTGTGTAGAAAACTAACAAATGGAAGAAAATGATTGAGGGAAGAGATCACAAAGATACGACTCAATATGACTCTATACACAAAATTCCAACTGAATAAATGAATTTACGCATGTGTATAAAATGAGATATGCATGCACTTCAAGAGATCAAAACCAGGCTCCCTCGCAAACGAGGGATTTAACAACGTGTGCTTATTAAATTCCCATTCCCTCGGCTAAACTCCTTCCACCCAAACATGATGTATAATAGAATTTCAACCAACTTGAAAAGATGTCATAAACTCATAACTAAAGCATTTGACAGAATAACTCCTTTTTCTTAACAATTATTGGAAATATCTTAACATCAAAATGAGACACATCATGGGAGCAGATTTTTGTATTTCCACATAGAATCTTTATGCTAATGACAAATAATATTCATGTAGACAGTTGAGGAAGACATTTTAGTACATGTGCTCAAGTACCAAGAGAAGGAAGCCAAACACAGCATCGATGACATTGTACAAGTAGATATTAGTTAACGAAAGATAATTCTTTGGGTTCTTATTTTATATGCAAATGACACCACATTATTCCTTTAGAAAAATACAGTCTAAGCTACTAAAAATTACGGTCTAAGCAAGGTAAAAATCTTAATGTTTTTCCAATACTTTATGTTTTTTATTCACATAAATATTCACCACATTATATGTGTTATGGTAAAGAAAATAGAGCAACCGTAGCAACGCACGAACATTTAGCTAGTATTAGTATGAGCGGAGTTGAGCCTCACTCGATGTTGGGACGCCTCATCATGCGCGCCGTCGAGTTGGGCATCCTCCAGCCCCTGCACCCACGGCGCCCCATACCGGCGATCTCCCTTTACGCCGATGGCGTGGCCCTATTCTGCCACCCTGCCGCGGACGACATTGACGCCGTCAGAGCGATCTTGGACCTATTTGGCCAAGCATATGGCCCGAGGGTGAATTACACCAAGAGCTCGGCCACCATACTCAACGGAGCACCTGAGGACGTAGCATTGGTTGCCAGAACTCTCGGATGCCAAATCGCAGAGCTACCTTTGACCTACCTCGGGATTCCTCTCATGATACAACAACCTACCAGCACCCAAATGCAGCCGCTCGTCAACAAGGTCGCTGGCAAACTTCCCACCTGGAAGTCGAGACTAATGAACAAAGCTAGGCGGCTCGCCCTGGTTAAGTCCGTGTTATGCGCTATGTCGATCCATCAGATCATGGCCATCCGCCCCACCAAAAAGACGATCAAGATGTTTGAGAAGATAGAGCGTGGATTTCTTTGGGAAGGTCGTGCCGAGGCCAAAGGCGGTCACTGCTATGTCAGTTGGGGCACCGTATGTAGGCCATTATCCCTTGGTGGGCTTGGCATCCAGGATATGGAGAGGGTCGGACTAGCCCTTCGGCTATATTGGCTATGGTATAGCAAGACCGATAATGTACGTGCCTGGAGTGGGCTGGATCTACAAACCTCCACGCTTGAGAGGAACATGTTATTCGTCTCCACCCACTGGGTTATTGGTGACGGGCGCACTGGCATATTCTGGGAAGACCAATGGATTAATGGTAAATCCATCGGTGAATTAGCCCCTCAGCTCTATGCATGTGTCCCCAAGAGACGACGGAAACAACGGACTGTTGCGAATGGGCTCCTTAATCATAATTGGGCCCGCGACATCCATGGCGTCGTGGGCATCAACAAGATTGGGCAGTACCTGAACATCTGGCGCTAGCTCCAACATATGACGCTCAACGACCAGCCCAACCAGTTGATTTGGAAATGGAATGCGAGCGGTGCCTACACAGCCAAATCGTGCTACCTTGCATCCTTTCATGGATCTACCGACTGCTTTGCCTGGAGACTGATTTGGAAAACTTGGGCGCCCCCCTCCCCGCGTCAAGTTTTTCCTTTGGCTAGCGAACAAAGACAGATGCTGGACTGCGGAACGGCGGCAGCAACACCGGCTGGACTACCACCCACGCTGTTTGCTCTGCGACCAGGACTTCGAGTCGATGCAGCACCTGCTCTTATCATGTCCCTTCTCCGGGCAAGTTTGGTATGCCACGCTTGCTTGGCTTCACCCCCCCTGTAGGACACCCGAGAGCGAGCCAACCCTTTACGATTGGTGGGTCTCGGCCAAGCGCCCCCTCCCCCAAACCCATGCAGAAAGGCTTAGCCTTGTCCGCTCTCCTGGTGGCTTGGATGATATGGAAGCAACACAACGCCTGCCTCTTCGACAAGGAACACCCTTCGGTCCCCCAGCTCAATGCTAGAATCCGGGACGAAGCAGCGCTTTGAGAAAGAGCCGGTGCGCTTGGTCTTCGAGTGATCATCCCCACAGATTGGGATGTCCACTGATCCCGTGTACCCCATGTTGTAATAAGGGAGCTTCCCAAACTATGTAATTCCACTGACTCGATGGATTGTACCCATAACTCTTCTGTGCAATGAAACGAAACACAATGTCATTTCGTTTTCCCAAAAAAGTATGAATAGAGCTAAGACGAGTATAACTTGCTCGAACTCGATTGTAGCCCTAGCCACAAATCGTCCATAGTAACGGTTCTGGCTAAAAGATCAAGCTAAAAGATTCACCATTTGTTGGAGTGAGTAGTTGATACGTCGAAAACGTATCTATAATTTTTGATGTTCCATGCTTGTTTAGTATCTACTTTGTTTTGCTTTGTCTATACTTTGAGGTGTTTTATATGTTTTCTGGAACTAACCTATTAACAAGTTGACATAGTGACAGTTGTCTGTTTTCTTCTGTCTTTGGTTCTAGAAAGACAGAAAATCAATATTCTCAGAATTGGACGAGACAAAAGCCAAAGTCAATATTCCCCCTAATGCAGAAACCCTAGGCACCCGGTCAAAACTCCACGAAAACGTCTGTAGCCGCCGCCACCATCGTCCCTAGATCGGGGGGATCTGAAGCTCTTCCCGGAACCCTGTGATACGTTGGAAACGTATCTATAATTTTTTATGCTACATGCTTGTTTAGTATCTACTTTGCTTTACTTGTCTACACTTTGAGGTGCTTTTTACATGTTTTATGGTACTAACCTATTAACAAGTTGCAACAGTGCCAGATGCCTATTTTTTGTTGTTTTTGGTTTCAGAAAAGTTAGTAAAGAAATATTCTTGGAATTAGACGGGACAAATGTCAAAGTCAATTACTTTCCGTGGGGAACAAGAAGTCCAGAGGGGATACGAGGAAGCGGGCCAGGGCATCCAGAACCCCCAGGCGCGGCCAGGGGTGGGCCCGCGCCTGGCTAGGGTTTGGCCCCCCTGGTCGCCTCCTCGGCCTCCCCCTTCGCCTATAAGAAGCCCCCGATGCAGAAACCCTAAGCACCCGATCAAATCTCCACGAAATCGTCTGTAGCCGCCGCCACCATCGTCCCTAGATCGGGGGGATCTGAAGTTCTTCCTGGCTGAAAGGATACAGATGTCGCCTAGAGGGGGGGTGAATAGGCGATTAAAACTTTTCCTAGAGTGGCTCAACAAAGGCGGAATAAAACTAGTGTTTACTTTGTTAAGCACAACCTAGAACAACAAAGGTGCACCAACAACTTATGCTAAGCAATACAAGCAACAATGTGATAGCAAGATATAGATTACTTCAAGCACGGAGGCTATCACAATGTAAAGTGCATAAGTAAAGAGCTCGGGTATAGAGATAATCGAGGCACGTGGAGACGATGATATTTTACGGAGTTCCTCCCAACATGGAGTACGTCTCGTTTGGAGAGGGGGTGGTATCAAACCACCAACGCCACAAAAGGCCTCCCTTATTCTCCGATGAATCTCACCCCAATGGGATCGATCCACGCTTCCACTATCAGTGCACTTGTCGGTGGCAACCGGAACATCTCACAAGGTTGGGGCACTTCTCCACAACTTAATTGGAGGCTCCCAACGAACGCCACCAAGGCCACAAAACCGTCTAGGGTTCCAAGAAGCCAAGAGGGACAAGCTCCAATGCGTAACTCAAACCAAATCCTCCGAGGAGAACTCAAACCGATGCACCAAATGCAAATGACAAGAACACCACAAAGGTGCTCAAATCCCTCACTCTCAAGTTTCAACAAAGCTACTAAAGCTATTGGGGGAACAAGAGAGGAGGAATCAAAGAGAGACACAAAATCCCCCAAAATCTAGATCCCCAAAGATGCACTCACAAATAGATGAATCGGTTAGGTCAAAACGTGGGTCTAGATCTCCTCTCTCTTCCACTCAAATATGGGCAAGAATCATCGGAGGGAAAAGATTAGGCAAGCTTCAAGATCTAGAGTAAGTGTGGACAAAGTTTAGCCTAATAGATAAGAGCGAAGCTAACTAAACTGAAAACGGATAAAGCTTAAATAGGGGCATTTTCCTGAACGGTTACCGGATTACTATCGGACCCAAACAGTCGCGAACAAAGCGAATCGAACCAGGCAGCAAGGAAGTCAACACGCGCTGCAGAGAAAAAGCAGAGGTAGCAGCTAGCAGGGCCAGCGCGTGGCCACCAAGCAGCAGTGGCCAGCGTCAGCAGCGCAGCCGCAGTAGCTCGCGAGCGGGCCCAGCGGCAGTGACGCGTCATGCACGCGAACGAGCGTGCGCGTGAGGGCTGCAGCGGGCGGCTTGCGCGCGTGAGAGCGGCAGCAGCAGCCGCGGGCCCATCGAGCAGGCGGCATGCGCGCGAGGCGAGCCAGGTGCAAGGTCAACGCGGCAGCAACATGCTCACGCGGGAGCGATGGCAGCGAGCGCGAGCGAAGCAAGCTGGGCTGGGGTTTTCTTTCCAGGTCCGACCGGTACTACCGGCCCATCCGAGCGGTACTACCGGGCCAGCCGGTGAACGCTCAGATGCGAGCAGTAGTACCGGCCCGCCCGGACGGTACTACCACTTGGTCCAGAAAACAGGTTTTTTCTTTTTCTTTTTAAATAAGACCGGCAAATATTCAAACGAGTATAACTTTTGATTGGTAGCTCCGATTGACCCGATTCCAATTGCGTTGGAAAGAGGACGACATGGGCTACCCTATAAAAAGTGAAAATATTGGTTATCACCAAGTGAGAAAGTATCAAGTAGAATAATGTGAGATGCCTCACTTGGTGAGAAACCGAAAATCCGCATAAATCAAAATCGCAACAAGATACAAACTAAAGATCCGATTTTGATGAACAAGAACTTGTTATGGAGATTAACACAAGCTCTATATCCTCACATGAATAAGACCAAATAACAACCAAATATGATGATGCAAGTATGCAAAGGTTTGAGCTCTCTCCGAACGATGTGACCGAATTACTCATTCGAGAGCCCCTCTTGATAGTACGGTTATCTATCCTAAACCCGGTCTCCCACACACAACATGATACCGGCAAAAGGGAAAACCTATCAAGATTATACCTTTGCCTTGAGAATTCCACTTGAGCTCGATGTAGACGATCTTGCCCTTCTTAATATGGAACGCCTTTCTTAATTCCTCATCATCGATCCATGATCATCGAGGATGGCAAGCAGCAAACATGAGATCTTTTATAGAAAGCGCATTTTGAGCTTGCACAACATATCTTCTTATCATTTCATCGACCTTGAAGCCGACACAAGCTCCAAGCGATGCCAATGGACAAATCCTACAAGTGCAACTTAATACACACATTAGTCCATAAAGATTGTCATTAATTACCAAAACCACACATGGGGGCCCACATGTTCTTTCACCGGCACCCTGCCGGAGGGGAGATCATCCCGGAGGCCTTCTCTCCGGTATGATGTGTGAGTAGTTCCACCTTGGACTATGGGTCCATGTAGTAGCTAGATGGTTGTATCTCCTCCTTTGTGCTTTCATGTATAGATCTTGTGAGCTCCGTTCATGATCAAGATCTAATCTATTTGTAATCATGCATCTTTGTGTTTGGGATCCGATGGATATTGAGATTATTATGTTGGTTTGATTAATGGTTTTGTCTTTATGATTCTATCATGTATGTGTTGTTTGTGATCTTGCATGCTCTCCGTTGTTAGTAGCTATCTTGGCCAAGTAGTTGCTAGTGACTCCAAGAGGGGGTATTTATGCTCGATAGTGGGTTCATGTCTCTAGTTTTCAAGGGAAGTGACAATAATATCTTCGGTTGTAGATGTGATGTTGCTACTAGGGAGAAAACAACGGTCTCTTGTTCATGGAACATGTGGACTGTTTATGTTACACACTTTGCTTAAAGCAGTTGTCTGTTGCTTGCAACTTAATACTGGAGGGGGTTCGGATGATAACCTGAAGGTGGACTTCTAGTCATAGATGAAGTTGGATGGCGGTCTATGTATCTTGTTGTATTGCCCAATCGAATCTCATAGGATCTTTCTGACTAGTAATTGCATTGTTATGCCTTGCTCAGTTCCTGTCAATTGCCCTGATGTAATTTGTTTACCCTTCATGCTGATGACCCACAAGTATAGGGGGTGTATCGTAGTACTTTCGATAAATAGGAGTGTCGATCCCAATGAGGAGCAGAAGGTGCTGAACAGTGGTATGGAGCAGGAAATCCCTGTGAATACTTAGCAAATAGATTTTTAGTGGTTTTCTGACAAAGCAACAAAACAAAGAGCAAGTAACAGAAGTAACGAACAAACGGAACAAGTGGCCCAATCCTTTCTTAGCAAAGGACAAGATGGTGGAAATACTTATAAGGACCAAACGTTCTTGAAGACACATGGGAATTCTGCCAAGTGCTTTCGCTGCAAATAGCTGAGTACTCTCCTTTGGTGTTTGTAAGTGTTGTGTGGGTGAACCTGCGCTAACATACTGCCCCTCCTAGGACTAATACATACTTGTGATTAAACCCCCTGCAAACATCCGTAACTACAGGAAAATAATTATGATATAAATATAACCACAGCCTTAAACTCTGAGATCCTACGCTCCCTTGTGCAAAGGTGTCCTAATGGGGGTTCAGGTTTCTGTCACTCCGGCAACCCCACGATTAGTAGCCAAATACACAATGCATTCCCCTAGGCCCATAAATGGTGAAGTATCATGTAGTCAACGTTCACATGACACCACTATAAGAATAGCACCACAACTTAAATACTAAATCATTGAATAATAACTCATCACGGATTCACTACTAACAACATGACTTCTCCCATGTCCCCAAGAACTAAACAAACTACTCACGAGACATCATATGGATCAAGATCAAAGATGATATGATAATGGATAACAATCTGAACATAAACAATAATCCAATGGTTCCACTCACAAGCATCAACTATAATAGTAATTAACACCGGGAAAGTTTCCTCTAATGAACTAAGCAATATCCAACACAATTGTTACAGCGGGACGAAGTGATGATGGTGCTGGAGGAGATGATGGTGTGGATGATGATGATCCCGATGAAGCCTAGCTTGATGACGGTGTTGATGGCGACGGTCTCCCCTCTCCGGGAAGGAATTCCCCCGGCATAAATCTATATGCCAGAGAGATCTTTCTCTCTCGGTATTGTTCGCCTCCTAGAGGCGGCGGAAGTCTATCTGTGGCCGCTCCCCTGGTGTTAGGGTTCCGTAGGGAAGATATAGGCGAAGGGGCAGAGTCGGAGGCCGAACAGGTGGGCTAAACCCACCCTAGGCACGGGGTCAGGTGGTCCCGCGCCTAGGGGGTGTGGGCCCCTGAGGCCCCCCTTCGCTCCTCCTTCTGGCTTCCTTCGTCTTCTGGTAAAATAATATGTTTCCATATTTTTCTGGTAATTTTCTGATCTTCATGAAATTGCACCAAAACGCCGTCTTTTCCATCAAAATCCAGACTCCAGCAGTCCATCCTCCAGAAATCATCCAACATGCATAAACAGATGAAAAGCCATAAGTAATACCACATAATAAGACAAATATCAATGAATAGAGGTAAATTATGATATAGAATGGTGATGCAAATTGGGCGTATCAACTCCCCCAAGCTTAGACTTCGCTTGTCCCCAAACGAATACTGAGCTCAGTAAACATGTCCACGGGTTTATGAAGTGAAGTGTCGATAAAAAGAATACGAACAAGAAGCATCACACTTACCTTTGCACAACTCACAGAAGAAAGCAACTCACCATTATATAACTTAGCTTGCAACCAAGTACAGCAGTCACAATAGAGATACATAAAGATAAATCATAATTGGAATTGGCAAACTTGTTCTTGGTTAGAGAACACCTGATAAAAAGTTTGACAAAAGCTTTTTGTAGAAGTTTCAAAACAGGAGCACTCTTTGCTCAAAAAGTTTTTTTTATAAGTGAAGGCTTTCAAAGTAATACTTAATAGATAAGAGTTTTGTGCAAACAAGGAAGATAAAGAACATGATTGAATAAATCACCATATGAATGCTTGAAACACAACAACTCAAAAGCTTGCTGGAGATAGAGAGGAAGTGGGTTTACTAACTCAACTGGTAATTGGAGAAAGGTCCCTTTATAGAGGGTAGCAGGAATTACAAGTCATAAAGAGCTTTCAAAAGATTATGATACTTACTAGCTTTGAGCCCTCATTGCCCCTATCATAAGCATCTTGAGATGATTAAGGTTAAAGTCAACAAAGGTGGAGTATATGCTTGATGAAATACTCCCTCCGTTTCAGGGCTTAAGGCGTCCTCGTTTTTCGTGTTTTATCTTTGACCAAGAATCTCTACTATCTAAAACATACCAAGCTATTCCGTTTTCTGCCAAACATGCACTACGTCGTCGCCTTTCGTCAATCACATGACTGCCTTTCCCGTTGTGGGCCACCCCCAATAAATCACCGGGAACTCCTCCCTTTCCTGATGTGGGCCACACCACAATAAATCACCAAGAACTCATCAGACATCGCTTTGCCGGATCACGTTTGCATTACACGGTCAATCGGGCTCCTTTGATCTCGCTATCCTCTTAACTCACGCCAATTAAACTCGGGACAATTAATCTCGCTAATCTCGCGCCAATTAACCAGTATCACTAATCCCGTTCGTCCCGTCGCATATAAAACATACCCAGATTAGGTCACATCAAAACTGGTACCATATCACACTCGACCATACCCATACCATAATTTGTCTCAAAACTAAAACCATGCCATCGCAGTACAGCCTCGGACTCGGCTCAAGAGGGTGATGGCGTCGAGACCGAACCGCTCCCTTAAATCGGCATGCGCCGTAAGGCAAAGTATTTGGTTCCTGCATAATTGTTTTATATATCAAATCAATTTTACCGATACGTGTTTCCTGGCTCAGGCATGTTAGATTACGATGGGTTGAAACCTTACACATGCATAGCGGATCCTGAGAGACGACGGCCAAAATTCTTTCTGTCAAACAGACTCGACGGGGAGATGTGATCTACCACACCATCCTTGCCGACCAATCTGTAAGAAAATCTCTAATTGCTAAGTAACATGCATTCCTAATTTTTATATTGCTTCCTATATTTCGAACATGCAATATTATCTGGGTAGAAGTAGACCATACCTGGATATATTATGTTCTCAAGGTGACCTTCTGTCCCGTTTTCTGCCAACATGCGCCAGTACAAGTACAAACCTGTATATGATACAGGTGAGTAACAAAACCATTTAAAAACCTGTTAGTGAACTCTTTGCTTCATGCGTAAATGATTTTCTGACTAAAAAGATGCTCATTCTGAATCTTCTATCAATATTGGTGTTCTTTGTTTTCGATCTTACTTCTTATCACCAATAGCTTATCTATACTATACACGCTAAACTTGACTGTTTTACCATGGGGATAAAATGGACGCGATAGCATAAGGGCAACAGGCAATTCGTTTCAATCGCGAGCTGCGTGTCGGTGAGGTCTACTTTTTCAAATATGTGGGGTTTGAGCCAGACTAATATGCCACCAACATTCGCATTGGCCATACCAACCATTACTACATCGTCATGCATGCTCTACTCTTCACAACACATATTAGATAATAGAAAAAACAACTGCTCAACTACTAAGGTTGTCACACGGACCATTAACAATAGCAAGTACTCGTGCTATTGAGTAAATTAACATCCGTTGTAACATATTAAAACATGGTGCATGAAAAATTGTGTTATTTATCTTAGGGCCTCTTGGAACACCATAGAATGTTAGAAGATTTACTGGTTATAGAATACATTGGTTTTCACCAATAAAACACGTGTGGAGCCAGGAAGTATAAGCTTCACAGAGAAGATCAAGTAAACTGCAAACTGGAATAAGATGTGGTAATACATTAATAAATATTACCTTTTCAAGAAGCATGTTCCGATCCTTAAGAAAATTCCAGTAAAAAGAGCAAACTTACTCCATAAAACTGAAATTCAATAATGGTATAGATTCAGATTCTTGGTAACCATGTAATTTGATAACATGAAACTTCTAGCGAACAATTATCTTTAAGAAAACCAAGGATAATTCAAACTGAAATTCAGGACACAAAAAAATCTGAGCACTTCCACTCATATTAAAAAAAATAGATACCATTTCTAATTGGGAACACTGAATTCTAAATTTAGGTAGGCATATGCTCTAACCATGCCCAATCCTATATGAATATTTGAACTAAATAAACACAACAACAAAAGGCAATTAACTAGGAATCATACTCGTGTGGGAAGATGTTAACTTGGGTATTTTGTCGCCTAAAAAAAGGGTATTTTATGAGGGACAAACAGAAAAAATAAAGAGATCATAGGACTTAATAGACCGACAGAAGATACCCTGATCACCTTCCAAAATAACAGATTTTGCACAATTTCTCAACTAAACATAACAACAAATATGCAATTAACTAGGAATCATGCTCCCATGGGAAGATGTTAACTTGGGTCTTTTGTCGTGTTTAAAAACAAATTGGGAATTTTATCAGGAACACAATGGAGCTAATTACGCCTCCCAATAAGTAGAGAGATTACAAGACTTAATGGACTGGCAGATCACCTTCCAAAATAACAGATTTTGCACAAACCATGCCCACCACACATAAAACTTCCCTAACAAACAACATCTGCACATTACTCCATTGATTTGGTTAGACAATTTGTCCGACGACACTACACATGGAAACAACAACAGCAAAAAATTGAGGACGCCATCGACGAATCGATTTGGACTCGGGTAAGTTTAACGAATCATTCATTGTTTACCATATCAATAGCTTCCAAAAATAGCAGAATCAAGCTGAAGAAGAGGAAATCATACAGCTCGTGCCATGCTGACCAGAGGGTGACGACCCTGTGTCGTTTGTGCTGTGCGGGTAGCCGTCCCGCTTCACAGTGTTGTGGTGATGGGCGTCGATGATGGGCGATGGGGCAGTTGGGGGAGGCTCGAGTGCGGATCGACGAGGCTTGGGGAGGGTGGAGGGAGGTGGGCAGCGAATTGCTCTGAGGTGTGGTCGCCATATACGACGGACCAAGCTATGAGTTCTTCTGTGTGCCTCCCGGACTGATCCGACCGCCAAGGAATCAAGCTCGACCGGCGATGCTGACGGGGAAAGGGAGAGGGCAGCGACCCCTTGGCGGGTAAAGGAAGAGGCCAGCGAGCACTTGGCGAGGAGAGGTGTCATAACAAATTCAGGTGGAGGAAGCGGGATGGAGTAGCCATGGGCGGAGAGTGGGCGGCATTGATGCAGTGGCGGAGAGAAATTTTCCAGCCATTTGAAGGAGAGCAACTCGCACTGGTCACGACATCTGAGAGTGACACTGCTTGCAGGCCATGCTCAGTGATTCACTGTTCATTTTCTTCAGGCAAACAACAAACAAACTGCAGGCAAACAGTCAAAAGATGACTCAGTTAGGACATCCATAATGCATTTCATAAAATTTAAGAGAAATTCCACTTGAAGTATAAAACAAATTGCTATTTCAAAATGGAAACACCAAGTTCTAAACTTAGGTACTCATGTGATCTAACCCGTGAAGCTCAACCTCTAGATATTAGTTCTTATTCACTACTCCCGCATTATTTGTAAATCTAAGAGGCATAAATAAGTGGAATATGTCAGATAATCAGACACACTATAAGTAGGAGAAAGGAGCATTGAGGTTTACAATGTTATCGTACATTATAACACATCCATGTTCTGAGGTAGCTGTTTAAGCATGCTTCAATCTTAGCACACTCCATTTCGTAGCAACTTTGAGTAAAGCGTTCTATAGTAGCTCACCCGGACTTTAACTGGATATGCTGGTGGGCTGCAAAACAAATATGGAAGCAATTATGAGAAAAGATAAACAATATCTTGGCCTCCTCAAAAGATTAGTCTGTGGGCTCCTATCGCCACACTTTTGCCTATAGATTTGTAATAAAACACCAAAAAACAAAAATCAGGCCAGGTTTGTTTTGGCTTCAAGATTGGACAGATAAATTGTCAAGTTTCAAATAGTGCGCTTGAGCTATTGTCAAAATAATTGAATTTCTTTTCATGAAAACCGTGGTGGACACTACGGCTAACAAGATATCATTCTTTGTCTAAATTTGGCAAGCAACCACCAATCATAGTTAATCAGAATCGCTTATCTTATCTTCAGATGATTAATTAGAGCATTCTAAGATCTGATGAAATCAATGCCTAATGCCTATAATTAAACCACTTCGCTTGATTTACATATGGATAAAATCATTCCAGGTAGACAGGTTTACCTTAGGAGCGAGGATAGCAAGATTTAGATCTCCAGTAGACAAACCTACACATGGGTACAAACATTATCGGTCCACCATAATCACTGAAGCTTACTGTAAGAATTAACACTCAAATTTTAATGTTATGTAAGCTTTTTGAGTATTATAGATGGACGTGAAAGGTTCCCCGAGGTAACGGTGTTCGGCAGTAGTTGCTCTAATGATGGCGCAGTAGTAACAAGCAACCTCTTCACCGATGATAAGCTCAAGTTTTAGTACCGTCAACCCATGAGTACTCCCAAAACTAGAAAAGATTTTATACCAGTAGTTTAGCAGGTCGAATACTTGCGTCGACAAAGAATACCTGTGGAGGAGTCTATAACAAAAAGATACACTTTGCATTCTTGTTATATAGTATGATTTGATGGTCCAGTCATCTCTAATGGGAGTCGTTTTGTATCCTTATCTTAGGTCAAGTACTATGGCGTAGTTGTAACATCTCAATCTAACATCAATTTAGATTTGCAGCTTCTATAATTGTTGATGTTTACCCGGTTGGCTATCTGACACTTCTTCTATTCTTGCATATGTTGGGGCTGCATAATTGTTGATTTTTACCAGGTGAGCATGATGGATTTGAGAGTGACACTAAAAGGATTGCCATAGAGAAGCAATGGTGACAGGGAGCAGATTGGAGTGGATCTCCATGAAAAGTTCTCCCAGAATTCAAAGAATATACATGGATATGGAGCAAGGACGTGATCTAGAATCAAGGTCGATGCTACTGTTATTTGTTATTTCTTGAACAACCATCTAAGTATGTGACATTGTGTATCTTTACTATTTTGTAAATAGAGTAGAAATTCCAGATGTGTGGAACATTCATGACCACAAGAGAAGAAGGGGAGCAAATCATGTTGGCCACACGGAAGAAGATGATATGTGAAGTAGAGAGGCAAGAAGGAAAAGGGAAGGAAAGGGATACACGGGCAAGGTGACACGCTTGGTGCTGATGACGCCACGAACGCTGAAGTTGATGACACTGACCATCAACTGTTTCAAGGAACATACGAGAAACATCTGATGGGTAAAGAGTGCCTTGAAGAATTTGCAAATGTATGTAACGTGTTGTCATATTTTTCTTATTGCATGCTTCTACGGATTGGAAGTACTAACATTGAAAATTTTCATATTAAACCTTGACCCTGTATATACGTATTGACAGAGGAATAAACATGTGCCTTAATATGTTAAAGTGGTTGATGGTGTAAGGAATAAGCATGTAGATAACAACCGCTAGATTGGATTGAACAATTTGTCTTTCTTGCACGTGACTTACTATGTTCATATTTGCTAACACGTTGACTCTTTTGCACTCTTTGGTTAATATGTCAATTTCCTAGGTTTGGGGAAAGCATGAAACAAGTTGTAGCAACACAAAATGTTTATGCTTAGAGAATATTAGAGGATGTAGGTAGTGATGTCACACCTTAGGTTTTACTGGGGCACCTTATTTTGTAATCTTTAATCTATTTTTAGATTATTGCTGTTTTTGATTTATGTATTTAAAGTCATGAGCAATAAGACACTTAGATCATATTTCTATTGGTAATTTTTAAGACCCACGACAGTGTTCCATCATATACATTTTTTTGTATGATGGTAGTCATTGTAAATCTATTGCTGATGGGGCTCTTCGGTGCTCCAACCATATTCCATTTCTTGCTCGTATTTGGAGATAAAACATAAAAGCAAATGGTTAACAGGGAACAAAGGAGGCTATGTGGTGAACATTAATTAAGCTTGGAGATGTGCTAAAGGTAACTGAGAAGAAACCAAGTTCATCTATGTAATGGTAGAAAAGAACACTCTGATTAAACATGATATATTTTTATTGACTTCGTAAATTAGATAATAAGAATTATTTTGAGAACAATATTCTTAAATTGATAGTTAAATTTGAGCACAAAACTTCAATTCACGTATGAGAATTATTCGAG
Source organism: Avena insularis (assembly GCA_023614405.1). Classification (NCBI taxonomy): domain Eukaryota; kingdom Viridiplantae; phylum Streptophyta; class Magnoliopsida; order Poales; family Poaceae; genus Avena; species Avena insularis. The sequence goes on along the minus strand of CM042693.1, from coordinate 256,363,487 downwards.
GAACTCTTGAAGTTCATTTATCTCTACCACATCTGCATGGCTTATTCTAGGGTCATCGTCACACAAACGGAGGCGATAGAATAGATGGTAGCAAAAAAATTAGCGAAAAAATGCTTTGAAATGCATGCATTGGTAACCGAATTAGACAAAAAAGTGTCTAAAATATGCATTATACCATATAATAGTTTTGATGGCTCAATAAAAATATTTATTTCGTGTTGCAACGCACGGGTATGTTTCCTTTTCTTACTATAAGCCCGATTTTATTTCCCTTTTTCTGCGCTATAGTCTAGGAGACCAGGATTGCTCAAATTAAGATTAGACGAAGAATATAGATGGACGTGTATTATATCCTAACACTTTGATATGTTAATTAGAAGAAGCCTTTCAATTTCTTTGTAGCCAGACCGGACAACACCTGATGGTTAGCAGAGATTAGGAGAGCTCGGGTATAGATGGTGTGTAAGATTTAAACTTTTTAGTCAAAGAAACATTATTTGCTATTTTTTGATTCAAAATAAGCCTACCCTTTATTTTCTTCCTAGATTCTCCAATGCATAAAACCGTGGTATTTCAAGACTATGGTTTAAAGAAATCACTCATCTGTCAAAGAGACATACCCTGAATTTAGAAGGCATATGTCACCTCGGTTGAACATGCCCTACTCCATAACTAAAATTAAAGGTAAGTTTGAGCAATCCTATTGGATGGCTCCTGAGGCATATGGCACCTCAGTTTTAATTATATTTTGTTTAAACGAAATTAGAAGTCTCTATTGGATGGATCCTGAGGTTAGTTTCTTTACACTAAACCTTAAAACAATTTTCGTCATTACCGATTGTACCCATGTGAGTAAAACAACAGGCTGACTCAATCTTCTCCAATTCTAACCTTAAAACAACAGGCTGACTCAATCTTCTCCAATCTAATATTGTAGGTAGCAGCAATATTTAAGATCGCGAATAGTAAAGATATACCTGGAATCCCAGATGATTTTTCCGAGGATGGAAAAAGTTTTTTGAAATGGTGCTTGAAACCTGATCCAGAATCCCGCGCCTCTGCAAGTCAGTTGTTGGACCATCCTTTTGTTCAGGACCATCCAGCAGTAAGAGCAGCAAAATCCAGTGCATTGAGAAATGCATTTTCTGCTCCAGTAGATGGGAAGCATGCGGTGGTATAGTCTTTTGCTCACCGTGAACTCATTTCTTCAGTATATATTTGTTCTGTTTGGTCTTTTCCTCATTAAGAAAAACTTTCTTATAATCACTCATTGTCATGAGTGCTTGCACATGCTTGGACTCAGTTGGACCAGTTTAAAAAATAGCTAGCAGGCTAGCAGCACTCTATTGTTATCTTTGGCCATGGTATTAATAATGTGCACGCCTCAGATAAATTTTGTGAGATTTTGGCTTAATGCTGTCAAAGATCCTCTTATATCTGCTATTAATTAATAGTTGATGAGCAAATTGTGAATTTATTTTAGTAAAGTTCATTGCGAGATTAGTTTTTTTTTGCTTCATTTATGGCATATGTTCTCCTAAATTCTGAGCATCCTTATCCTGCCATCTTTGTTGTTGCAGTCCAACAGGTAGCTTCCACCACGAAGAAGTATTGCTCCGCTCAAGGATATAGGCGTAAGTGCGAGAAATTTTGAATCACAAGGATGTAAAATTGAAAAATAATATCTACTAAGATACTCGCATCTTTATCATATCAACTCAATTCAATGAAAATCCCGATGGTTGAGGAATAGTACCTGTCGCGGTGCCAGAGATTGACGAGCTCTAGGAAGCTTAGGGCGGTCTTGGGAGGGCAACATCCCTATCACGACGTTGAGGTCCGCTTCCTCCAGCCACTGATTCAGCGCCTCGCCACGTCTAGACCCGCGGCGTCCTCTCGGGTGTCGCCGTGTGAAGGGAAGGAAGGAGGATGGGGTGTGGGGAATAGCATGGAGGTGAGGAGGTCGTACGAGAAGCGTGGTGGGATTGGTCGGCCCCGCCGTCTTGGTGTGGGTTGCAGGGCGACCGGCGGTAGGTCGAGCTAGGTGGAGGAGCAAGGAAGAGAAGCACTGAGGTGAAGGAGTGAAGAAGAGATAAGATTTTGGGTTGACCACATGGAATTGTTTTTTTGCCTAGCCTCGAGCTTTGCTGTAACCAGTCCATACATTGTTTGGTTGGCATCCTCCCCACTAGCCCGGGGCCTGACCTGGAGCTTTCTCCTGTTAGGATGGATACTAAACGAGACGCAGATTGGTATTATTGCATTGTTATAATGTGAGTTGTGAACTGTCAGCCAATTCTTGAACTGGATTAGTCTCAAAATACATGTCACAAATTTGTCTAAATTTAGATATATCTAAATTTACATAAAATTTTGACATCCATTTAGATACGGAGGGAGTATTATAAGTTCACGATTAGGACTGCAATACCATGAGCTCGGATAGTTTATAAGTTCTCCAAGCTTTAGTGTGCACTCACTATTATCCTTATTGTATTTGATATGTCAGGAGGTTCGTGCAATTATTTTTTGTTTCTGAATTCTGAAGTATGAATGTGTAATATTTACTTTATGTATATTTTGAATCATCTAATTTGGGATGAAAATGATTCTCAGTTTGCATTTATGCTACCATTAAATGTTATATAGTAAAAAAAAATAGATCCTTCACTTCTCCACAAAATCGTTGCAATTTCACTTGTGGCAGTCATGTTGTCGTCGCTGATCGTCATCCTCGGAGGCATGTAGGCTACCAAAGGCACCATGAGTTCACGCATCGACGACATGGTGGTGGTGCATCGTCATGTCAGACTGACCAGTTGCTATATTCTAATATATTTATAGAAGCCAAGGCTGCATAATCCGTATTGAATCATTTTTTTTATAGGAGTTAGAGGAAAATAAATTTATAGAATCATCTTACTTGTCAAATTGCACTTTAAGGCAGTTCAAATGACTACAGTGATACCCTTCTTCTGAAGAACTGAATTATGTGAATATAATTTTGTCGTAAAATTTTAGATTGGTGACATGCACGTACACCTATAAAATCAAAAAAATTAAGAACCCGTAACAACGTACGGGCATTTTACTAGTTACTCTAAATAAGTAAAGAGTTTTGGTATAAAACTAGTACCACTGAAAAGTATTTTTCAATATAAATCCAACGGTACTAATTATGTACAATATAATCAAGATTTTGTTGTTCAATTCTTTCGGTCAAATTTTGCTTTGGAAAGTGTGTGTGCATTAAGCCCTGAAACGGAGGTAGTATAAGTTGGCAATCTCATGTCCCTTGAATATGCTCCTCATGCATACTCAACTTTGGATCCAGATAAGTTCTTGTCATTGTAAGTATTTGCATATCATTGAGAACCGCCAACGGGGTACCCCTTGCACATGGTACAGGAGCTTTCCCATAACCAAAATAACAAGGCAAGCAGACAATAAGCATCTCAGCAATCTTTTTATTTACTATGCATATAGCTTTTTATTGAAGATGCTTCATAGATGACACACTATGGTGATGCTGCAAGTTTCCACCATGATTAAACATGGCTTAGGCTAGCGGCCCAGGCGTTTCTCTAACACAAAATACAAACTCCATGGACTTACAAGTTTCCTCTTTATTTCACACCGTTGACATCCATAGACAAAAGAGTACGATATCAACTGTGTATAGAGTACAAGTGCAATGTTGAAAACGTTCTCCGTGACAGCACGGTTATGCTAATCCCAACGTATAGATGCAAGCATATACAACTTCGATGTCCACAATGGTTCAAGTTTATTAGGGACAAGTAAATAAAGTGTAACATCAAGTTCGTGAGAGCTTTACTAACTAGTTTTCACATAACAAAATACTTTTAAATTTGAAAGGTAAGTGAAGCTTGAGAATTTGCTAGGAATAGCAATAGCTATTAGGTAGATATGGTGGACACAAGTGGCAATTTTTTTGGTTCAAAGGGTTTTGCGAACATGAGAAGTATGCCTTCTCAAAATAGGTTTTTGACTAGCAAGGCTGGGTAGCAAGCAAGAGAGTTGAAAGAAACAAGCAAACATACAATTAATAAAGCCAAACATGCAATCTTTCCTTGAAGACATAGGAGAATCTTGAATAAAGAATACTAAACTTATGAGCCAACAAGAAAGAAAACAAATGATACCAAATACCTATAAGCTTTTTCTTTCTTTCTTTTTCTTTCAAATTAATGCCACTGACCAGAACTCAGTTTGCCAAAACCAATTTAGATCCTCTTGATGATCCCAAAGTAGTGCCAATACTAAACAACAAGATCCATCATATAATAGAGATTGCAAACTAAAAATAAGAAGTGCAAAAAGTAAAAGATGAGACTTCTCATTAATATTCCAATAAAGGCACTCACACCAAGGGATACATAGATAATCAACTAAAGGAGAGATACTTCCACATGCAAATCAAACTATAAGATAACTTCTCTACCACAGATATGAATCCACTAAAAAGGTAAAATATGAAAGATAATGGTGGTGATATCGCGGCACTCCCCCAAGCTTGGAAGAAGCCAAGGGGATGCCAAACCTGATGACGATTCACTCCTTCTGTGGTGGTGTTCTTCCAACTCTATCTCCACAGCTTCTTGCCTTTGTCGTTGGCGGAGGCCATGGTGCTCTAAACTTGAGAAGATTTCCTGACAAAAACAGATTGAAACGAAAACACGACGAGAACATGATGCACGAACCTCGGGGGATCCAGGGGTTATATATTACAAAGAATCAATACATAAGGAAGGTTTTGACACGGAAACAAAGCGGAGACGGGGTCTGGGGTGGAACACCCCCCTCGGGCGCGACCAGGCTGGGCTCGCGCCTGGGGTGGGTTTGTCCACCCCGGGCTCCGTTTCCTCTTCAGTTTCGTCTCGTAACTTCCCTTATGTATTAAAAACATCAAAAATATAAAAACATTGGAGATTCGCAAACCTTCTGTTTTCACCACTCTTTACCTATTTGAAGACGAACTCTGCAGTTTCTGGTGTTTGGTTCTTGATAAATTCTTCTAGAGTCACCATTTGAATGACATCCACTTCTTCATTGTAAGAATCTCTAGAAATATAATGTTTTAGTCTTTGACCATTAACCACTTGTGTTGTGTCATCTTTCAGAGAAGAGATTTTGATGGCACCTGAATGGTACACTTCCTTGATAACAAAAGGTCCTTACCATTTGGAGAGTAGTTTCCCTGCAAAAAATCTGAGACGAGACCTATACAAAAGAACTTTCTCACCAACATGGAACTCCCTTTTGAGAATTCTCCTATCATGCCATCTTTTACCTTTTCCTTAAAGAGCCTAGCATTTTCGTAAGCTTCCCCTCTCCACTCGTCTAGATTACTTAAATCGAGCAGTCTTTTCTCACCAGCAAGTCTAAAATCTCTATTCAAATCTTTCACTACCCAATAAGCTTTGTGTTCTAATTCTAAAGGCAAGTGACAAGCTTTCCCATAGACCATTTTGTAAGGAGACATCCCCATAGGATTTTTATAAGCAGTTCTATAAGCCCACAAAGCGTCATTCAACTTTTTAGCCCAATTTTTTCTAGATTTATTGACAGTCTTCTACAAGATAGATTTGATTTCCCTATTGGAAAGTTCTACTTGCCCACTAGTTTGGGGGTGATAAGCTGAAGCTATTCTGTGGTTTACATCATACTTAGCGAGAGTTTTTCTAAAAAATCCATGAATAAAATGGGAGCCTCCATCAGTCATGAGATATCTGGGTACACCGAACCTAGGAAAAATGACATCTTTGAGCCTTTTCAAAGAGGTCTTACCATCAACACTGCTCGTAGGTATGGCTTCTACCTACTTTGTAACATAATCAACATCAACAAGAATATGAGTATACCCTTTTGAAGGAGGAAAAGGCCCCATAAATTCGAATCCCCAACAATCAAAAGGTTCAATAACAAGAGAATAATTCATAGGCATTTCATTGCGTCTAGATATGTTACCTACTCGTTGGAACTCATCACAGGATAAGATAAAGTTCCTTGCATCTTTAAAAAGAGTAGGCCAATAAAATCCATATTGTAAAACCTTCTGTGCAGTCCTATCTCCAGCATGATGTCCTCCATAAGCACTGCCGTGGCATTTTCTCAATATCTCTTGTTGTTCAAATTCTGGAACACATCTTATCATAATGCCATCTACTCCTTCCTTATATAGGTGTGGGTCATCCCAAAAGTAATGCCTTAGATCATAAAAGAATATCCTTCTTTGTTGGGCTGTAAAGGTTGGAGGCAAATACTTGGAAACAATAAAGTTAGCATAATCAGCATACCAAGGATTCTCATGTGGACTTACCCTTATTGCAGCTAACTGCTCATTTGGAAAATTATCATTAACAGGCAAAGGGTCAAAAGAAATGTTTTCCAAACGAGATAAATTATCAGCAACAGGATTATCAGCACCTTTCCTATCCACAATATGCAGATCAAACTCTTGCAAAAGCAACACCCACCTTATAAGCCTAGGATTAGCGTCCTTCTTTGTCATAAGGTACTTAATAGCTACATGGTCAGTATGAATAGTAACCTTAGAATCAACAATATAAGGTCTAAACTTATCACAAGCAAAGATTACAGCCAAGAACTCTTTTTCAGTAGTAGCATAATTTTTTTGAGCAACATCTAGAGTCTTGTTAGCATAATGAATAACATTCAGCTTCTTGTCAACACGTTGTCCAAGTACAACACCCACAACAAAGTCACTAGCATCACACATGATTTCAAAAGGTAAACTCCAATCAGGTGGTTGGACTATAAGAGCAGTTGTTAAAGCTTTCTTCAAAGTTTCAAAAGCTTCCTTACAATCATCATCAAAAACAAAAGGTACATATTTTTGAAGAAGATTAGTAAGGGGCTTTGAAATTTTGGAGAAATCTTTAATAAATCTCCTATAGAAACCAACATGACCAAGGATACTACGAATACCTTTGATATCCCTAGGACAAGGCATCTTCTCAATTGCTTCAATTTTGGCTCTGTCAACTTCAATACCTCTTTCAGAGATCTTATGTCCAAGAACAATTCCTTCATTAACCATGAAATGACATTTCTCCCAGTTAAGAACAAGGTTTGTTTCTTCACATCTCTGCAAAACTTTATCAAGGTTATGCAAACATTTATCAAAAGAAGTTCCATAGACGGAAAAATCGTCCATGAAAACCTCCACAATTTCTTCACAAAAACCATGAAAGATAGCAGACATACATCTCTGAAAGGTAGCAGGAGCATTACATAAACCAAAAGGCATACGCCTATAAGCATAAGTACCATAGGGACACGTGAAAGTGGTTTTCTCCTGGTACTGTGCTTTCACAGCCGTTTGAGAAAACCCAGAATAACCATCAAGAAAGCAAACGTGGTTTTTTTGGACAACCTCTCAAGCATTTGATCAATAAAGGGCAAAGGATAATGATCTTTCTTAGTAACTTTATTAATCTTTCTAAAATCAATGCACATTATATACCCAACTACTACTCTCTGGGGTATAAGCTCATTATCCTCATTAGGCACAACATTAATTCCTCCTTTCTTGGGAACACAATGAATAGGGCTAACCCATTGACTATCAACAATAGGATAAATAATACAACCATCAAGGAGTTTTAATACCTCATTTCTTACCACTTCCTTCATTTTAGGATTTAAACGGCGCTAGTGCTCAACAACTGGTTTCACATCAGGCTCAATATTAATAGCATGCTGACATATAGTGGGAGAAATTCCTTTTAAATCATCAAGAGTATAACCCATAGCTCCTCGGTGCTTCTTCAATACCTCCAATAGCCTTTCTTCTTCCTTCCCTGAAAGTTTAGAACTAATAATAACAGGATATATCTTCTTATCATCAAGATAAACATATTTAAGATCATCAGGTAAAGGTTTTAATTCGAAAACAGGATCCCCTTTGGGTGTTAGTGTGGTACCCAAATCTTCCACAGGTATGCTTAAGCAACTCAGGCTGACGAAGGAAAACCTCATCAATCTCATCTCTTTCCTTCATAAAGGCATCACTTTCATGATCTTCCATGAATTGCTGCAAAGCATTGTTAGAAGCAAGAGAAATAAAAGACAGTTGTTCAACCTTGAAATCCTCATCAGGTAATTCATTTACATAAGGGGTTTTGGCAAATTTAGAAAAATTAGACTCATAAGATTCTCCATCAAACTTAGTCAAAACTTTTTTCTTCCTAAAATCTATGATAGCCCCACAAGTATTAAGGAAGGGTCTACCAAAGATTATATGATAGGTTTTACTAGCTTCTTTACCAAGTACTAGAAAATTAGCAGGATATTTAACCTTACCACAAAGAACCTCCACATCCCTTACAATACCAATGGGGCAAACTTGCTCTCTATTGGCAAGGTGAATAACCACATCAATGTCTTCGAGCTCACAAGGACCAATCTCATTGTAAGACCCCACCTTTGTAAAGGTAAAGGTCCCTGTGATTGCAATGCTAGTCCCTGGATCAAATGCTAGCATCCACAGTTTAAGATGAAGTACACAGAAACAAAGGTCATTATTACATCGTCATTCCAGAGATAACATAGTCTTTTACAACTCCATAGCCAAAGGCTAGAGCAAGAGTTCAACTTAACAAAATAAAGTAAAGTCTTCATCTTCATGTGCCACAGGCAAGCATGTTGAGTGTAGACTCATAACCCTAATCCTCATCAGAGTAACCTGCAACATCACAAGTTACAGCCACAGTGGGTCAATACATTGGAACAATATTGGCAAGTGATACCTTAGTAGAATAGTTTCTAGCTTCTATATGAATTTGGCTAAGTGTAGCTTAGGCTTGCTTTGCTTAAAATAGGTTTTACCTATTAGTTGAAAACACTAAGTTTTTGTTTCACAAAAACTCCCAAGGAACCACCAATAGACATTGGTGAACCTTCACCCTTGTTCAACCACAAGTTTTTAACTTAGAAATTGGGATGAGGAGATCCTTGATAGCTTCAGTGTCTTGATGCTCAATTGTCCATTGCCGGGGACACGGCTAAGTACTTAGATTTTTTCCTTCTCGAGAGGTGGTGCACTTTCCCCACAAGACTTGACATTCATCAAGACGAGAACTTTCATAAGCCTTCCCTTAGACCAAATGGACGCGTTCCAACCTTTCACCCTACCACTAACTGTCCAAATGGCTAAGTTATTGCAACCTATATGATCAAGGCAGAGCCCATATGCCATGTGGTTACACTAGAAGCTTCTAAACACTAAGTATCTCAAATCCCTTTGTTCCTGGGTGGCTTTCCACAAGTGTGATACACAAGGTAAACCATAGACATGGGCCTTGTGTAACCACTCAACACAAACCATCATACCATTCCACCCAGGTGATTCATTCACTTAGTTGTTTTTATTAAGAAAAAACACAAGTCAAAAGACTTAGCAAAATTTTCTATAGCATGAATATATTCCACCCTTGTTTGCTACTAGCTAGGATAAGCATGGTAATATATCAAGTATCTTAACTTAGAGAAAATTCTAACAAGTCTACAACTACTAGGATTTCCCAAGCATAGCATATAGATACTTAGCAAAAATATCATGCAAGCCCTATACAAAAATATCACTAATGCATAGTCAAAATATTGGGACAAAAATATGAAGCACCACTTGCCTTGGTAGTTGGGGGAGTAGCAACAATCCTCACAATCACAATCACCACTAGCACCAAAATCTACACATAAAATGATAGCACCAAATTTATATTCCAAACAAATCAAGCAAAAATATATGAATGCATGCAATGCTATGTGATGATTTTTATTAAACCAAAACAAGACAAGAAAACAGTACTAAACATTAAACTAAACTTTTATAGACTAAATAGACTCAAAATAGCCTTTAAAACATTTTCTAAATAATTTTTATACCCAAAATAAGCCTACAAATGTCTCTGCATAAAATTCTATTTTAATAGAGAAAAAAATACAAAACCAAGCCTACAGATGTGTAGGATTTAATTTTGTGATTCCATTGATATATTATTTGCATTTTTTGGATAAACAGAACAAAAGTTATGAATTTTACAAGTTTGAATAACTAATAGATTCAAAAATAGATTTTAAAACAAAATTCCAGACACGTGGACGCATCTGATTGGCGCGTACTAGTTCGCGCTGGATCACGCGTTCGCGCCGTTAGATCTAACTAAATCCTGCGGCTCAGATCTACTCGTACCCCTTTGTTCTATTTCTAATCTTAACCACTGGATCCAGATCCGATGGACCAGATCCACTCGACCAGAAACTGGCGGCGCGAATGGCACTGGCGACAGTGGCGCTACTGGCAGCGACGGTCCGACGAATACAGAGGGGGCTGGGGGTTGCGGTGTTGCTTACCGGACTCGCGAGAGCACGAGGAAGCTCAACATGTCGCAGGTGTGGGCGGGGGCGTGCTGTAGAGGTCGCTAGGGCTCATCGGAGTTGTGCTGAGCGTCGGGTGGTCACTGCCGGAGATAGAGGCGACGATCTAGGTCACCATTAAGGATGGCAATGGGCCGGGTATGGGCAGGGTAGAGCAATACCATACCCATACTCGTGTAGTTGATGGGTAGAAAAATTTACCCATACTCGTACCCGCGGGGATAAATCTTTACCCATGCCCATACCCGATGGGTACCCATACCCATTGGGTACCCGACAGGTAGATCCAATAGTACATAAGTTATTCACAATTTTACATTAATCAATATCATATTTGACAAAAAAATAAGTATCCTTACTCAATAATAGGTAGATGAGTACATAACAATTATCAAATTTAGAAATCGTAATCTCATACTTGCCCCTAGATTACTCGGTCGCATAGGATGGAACTCTACAGGTAAGTTTTGTTGGAGATATGCCCAAGAGGCAATAATAAAGTGGTTATTATCATATCTTCATACTTATGATAAATGTTTACATACCATGCTATAATTGTATTAATCGGAAACATTAATACTTGTGTGATTTGTAAACATAAAAGAGTCCCTAGTAAAGCCTCTTGTTGAACTAGCTTGTTGGTTAATATATGATCATGGTTTCCTGATCATGAACATAGAGATGTTATTAACAACAGGGTCATATCATTAGGAGAATGATGTGATGGACATACTCCTATAGTTAAGTGTAGCATAAAGATCAAGTCATTTAATATAGTTCATTTGCTATAAGCTTTCTGATACATAGTAACCTAATTCCTTCGACCATGAGATCATGCTTATCACCATCACCGAAAGGATGCTTTGATGACATCAAACACCACACCGTAACTGGGTGGCTATAAAGGTGGCATTGAGTGTTCGGAAAGTATGGGTTGAGACACATGGATCAAGAGTGGGATTTGTCCATCCATATGACGGATAGATATACTCTGGGCCCTCTGGGTGGAATGTCATCCAATTAGCTTGCAAGCATGTGACTGGCTCACAAGGGATCACATATCATGGGAACGAGAAAAGAGTACTTATCGGTAACGAGGTTGAACTAGGTATGCAGAGATACCGACGATCAAAACCTCGGATAAGTAAACTATCGTGAGACAAAGGGAAATTGGTATCGTATGTAAGTGGTTCATTCGATCACAAAGTAATCGTAGAAATATGTGGGAGCCATATGAATTTCCAGATTCCTCTATTGGTTATTGATCGGAGAAGTGTCTCGATCATGTCCGCATAATTCACGAACCGTAGGGAGACACACTTAAGGATTCGATGTTGTTGAGTAGTTATGGAATGATGAGTAAGAGACCGAATGTTGTCTGGAGTCTCGGATGGGATCCAGGATATCACGAGGAGATCCGGAATGGTCCGGAGAATAAGATTCATATAAGAAAAGTCCTGTTTCGGAGTTGGGGAATGATTCTGGTGTTTTCATCGGGAATGTTCTAGAAGGGTCCGGAAGGTCCGACACTCCGGAGGGGAAGGGTACATGAATGTGTCATGACAATATGGAATGGTTGCATCATGTACTAGGTATCATGGCTGGGCAAAATAAAGGAAGAAATCAAATCCTAGTTTGAAAAGTCAAACGCCAATTTGAAAAGTCAAACAGCAAGTTTGCTTGGTGGAGGGAGAGTAGGAAACCTACTTAGGGAGGAAGTCCTACTCCCTCCACCCGCCGGCCAAGGAGGAGGAGTTGGAGGAGGACTCCCTCCTCCCAACCGCGCCTCCCTCCCACCTATAAAAGAAGGGGCAGGGGTGCCCCCTCTTCCCGACACTTCCTCCACCCCAAACCCTAGCCCCAAGTCGCCGGCCACCTCTAGTGCAACCGCCGCCTAGGGCATCCTCTAAGTCGCCGAGTTAGGGTTTCCCCAAACCCTAGCCACCGGACAAGCTCTCCCCTTGGTGCCTCTAAACCCTAGATCGCCAAGGCCCTCTCTCATACTCCACCATACTGCTCGCTTAAGGCAGCCTGCGAGATCTCCCTCTACTTAGGTACCATGCCGTCTGCTGCCGGAATCACGAGGAGTGCTACAACCTCCGCTGCCTGCTGGAACAAGGGAGAGGAAGGTCTTCATCGAAATCAACGTGTGATCGATCGGGAGCGCTGCCGAACGCATGCCTTGGGAAGGATCGTCTACGCGATCTTGAGATCGACAAGTGTACGACTACATCACCCACGAGAATCTGCTCTCGTTAACCGCTTTGGATCTTCGAGGGTTAGAATTCTATTGACTCGTTGCTACAATCTAGTAGATAGATCTTGGCTTGATCATAGATTAGATCTTGATTGTGTGTTCATGCGGTAGATTTTTTTTTGTTTTCCATGCTACGAACCCCTACAGTGGTATCAGAGCCGTGTCTATATGTAGATCTTGTTGCACGAGTAGAACACAATGGTCATTGTGGGCGTTGATGCTTTTGTTGTCGATTGCTTCTTGTGTACTTTGCATCTTGCGGGATGGTGGGATGAAGTGGCCCGGGCTAACCTTACATGACATCGTTCATGAGACTTGCTCCACGCTTGACATGCAACTTGTATTGCATAAGTGGCTTTATGGTGCCTGTTTCTCCCAACATAGTTAAGATTCAATTTACAACGGGTGATTGACAATACTAGTATCAATGTTGTGGTTCTTGTTCGTAAGTTAGAGCGACACTTATTGAAAGCCCCAAACCACGTAAAATATGCAAAGAAAATTAGAGGCGTCTAACTTTGTTTTGCAGGGGTGTGCTGTGATGTGATATGGCCATGATTGTGATTATATTTGATGTATGCAATGTTCCTTATTGTAAGTTGGCAACCGCAGAGCCATATGGTTGTCTTTAAATTCTGTTAAGACCCGCGTGTCTATTCAAAGTAGTTATAATAGTTGAAGCTGGTGGACGACAACCATGGAGCGGCGTCATTGACCTTGATGCAATGCCGGTGATGATGGAGATCATGTTCGTGCTTGAAGATGGAGATCGGAAGCACAAGAAGAAAGGCCATATCATATCACATATTATGAATTGCATGTGATGTTAATCCTTTTATGCATCTTGTATTGCTTAGTTCACGACGGTAGCATTATAAGATGATCCCTCAAGCACACAATTTCAAGTTTTAAAGTGTTCATCCTTAGTAAGCACTGTTGCTAAAGCTCGTTGTTTCGAAGCACCACATGATGATCGGGTGTGTTAGATTCTGCGAGTGTATACAACGTGAGCAAGCCAGATTTGCTCATGCGGAAGCTAAGGTTTGATCTTGACGAGCCTAGCATGTACATACATGGTCTCGGAACACGGATCACCGAAAGGTAAAGCATGAGTCATATAGTAGATATGATGAACATGTTGATTGTTCGCCATTGAAGCTACATCAACTCTCGTGATGATCAGTTTTGATATGGTGGATTTGGTTCGTGTGATCACTAAAACAATGTGAGGGATATTGTTTTGAGTGGGAGTTCAACAACAATTTCATTAAAAGTTGAACACTATTTATCATAAATTAAATCAAAGTGAATTTGCATAGTTGTTGTAGTCATTGGCATCCGTTTACCACCATGCGCTTAGTTATAATTGAGATGATAGAACTATAGAATTCTGGTTAGTTACTTTACGAACTAGTATCGTATTGTTTTGAAGTGTTAATCTAAAGTTTAAAAGTCCTATTGCAAACTTTCAGTAAGTTCCGGTTACTCCATGAAGTTTAATAATTAGTATTAAATCAAGAGTGACAACTCTAGTGTTAGTATATAAGTATCATGTTCGTCTCCATGATTATTGATATTCGAAAGATAGTTTCAATATCAAGGTAATCCAGGAGTTGAAAGAGGTTTTTCAGAAACCATGATGTGTGGAAGATATTGTGATATCTGAAACGAAGTTTTGGTTGTAACATGATAGATTATAATATGGAAAAGTCATGTTCTCATATTTGATGAGAATTTGCAAAAAGTTGGAGACGCTAGTTGTTTTAATTCTCCAAAAGGCTTTGGAGAGCAACATTATACCCGCGATTCACCGTTATAATCTAAAGTAGCTTGATCATGAATAATTCCATGAGAAGGGTGAATATTTGATGTAGGTAAAATGTTTACTACACCAAGAGATTACTAAAGAAAGGAATTTGAAAGAACACCAAACATTTGATGATGGCGATCTACTTCAAAGTGCAAGTCCAAAGACATTGGTATTTAACTATACACACTTTGGACTATGTGTCATGTGTATGGCTCCACTATTGATGTTTATAGATTTTTTCAAACAGAAAAGGAAATACTGAAAGAGAATCTCATAAATATATGGCAGAAAAGAAAAGACTAGAATTGTTCAGTTTAAGTGTATAGATGATATACATGTTATGGCTATATTCTTTGCTTATTAAACAATGTGGTTCTTAAGTATTTGATACTGAATTTGTTGGTGTGAATCGTCATACGAAACAACACAATTCATGAACTACAATGGCCTAAGTAACTAGCAAAAGAATATGTGATGTTCATCGAGAACAAATAAAGGGTTATTGTGCTGCTTGTTAAACATCAAAGCTTGCCTTCAAGATTTGTTTTATCAGGTATTATGAGAACAAAAGGGTTGTTCAAATAATTGCCGTAATCCATAAAAGATGGACGGTTCACAAATCTCGTTGGAGAAATCACATCCATAAAACTAGTGCTAAAAATGTCGAAAGACAAATTGATTGAAAGATCACTTAGGAAGTGACATCGCCGTTTAAATTATATTGGAAAGAAAACATGAAGAAACTCGTGTGGATGGAATTTTGGAGTCCTTTTGATTTTGATCAAATGACGCTTGTGAAACTTTCCTAGAGATAATTAAAACTTCGTTCATAGGCCAAAAGGGAACGAATGACTAGCTTATTGGAACTTGTACATATTGTTGTATGAAGTCCATTATGTGTAGTCAAGAGCGATGGATTTCAACGTCATATGCTTTCTCCGAAAATTTGAGTGAATATATGAATATTTACTTAATAAGGATGAAGTATGAAACATTTGAAAAGTTCAAAGATTTTCAAGATGAAGTACAAAATCATTGTAACAAGAATATAAATAGTTTATGATAAGATCATAAAGGAAGATATTTGAGTTACAAGTTTAGCATAATACCTAAGATTTAAGGAATCATTCCGTGGATTTGCATTTCCCGAAATACCATAAGATTATGGAGCGTTCGAGATATCTAATTAAACCTTGTTTGACATGGTAAGATCAAAGGTGTAATTCATAAAACTGCCATTATATTTTAAAGATTAAAAGCTTTAGAGACTACTGTTTTCCACTGAAAAGAGCTCCATCATAATCCGTTGAAATGACACCATATAAATTTATGGTTTGGGATAAAACCCAAGTTGTCCTTTCTTAAACATTGGTATGCTATGCATAAGAAAGATGTTTGCAACCAAAGTCGGATGAACCTGTCTTTGTATGTTATTTCGAATAACTGTTAAGTATGCCTCCATAACATCGGAGACAAAAGTGTTTGTCACTTAGAACATAAAGTTTCTTTGAGAAGAAATTTTTCCGTGAAAATATAAGTGGGAGGACAATAGAACTTTGATAAGGTTAAAAGAACCTTAGCTATATGTGCAAAGTTGCGTAGCACCGAAAAGTGTTCCGGAGGCAGCAACAATGCTCATGGCTCACATGCCTCAAAGGTTGTGGTTACGAAGGTCGAAGTTTCTATTGAACCAAGTAGGTCGGGTAAACAATCAAATACTAAGATTTGAGGGTTGAATCATTATTTAAGAATAATGAACGGACTACATGCAAAGAAGCGATGATGGGCCCTGACTCCGTAAAATGGCTTGAAGCCATAAAATCCGTGATAGTTCCATACACGAGAAATCAAGCTTTGAACTTGAAGGACCCTCGAGAAAGGTGTAAGACCTTACAGTTGTGTTTGGATCTATAAAGAAAAAGACATGGATGTTTTCACATCTATGAAATCGTCGACATGTTGGGAAAGAGTTCACAACAATGTTCAAAGGTTGATTATGACAAGATTTGATATTTCATAGCAATATTTAGTCTAGACGGATTAATGTAGCAACCACTGCATATAATTTTGTTATGTGGTAGTTAAATAAACAAAACAAGTTCTTCTAATAGAATTGTTACCTAGGACGTGTGCATAACACGGTCCAAAGGGTTTTGTTATTTCAAAGGATGCTAAAAGCGTATGCAAACTTCAATGGTTGAAGCAAGCATCGCGGAGTTGGAAACTTCACTATGATGAAACTGTTAAAAGAGTTTAATTTCATCGGAGACAATGAAGATGCTTGCATTTGCAAGAAATTAAGTGGGAGCACTAAGACATGTTTCTAATACATTATGTGGAAGACATATTGTTGATTGGAAATGATGTATCTTTTATTAACACATATTAAGAATTTCATCCCGATGAAAGACTTAGGCAAAACCCAGATATTTGGCATCAATAGACGCTAATATGGTTGTGCCGAAAGTACATAGATGATGCATTGAATGAGTTCAATATAGAAACTACAAGAAAGGTTCTTGTCACACAGAAAGGATTGAATGAGTTCAATATTGATGATATATTCAAGTGTATTGACACTTGGTAAGTGAAACAAAGATTCAAGTATAGATTGATACTTGATGTATGAAATCACAAAGAGTATTTATATCAATCATACTGTGATATGTACAAATCCAGATATGTCCTATGCTCTAAATGATGTGAGCATATACCAGAATGATTCATAAGATGATCATTGGACGATAGTAAAGATATTCTTATGATCTTTTAAAAGAACTAAGAATATTATTTTGTAGAAAAGACAAATAGATGGTTAGTTCATTGTAAAAGTATTACATTGATACTAGTTTTGTCACGAAGTACAAATTAAGTTTATCTCAATCTAAACTAAGGGTGGCACAATATGATGGAAAGTAAGTTCCATAATGGATTTGGATGAGTTCCAAAGTTAAGACATTATGACAGATACTACAACAAAAGGCTAAGTATATGACTGCTATTATAGCAGCTAAAGAGGGCATTTGTGTCAAGTAGTTTGTTATCAAACTAGGTGTAGTTCACAGCGGGATAATACTATGAAGATATATTGTACGACAATATTATCAACATGTTTTAACCCCAAAGAACTAAAGGTCACACCAAAGGACAAAATTTATACAAAGCCATCTCATTAGAGAATGAGTGATGCGTAGAGACGCAAAGACATGCAATTACACACGGACCTGGAAGTGTCAGATCCGGAGATCAGTTGACCACTAGCAATCGTGTAAATACAACACCGGAAAGCCATAGGTGTTGAATGCACAAAGGTTTGAAACTAGATTATTGACTCTAGTGCAAGTGGGAGACTGTTGGAAATATGCCCAAGAGGCAATAATAAAGAGGTTATTATCATATCTTCATACTTATGATAAATGTTTACATACCATGCTATAATTGTATTAATCGAAAACATTAATACTTGTGTGATTTGTAAACATAAAAGAGTCCCTAGTAAAGCCTCTTGTTGAACTAGCTTGTTGGTTAATATATGATCATGGTTTCCTGATCATGAACATAGAGATGTTATTAACAACAGGGTCATATCATTAGGAGAATGATGTGATGGACATACTCCTATAGTTAAGCGTAGCATAAATATTAAGTCATTTAATATAGTTCATTTGCTATAAGCTTTCTGATACATAGTAACCTAATTCCTTCGACCATGAGATCATGCTTATCACCATCACCAGAAGGATGCTTTGATGACATCAAACACCACACCGAAACGGGGTGGCTATAAAGGTGGCATTGAGTGTTCGGAAAGTATGGGTTGAGACACATGGATCAAGAGTGGGATTTGTCCATCCATATGACAGATAGATATACTCTGGGCCCTCTCGGTGGAATGTCATCCAATTAGCTTGCAAGCATGTGACTGGCTCACAAGGGATCACATATCATGGGAACAAGAAAAGAGTACTTATCGGTAACGAGGTTGAACTAGGTATGCAGAGATACCGACGATCAAAACCTCGGATAAGTAAACTATCGTGAGACAAAGGGAAATTGGTATCGTATGTAAGTGGTTCATTCGATCGCAAAGTAATCATAGAAATATGTGGGAGCCATATGAATTTCCAGATTCCTCTATTGGTTATTGATCGGAGAAGTGTCTCGATCATGTCCGCATAATTCACTAACCGTAGGGAGACACACTTAAGGATTCGATGTTGTTGAGTAGTTATGGAATGATGAGTAAGAGACCGAATGTTGTTCGGAGTCTCGGATGGGATCCAGGATATCACGAGGAGATCCGGAATGGTCCGGAGAATAAGATTCATATAAGGAAAGTCCTGCTTTGAGTTGGGGAATGATTCGTGTTTTCATCGAGAATGTTCTAGAAGGTCCTAAGGTCCCACCGGAGGGGAAGGGTACATGAATGTGTCATGAAAATATGGAATGGTTGCATCATGTACTAGGTATCATGGCTGGGCAAAATAAAGGAAGAAATCAAATCCTAGTTTGAAAAGTCAAACGCCAATTTGAAAAGTCAAACGACAAGTTTGCTTGGTGGAGGGAGAGTAGGAAACCTACTTAGGGAGGAAGTCCTACTCCCTCCACCCGCCGGCCAAGGAGGAGGAGTTGTAGGAGGACTCCCTCCTCCCAACCGCGCCTCCCTCCCACCTATAAAAGAAGGGGCAGGGGTGCCCCCTCTTCCCGACACTTCCTCCACCCCAAACCCTAGCCCCAAGTCGCTGGCCACCTCCAGTGCAACCGCCGCCTAGGGCATCCTCTAAGTCGCCGAGTTAGGGTTTCCCCAAACCCTAGCCGCCGGACAAGCTCTCCCCTTGGTGCCTCTAAACCCTAGATCGCCAAGGCCCTCTCTCATACTCCACCATACTCGCTCCGACTTAAGGCGAAGCCCTGCGAGATCTCCCCTCTACTTTCCGGTACCACGCCGTCGTGCTGGCAGAATCACGAGGAGAGTGCTACAACCTCCATTTCTTTGGAACAAGGAGAGGAAGGTCTTCATCGAAAATCTAACGCATCGATCATGGGAGCGCTGCCGGAACGCAGCGCCGGAAGGATCGTCTACGCGATCTTGAGATCAGCAAGTGTACGACTACATCACCCATGAGAATCTGCTCTCATTAACCGCTTTGGATCTTCGAGGGTTAGTATTCTATTGACTCGTTGCTACAATCTAGTAGATAGATCTTGGCTTGATCATAGATTAGATCTTGATTGTGTGTTCATGCGGTAGAATTTTTTTTTGTTTTCCATGCTATGAACCCCTACAAGTTTTACAAGTCAGTCTAAATGGGGAGGTTATTGGTATGGGTACCCGTGCTCGTACCCATACTCATACCCACGGTTATAATCCTATACCCGTGCCCATACCCGTGACATAACAGGCAGGGTATGGGTATTACCCATGGGTATAAAAGTATGCCCATACCCTCACCCATGCGGGCATGGTACCCGCGGGTATCCGTACCCGTGGGTAAAATTATCATCCTTAGTCACCATAGGGCAAACGCAAGGCATCAGTAGATGCACAAGGACATAGCAAACACGCTCGTATGAAGAAGAGGTCGAGGGGCGCTCAGGAATTACCAGGATTTCTCGTCGGAGTTGAGCGACGCCTCGGTTGCTTGCAGGGGTGGACGGGGACGGCGACCTAGGGTGATGTAGGACAAACCAGAGGTGTCAGTAGGTGCGCAAGGACAAGAGGGGCACGCTCGTGTGAACGAGAGACAGGGGCGCTCGAGGCTCGCCAGAATAGCTCATCGGAATTTGTCGGGCAACGACGGTTCGAGCTCCAATACAGGCAGCCTGGGAGCGTTCTGGTGCTGAGAGTTGAGGGGAAATGACCGCGGTGGCGAGGTGGTTAAGTATCCATAAGGGGCGAGGGAGTTACGCAGGGAATCAATGCCAATTAAGCGAGAATCAAACACGGCATTTCTGGAAGAAACGATGGTGGCAGCGGGGTCTGCGCGCGCGAGGGTGGGGAAGAAAATGCTGACCTGTCTTGGGCCCAATGGCAGCGACAGCGGGGCAGGGCGGGTGCGGGTGTGAGAGAGAGAAGGGCTTTCCCAGGTGGGCTTAGTGGGCTGGTTCTGGGACTGGGCCAAAATGGCAGCGCTGACCCTTTTCTATTTCTTTTCTCCTTTTCTATTTCTGATTTGATTTTCTGAATCCAATTTCAAATGAGTTTGATTTCAAACTTTCTCTGGATTTTTGTAGTGTGAACCAAGCACATATTTGTGTATAGAACACTACTGTTTAATCCAAGATACACTGATTCATTAAAAATAAAATAAAACCATGCCTTATTTGAATATATCTATTAGGCATATGAATGGTTTTAGGTTTGAATCTTGTTTTGAAAATTTGTGTGAGCTTTGTGTTCACCTTTTGAAAACCCTCTTGATCAAAACAAGGTATGTTTTGAAAGCAAAATGGAACCATTGCCTCTCTGGCTTAAAATAATAGGCATATAAATGGTTTCTGATTTTGAAATCTTGTTTGAAACAACTCAAATGCTTATGAATTCATGAATGATATGCAAGCTTTATAAATTATGATTTTTGGGATGTTACAAATCTAACCCCCTTAAGGTGAATCTCGCCCTCGAGATTCGGATTGGCTAGCAAATAGGTGAGGGTGGTCTTTCCGAAGATCATCTTCTCTTTCCCATGTTACTTATTCTTCGGAATGATGATTCCACTAAACTTTGCAGAATTTGATAGTCTTAGTCCGAGTAACTCTTTCTACAGTCTCAAGAATCTTGATAGGTTTTTCCTCATCGGTGAGATCACTTTCCAACTGGAGCTCTTCCAAAGGTATAGTATCCTTCAAAGAAGTCTCTTCCATCTCCGGATGGCATTTCTTCAACTGACTCACATGAAACACATTGTGAACGACAGATAGTGATTCAGGCAACTCTATCTCATAAGCCACTTCTCCTTTGCGACTCAAAATTTTGAATGGTCCAACATATCTTGGTGCCAATTTTCCTTTGACTCCAAATCTCTTCACTCCACGAAGTGGTGATACTCTAAGATAAGCTCTATCACCCACCTCATAGGTGACTTCTCTATGCTTTGGATCTGCGTAGCTCTTTTGTCGGGACTGTTCTATCTTCAATCTGTCCTTTACCAACTTGACTTTCTCTTCAGCTTCCTTGATTAGCTCTAGCCCGAACAAATTTCTTTCTCCAACACCACTCCATAGCAATGGTGTAGTACACTTTCTCCCATAGAGAAATTCAAACGGTGCCATCTCAATACTGGCTTGATAGTTGTTGTTGGAAGAGAATTCTGCATAAGGCAGACTTTCATCCCAACTAGCACCATAATCTAGGGCACATGCCCTCAACATATCCTCCAGAATCTGGTTGGTTCTTTCTGTCTGTCCATCAGTTTGAGGATGAAAAGCAGTGCTGAATTCTAATCTCGTTCCCAATGACTCATGTAGTTGCCTCCAAAAATGTGAAGTGAATTGAGTACCTCTATCAGACACAATACTCTTGGGTACTCCATGCAGACACACAATCCTGTTCATATATATCTTGGATAACTTAGCACTTATATAGGTTGTCTTCACGGGTATGAAATGAGCTACTTTAGTTAGGCGATCTACTACGATCCAAATAGAATCATATCGCGATCTAGTCCTTGGCAGTCCAGTGATGAAATCCATGCCAATCTTGTCCCACTTCTAATCAGGAATAGGTAGTGGTTGTAACAATCCAGCTGGTTTCTAATGTTCCGCTTTCACTCTACTACACACATCACACAAAGCAATATGTTCTGCGATGTCCTTCTTGAGATTATTCCACCAAAATCTTTCCTTCACATCCATGTACATTTTGGTGTTACCCGGATGAATGGAATATGGTGAGTTGTGTGCTTCTTGTAAAATCAGTTTCAAAGTTCCGGATCTTGTGGAATACAGATACGTTTTCCATACCATAAAGTACCCTGTTCGTCTTCATGGAATCCTTTGGCTTTCCCTTTGCTAATTTTTCCTTTAATCTCTTTAATTTCCTTGTCCAACTTTTGGGCTTCCCTGATCCTGTCCAACAATGTGGGTTGAACATCCAATGACATGAGATGTCCTTCAGGCACTATCTCCAATCTGAGATCTTTGAATTGGGCACACACATCATCTGGCAATTCTCCCTTAGTGAGGCCATTTACATCAACTTTATGGCTTAATGCATCCGCTACAACATTTGCTTTACCGGGGGTGGTATTGCAAACTCAAGTCATAGTCCTTGATGAGTTCTAGACATCTTCTTTGTCTCATGTTGATTTCTTTGAGTGAAGATATACTTCAAGCTTTTGTGATCTGTGAACACTTCGCAACGCTTTTCCAAAAGATAATGTCTCCATGTTTTGAGTGCATGGACAACAGAGGCTAACTCCAAATCATGAGTAGGGTAATTCACTTCATGAGTTTTGGGTTGTCTCGAGGCATAAGCCACAACTTTCCCTTCTTGCATCAAAACTGCACCTAATCCTTGGTGAGATGCATCACAATAAACTTGGAAATCTTTTTCCAAATCTGGCAGATATAAGACTGGTGATGTCACTAGTCTCTTCTTCAACTCTTGAAAACTGAGTTCACACCCTTCAGTCCAATCAAATTTCTTGTCTTTCTTAAGTAACTCCGTCATTGGCTTAGCTACCTTTGAAAAATTCTCAATGAGTCTTCTATAGTACCCTGCCAAGCCAAGGAAACTACGCACTTCTTTCACTGACTTAGGATATTCCCACTCAGTTACAGCTGACACTCTTGCAGGATCAACTGCTACACCATCTCCTGACACAATATGTCCAAGAAATCCGACTTCATTCAGCCAGAATACACACTTGCTGAATTTGGCATACAACTTATGCTCCCTAAGCTTCTCAAGTATCAATCACAAATGTTCTGCATGCTCTTCATTGCTCTTGGAGTAGATCAAAATGTCATCGATGAAAACGACAACGAACTTGTCAAGAAATTCCATGGACACCTTGTTCATCATATTCATGAAGTAGGCTGGTGCATTTGTCAATCCAAATGGCATCACGATGTACTCATACAATCCATACCTAGTGGTGAAAGCAGTCTTAGGTATGTCCTGTTCTCTTATCTTTAGTTGAAAGTAGCCTGATCGGAGATCAATCTTTGAGAACACACAGGCTCCTTCCAACTGATCAAATAAATCATTGATTCTTGGCAAAGGATATTTGTTCTTAATAGTTACCTCATTGAGTGAACGGTAACCTATGCATAACCTTTGACTTCTATATTTCTTCTCAACAAACAGAACTGGTGCACCCCAAGATGAAGAACTTGGTTGAATAAATCCTTTCTGTAACTGTTCTCCAAGCTGTTTCTTGAGTTCCTTCAACTCGCCCACTGACATCTTGTAAGGTCTCTTTGCTATTGGTCCAGATCCTGGCAGCAAGTCTATCAAAAACTCAACATCTCTATCTGGTGGCATTCCAGGCAATTCCTCCGGAAACACATCCGGATACTCTCTCACAATTAGCACACTATTTATGCTAACCCCCTTAAGAGGATTTAGCTTACTCCCTTTTGATTCAAAGTTAGACTTGAATCTAATCCTTTTATTATCTGGGGTTGTGAGTGTGACAGTACGATTGGCACAATCTAGTACTCCTTCATACTTAGTCATCCAATCCATTCCTAGAATGACATCCTATCCTTGGGAATCTAGAATTATAAGACTAACTGGAAACTTATACCTTCCAAATTCTATCACTAGATCATGACATCCTGAGTTCACTATCATTTCTCCACTAGGAGAACTTACTTTTATAGAACACCCAATAGTTTCAACTGGAAGTTCATTTCTATCAATAAATGCTCTTGATATGAATGAATGCGATGCGCAGTATCAAAAAGAACAAGTGCTAGAATAGAATTTAGTTTGAACTTACCAGCCACAGCATCAGATTCTTCATATATTTCTTCCACATTGATGTGGTTCACTTGTCCCTTTTGGAAGGGATTGGGCTTGTTGGCACCTTCAGCTTTCTTTTCTGGGCACTCATTAGCATAGTGCCCCATCTTCTTACACTTGAAGCATTCAACCTGACTAAGATCTTTCTTTACAGGCTGACTTCCACTGCCACTTCCACTATGGTGGCTCTTGTGCCCACTATTGTGGTTCTTATACTTGTCATTATCATGACTGCGATGATGCTTGTTTTCATGGTGACGGTTGTGGTTATGGTGGTTGTTGTACTTCCCATGTTTGTGGAATCCAGAACTTCCACTATCATCATGATGGGAACGCTTGTGAGACGATCCCGAGCTGTGCTTATCAAAGTTGTGCTTCCTCTTTCTGCCCTCAACCCGTTTCATCTTGTTTTCCAAGATGGTAGCCTTGTCACAAAGTGATTGATAGGTTGGAACATATGCAACAGACAATTGCAGGTTCAACTCATCGTTAAGTCCTTCGAGGAATTTCTCCTTCCTCTTAGCATCATTATCAATTTCATCCGGTGCATAGCGCGCCAGATTGTTGAACTCCTCAATGTACTCAGCCACACTGTGGTGACGCTGCTTCAGATTGTGGAACTCCTTTTTATTCAAATTCATCACTCCGGATGAAATGTGAGCTGTATGAAATCCATACTCAAAGATAGCCCATGTCACATCCTCAAGGGGAGTGGTGATCTGAAAATTATCCCACCATGTTGCTGCTGGCCCTTCAAGCAGATGTGCTGCGAATCTGACCTTTTCCTCGTCGGTGCAACCAATAGTCACTAGGTCCTTGTTCACTGAACGTAACCAGTCATTGGCTACCATTGGATCAGTGGTTCCTGAGAACTTTGCAGGCCTTAGTCTCAGAAATCTGGTGAGCATGTCAAATCCTAGGGGATTATTCTGATTGTTGTTGTTGTTGTTGTTGTTGTTATTATTGTTGTTGTTATTGTTGTTCTGATTCTGGTTCTACATGAACTGCGTCATCATCTGCATCAGTTGAGCTTCTGCGGTCATCAACTGCTGCATCTCGGGATTGACGTTATTGTTTTGGTTGGGGTTGGCATGACGGGGAGGCATCTGTGGTTTCAATAAGGATAAGAATGAGATACCCATAGATGCTTATCATGCACAATACATCACATAGAAACAATCACAATAACCAAGCTCAAAATAACATAAAGTTTGAACGGCATAACAACAGGTTTTGAAAATGCAAACACACCATAGCAAGCCATCCACATGTTGGATGGTCATTGCGACCCAATAATCAAAGTATGATAAATGAAAGATAGTCGAGTAGTCTACACTACTCCTCCATGTTGACCTCCACATCAACAAGGGTAAGACCTGCATTCTCCATGGAGGTCTTGTACTCCTCCACACTAGTGGCAAAGGCCTCAATCTTGGCCCTAAGAGCCCTCTTCTGTGAGCGAAGCCTCTCGATCACTCCCTGCTGGTGCTCAAGCTCGAAGTCCTTGGCCTCTAACTCATCCTTCATCTCCCTAATCTTCTTGTTCCTGTCTTGGACTCTTTTCTCCTGGCTCTTGAACTTCTTGTCCTGGCTCTCAAATCTGGCCGCCATCTCTTTGACGATCTCATCTTGCTCCGCGAAGAGCTTGTCCTTCTCCCGCAGCTGAACCTGGAGCTCGTCATTGCTAAGCATGACGTTGGTCCTATCAGTGTCAAGGTGTCTAATAAGACCCTCTAGGTCCTGAAGGTACAGACGAATCGTCTCCATCGTCTCTCTAGTAGCGTCGTCGTACTCTACAGCCTCACCCTCCTTGTCACGTCTCCCGAACGGGTGAAAGTAGAGACCTCTAAGCTCGGTGGAGTGCCTCCCAACCAGGCGTCCAAGTAACTCCTGCATGACTACATCTAAGCCTCTCTCCTTGTCATCATGCATACGCTTGAAAGTGATAGCCTCTGTGGGTGGCTCTGCCTGGCGTCCCAGCTGTGTGACTCTGAAGCCCCAAAGGTCCTTCCTCTCAAACTTGGTGAGCTGAAGTGTCGTGATACTAGGAAGTGGAAGTTGAGCACACTAGTGAGCTCAATGAGACGAGTACCAAAACGAGTTCCCTTGAACTCCTCGGCCATGCTGATAACAACGTTAGGCATCTATTTTTATAAGATAGAGAAAGGTTAGAATCAACACAAGTAAAGAAAATTCACAAGACAAAATAACACAAGCACATCTTTAACAACAAACACACAAGTCATGGCATACACAAATCCATTACAAACACCAAAGGTTCAACATAACTTAGAATTTTTTTGAAGTAAAAACGACAATTGTGGTGGTCTAACTAACAGAGTACGTTACAATTCTCACTCACTAGACAAAATAGCTATCAGGGCATCCTTAGTGGCAATCTGTCTATCTTGTTCACAAGACTCCCATATTAAGTCTATGATGTCTCCCCTTAGTTGTTGATTGGTAGTCTCTAAGTCTTGGGTATGCTTCTTCTCTTCTCTAAGGTCATTTTGAGTATTGAGCATTCTACACTTGAATCTATCACCAAGCTCCTTGATGGCATTCCAAACTGGATTTCTTGTAGAGTCAAAGAATGTTGTGTGCATTTCAGAGTTGGTGACCATGCAGAATCCTGACTCTTTGTTGTTGTCTTCCTTGTTTTTGTACAAGTGAAGTTGCACCCACCAATACCCTTCTCCTTCATCCATCACAGGGAATCCCTTGTACATAGCTGCACCATGTATCCCCATGGTAACCATAAGGTTCTTGAGTGCCTTGGGAAATTTAGTCTCACACTCCAAAGTCATGGTCATGAGTGGTCCCTTCCTGACGGCTTCGTTGATGGAGTTCATATACAAATACAGATGAGAAAGAAGATTATAAAAGTTTACGAGAAGAAAAGACAAGTGTGGAATTTTCAAAGTGTTGAAATTTTTTCCTTAGTGGTTTCTTAGTCTAATCCAACCTAGGGTCATAATCCTACAGGCAACACAGTGCTCTGATACCATATGTAAGACCCCACCTTTGTAAAGATAAAGGTCCCTGTGATTGCAATGCTAGTCCCTGGATCAAATGCTAGCATCCACAGTTTGTAACATCCCAAAATTATAACACAAGGATCATCAAACTCTAATCACTAAAATTAGGGTTAACAAAAACTTTGATTAATTTAAAATCATATGAATGCATGTGTGAATGAGATGATTTGATAAATTCATGAATGAACTTGTGTGATTAACCTAAATAGCAAGGAATGGTTTAAAGATGAAAATAACATTATATAAAAAAATTCCATGCAGAAACAAAACAAGAGAAAATCAAAAACAAATAAAATAAAGCAAATGGTCATTTTTGCCAATGTTGCTCACTAGGTCACTTTGAGTGTTTCTAGTTCAAGATTTCAAACAGAAACTTTTCCAACTCTTTTCACCCCTTGCTAGAACAATTAAAAGTAAATCAAAGCCCATCTTTCAAACTTGCAGAAACATTTGGCAACCTCATTCAAAGCACAATTCAAAATTGAATCTTTATCATATGTGAAGATCACATATTTTCAAAACCCAACCAAACCAGTGCCCCTTGACTAATCCAACTAACCAGACACTCCCTAGTATGTGCCTAGCAAACCCACCAAGTTTGAATCCAAAATTCAAATTTAAAGTTCTTGCGGCCAATTCATCAAACATCTTGCAGATACAAATCAAACAAACATCAAACACTATAGTGTGCAGTAAAATTGGCCTAACTTGTTCCCTCTATAGCTCACTCTACACTCTCAGTAGATGATCAAAGTAATCTAACTAGCTTTAGCACCACTGTAAGCAAGCCTAGCCATTAATGCCAAGCATGCCGAGAGCACCATTGCCACCCCATTGTCGCCAGCGAGCTAGAGGCCGCACTAGCCTCGCCAACCTTGTCTGGGACATGCAACACCGTCCACCGCCACCCACTGTCCCAGCCCCGAGCAATGCCAACACCTGGACCACAGGACATGCCCATGCCAAACTCCTCTGCAACCATGCCGAGAGCGCGCTAGTGCGCCACGCTCGACCAACACCCACAGACCGCGCGCCTCCCTTGCTGCTTGCAGGGATGATCACCAGCACCCCAGCACCCCGCCAGACATGCCTGTTCGTCGCCGCGCGGACCACGAGCGTTGTGCGACATTAAAACCGCTGTCGGACCCGCCCAGAGCATCAGCGTGTTCCGACTGATCAGCACCGCCCCACGCCTCGCCACTGCGCCGTTGAGCTTTCCTAGGGAGCACAGCACCGCCCCCTACCGTCGCCCATGCTAGTAGCCCTCTGTGCCGTCGACCATGATGAGCTCAGCCCGCGCCCGTCGGTCTCCTTCCGCCACTATAAATAGAGGCCTCCACCGCTCGTTTTAGCCACACCAGTTCACTCCCCTCTCACCCAGAACCAGCCCACCTCACTCTCAGAGGAAGGCGAGCAGCGCATCGCCGGAATTTGGCTGGAGCCCGCTGCTGCTGGAGAAGAAGGGAGCCGTCAATTGGAGCCGCCCCAGGAGAAGCTGCCGGTACCAGGAGAACCATCGAATTCGTCATTCACCCCCGTCGCCAACCCTCGCCTGAGCCCCAGTGAGCCTCCCACGACCCCACCTGCCGCACTAGGGTTCTGTCTCGCCGGCGCTGCCCGACATGGACGATGAACTGTAGCCGTTCGATTAGAGTTAGATCGTGCGGTTTGCATTGCCCCGTACCGATTCGCCCCTCCCCGTCTCACTGACGTGTGGGGACAACCACTTAACCAGCCGCGTATGCGTTGTGTGTAGTGGGCCAGCCCAGTAAAGCATCCCGCGTGACCCAACAATTCAAATTAAACTTTATTCATTTAATTTCAAATATAGTTCTGTACCTAGATTCAAAAATCCACCCAGCTCGATTCACTGAACCAAAAGGCATGAAACCAATTTTGTTAGAAAGGTACTGAAATGCTTAATCCAAGCCCGTTGGATTCAAACCATTTGGAGTTATAGATCAACCATGGTAAAAACAACAAGGCAGAAGCTTTTCTGCATTCAAACATTTTTCAAAATTCAACCATAAAAGCTTTTGATTTGATTCCAACTCTCAAAAATCTCATTTGATCATACCTTTCAGAATATATAAAAACATTTGGGTTTACTTGCAGAAATAATGTTCAAGTAATAAAATAATGCCCCATAGGCATTTCTAGTCACTTTATTTAATTAAAATAAAAAGGTTAAACCTTATTAAATTGTGACACCACTTTAAATCACATTTCCATGTACTGAAATATGTGGTGATGGCATGTGTCACATGATCCCATGTTTGAGTTGGAGAATATTAAATCTTAAGTAGTTTTTCAATGAGTATAAATTACTTTTCTCAAATAAAATAAATAAGACAAGTGCTTTAATCCTTGTGATAATAGTGATGATGCTAGATCATCTAGTGTGACTTTTTGTGTGATGATTAAAAATAGTTAAGTATTGTTTGGTGATTGTGTACCTCGTATTTATTTATAGACGTTAGTACCGACCAAGGATACGAGGAGGAAGGAGGATACTATGAGGAAGAGGCCGAGGAGAACTTCAACCACTACTCTGCTCAAGGCAAGCTATTAACTTAGCAAGCTAACCCTTGCAAATTATGAAAGACAATACTTGCTTGTTACTATGACAAATATATGCCTTAAGCATATGTGATCATACCCACTTGATAACCCAATCCTAGTTTTACTTGCAAGCTTAATACTTTATTTTCTTTATCAAAGCTTTCTCTTAGAGTTTACATTGTGACTTGTAGATTCTAGAAAGATAACTAAAGGTAGCTTAAAGAGCATAAAATTTGGCCTAAGTTAGATAATCTTGATGTCATCCTAAGGCATGAGATTGAACTTAGCAAATCCCCACTTGCTTACCACCCCTCATTAGTATTTACCACCACTTGTAGATGCTAGTGCTAAGTATAAAACTTTATCAACTTTAGATGGGAATACTTGGTGAAAATGGTTATGAAAACCTTAGAATGATGAGTCATTCTACTGAAATGTTTTGACATGTGTTTTCGAACACCAGATGATTTTGATGATGAAAATGTTGAGGCATGAGCCTTAGCCCTTTATAAAACTGATGGTTGTCTGGATGCAATACCATTCCAATTTTACCCTACAACCACAATACCCGAAATTTGGGTAGGGCTTGACTGGAAATTTATATACCTTAGTATGGGTTCCCTTGCGGCCAAGGTTTGAGCTGAGGCTTGTAGGGGTTCGTAGCATGGAAAACAAAAATTTTCTACCGCATGAACACACAATCAAGATCTAATCTATGATCAAGGCAAGATCTATCTACTAGATTGTAGCAACGAGTCAATAGAGTACTAACCCTCAAAGATCCAAAGCGGTTAACGAGAGCAGATTCTCGTGGATGATGTAGTCATACACTTCCGATCTCAAGATCGCATAGACGATCCTTCCGGCGCTGCGTTCCGGTAGCGCTTCCGCAGTCGGTCACACGTTCGGTACTCGATGAAGACCTTCCTCTCCCTTGTTCCAGCAGGCAGAGGAGGTTGTAGCACTCTCCTCGTGATTCCGGCAGCACGACGGCGTGGTACCGGAAGTAGAGGGGAGATCTCGCAGGGCTTCGCCTTAAGCCGGAGCGAGTATGGTGGACTATGAGAGAGCCTCGGTGATATAGGGTTTAGACACACCAAGTAGAAGGGGCTAGGCCGGCGGCTAGGGCAACTAGAAGCCCCAACTCGGCGGCTTGGGAGAAACCCTAGGGCGGCGGCTAGGGTTAGGGTTTAGAGAGGGCAAGGTGTAGGTCTAGGAGGGGCAGCCCTGCCCCTCCTTATATAGGTGAAGGGGGCGCGCCAAGGGGAGGGGAGTCCCTCCCCAACTCGGTCTCCTTGGCCGGCGGTGGAGGGAGAGGGACTTCCTCCCCAAGTAGGTTTCCTACTCTCCCTCCACCAAACAAAATAGCCGTTTGACTTTTCAAATTGGCGTTTGACTTTTCAAACTAGGATTTGATTTAACCCTTTATTTTGTTCAGCGATGACACCTAGTACATGATGCAACCGTTCCAACTTGTTATGACACATTCATGTACCCTTCTCCTCCGGAGTGCCGGACCTTCCGGACCCTTCTAGAACATTCCCGATGAAAACACCGGAATCATTCCCCAACTCCAAAACAGGACTTTCCTTATATGAATCTTATTCTCCGGACCATTCTAGATCTCCTCGTGATATCCCGGATCCCATCCAAGACTCCAAACAACATTCGATCTCTTTCTCATCATTCCATAACTACTCAACAACATCGAATCCTTAAGTGTGTCTCCCTACGATTCGTGAATTATGCAGACATGACCGAGACACTTCTCCGATCAATAACCAATAGAGGAATCTGGAAATTCATATGGCTCCCACATATTTCTACGATTACTTTGCGATCGAATGAACTGTAGGGTTCGCAGCATAGAAAACAAAATTTTTCCTACGATGGGAACAACTATGTACCAAGATCTATCTACTAGATACAAACAACGGGCGGATGTATATCCGTAGAGAACATACCCTTGAAGACCGACAAAGCTTAACGAGTCCAAAATCGTGATTGATGTAGACGATCTCTTGCCGATCTCAAGATTGAGAGGAAGTCCTAGCGCCGCAAATCAGCAGCGCATCCGTGCTCGCACACACGTTCGAGGCACCGAGCAACCCCCGCCTCCTCGCTCCAGCGATGTAGCGGAAGCACAACTCTTTCTTGCCGAATAGCCACCGGGAACATGTATCTCGCTAGTCCGAGACCATGGGGAATAAATTCTAGAGGGGGAGAGAGATCCTTCACGAGGAGGTGTGAGTGAGAGAGAGAGGGAGGGGGGCTCCTTTTATAGGGAGAGGGGGGCACCCAAGGGGCCATGCGCCCAGCCATGGGGCTGCCCCCTCCCCTCCTTTCATTCATGTGGGTGGACACTCCACTCACATAAAAAGCCTTTCAATTCCCTCCACTCAAAAACCCACTCAAATTCCCATTAAATTTCCACCAAATTTAATGCAAACTCTCATTAAATAAAACTCTTTTATTTCATTCAGAATTTTGTCAATTACTTTAATGACAAACATTCACAAATAACCCCTTGCTAGAATTCTATTTCACATGCATAACCACTTTATGCAATTTCACCCGAAAACCTGTTTCGGTATCTAGTGAAATAAATTCCTGCGCTTGTTCATTCTTTCGGCATGAAACTTTTGCTCCAATTGGATGTCGGTGTCTCTTAAGTGTGTCACCCTACGGTTCGTGAATAATGCGGACATGATCGAGACCCCTCTCGGATCAATAATCAGAAGCGGGATCTGGAGACCCATACTGACTCCCACACATTCAACGATGACTTTCTTGTGATCGTCGGAACCTTTTACGCTAGTATCTTAATCCCTTTGTTTCACGATATATTACATGTCTGAGATTCGATCATCGGTATCTCCATACCTAGTTTGATCTCGTTACCGACATGCACTCTTTTCTCGTTCCCGTGATATAACATTCTAGTGATCAAATCACTTGCTTGCAAGCTAACCAATGTGATATCACCGAGAGGGCCCAGAGCATATCTATCCGTCATCGGGATGAACAAATTCCACTCTCGATCCATGGGCCTCAACATAACACTTTATTAGTTCTGAATCCATCTTTATAATCACCCTGTTACGGTGTGACGTTTGATGTTATCAAGAAACTCTTCCGGTGTTAGTGATTGACATGATCTCATGGTTTAAGGATTAGGATCACTTCGTAAGTTGTTATAGCAACATAAACTCAATGACTTTGATCGTAATGCTATACTTCGGATGAATGTTCATCACACCATTACACTAATGTTGTGATCCCGTTATTAACAACATCCCATGTCCATGATCAGGAAACCTTGATCATCATGTTAATCAACGAGCTAGTTTATAAGAGAGGCATAACTAGGAACTTCCTTTTGTTTATTAAACACACATGTATTAAAGTTTCCGTATTAATACAATTATAGCATGTAAAATAAACATTTATCATAAATAAGGAATACGATAATAACCACTTTATTATTGCCTCTCGGGCATATTCCCTTCATGAACCACTTACATACGATACCAACTTCCCTTTGTCTCATGATAGTTTACTTATCCGAGGTTTTGATTATCGGTATCTCTGCATACCTAGTTCAACTTCGTTACCGATAAGTACTCTTTTTCTCGTTCCCGTGATATGTGATCCCTTGTGAGCCAGTCACATGCTTGCAAGCTAATTGGATGACATTCACCCGAGAGGGCCCAGAGTATATCTATCCGTCATATGGATGGACAAATCCCACTCTTGATCCATGTGCCTCAACCCATACTTTCCAAACACTCAATGCCACCTTTATAGCCACCCAGTTACGGTGTGGTGTTTGATGTCATCGAAGCATCCTTTCGGTGATGGTGATTAACATGATCTCATGGTCGAAGGAATTAGGTTACTATGTATCAGAAAGCTTATAGCAAATGAACTATATTAAATGACTTGATCTTTATGCTATGCTTAACTATAGGAGTATGTCCATCACATCATTCTCCTAATGATATGACCCTGTTGTTAATAACATCCCTATGTTCATGATCAGGAAACCATGATCATATATTAACCAACAAGCTATTTTAACAAGAGGCTTTACTAGGGACTCTTTTATGTTTACAAATCACACAAGTATTAATGTTTCCGATTAATACAATTATAGCATGGTATGTAAACATTTATCATAAGTATGAAGATATGATAATAACCACTTTATTATTGCCTCTTGGGCATATCTCCAACAGTCTCCCACTTGCACTAGAGTCAATAATCTAGTTTCAAACCTTTGTGTATTCAACACCTATGGCTTTCTGGTGTCGTATGTACACGATTGCTAGTGGTCAACTGAACTCCGGATCTGACACTTCTATGTCCGTGTGTAATTGCATGTCTTTGCGTCTCTACGCATCACTCATTCTCTAATGAGATGGCTTTGTACAAATTTGGTCTTTTGGTGTGACCTTTAGTTCTTTGGGGTTAAAACATGTTGATAATATTGTCGTACAATATATCTTCATAGCATTATCCCTGCTATGAACTACACCTAGTTTGATAACAAACTACTTGACACAAGTGCCCTCTTTTGCTGCTATAATAGCAGTTATATACTTAGCCCTTTTGTTTGTAGTATCTGTCACAATATCTTAACTTTGGAACTCATCCAAATCCATTATGGAACTTACTTTCCACTATATTGTGCCACCCTTAGTTTAGATTGAGATAAACTTAATTTGTAATTTGTGACAAAACTAGTATCAATGTAGTACTTTTACAATGAACTAACCATCTATTTGTCACTTCTACAAATAATATACTCTTAGTTCTTCCAAAAGATCATAAGAATATCCTTACTATTGTCCAATGATCATCTTATGAATCATTCTGGCATTTTCTCATAACATTTAGAGTATAGGATATATCTGGATTTGTACATATCACAGTATGATTGATATAAATACTCTTTGTGATTTCATACATCAAGTATCAATCTATACTTGAATCTTTGTTTTACTTACCAAGTGTTAATACACTTGAATATATCATCAATATTGAACTCATTCAATCCTTTCTGTGTGAAAAGAACCTTTCTTGTAGTTTCTATATTGAACTCATTCAATACATCATCTATGTACTTTTGGCACAACCATATTAGCGTCTATTGATGCCAAATATTTGGGTTTTGCCTAAGTCTTTCATCGGGATGAAATTCTTAATATGTGTTAATGAAAGATACATCATTTCCAATCAACAATATGTCTTCCACATAATGTATTAAAAACATGTCTTAGCGCTCCCACTTAATTTCTTGCAAATGCAAGCATCTTCATCGTCTCCGACGAATTTAAAATCCTTTAACAATTTCATCATAGTGAAGATTCCAACTCCGCGATGCTTACTTCAACCATTGAAGTTTGCATATGCTTTTAGCATCCTTTGAATTAACGAAACCCTATGGACCGCGTTATGCACATGTCCTAGGTAACAATTCTATTAGAAGAACTTGTTTTGTTTATTCAATTACCACATAACAAAATTATATGTAGTGGTTGCTACATTAATCCGTCTAGACTAAATATCGCTATGAAAGATCAAATCTTGTCATAGTCAACCTTTGAACATTGTTGTGAACTCTTTCCCAACATGTCGACTATTTCATAGATGTGCAACATCCATGTCTATTTATTTATAGATCCAAACACAACTGTAAGGTCTTACACCTTTCTCGAGGGTCCTTCAAGTTCAAAACTTGATTTCTAGTGTATGGAACTATCACGGATTTTATGGCTTCAAGCCATTTTACGGAGTCAGGGCCCATCATCGCTTCTTTGCATGTAGTACGTTCATTATTCTCAAATAATGATTCAACCCTCAAATCTTAGTATTTGATTGTTTACTCGACCTACTTGGTTCAATAGAAACTTTGACCTTCGTAACCACAACCTTTGAGGCACGTGAGCCATGAGCATTGTTGCCTCCTAACACTTTTCGGCCCATGCAACTTTGCACATATAGCTAAGGTTCTTTTAACCTTATCAAAGTTCTATTGTCCTCCCACTTATCTTTTCACGAAAAATTCATTCTCAAAGAAACTTGACGTTCTAAGTGACAAACACTTTTGTCTCCGATGTTATGGAGGATTACTTAACAGTTATTCGAAATAACATACAAAGGCATGTTCATCCGACTTTGGTTGCAAACATCTTTCTTATGCATAGCATACCAATGTTTAAGAAAGGACAACTTGGGTTTTATCCCAAACCATAACTTTATATGGTGTCATTTCAACGGATTATGATGGAGCTCTTTTCAGTGGAAAAATGGTAGTCTCTAAAGCTTTTAATCTTTAAAATATAATGGCAATTTTATGAATTACACCTTCAATCTTACCATGTCAAACAAGGTTTAATTACATATCTCGAACGCTCCATACTCTTATGGTGTTTCGGGACATGCAAATTCACGGAACGATTCCTTAAATCTTAGGTATTATGCTAAACTTGTAACTCAAATATCTTCCTTTATGATCTTATCATAAACTATTTATATTCTTGTTACAATGATTTTGCACTTGATCTTGAAAGTCTTTGAACTTTTCAAATGTTTCATACTTCATCCTTATTAAGTAAATATTCATATATTCACTCAAATTTTCCGGAGAAAGCATATGAAGTTGAAATCCATTGCTCTTGACTACACATAATGGACTTCGTACAACAATATGTACAAGTTCCAATAAGCTAGTCATTCTTTTCCTTTTGGCCTATGAACGAAGTTTTAATTATCTCTAGGAAAGTTTCACAAGCGTCATGTGATCAAAAATCAAAAGACTCCAAAATTCCATCCACATGGAGTTTCTTCATGTTTTCTTTCCAATATAATTTAAACGGGGATGTCACTTCCTAAGTGATCTTTCAATCAATTTGTATTTCGACATTTTTAGCACTAGTTTTATGGGTGTGATTTCTCCAACGAGATTTGTGAATCATCCATCTTTTATGGATTACGACAATTATTTGAACAACCCTTTTGTTCTGATAATACCTGATAAAACAAATCTTGAAGGCAAGCTTTGATGTTTAACGAGCAACACAATAACCCTTTATTTGTTCTCGATGAACATCATCACATATTCTTTTGCTAGTTACTTAGGCCATTGTGGTTCATGAATTCTGTTGTTTCGTATGACGACTCATACCAACAAATTCAGCATCCAATACTTAAGAACCACATTATTTAACAAGCAAAGAATACAGCCATAACACGTATATCCTCTATATACCCAAGCTGAACAATTCTAGTCTTTTATTTTCTGCCATATATTTCTGAGATTCTCTTTCAGTATTTCCTTTTCTGTTTGAAAGAATCTATCAACATCAATAGTGGAGCCATATACATGACACATAGTCCAAAGCATGTATAGTAAAATACCAATGTCTTTGGACTTGCACTTTGAAGTAGATCACCATCATCAAATGTTTGGTGTTCTTTCAAATTCCTTTCTTTAGTAATCTCTTGGTGTAGTAAACATTTTACCTACATCAAATATTCACCCTTATCATGGAATTATCCATGATCAAGCTACTTTTAGCTTATAACGGTGAATCGCGAGTATAATGTTGCTCTCCAAAACCTTTTGGAGGATTAGGACAACTAGTGTCTCCAACCTTTTGCAAATTCTCATCAAATATGAGAACATGACTTTTGCCATATTATACTCTATCATGTTGCAACCAAAACTTCGTTTCAGATATCACAATATCTTCCACACATCATGGTTTCTGAAACAACTCTTTCAGATCCTAGATAACCTTGATATTAAGACAATTCTTTGAATATCAAGAATCATGGAGACAAACATGATACTCATACACTAACTCTTGGAATTTTCACTCTCGATTTAATACCAGTTATCAAACTTCATGGAGTAACCGGAACTTACTGAAAGTTTGCAATAGGACTTTTAAACTTTAGATTAACACTTCAAAACAATACGATACCAGTTCGTAAAGTAACTAACCAGAATTCTATAGTTCTATCATCTCAATTATAACTAAGCGCAAGGTGGTAAACGGATGCCAATGACTACAACAACTATGCAAATTCACTTTGATTTAATTTATGATAAATAGTGTTCAACTTTTAATCATATTGCTATTGAACTCCCACACAAAACAATATCCCTCACATTGTTTTAGTGATCACACGAACCAAATCCACCACATCAAAACCGATCATCACGAGAGTTGATGTAGCTTCAATGGCGAACAATCAACATGTTCATCATATCTACTATATGACTCATGCTTTACCTTTCGGTGATCCGTGTTCCGAGACCATGTCTGTACATGCTAGGATCGTCAAGATCAAACCTTAGCTTCCGCATGAGCAAATCTGGCTTGCTCACGTTGTATACACTCGCAGAATCTAACACACCCGATCATCATGTGGTGCTTCGAAACAACGAGCTTTAGGAACGGTGCTTACTAAGGATGAACACTTTAAAACTTGAAATTGTGTGCTTGAAGGATCATCTTATAATGCTACCGTCGTGAACTAAGCAATACAAGATGCATAAAAGGATTAACATCACATGCAATTCATAATATGTGATATGATATGGCCTTTCTACTTATGCTTCCGATCTCCATCTTCAAGCACGAACATGATCTCCATCATCACCGACATTGCATCAAGGTCAATGACGCCGCTCCATGGTTGTCGTCCACCAGCTTCAACTATTACAACTACTTTGTATAGACACGCGGGTCTTAACAGAATTTAAAGACAACCATATGGCTCCTGCCGGTTGCCAACTTACAATAAGGAACATTGCATACATCAAATATAATCACAATCATGGCCATATCACATCACAGCACACCCCTGCAAAACAAAGTTAGACGCCTCTAATTTTCTTTGCATATTTTACGTGGTTTGGGGCTTTCAATAAGTGTCGCTCTAACTTACGAACAAGAACCACAACATTGATACTAGTATTGTCAATCACCCGTTGTAAAT
This sequence comes from Avena insularis, assembly GCA_023614405.1. Classification (NCBI taxonomy): domain Eukaryota; kingdom Viridiplantae; phylum Streptophyta; class Magnoliopsida; order Poales; family Poaceae; genus Avena; species Avena insularis. Next base: position 256,324,413 of record CM042693.1, on the reverse strand, counting down.
TGAATCTTAACTATGTTGGGAGAAACAGGCACCCGCAAAGCCACTTATGCAATACAAGTTGCATGTCAAGCGTGGAGCAAGTCTCATGAACGATGTCATGTAAGGTTAGCCGGGCTTCATCCCACCATCCGCAAGATGCAAAGTACACAAGAAGCAATCGACAACAAAGCATCAACGCCCACAATGACCATTGTGTTCTACTCGTGCAACAGATCTACATATAGACACGGCTCGATACCAATCGTAAGGGTTCGTAGCATGGAAAACAAAAAAATTCTACCGCATGAACACACAATCAAGATCTAATCTATGATCAAGCCAAGATCTATCTACTAGATTGTAGCAACGAGTCAATAGAGTACTAACCCTCGAAGATCCAAAGCGGTTAACGAGAGCAGATTCTCGTGGATGATGTAGTCATACACTTCCGATCTCAAGATCGCGTAGACGATCCTTCCCAAGGCTGCGTTTCCGAGCGCTTCCGATCGGTCACATCGTTAAATTTTCGATGACGACCTTCCTCTCCCTTGTTCCAGCAGGCAGCGGAGGTCGTAGCACTCTCCTCGTGATTCCGGCAGCACGACGGCGTGGTACCGGAAGTAGAGGGGAGATCTCGCAGGGCTTTGCCTTAAGCCGGAGCGAGTATGGTGGATTATGAGAGAGCCTCGGTGATCTAGGGTTTAGACACACCAAGTAGAAGGGGCTAGGCCGGAGGCTAGGGAAACTAGAAGCCCCAACTCGGCGGCTTGGGAGAAACCCTAGGGCGACGGCTAGGGTTAGGGTTTAGAGAGGGCAAGGTGTAGGTCTAGGAGGGGCAGCCCTGCCCCTCCTTATATAGGTGGAGGGGGCGCGCCAAGGGGAGGGGAGTCCCTCCCCAACTCGGTCTCCTTGGCCGGCGGTGGAGGGAGAGGGACTTCCTCCCCAAGTAGGTTTCCTACTCTCCCTCCACCAAACAAAATAGCCGTTTGACTTTTCAAATTGGCGTTTGACTTTTCAAACTAGGATTTGATTTAACCCTTTATTTTGTTCAGCGATGACACCTAGTACATGATGCAACCATTCCAACTTGTTATGGCACATTCATGTACCCTTCTCCTCCGGAGTGCCGGACCTTCCGGACCCTTCTAGAACATTCCCGATGAAAACACCGAAATCATTCCCCAACTCCGAAACAGGACTTTCCTTATATGAATCTTATTCTTCAGACCATTCCGGATCTCCTCGTGATATCCCGGATCCCATCCGAGACTCCAAACAACATTCGGTCTCTTTCTCATCATTCCATAACTACTCAACAACATCGAATCCTTAAGTGTGTCTCCCTACGGTTCGTGAATTATGCGGACATGACCGAGACACTTCTCCGATCAATAACCAATAGAGGAATCTAGAAATTCATATGGCTCCCACATATTTCTACGATTACTTTGCGATCGAATGAACCACTTACATACGATACCAACTTCCCTTTGTCTCACGATAGTTTACTTATCCGAGGTTTTGATCATCGGTATCTCTGCATACCTAGTTCAACCTCGTTACCGATAAGTACTATTTTTCTCGTTCCCGTGATATGTGATCCCTTGTGAGCCAGTCACATGCTTGCAAGCTAATTGGATGACATTCCACCGAGAGGGCCCAGAGTATATCTATCCGTCATACGGATGGACAAATCCCACTCTTGATCCATGTGCCTCAACCCATACTTTCCAAACACTCAATGCCACCTTTATAGCCACCCAGTTACGGTGTGGTGTTTGATGTCATCAAAGCATCCTTTCGGTGATGGTGATTAACATGATCTCATGGGCGAAGGAATTAGGTTACTATGTATTAGAAAGCTTATAGAAAATGAACTATATTAAATGACTTGATCTTTATGCTATGCTTATGTAACATCCCTAAAATCATGTTTCAAACTTATGCACATCATCCATGCATCCATGATCATATGATTTTCATTTCAAACAAATCATTTCAAAAACAGAAGCATTTATGCTTATTAATTCATGTAAGTTTGCTCTAGCTTTAGTGCTATCTTCCAAGGAGAAGAATACTTGTTTGGGTTCAGTAAGGTTTGAAATTCAAACTTAGGCACTTTCAAAAGTTTGAACAAGTTTCAAAACAAAATGAGAAATAAAACCAATATTATGCCTATTTGAATATATATCATAAAGGCTTGGTTTTATTTTATTTTCTTATGAACAAAGTGTTTTGATTAAACAGTGGTGTTTGACACACCTTTGAGTGCAAAGTTTACAGTATAAAAACCTAGAGAAAATTTGAATTCAAACTCATTTGATTTGGATTTGAAAATCATTCCAGAAAATCAAAACAGAAAAAGAAAAGGAGAAAAGAAATAGAAAAGGGCCAGCACCAGCAATTGAGCCCAGCAACAGATCCAGCCCAATTAGCCCACCCGGGTTCCCCCTTTCTCCTTCTCACATGAGAATCTAACCCAACAGCCACCGACGCCAGACCCCAACCCCTCTGTTTAACTCACGGGTGGACCTCGCCACCACCTCGTCTTCCCCAAATCGCGCCCGACCACGTCGCCGGCCGTTTCCTCCGCCCATCACTGCCGCGTTGATTCCTCGCTTAATTGCCCTTGATTCCGCGCATGATCCTCGCCCCTGCTCCGCCTACTTAACCCCCACCTCTTTGCGACCATTTCCCCTCATTCTCACCCGCGAGCACCTGAGCCACCGCCGACTCCACGTCGATCCTGTAAAGCTGCACCGCCTTGCCTTCCCTTTAATCGACTTGATCATTAATCCTTGAGCATCTCCTGAACTGTAACATCCCAAAAATCATGTTTCAAAAACTCATTCATTTCATCCTTGCATCATTCATTCATATAGGGTTTTTCTCAAAATCATTTAGAGGCAGAAGTTTGAGCTATGATTTCATGTGGGCAAATTGTCTCAATTGGCCACCACCCTTTGGGATTTGTTTGTCCATGACCTTGTTTGCTTGCCTCCATGGTTGGAAAGATTAGGAGTAGCATTTAAACCCAAGATTCCAAATTTAGAAATAGTTTCAAACCCCTATTTCAAATATTTGCAACTAGAGCAAATCTCTGTTTATTTTGAAACCCAAGCTTGTCTAAGCCTTTGCAAGGTAACCACTAGGATATTTGATTGTTTATGAACCCACGTAACCCCTGCAAAATCCCCAAAGCAGTTTGAATTCAAAAGGATTTGAATTCATATCAAATTCTATTCAGAAAATGGAATTAGAAAAAGAAAAGGCCTAAAGAAAAGAAAAGGGCCGAGCGGCCAGAATCTGGCCCAGCAGCAAAACAAGCCCAGCGAGCCCACCCGGGGATCTCCTTTTCCTTCTCACACGCGCGAGCGCACGCGTTAAGTCGCTGACAGACAGACCCCACCGCTACCTCGCACTCTTCGCTGACGAGCGGGCCCGGTCCACGTCGCCCTCGTCTTCCCCAGACCGCGCCGACGACCATGTCGCTGCAGCAGTGATGGCCGGTAATGGCGTAAATGGGCATTTATCCTCGAGCGCTTCGTCGATTCCCCGCTATAAGATCCTCTCGCCTCGTGATCTTTTCCCCAAACACCTCACTCACTCCGCCACCAGTTGTCCTCAATCAGCTTTGCCCGCCGCAGACAGAGCCTCTCCGACGATCGATTCCGGTGAGTCCAGAGCTCCCCTCTGCCTCTCGTTCTTACAATCTGACTCAGCATGTCTTGGCGCACCTCCTGACCTCACTAGTCCGTCTTGTACTGCCCAGGTCGCCGGTTCCACTTGACACCGCGAGCACCGACGGCGACATCTACTCCGACGAAGTTTTTCCGGAAGGTACGCATCGCCGCTTTTCCGCTTCACGCCACTACTTCGCTTGACCTGTGAATCTAACCGTGTCTCGCCTTGCCTTTGGGTGATCCACAGCGACGCCCACGACGACCACCCGACGCACCCGACGCCGCCATTTAACTCCGTGAGCAATCGCAGCCGTGCGAGCGCCTTGACCAACCGCAGTACGACGAAGCCAGCCAGTGACCTCCTCGAGCCCGGTGAGCTACTCCTCCTTCTCCTCTCCGTCTCGCCTGCATCGACCGACAGTTCCGCCTGGCCACCGGTAGCCACCGCCGCCAGCTTCTTGGCCGAGAAATAGCACCGTTAGATCAGATCGTAGCGCTTAGGATAGATCCACTTAACCCAAGCGGTATGCGATCTGAGCCGCTAGTTTTCATTTAGATCCTACTACTGTGGAGCTCGATCCAAAGGCGAAACGGTGCAGGCGAATAAGAGCATGACGCGGCTAAGTTAGATCTGAAAATAGATTTAAAACCAGAATTTGATCCAAATTCAAATGCCTATATCTTTTGAATCCCACATTAGAATTTTGCAAACTTTATACCGTTGGATTCAGAAAACAAGACCTTTCTGCCTATCCTTTTTGTTTAGCAAATAGTAACCATTAGATGTGCTTAAATTGCAGAGACTTGTTTGAGGCCTTTTTGAATATAAGTTTAGGTTAGTATTTTATTTTTAGGGCTATTTAAGTTACCTTGGCTATTTTGTGACTTGTTTAGTTTCTGTATTCATGCACTTGCTTGGTTGAGTTTTCAAAAATCATCACTTGGTAGATTCATGCATGCATGCATTCATAATATTTTTGTTTGTATATATTTGTGTGTAATTGTGTGCTATAACTTTGTGTGTAGATTTTGCTAGTGATTGTGATTGTGACGAGTGCTACTCTCCACACTACCAAGGCAAGTGATATCTTCATGAATATTCCATACCTATATTTTATACTTGCATTAGATATATTTTGTTAGGACTTGCATGCTACTTTTGTCAATTGATGATGGGAAATCCTATTTAGAATAGAATGCTAGAATTGCTAGGAGAATTCCCTAAAGATAAGTTGCCATGCCATGCTTAGCCTAGCTACTAGAAAACAAGGGTGGTTTATATATTCACACTATGGAAAAATATTCTAAGTCTAAGGACTTGTTTTTATTTAACAAAACAACTAAGTTAATGAATCACCGGTGGAATGGAAAGAATGGGATATGTTGAGTGGTTACACAAGGCCAGGTACCGTGAACCTTGTGTATCTCACTTGTGGATGGCCACCCAGAACAAAGAGATTTGAGTTGTCAAATGTTGAGAAGCTTCAAGTGCAACCACTTGGTAATATGGGCTCTGCCATGATCTTAGGATGCTGGAACTTAGTCTCTTGGACAGTGGGTGGTAGATGGGTTGATAGGTTGGAGCGCCCATTTGACTAAGGAAAGGCTATCAAGGATCATGTCTTGGGAAACCAAGGCTTGTGGGGAAAGTGCACCACCTCAGAGTGTAAAACCTAAGTACTTAGCCATGTCCCCGGTAAAGGACAATTTGAGCATCAAGACATGGAAACTTCAAGAATCTCATCACCCAATTTCTGAATAAAACTTGTGGGTGAACAAGGGTTAAAGGATCTTCAGTCTTTGATTGGTAGATGCCCTGAGTGGATCTTCGCCTTTGATTGGTAGATACCTTGGGATAGTCTTTGCCAAACAAAAATTTAGTATTTTTAAAAGTTAAGGAAAAATCTATTTTGAGCAATGCAAGCCTAAGCTCCACCAGCCAAATGCATATAGTATTATAGTCCACTTAAATATATACTAAGGTATCACTTGCCAATACTATTCCAAAGTATTGACCTCTGTGGGTCAGAATTATGATGTTGCAGTTACTCGATGATGAATAGGAGTCATGAGTCTACACTCAACATGCTTGCTGTGGCACATGAAGATGAAGACTTATGTTTATTTACATATTCCATAAACTCTTGTATTAGGCCTTTTGCCATGAGTTGTAAAAGACTATGTTTTATCTCCGAATGACCGTAATAAACGACCTTTGTATCTGTGGTACTTCATCTTAAACTGTGGATGCTAGCATTGATCCAGGACTAGCATTGCAATCACAGGATCTTTTCCTTTAATAAGGAGGATCTTACAGATGGTATCGAGCACTGTGTTGCCTGTAGGATTATGACCCTAGGATTGGAAACCACTAAGGAAAATTTTAACTTCTTCTACACTTGTCTATTCTTCTCAGAACTTTTCTAATCTTCTCATTCTCATCTCTATTTGTAGATGAACTCCACAACGAAGTGAAGAAAGGACCACTCATGACCATGACTTTGGAGTGTGAGACTGAGTTTCCCAAGATTCTCAAGGACCTCATGGAAACCATGGGAGTACATGGTGCAGAAGGTACAAAGGCTTTCCAAAGGATGGAGGATGGAGGAGTATTGGGGTGCAACTTCACTTGTACAAGAATAAGGAAGACAACCACAAAGAAAAGGGCTTCGCATGTACACCAACACTTTTATGCACACCACATTCTTTGAGTCAGCAAAAGAAGCAGCTTTGAAGACTATCAAGGAACTAAGTGCTAGAGTCAAGTGCAAGATGCTCAACCTCCAAAAAGACTTAGAGAAAGAGAAGGAACATACCCAAGAGTTGGAAATCACCAACCAATCCTTAAGAGGAGATATTATAGACTTAGTGATAGAAGCATGTGAACAAGATAGGGTGATTGCCACTAGGAACATTGTGTTAGCCACCAGATCCAATGAGATAGGATTGTAAGCGCACTTCGTTAGTTGGACCACCACCTATCACCTTATTTTCCAAAAGGATACCTTAAATAAGTTTGAACCTTGGTTGATGTAATGGATTCTTGTATGCATGACTTGTATAATTTTGTGTGTCCCAAGAATGTGTTTGAATGTTTATCTTGTTTATCTTAAATTGTGTTGTTCTAACTTTTTCAATCTTATAAATAGATGCCTATTGCCATCAGCACTGTTGAGGAGTTCCAGTTACCTGCTTTGGTCCTCAGATCGTAGAGCTTACTACTTTACTCGATCTCCTCTTCCTATCATTACGGTGCACCCACTCACCAAGTTTGAGAGGAAGGACCTTTGGGGCTTCAAGGTGAACCAGCCAGGACGCCAGACTGAGCCTACTACGGAGGCCATCGTCTTCAAGCTTATGCACGATGACAGGGAGAGAGGCATAGAGGTTGTCATGCACGATCAGATAGGACGATCGTTAGGACGCCACTCCCGGCAGGTTAGAGGCACTCACTTCCACGCCTTCGAAGGCGTGATGACGACGGAGAGTCCATCGACTTTGAGGACGACTCGAGGGTCACAAAGAGCCGATACGCCTGCATTCTCCGTGACTTAGAGACTCTTATTAGGCACGTGGATACCGATAGGACCAACGCCATGCTTAGTAATGACGAGCCTGTGCAGCCGCGAGAAGGACAAGCTCTTTTGCGCAGCAGACGAGATAGTCAAGGAGATGGAGACGAAGTTCGAGACCCAAGACCGTAAGTTCAAGAGTCAAGAGAAGCGTGTCTAGGATAGGAACAAAAGGATTCGTGATATGACCGAGGAACTGCAGTCCAAGGACTTCGAGTTAGAGCAGCAGCAGACAGTGATTGAGAGGCTTGCTCCTAAGAGGGCTCTCATGGCCAAGATCGACTCTTTGACCACTACCATCGAGGAGAACAAGACCGCAATGGAGAACGCAGGTCTTACCTTTGTCGAGGAGGAGATTGATGCCGACGAGTAGATTTGACTACTCAGTTATCTTTATTTACCGCACTTGTTATTTGTGAACTTATTGTTGGACCATCCGACATGTGGATGGCTTGCCACTTGTGTGTTTGTACTTTGAGACTTTTGTTATCTTGTTGTTTAGCTTTATCCTTGTGTTGCATGCTATATGTCCGCTTGTGTGATGTATTGTGCATAAATCATGTAAGGGTATCTCATTCTTATCTCTATATGAATAAACCATGATGCCTCCCCGTCACAAGCAAACACCAACCCCAACCCCAACATTACCTCGAAATGCAACAAATGATGAATGCGCAAACACAATTATGCAAATGATGACGACGCTCATCCGTAACTGAACAACAACAACCCCAATAACAATAACAACAACAACAACAACCCTCCGTGTTTTGATATGCTCACCAGATTTCGCCCCGAGGCCGCCTAAGTTTTCGAACGACCGATCCCATGGTGGCCAATGATTGGCTACGCTCGTGAACAAAGACTTAGTGACCGTGGGATGCACAGATGCTGAAAAGGTCAGGTTCGCAGCACATCTGTTGGAAGGACCAGCCGCATGGTGGGACAACTTCCAGATTACCACGCCTATTGATGAAGTGACTTGGGCTATCTTTGAAGATGGCTTTCGCACTACACATATCTCACCAGGAATGATGAGCCTGAAAAGAAGGAATTTCACAACTGAGCGGTACCACAGTAATGGCTGAATATATTGAAGAGTTCAACAATTTGGCCGCTTATGCACCGGATGAGGTTGACATCGATGCCAAGAGGAAGGAAAAGTTTCGAAGGCTTGAATGACGAACTAAATCTAAATGTCTGTGTGGCATATGTTCCAACTTATCGTCATTGGTGACAAGGCTGTTATTGGAGAATAAATGAAGCAAGTTGAGAGTAGAAAGAGGAAACATCTGACAAGCATAGCTCGATCGCCTCATAAACGATCTCACTATGATGATAGTGTCACCAGATCCCACAAGCATGGGAAGTTTAACAAGCACCACAACCACAACCGTCATGACAACAAGCATCATCGCAATCATGAAAATGATAAGTACAAGAACCACAAGAGTGGATATAAGAGCCACCATAGTGGAAGTGGAAGTGGAAGTGGAAGTCAACCTAAGAAGGACAACAACAAAGTTGAATGCTTCAAATGCAAGAAGTGGGGCATTATGCTAATGAGTGCCCCGAGAAGAACGTTGAAGGACCTAACAAGCCCAATCCTTTTCGGAAAGGACAGGTTAACCACATCAATGTGGAGGAGGTCTATGAAGAACCCGATGCCGTTGTCGGTAAGTTCAGACTCAATTCCATCTCAGCATTTGTACTCTTTGACATGGTGCATCTCATTCATTCATATCAAAAGCGTTTGTTGATATAAATGGGTTTGCATCCAAAACATTGGGTGTCCGATAAAAGTTAGCTCTCCGGAGGGGATATGATAGTGAGTCTTGGATGCCGGATCTAGTCATAGAGATCGGAAAACATAAGTTTCAAAGAAACCTAATAATCCTAAATTCCCAAGGATTGGATGTAATTTTGGGAATGGATTGGATGGCTAAGTATGAGGGAGTACTAGATTGTGCAAATCGCACAATTTCACTCACAACCCCAAGGTAAGAGGATAACATTTAAGTCCAAATTTAAATCTAAAGGAAGCAAGCTAAATTCTCTTAAGGGGTTAGCATGGACAAGGTGCTAATTTGTGTGAGTATCCTGATGTGTTCCCGTAAGAGTTACCGGAATGCCACAGATAGAGACGGAGTTTATAATAGATTTGGAACCAGGTTCGGACCAAGGGCAAAAGGCCTTATAAAATGTCGGTTACGAACTTAAGGAACTCAAGAAACAACTTGGAGAACAATTGCGTAAAGGATTCATCCAGCCAAGTTCTTCATCTTGGGGAGCTCCAGCTTTGTTTGTAGAAAAGAGAGATGTAACTCAAAGGTTATGCATAGATTACCGTTCTCTCAACGAGGTAACCATCAAGAACAAGTATCCTTTGCCAAGAATAAATGACTTGTTTGATCAGCTAGGAGGAGCATGTGTGTTCTCAAGATTGATCTTGGTCGCTATTTTCAACTCAAGATAAGAGAGCAAGACATACCTAAAACAGCATTTACCACGAGGTATGGATTGTATGAGTACACTGTGATGCCTTTTGGTTTAACCAACGCTCGGCATACTTCATGAATATGATGAACAAAGTGTTCATGGAATTTCTCGACAAGTTCGTTGTCGCTTTCATCGATGACATCTTAGTCTACTCCAAGAGCAAGGAAGAGCATGAAAGACATCTACGCTTGATACTTGAGAAACTAAGGAACATAAGCTTTATGCCAAATTCAGCAAGTGTGAGTTTTGGTTAGAGGAAGTTGGATTTCTTGGTCATGTTATGACAAAGGATGGTGTAGCATTGATCCGCTAAAGTTTCGCCGTGATGTAATGGGAATCTCCTAAGAATGTAAAAGAGGTTCGTAGTTTCCTTGGTTTAGCAGGTTACTACGTAAGATTCATTGAAAATTTTCTAAGGTTGCTAAACCAATGACAGAATTGTTAAAGAAAGATAAGAAATTTGCTTGGTCCAAGGATGTGAACTCAGCTTTCAAGAATTAAAGAAGAGACTTGTGTCAAGACCAATCAGTGCCTACCAGATTTGGAAAAGGATTTCCAAGTATATTGTGATGCTTCTCATCAAGGATTAGGTGCCGTACTTATGCAAAGCGGAAAAGTTGTGGCTTATGCCTCGAGACAACTCAAAACTCATGAAGTAAATTATCCTACTCATGATTTAGAGTTAGTCACAGTAGTCCATGCACTCAAAACATGGAGACATTACCTTTTGGGAAAACATTGTGAAGTATTCACCGACCATAAAAGCTTGAAATATATCTTCACCCGTATGAGATCAATATGAGACAAAGAAGATGGCTAGAACTTATCAAGGATTACGACTTGAATTTGCAATACCACCCGGTAAAGCAAATGTAGTAGCAGATGCCCTAAGTCGTAAAGCGTTTGTAAATGGCCTTACCAAAGGTGAATTGCGGATGACTTGTGTAAGCAATTCAAGGAACTCAGGTTGAGATTGTGCCGAAGGACATCTCATGTCTTTGGATGTTCAACCCACTGCTGGATAAGATTAAAGAAGCCCAAAAGACGGATAAAGAGATCAAGAGATCAAGGAAAGGATTAGCCAAGGAAAGCTAAAAGTTTCCATATGGACGAACAAGGTACTTTATGGCACGAGAAACGTATTTGTGTTCCACAAGATCCGGAAACTGATTTTACAAGAAGCCCATAACTCTCCGTATTCTATTCACCCGGGAAACACCAAAATGTATATGGATATGAAAGAAAGGTTTTGGTGGAACAATCTTAAAAGGGACATCGCCGAACACATTGCCTTGTGTGACGTGTGTAGTAGAGTGAAAGCGGAGCATCAGAAACCAGCAGGTTTGCTTCAACCAATGCCTATTCCTGAATGGAAGTGGGAAAATATTGGTATGGATTTCATTACCGGATTACCAAGGACCAGGTCAGGTATGATTCCATATGGGTAGTCGAGATCGCCTAACTAAAGTGGCTCATTTTATACCAGAAGACAACTTATACCAAGGCAAAGTTAGCCAAAATCTACATGAGCAGAATTGTATGCCTTCACGGAGTACCTAAGAGTATTGTGTCTGATAGAGGAACTCAATTCACTTCTCACTTTTGGAGACAGCTTCATGAATCTCTAGGAACGAGGTTGGAATTCAGCACTGCTTTTCATCCTCAAACTGATGGACAAACAAAAGGACTAATCAAATTCTTGAAGACATGTTGAGGGCATGTGCCCTAGACTATGGGGCAAGTTGGGATGAAAGTCTGCCTTACGCAGAAGTTCTCTTACAACAACATACCAATCTAGTATTGGGATGGCACCATTCGAGTCTCTATACGGAAGAAAGTGTACCACCCCATTGCTATGGAATGGTGTGGGAGAAAGAAGTTTCTTTGGACCAGATCTTATCAAAGACGCCGAAGAAAAGGTCAAATTGGTTAGAGACATTGAAGATAGCACACTCGACAAAAAGCTACGCAGATGCTAAGCGAGAGAAGTCACTTACGGTTGGGGATAGAGCTTATCTTAGAGTATCACTACTTCGTGGAGTAAAAAGATTTGGAGTCAAAGGAAAGTTAGCACCAAGATATGTAGGACCATTCAACATACTAAGTCGCAAGGGAGAAGTCATATGAAATCGAATTGCCAAAGATCTTTATTAGCAAATCCATAATGTTTTTCATGTGAGCCACTCAAGAAATGTCACCCAGAAATGGAAGAAACATCTTTGAAAGATACCATATCTTTGGAAGAAGTTCAACTAGAAAGTGATCTCACCTATGAAGAAAAGCCACAAGATTCTTGAGACCACGTAAAGAGTCACAAGGACAAAACCATCAAGTTTTGCAAAGTACAATGGAACCATCATTCAAGAAGAAGCTACATGGGAAAGAGAAGACGATCTTCGAAAGACCACCTCACCTATTTGTTAGTTAATCCGAATCTCGAGGGCGAGATTCATTTTAAGGGGGTTAGATTTGTAACATCCCAAAAATCATGTTTCAAAAACTCATTCATTTCATCCTTGCATCATTCATTCATATAGGGTTTTTCTCAAAATCATTTAGAGGCGTAAGTTTGAGCTATGATTTCATGTGGGCAAATTGTCTCAATTGGCCACCACCCTTTGGGATTTGTTTGTCCATGACCTTGTTTGCTTGCCTCCATGGTTGGAAAGATTAGGAGTAGCATTTAAACCCAAGATTCCAAATTTAGAAATAGTTTCAAACCCCTATTTGAAATATTTGCAACTAGAGCAAATCTGCTTATTTTGAAACCCAAGCTTGTCTAAGCCTTTGCAAGGTAACCACTAGGATATTTGATTGTTTATGAACCCACGTAACCCTGCAAAAATCCCTGAAGCAGTTTGAATTCAAAAGGATTTGAATTCATATCAAATTCTATTCAGAAAATGGAATTAGAAAAGAAAAGGCCTAAAGAAAAGAAAAGGGCCGAGCGCCAGAATCTGCCCAAGAAAGAAACAAGCCCAAAAGCCCACCCGGGATCTCCTTTTCTTCTCACACGCCAGAAGACGCTAAGAAGTCGCCGACAGACAGACCCACCGCCACCTCAGACTCTTCACCGACGAGCGGCCCGGTCCACGCCGCCTCGTTTTCCTGCACCGCCGACGACCACGTCTGCAGCAGTGATGGCCGGTAATGGCGCGCGTAAATGGGCATTTATCCTCGAAGCTTTCTCGTCGATTCCCCGCTATAAGATCCTCTCGCCTCGTGATCTTTTTCCCCAAACACCCTCACTCGCCACCAGTGCTGTCCTCAATCAGCTTTGCCCCGCCGCAGACAGAGCCTCTCCGACGATCGATTCCGTGAGTCCAGAGCCCTCCGCTTCTCGTTTGCTAACTGACTCAGCATGTCTTGGCGCACCTCGACCTCACTAGTCCGTCTTGTACGCCCAGTGTCGCCGGTTCCACTTGACACCGCGAGCACCGACGGCGACATCTACTCCGGACGAAGTTTTTCCGGAAGGTACACCGCCTCGCTTTTCCGCTCACGCCACTACTTCGCCTTGACTCGTGAATCTAACCGTGTCTCGCCTTGCCTTGGGTGATCCACAATGACGCCCACGACGACCACCCGACGCACCCGCCGCCACGAACTCCGGTGAGCAATCGCAGCTGCGTGCTCGAGCGCCTTGACCAACCGCAGTACGACGAAGCCAGGACCTCCTGAGCCCGGTGAGCTACTCCTCCTTCTCCCTCTCGTGATCGCATCGCCGGTAACGCCATCGACCGACGCCTCAGCCATAGCCACCGCCCGCCAGCTTCTGGCCGAGAAATAGCAGCCGTTAGATCTGTATCGAAGGCGCTTAGGATAGATCCACTTAACTCAAGCGGTATGCGATCTGAGCCGCTAGTTTTCATTTAGATCCTACGGCCTGGAGCTCGATCCAAAGTAAACGGCACGGGCGAATAAGAGCATGACGTGGCTAAGTTAGATCTGAAAATAGATTTAAAACCAGAATTTGATCCAAATTCAAATGTTTATATCTTTTGAATCCACGTTAGAATTTTGCAAACTTTATACCGTTGGATTCAGAAAACAAGACCTTTCTGCCTATCCTTTTGTTTAGCAAATAGTAACCATTAGATGTGCTTAAATTGCAGAGACTTGTTTGAGGCCTTTTGAATATAAGTTTAGGTTAGTATTTTATTTTAGGGCTATTTAAGTTACCTTGGCTATTTTGTGACTTGTTTAGTTTCTGTATTCATGCACTTGCTTGGTTGAGTTTTCAAAAATCATCACTTGGTAGATTCATGCATGCATGCATTCATAATATTTTTGTTTGTATATATTTGTGTGTAATTGTGTGCTATAACTTTGTGTGTAGATTTTGCTAGTGATTGTGATTGTGACAGTGCTACTCCACACTACCAAGGCAAGTGATATCTTCATGAATATTCCATACCTATATTTTATACTTGCATTAGATATATTTTGTTAGGACTTGCATGCTACTTTTGTCAATTGATGATGGGAAATCCTATTTAGAATAGAATGCTAGAATTGCTAGGAGAATTCCCTAAAGATAAGTTGCCATGCCATGCTTAGCCTAGCTACTAGAAAACAAGGGTGGTTTATATATTCACACTATGGAAAAATATTCTAAGTCTAAGGACTTGTTTTTATTTAACAAAACAACTAAGTTAATGAATCACCGGTGGAATGGAAAGAATGGGATATGTTGAGTGGTTACACAAGGCAGGGTTACTGGTGAACCTTGTGTATCTCACTTGTGGATGGCCACCCAGGAACAAAGAGATTTGAGTTGTCAAATGTTGAGAAGCTTCAAGTGCAACCACTTGGTAATATGGGCTCTGCCATGATCTTAGGATGCTGGAACTTAGTCTCTTGGACAAGGTGGTAGATGGGTTGATAGGTTGGAGCGCCCATTTGACTAAGGAAAGGCTACTGAAGGATCATGTCTTGGGAAACCAAGGCTTGTGGGAAAGTGCACCACCGCAGAGTGTAAAACCTAAGTACTTAGCCATGTCCCCGGTAAAGGACAATTTGAGCATCAAGACATGGAAACTTCAAGAATCTCATCACCCAATTTCTGAATAAAACTTGTGGGTGAACAAGGGTTAAAGGATCTTCAGTCTTTGATTGGTAGATGCCCCGAGTGGATCTTCAGTCTTTGATTGGTAGATACCTTGGGATAGTCTTTGCCAAACAAAATTTAGTATTTTAAAAGTTAAGGAAAAATCTATTTTGAGCAATGCAAGCCTAAACTCCACCAGCCAAATGCATATAGTATTATAGTCCACTTAAATATATACTAGGTATCACTTGCCAATACTATTCCAAAGTATTGACCTCTGTGGCTGTAACTTATGATGTTGCAGTTACTCGATGATGAATAGGAGTCATGAGTCTACACTCAACATGCTTGCTCTGTGGCACATGAAGATGAAGACTTATGTTTATTTACATATTCCATAAACTCTTGTATTAGGCCTTTTGCCATGAGTTGTAAAAGACTATGTTTTATCTCCGAATGACTAATAAACGACCTTTTGTATCTGTGTACTTCATCTTAAACTGTGGATGCTAGCATTGATCCGTGGACTAGCATTGCAATCACAGGGATCTTTTCCTTTAATAAGGAGGGATCTTACAGATGGTATCGAGCACCGTGTTGCCTGTAGGATTATGACCCTAGGATTGGAAACCACTAAGGAAAATTTTAACTTCTTCTACACTTGTCTATTCTTCTCAGAACTTTTCTAATCTTCTCATTCTCATCTCTATTTGTAGATGAACTCCATCAAGCCGTGAAGAAAGGACCACTCATGACCATGACTTTGGAGTGTGAGACTGAGTTTCCCAAGATTCTCAAGGACCTCATGGAAACCATGGGAGTACATGGTGCAGCAGGTACAAAGGCTTTCCAAAGGATGGAGGATGGAGTGGAGTATTGGTGGGTGCAACTTCACTTGTACAAGAATAAGGAAGACAACCACAAAGAAAAGGGCTTCGCATGTACACCAACACTTTTATGCACACCACATTCTTTGAGTCAGAAAAGAAGCAGCTTGAAGACTATCAAGGAACTAAGTGCTAGAGTCAAGTGCAAGATGCTCAACCTCCAAAAAGACTTAGAGAAAGAGAAGGAACATACCCAAGAGTTGGAAATCACCAACCAATCCTTAAGAGGAGATATTATAGACTTAGTGATAGAAGCATGTGAACAAGATAGGGTGATTGCCACTAGGAACATTGTGTTAGCCACCAGATCCAATGAGATAGGATTGTAAGCGCACTTCGTTAGTTGGACCACCACCTATCACCTTATTTTCCAAAAGGATACCTTAAATAAGTTTGAACCTTGGTTGATGTAATGGATTCTTGTATGCATGACTTGTATAATTTTTGTGTGTCCCAAGAATGTGTTTGAATGTTTATCTTGTTTATCTTAAATTGTGTTGTTCTAACTTTTCAATCTTATAAATAGATGCCTATTGCCATCAAGACTGTTGAGGAGTTCCAGTTACCTGCTTTGGTCCTCGTATCGTAGAGCTTACTACTTTACTCGATCTCCCTCTTCCTATCATTACGGTGCACCCACTCACCAAGTTTGAGAGGAAGGACCTTTGGGGCTTCAAGGTGAACCAGCCAGGACGCCAGACTGAGCCTACTACGGAGGCCATCGTCTTCAAGCTTATGCACGATGACAGGGAGAGAGGCATAGAGGTTGTCATGCAGGATCTGATAGGACGACTGTTAGGACGTCACTCCCGACAGGTTAGAGGCATCACTTCCACGCCTTCTAAGGCGTGATGACGACGAGAGTCCATCGACTTTGAGGACGACTCGAGGGTCACAGCAGAGCCGATACGCCTGTACCTCCAGGACTTAGAGACTCTTATTAGGCACGTGGATACCGATAGGACCAACGCCATGCTTAGTAATGACGAAGCCTGTGCAGCCATGAGAAGGACAAGCTCTTGGCGCAAGAGACGAGATAGTCAAGGAGATGGAGACGAAGTTCGAGACCCAAGACCGTAAGTTCAAGAGTCAAGAGAAGCGTGTCCAGGATAGGAACAAAAGGATTCGTGATATGACCGAGGAACTGCAGTCCAAGGACTTCGAGTTAGAGCAGCAGCAGACAGTGATTGAGAGGCTTCGTTCCCAGAAGAGGGCTCTCAAGGCCAAGATCGACTCTTTGACCACTACCATCGAGGAGAACAAGACCGCAATGGAGAACGCAGGTCTTACCTTTGTCGAGGAGGAGATTGATGCCGACGAGTAGATTTGACTACTCAGTTATCTTTATTTACCGCACTTGTTATTTGTGAACTTATTGTTGGACCATCCGACATGTGGATGGCTTGCCACTTGTGTGTTTGTACTTTGAGACTTTTTGTTATCTTGTTGTTTAGCTTTATCCTTGTGTTGCATGCTATATGTCCTTGTGTGATGTATTGTGCATAAATCATGTAAGGGTATCTCATTCTTATCTCTATATGAATAAACCACAGATGCCTCCCCGTCGCGCAAACACCAACCCCAACCCCAACATTACCTCGGAAATGCAACAAATGATGAATGCGCAAACACAGCTTATGCAAATGATGATGACGTTCATCCAGAACCAGAACAACAACAACCCCAATAACAATAACAACAACAACAACCCTCCAGGTTTTGATATGCTCACCAGATTTCTGCGTCTGAGGCCAGCTAAGTTTTCGAACGACCGATCCCATGGTGGCCAATGATTGGCTACGCTCGTGAACAAAGACTTAGTGACCGTGGGATGCACAGATGCTGAAAAGGTCAGGTTCGCAGCACATCTGTTGGAAGGACCAGCCGCCGCATGGTGGGACAACTTCCAGATTACCACGCCTATTGATGAAGTGACTTGGGCTATCTTTGAAGATGGCTTTCGCACTACACATATCTCACCAGGAATGATGAGCCTGAAAAAGAAGGAATTTCACAACTGACCACCACAGCGTGGCTGAATATATTGAAGAGTTCAACAATTTGGCGCGCTATGCACCGGATGAGGTTGACACTGATGCCAAGAGGAAGGAAAAGTTTCTGGAAGGCTTGAATGACGAACTAAATCTGCAGCTGTCTGTGGCATATGTTCCAACTTATCAGTCGCTGTGTGACAAGGCTGTTATTGTGGAGAATAAAATGAAGCAAGTTGAGAGTAGAAAGAGGAAACACTCCGACAAGCATAGCTCGGGATCGTCTCATAAACGATCTCACTATGATGATAGTGTCAGCTCAGGATCCCACAAGCATGGGAAGTTTAACAAGCACCACAACCACAACCGTCATGACAACAAGCATCATCGCAATCATGAAAATGATAAGTACAAGAACCACAAGAGTGGATATAAGAGCCACCATAGTGGAAGTGGAAGTGGAAGTGGAAGTCAACCTAAGAAGGACAACAACAGTTGAATGCTTCAAATGCAAGAAGTCGGGCATTATGCTAATGAGTGCCCCGAGAAGAACGTTGAAGGACCTAACAAGCCCAATCCTTTTCGAAAGGACAGGTTAACCACATCAATGTGGAGGAGGTCTATGAAGAACCTGATGCCGCTGTTGGTAAGTTCGACTCAATTCCATCTCAGATTTGTACTCTTTGACACTGGTGCATCTCATTCATTCATATCAAAAGCGTTTGTTGATATAAATGGGTTTGCATCTGAAAACATTGGGTGTCCGATAAAAGTTAGCTCTCCGGGAGGGGATATGATAGTGAGTCTTGGATGCCGGGATCTAGTCATAGAGATCGGAAAACATAAGTTTCAAAGAACCTAATAATCCTAAATTCCCAAGGATTGGATGTAATTTTGGGAATGGATTGATGGCTAAGTATGAGGGAGTACTAGATTGTGCAAATCGCACAATTTCACTCACAACCCTCAAGGTAAGAGGATAACATTTAAGTCCAAATTTAAATCTAAAGGAAGCAAGCTAAATTCTCTTAAGGGGTTAGCATGGACAAGGTGCCAATTGTGTGTGAGTATCCGGATGTGTTCCCGTAAGAGTTACCGAATGCCACCAGATAGAGACGTGGAGTTTATAATAGATTTGGAACCAGGTTCGACCAAGGGCAAAAGGCCTTATAAAATGTCACTGATTGAACTTAAGGAACTCAAGAAACAACTTGGAGAACAATTGCGTAAAGGATTCATCCAGCCAAGTTCTTCATCTTGGGGAGCTCCAGCTTTGTTTGTAGAAAAGAGAGAGAACTCAAAGGTTATGCATAGATTACCGTTCTCTCAACGAGGTAACCATCAAGAACAAGTATCCTTTGCCAAGAATAAATGACTTGTTTGATCAGCTAGGAGGAGCATGTGTGTTCTCAAGATTGATCTTCGGTCGCTATTTTCAACTCAAGATAAGAGAGCAAGACATACCTAAAACAACATTTACCACGAGGTATGGATTGTATGAGTACACGTGATGCCTTTTGGTTTAACCAACGCCTCGATACTTCATGAATATGATGAACAAAGTGTTCATGGAATTTCTCGACAAGTTCGTTGTCGCTTTCATCGATGACATCTTAGTCTACTCCAAGAGCAAGGAAGAGCATGAAAGACATCTACGCTTGATACTTGAGAAACTAAGGAACATAAGCTTTATGCCAAATTCAGCAAGTGTGAGTTTTGGTTAGAGGAAGTTGGATTTCTTGGTCATGTTATGACAAAGGATGGTGTAGCATTGATCCCGCTAAAGTTTTCGCCGTGATGAATGGGAATCTCCTAAGAATGTAAAGAGGTTCGTAGTTTCCTTGGTTTAGCAGGTTACTACGTAAGATTCATTGAAAATTTTTCTAAGGTTGCTAAACCAATGACAGAATTGTTAAAGAAAGATAAGAAATTTGCTTGGTCAAGGATGTGAACTCAGCTTTCAAGAATTAAAGAAGAGACTTGTGTCAAGACCAATATCAGGTTTACCAGATTTGGAAAAGGATTTCCAAGTATATTGTGATGCTTCTCATCAAGGATTAGGTGCCGTACTTATGCCAGGCGGAAAAGTTGTGGCTTATGCCTCGAGACAACTCAAAACTCATGAAGTAAATTATCCTACTCATGATTTAGAGTTAGTCAGTAGTCCATGCACTCAAAACATGGAGACATTACCTTTTGGGAAAACATTGTGAAGTATTCACCGACCATAAAAGCTTGAAATATATCTTCACCCGTAGGAGATCAATATGAGACAAAGAAGATGGCTAGAAATTATCAAGGATTAAGACTAGAATTTTCAATACAACCCTGCTAAAGCAAATGTAGTAGCAGATGCCCTAAGTCGTAAAGCGTTTGTAAATGGCCTTACCAAAGGTGAATTGCCAGATGACTTGTGTAAGCAATTCAAGGAACTCAGGTTGGAGATTGTGCCAGAAGGACATCTCATGTCTTTGGATGTTCAACCCACTCTGTTGGATAAGATTAAAGAAGCCCAAAAGACGGATAAAGAGATCGAAGAGATCAAGGAAAGGATTAGCCAAGGGAAAGCTAAAAGTTTCCATATGGACGAACAAGGTACTTTATGGCACGAGAAACGTATTTGTGTTCCACAAGATCCGGAAATGCGGAAACTGATTTTACAAGAAGCCCATAACTCTCCGTATTCTATTCACCCGGGAAACACCAAAATGTATATGGATATGAAAGAAAGGTTTTGGTGGAACAATCTTAAAAGGGACATCGCCGAACACATTGCCTTGTGTGACGTGTGTAGTAGAGTGAAAGCGGAGCATCAGAAACCAGCAGGTTTGCTTCAACCAATGCCTATTCCTGAATGGAAGTGGGAAAATATTGGTATGGATTTCATTACCGGATTACCAAGGACCAGGTCGGTATGATTCCATATGGGTAGTCGAGATCGCCTAACTAAAGTGGCTCATTTTATACCAGAAGACAACTTATACCAGTCTAAGTTAGCCAAAATCTACATGAGCAGAATTGTATGCCTTCACGGAGTACCTAAGAGTATTGTGTCTGATAGAGGAACTCAATTCACTTCTCACTTTTGGAGACAGCTTCATGAATCTCTAGGAACGAGGTTGGAATTCAGCACTGCTTTTCATCCTCAAACTGATGGACAAACAGAAAGGACTAATCAAATTCTTGAAGACATGTTGAGGGCATGTGCCCTAGACTATGGGGCAAGTTGGGATGAAAGTCTGCCTTACGCAGAGTTCTCTTACAACAACAAATACCAATCTAGTATTGGGATGGCACCATTCGAGTCTCTATACGGAAGAAAGTGTACCACCCCATTGCTATGGAATGGTGTGGGAGAAAGAAGTTTGTTTGGACCAGATCTTATCAAAGACGCCGAAGAAAAGGTCAAATTGGTTAGAGACAGATTGAAGATAGCACAGTCTCGACAAAAAAGCTACGCAGATGCTAAGCGTAGAGAAGTCACTTAAGTTGGGGATAGAGCTTATCTTAGAGTATCACCACTTCGTGGAGTAAAAAGATTTGGAGTCAAAGGAAAGTTAGCACCAAGATATGTAGGACCATTCAACATACTAAGTCGCAAGGGAGAAGCTGCATATGAAATCGAACTGCCAGCATCTTTATTAGCAGTCCATAATGTTTTTCATGTGAGCCAGCTCAAGAAATGTCACCCAGAAATGGAAGAAACATCTTTGAAAGATACCATATCTTTGGAAGAAGTTCAACTAGAAAGTGATCTCACCTATGAAGAAAAGCCTGTCAAGATTCTTGAGACCACGTAAAGAGTCACAAGGACAAAACCATCAAGTTTTGCAAAGTACAATGGAACCATCATTCCGAAGAAGAAGCTACATGGGAAAGAGAAGACGATCTTCGGAAAGACCACCCTCACCTATTTGCTAGCCAATCCGAATCTCGAGGGCGAGATTCATTTTAAGGGGGTTAGATTTGTAACATCCCAAAAATCATGTTTCAAAAACTCATTCATTTCATCCTTGCATCATTCATTCATATAGGGTTTTTCTCAAAATCATTTAGAGGCAGAAGTTTGAGCTATGATTTCATGTGGGCAAATTGTCTCAATTGGCCACCACCCTTTGGGATTTGTTTGTCCATGACCTTGTTTGCTTGCCTCCATGGTTGGAAAGATTAGGAGTAGCATTTAAACCCAAGATTCCAAATTTAGAAATAGTTTCAAACCCCTATTTCAAATATTTGCAACTAGAGCAAATCTCTGTTTATTTTGAAACCCAAGCTTGTCTAAGCCTTTGCAAGGTAACCACTAGGATATTTGATTGTTTATGAACCCACAGAAACCTGCAAAAATCCCCAAAGCAGTTTGAATTCAAAAGGATTTGAATTCATATCAAATTCTATTCAGAAAATGGAATTAGAAAAAGAAAAGGCCTAAAGAAAAGAAAAGGGCCGAGCGGCCAGAATCTGGCCCAGCAGCAAAACAAGCCCAGCGAGCCCACCCGGGGATCTCCTTTTCCTTCTCACACGCCTTAGCGCACGCTTTGTCAAGTCAGACCGAGATGCACTCACCACCGCCACTCCAGGCCTCGTCCACGCCGCCTCGTCTTCCCATCACCAGCCGACGACCACGTCGCTGCAGCGATGATGGCGGTAATGGCGCGCGTAAATGGGCATTTATCCTCGGCGTTTCGTCGATTCCCGGCTATAAGATCCTCTCGCCTCGTGATCTTTTTCCCCAAACACCTCACTCACTCCGCCACCAGCTGTCCTCAATCAGCTTTGCCCGCGCAGACAGAGCCTCTCCGACGATCGATTCCGGTGAGTCCAGAGCTCCTCTCGCCTCTCGTTCTACAATCTGACTCAGCATGTCTTGGCGCACCTCGACCTCACTAGTCCGTCTTGTATTGCCGTGTCGCCGGTTCCACTTGACACCGCGAGCACCGACGGCGACATCTACTCCGACGAAGTTTTTCCGGAAGGTATGCACCGCCCTCGCCTTTCCGTTCACGCTCACTACTTCGCCTTGACCCTGTGAATCTAACCGTGTCCTCGCCTTGCCTTGGGGTGATCCACAGCGACGTCCACGACGACCACCCGACGCACCCGACGCCGCCACGAACTCCGGTGAGCAATCGCAGCCGTGCCCGAGCGCCCCTTGACCAACCGCAAGTACGACGAAGCCGCGTGACCTCCTGAGCCCGGTGAGCTACTCCTCCTTCTCCTCTCCGTCTGATCGCCGGCAACGCCATCGACCGGCAGTTCGCCGCCGGTAGCCACCGCCTTCCGCCGCCAGCTTGGCCGAGAAATAGCAGCCGTTAGATCTCAGATCGTGGCGCTAGGATAGATCCACTTAACCTCAAGCGGTATGCAATCTGAGCCGCTAGTTTTCATTTAGATCCTACGGCTGTGGAGCTCGATCCGGTAAACGCAGGCGAATAAGAGCATGACGCGTGGCTAAGTTAGATCTGAAAATAGATTTAAAAACCAGAAATTTGATCCAAATTCAAATGCCTATATCTTTTGAATCCCACGTTAGAATTTTGCAAACTTTATACCGTTGGATTCAGAAAAACAAGACCTTTCTGCCTATCCTTTTTGTTTAGCAAATAGTAACCATTAGATGTGCTTAAATTGCAGAGACTTGTTTGAGGCCTTTTTGAATATAAGTTTAGGTTAGTATTTTATTTTTAGGGCTATTTAAGTTACCTTGGCTATTTTGTGACTTGTTTAGTTTCTGTATTCATGCACTTGCTTGGTTGAGTTTTCAAAAATCATCACTTGGTAGATTCATGCATGCATGCATTCATAATATTTTTGTTTGTATATATTTGTGTGTAATTGTGTGCTATAACTTTGTGTGTAGATTTTGCTAGTGATTGTGATTGTGACGAGTGCTACTCCACACTACCAAGGCAAGTGATATCTTCATGAATATTCCATACCTATATTTTATACTTGCATTAGATATATTTTGTTAGGACTTGCATGCTACTTTTGTCAATTGATGATGGGAAATCCTATTTAGAATAGAATGCTAGAATTGCTAGGAGAATTCCCTAAAGATAAGTTGCCATGCCATGCTTAGCCTAGCTACTAGAAAACAAGGGTGGTTTATATATTCACACTATGGAAAAATATTCTAAGTCTAAGGACTTGTTTTTATTTAACAAAACAACTAAGTTAATGAATCACCTGGGTGGAATGGAAAGAATGGGATATGTTGAGTGGTTACACAAGGCCAGGGTACCGTGAACCTTGTGTATCTCACTTGTGGATGGCCACCCAGGAACAAAGAGATTTGAGTTGTCAAATGTTGAGAAGCTTCAAGTGCAACCACTTGGTAATATGGGCTCTGCCATGATCTTAGGATGCTGGAACTTAGTCTCTTGGACAGTGGGTGGTAGATGGGTTGATAGGTTGGAGCGTCCATTTGACTAAGGAAAGGCTACTGAAGGATCATGTCTTGGGAAACCAAGGCTTGTGGGGAAAGTGCACCACCTCTGCAGAGTGTAAAACCTAAGTACTTAGCCATGTCCCTGGTAAAGGACAATTTGAGCATCAAGACATGGAAACTTCAAGAATCTCATCACTCCAATTTCTGAATAAAACTTGTGGGTGAACAAGGGTTAAAGGATCTTCAGTCTTTGATTGGTAGATGCCCTGAGTGGATCTTCAGTCTTTGATTGGTAGATACCTTGGGATAGTCTTTGCCAAACAAAAATTTAGTATTTTTAAAAAGTTAAGGAAAAATCTATTTTGAGCAATGCAAGCCTAAGCTCCACCAGCCAAATGCATATAGTATTATAGTCCACTTAAATATATACTAAGGTATCACTTTCCAATACTATTCCAAAGTATTGACCCTCTGTGGCTGTAACTTATGATGTTGCAGGTTACTCTGATGATGAATAGGAGTCATGAGTCTACACTCAACATGCTTGCCTGTGGCACATGAAGATGAAGACTTATGTTTATTTACATATTCCATAAACTCTTGTATTAGGCCTTTTGCCATGAGTTGTAAAAGACTATGTTTTATCTCTGGAATGACTGTAATAAACGACCTTTGTATATGTGTACTTCATCTTAAACTGTGGATGCTAGCATTGATCCAGGGACTAGCATTGCAATCACAAGGATCTTTTCCTTTAATAAGGAGGGATCTTACATGAACCATCTGGTTTGTGTTGGATCGACGCAGAACCTCGGCAACGACCTCGACAGCAAGCAGCAGACACCGCCCGCAACTCCGACGAGCTCCAGCGACTGCGTCCGTGCGCCCCTTGCCAAGCCGTCACCAGGTTGAGCTTCAGCACGTCGTCGCGTTCCTGGTAAGCGTCTCCAACGACCCCCTAGCCACCTGTAGCACCACGCCGCCGTAGGCCGAGCTCGCCGCCAGTAGCCACCGCTAGCGCCGCCCAGCTTTGGTCGAATGATCCAGGACCGTTGGATCTGGATCCGGCGCGCGAGATTAGGTCACTTAACGAATCGGTATGGTTAGATCTGAGTCGTGCAGATTATGTTGATCTAACGGCTCACAGACACGATCCTGAGCGAAGCGGTACGGGCCAATTAGAACAAGATGCGTGGCAGCAGTTAGATTTAAAACATAGAATTTGAATCTATTAGATGTTCAAATTTGTTTTGGCTATAACTTTTGATCCACACGTTAGAATTTGAAAAATTTTATACCGTTGGAATCAGGAGAGCAAGCTCTTTCTATATATGCAATGTGTTCAATGTTTTGCTTCTGTTAAAATGGCTTTATTGGCAGAAACTTGTGTAGGGCTAATTTGAGTATATGAAATGTTTAGGAAATGATTTAGGGTTTAAATAAATGTTGTTTGGCAAGTTTTTAACTTGTTAATGAACCAGTACTGTTTACTTGCTTGGTTGAGTTTTAAAAATCATCACATACCATCTTGCATGCATGCATATATTTTTGGTTGTATATGTTTTGTATGTAATTTGTTGCTATAATTCTTTGTGTAGATTTTGGTGCTAGTGATTGTGATTGTGAAGAGTGTAACTACTCTCCAAACTACCAAGGCAAGTGGTACTTCATGAATATTATTATTCCTATGTTTTTACTAAGCATTAGAAATATTTTGTTAGACTTGCATGATATATTTTGCTTATATGCCATGTTGGGAAATCCTAGTAGATGTAGAATTGATAGAAAATTTCTAAGTTAAGATACTATATATGCCATGCTTAGCCTAGCTAGTAGCAACCAAGGGTTGGTGAAATATATACATGCTATGATGAAAATATTTCTAAGTCTTTGGACTTGTGTTTTGCCTAATAAAACAACTAAGTAAATGAAACACCTGGGTGGAATGGAAGGAATGGTTTGTGTTGAGTGGTTACACAAGGCCAGGGGACTGGTGAACCTTGTGTATCTCACTTGTGTAAAGCCACCGAGGAACAAAGAGATTTTCGAGGCCAAGTGTTGAGAAGCTTCTAGTGCAGCCACTTGGCAATATGGGCTCTGCCTGGATCACATAGGTTGCTAGAACTTAGCCATTTGGACAGTTGGTGGTAGTGGGTATGATAGGTTGGAGCACGTCCATTTGGTCTAAGGGAAGGCTTCTGAAAGGTCCTGTCTTGGTGAAAATCAAGTCTGGTGGGGAAAGTGCACAACCTCTGCAGATGGAAAAATCTAAGTACTTAGCCATGTCCCTGGAAAAGGACAACTTGAGCATCAAGACATGGAAGCTATCAAGAATCTCCTCATCCCAATTTCTAAGTAAAACTTGTGGGTGAACAAGGGTGAAGGACCTCAATGTCTATTTGTGGTTCCTTGGGAAAAGTTTTGACAAAGAAAAACTTAGTGATTTCAACTAATAGGCAAAAACTATTTTGAGCAAAGAAAGCCAAGCTACACTTAGCCAAATTGCATATAGTAATATAGTCCACCTAAATTATACTAAGGTATCACTTGCCAATACTATTCCAATGTATTGACCCACTGTGGCTATAACTTGTGATGTTGCAGGTTACTCTGATGAGGATTAGGAGTCATGAGTCTACACTCAACATGTTTGCCTGTGGCACATGAAGATGAAGACTTTTATTTATTTACTTATTCAAACTCTTGTATTAGGCCTGGGGCCTTGGAGTTGTAAAGACTATGTTTGTCTCTGGAAAGCCTGTAATAATGACCTTTGTATCTGTGTAATTCATCTTAAACTGTGGATGCTAGCAATGATCCAGGGACTAGCATTGCAATCACAGGGATCCATTTCCTTTATAAAGGAGGGATCTTACAGCTTAACTATAGGAGTATGTCCATCACATCATTCTCCTAATGATATGACCCTGTTGTTAATAACATCTCTATGTTCATGATCAGGAAACCATGATCATATATTAAACAACAAGCTAGTTTAACAAGAGGCTTTACTAGGGACTCTTTTATGTTTACAAATCACACAAGTATTAAAGTTTCCGGTTAATACAATTATAGCATGGTATGTAAACATTTATCATAAGTTTGAAGATATGATAATAACCACTTTATTATTGCCTCTTGGGCATATCTCCAACAAGGCTACCTTGTGAAGATTGTCCACCTGTGGAGTAACCAAGATGACAGTTGGTCATGGTTGGGAGGCCAAACTCACAGGAGAGGTGCCTATACTAGGGCGTGTAATTGAAAGGTTAGGATTGATTATCCGCATACTGAGTATGGTGAATTCAGGATTGTTCCTGACGGATGTATCGAATGTTGTGGTGAAAGTGTACAATCTCTATAGAGTGTCAAACTATTCGAATAGCCGCGTCCGCGGTTATGGACAGTTGGAGTGGCCATACTGTTCCCCCGTCAGATGTTTTCAAAATGACATGTGAAATGAATTATGACTTTGACTTGACCACAACAGAGTTGTGATATGAAATTCAAATTCCCACTTAGGTGATATAAAACTTTCAACTAGTTTTCTTTGCTTCTGAACTTAGTAGAGGTAAATCTGGCTTTTTTGCAAAACAACCTTAGAGCCTAGTGTCCTACTACAACTCCCCTTAACTTGTTAGTATTAGTTTGCGAGTACTTAAAGAGTACTCATGGCTTTGTTCCTGGCTATTCCCGTGGCCAGAGTATGAAGAAGAGTACCAGGAAGATGGACCGCAGGAAGGTTACGACAACTAGGATCATCTCCCATCGTCAGCATTGCCTGTGACCATGAAGATGGAGTTTCGCCTACGCTATCATTACTATTACGTTATTCCGCTGGTTGAGTTGTATTAAGAACTGGATCATGAGATCTTTTTTGTGTAAGACCTTATGTATGGTTTGTAATGGATGATGTACTGTGATATCCAAATCTGTTATGTCTCACAAAAATGGTAATCCTGGGATTGTGATATATGGCATAACAGGCATCTGGGATTAAGAATCCGGGTGTTGACAAGTTGGTATCAGAGCCATCCTAACCATAGGAGACCCTAGTTAGAATGGACGTTTGAAATCAAAAACTTAGTTTCAAAACCAAAGGAAGTGAGTATTTACAAAAACTTATTCCCATTCTTATCACTTGGATTCTTTCATCAAAATTTCATGTTCCTAAAAAATTCTTGCAAAATACATAAAATTTGACACACTTGATCACTCTACTAACTTACTCATCCTATATTCTTATAGATGGACATGAAGTACAACACGTTTTATCAGTTGGGGAATGGAGGAGACCTCATCTTTAAGAGTGACTTGGACCAGCTTTCAAAACTTCTGGACTGTCCGCACCCCGAGTTCTTCGGAGCTCAGCTCAATGATCAGGAAGGAGAAGATCTGCAGTGGCTAGTTGTTGCAAGTCTCCGAGGAAAGATTGAACCTCCCACTTCAGAGGGAATTCAGTTCACCTTAAGAGAAAACAACTAGCTCAATGGACTGGCTAGGGCAATGCAGGAAGCTCTTGCCCGTCTGTGTGGGAAGAGTATGAATCAGATCAAAGGTACCCGTTTTGAGTTCTACCCAAGGTGTGATGTTATGGGACAGCCACTGGAGGCCCCATACCACCCCGAGCTGAAGAGTCAATTGGACCACCTCAGCTTCATGATGTACGACCGTCAGAAGGAGTTGGACAATGCCCGTGCCTACGCCAACCACAAGTACGCCATCACCAAAAAGAAGGATCAAACCATCGCCATGCTAGTGAAGGATCGCAAGTCTCGTCGCCGTCAGCTCGACAAGGAGCGCATCATTGCCCGTCTTCGCCACCGGATCACGGATTTGGAGGAGACCATCCACGAGAGAGACATGCAGTTGGAGGAGAGGGAGAATGTAGGGGAAGACCTTCGTGGAGACCCCTACTCCTATCTCAGCGATGATGATGACTTTCTGGAGGATCAGGCCATGGACTTCTTCACCGATGAGGATGATTTCGCCTTCATCGATGATGATGATGAGGAGGAGGAGGATGATGAGTACACTGACTCCAAGGAGTATTAGCACTTAGCACTAGCGTTAGTGAATTGTATTCGGTCCCACTGTATCGTAGCTTCACATAATGGTTCTTAAAACCATCAGCTTTTCTTTGTTGTGGTGTGTGTTGTATTGTGTGCTATGAATGAATGAAAAGCAAGTTGTTAGCAAAATCTGAGTCACACTTTAACAACTTTTAAAAAAATTCAACAGCCCCTGAGCCTTAGAAATTTCCCTCTTTTCTCATGATCTATCTCAATCTTCAGATGCCTCGTGTAGGAAGCAACTCAGCCCCGGACCCGATATTGCAACTCTTGCAAATGATGGTTTCGTACCGCGAAGCCGAAAGAGTCGAACGCCAATCCAACCTAGCCACCCTTCAACAGATAGCCCAGATGGCCAACAACAATCAAGGCCATGGAAATCAGGACAACCATGGATCTAAGCTCAAGAATTTCTAGAACACCAATCCACCTGTTTTCACTAAGTCAGAAGAACCCCTAGATGCAGATGATTGGCTGCAAACAATGGAGAACAATCTGGAAGTCGTAGGAGTGGAAGCTAACGAGAAAGTTCTATTCGCCACCCACTATATAGCCGGAGATGAAAGAGCATGGTGGAACAACGTTCGTGTAATGACCGGAGGTCAGATGATGACTTGGGAGGAATTCAAGGTCAAGTTCAACAGAACCCATGTGCCACCTGGTTTGATCAAGAGGATGAGAGATGAATTTAGAGAACTGAAGCAAGGAAGGATGACAGTAGTGGAATACCGTGACAAATTCTGGTCATTAGCTAGGTATGCCCAGGATGAGATCGACACTGAAGCCAAGAAGAAAGAGAGATTCCCGAATGGTCTGCACGATGCGATGCAGACAGTGTTAGTCAATATCCCCTTTGCTAATATTGAAGCCCCAGTCGACTCTGCCATTCAGATGGAATGAAAGATCAACCAAGCCAATGAGAACCGCAAGCGCCACATGATGCATCAACCAGGAACCCACCAGACACCAAAGTATTGCCCCAAGCCATCTCCAGGATTTGCCCCAAGAAACAACAGACCACCTATGAACCATCCGAGATATCCCAACCGTGGAAACCCAAGGCCCGAAGGAAACCACAACAACCCCGGCAACTATAGCAATTTCAACCGTGCCCCACCCAAGTTCAACAACAACAATGCCGCCACCAACACCAGCACTGCCCCAAGGACCGAAAGCAATGTTGTTCCTGTTGCAGCAAAGGACAAGTCGCAAGTGATTTGTTATGAATGTAGAACCAAGGGTCATTATTCCAATGAGTGCCCCAAGAAGATTGCCGCAGCCCCCAATGCAAATGCCCCAGCTCAGCAGCAGCATCGTGTTCAACCCGGAAGAAGGTTCGCCCCAGGGAATTTGCTCAACCGCAACGGCCGTCTTTTTCTCATGCATGCTGAAGAAGCCTAGGAAGCGCCAGATGTCGTGCTTGGTATGTTTTCTGTTAACTCAGTACTTGCAAGAGTGTTGTTTCATTCTGGAGCATCACACTCATTTGTCATTGAAGAATTTGCATGCACTAGTAAGATTCAACCAACCAAATTGAAGCATGTTATGATTGTTCAAATACCTGGTTCAACCACCAAAGCTAGGCAAATTTGCAAAGCCGTCCCTATCCGAATCCATGGCATAGATTTTTATGCTAATCTAATAGTACTCGGAACTAAAGGTTTGGAAGTAGTACTAGGAATGGATTGGATGTCCAAACATAAAGGATTAATTGACTGTGCCAAGAAAGCCATAACCATGACCAGTACAGCCGGAATATCAGTCGAGCATGTATCTGAAACCTTGCCTCGTCAATTCAAGTGCAACAAGAGTATAGCCCAGCCCACAATTGACCAAGTCCGGATAGTCTATGAATACCCCGATGTATTTCTAGATGTTTTTGCCTGGTATGCCCCCAGATCGAGATATAGAGTTTATCATTGAACTAATCCCTGGAACCGGACCCATCGCCCAGAGACCATATAGTATGAACCCGTCAGAACTAGCAGAACTGAAGAAGCAATTGGATGCCATGCTGGAAATTAGATTGATTCAACCAAGTGCGTCACCATGGAGATCACCTGTCTTGTTTGTGGACAAGAAAGATGGAGGTAACCGTACATGTACGGATTATCGGAAGTTGAATGATGTCACCATCAAGAACAAGTACCCGTTGCCGAAGATAGAAGACCTGTTTGACCAGTTGACTGGTGCCAAAGTGTGTTCTAAGATTGATCTTAGAATTGGCTATCATCAACTCAAGATTCACACAGAAGATATTCCAAAGACTACCTTTACCACCATATATGGATTATACGAGTATACCATCATGTCTTTTGGATTGACCAATGCCCCCGCTTATTTCATGAATCTCATGAATAAGATTTTTATGGACTTCCTGGATAAGTTTGTTGTTGTTTTCATCGATGACATTCTGATTTTTTCCAAATCAGAAGAAGAACTTGAGCTACATCTAAGGACCATTCTTGGAACCCTCAGAGAGCATCAGTTGTATGCCAAGTTTAGCAAATGTGAATTCTGGTTACAGGAGGTAGGATTCCTTGGCCATATTGTATCAGCCGGAGGAATTGCCGTTGACCCTGCGAGGGTGAAAGATGTCGAAGATTGGCAAGCCCCAACCACTCAAACCCAAGTTCGTGCATTTCTCGGATTAGCGGGATACTACCGCAAGTTCGTAGAAGGATTCTCGGGTATTGCTAGACCCATGACTCAATTGCTGAATAAGGACAACAAGTTTGAATGGACGGACAAATGTGAAGCGAGTTTTCAAGAACTCAAGAGAAGATTGATTTCAGCACCAATTTTGATCATGCCGGATATCACGAAGCCCTTTGACGTGTATTGTGACGCATCCAAGATCGGCCTTAGATGTGTGCTAATGCAAGAAGGCAAAGTTATATCTTATCTATCCCGACAACTGAAGCAGCATGAACAGAACTACCCAACCATGACCTCGAACTTGCAGCCGTAGTTCTAGCCCTGAAGACATGGAGGCATTATGTCATGGGAAACCGTTGTGAGATTTATTCGGATCACAAGAGCTTGAAGTATTTATTCACTCAGAAGGAGATGAATATGAGACAGAGAAGATGGATTGAGCATATCAAGGACTATGATCTGGACATTCACTATCACCCCGGTAAAGCCAATGTGGTAGCAGATGCCCTTAGCAGATTGCCGTGCCGCTTGAACTCCATGATTTTGAAGGAGCAACCAAGTTTGCACAAAGAGATGGAATATTTCTGAATGGAATTAGTGAGTGAAGGATTTTTGGCTAGCATAGAACTTCAACCCACTTTGATCAGCCAGATCAAAGAGGCGCAGAAAAGAAATGCTAGTATCGACGGAATCAAGCATCATATCGGTACAGGCAAAGTACCCAGATTCGCCGAAGACGAAGACGGAGTTCCGTGGTACAAAGGACGCCTTTGTGTACCATCAGATTCGGAATTGAAAGAAGTGATTTTGAAAGAGGCCCATGATACTCTTTATTCTATCCACCCCGAAGGAACAAAGATGTATCAGGATTTGAAGGAACAATTTTGGTGGCATAAGATGAAGAGAGAAATCGGAAGCTATATCGCCAAGTGTGATATATGTCAGAGAGTCAAGGCGGGACATCAAAGACCCGCTGGACTGTTGCAACCTCTACAGATTCCGGAATGGAAATGGGATTCAGTTGGAATGGACTTTATCACCGGATTGCCTACTTCTAGTAGGGGAAATGACTCTATCTGGGTCATAGTGGACCGATTGTCCAAAGTCGCCCATTTTTTACCCGTCAAGACCACATACCAGAGTTCGAAGCTAGCGGAGTTATACATCGTTAGAATCGTCAGTTTGCACGGAGTCCCCAAGAACATCGTATCGGATCAAGGAACTCAGTTTACCTCGAGATTCTGGAAGAAAGTCCAAGAAGGTTTAGGAACCCGACTAGATTTCAGCACAACTTATCACCCTCAGACCGATGGACAAACGGAACGAGTAAATCAAATACTCGAAGATATGTTGAGAGCATGTGTGCTAGAGTATGGATCTAAATGGGAAGACTGTCTGCCTTTTGCAGAATTTTCTTACAACAACAGTTACCAAGCTAGTTTGCAAATTGTAACATCCCAAAAATATTGAACTAGAATCATCAAACTCTAATCACCAAATTTAGGGTTAACAAAAACTTTTCCAATTAAAATATGAAAGCATCCATATGTGTGTGCATTAAAATTTGGATTCTTTTGAATTGACATGATTATGTGTTTCTTTGCTTGTAAAATGATTCTTAGGTGAAATAGACATCATGTAAACAATCCCCAAACTTTTCCCAAAGACAAACAAATCAAAACAAACAAATTAAGTGAATGGTCACTTTGGCCAATTTAACTCCCATGCCTACTTTAGCTATCTCTAACTTTCAGAACTTAACAGAAACATGTATGGATCTTTGCACCCCTTGATAGTACTCATAACAAGGTACCAAGGACCACTTTGTGATCATCCAAAAACATTCAAATGCTTAGTTTAAATGACAGTTTAAAATTGAATCTATTTCATATGGGAAGATCCCACTATTTCAAAAACCACTCAAACCAACTCCATTTTCAAAACCCAAGCATCCACAGACTCCCCAGTACATGCCTAGCACACCCACAAAAATTAATTTCAAAATTCAAAACTTGAATTCATGCGGACATTTCATCAAACAGCTTGCAAATACAAATCAAACAAAATCAAAACACTATGTTGAGCAGTGTTTTGGGCCTAACTGGTTCCCTCTCTAGCTCACAGCAACCTCAGTAGATCATCTAGCAAACTTAACTAAACTCTAGCCTCACTATAAACTCGCCAATGTCATCAATGGCGAACAGCCCGAGAGCACCCATGTCACCCCAGTGTGGACAGCAAGCTAGGAGAAGAACTAGCCGTGCCAACCTTGTTTGGGAGGTAGCCCATGCTTCACCGCCTCGACCATCTCGGCCAGAATGCAGCGCCAGAACGCGCCATTGCCGACCATGCCGAAGCGCACCACAGAGCACGCACCGTTCCCACGCAACCCGACCACCTCGAGCCCTTGTCGCCCGCCAGCATGCACCCCACCGTCCCAGGAGACCGCCAAACATGCCCATTTCACCGCTCGTACCCCGTAGCCACCGCTCACCGCAGAGTTCGCCGCCTCTGCCTCGCAGAGCATCGCGCGTTCCCGACCGTTTGCCACCGCCCCTACAAGCGCATTCAAACCATAGAGCATCACCAGGAGACCACCGATCGATCGCCACCCTCGGCCATGCCTCTAGCAGCCCGTAGCCGTGTCGCCACCGTCGCCTGCCCATCCCTCTCGGTCTCGCCGTCGAGCCTATAAAAGGAGGCCACCCCCAGCCGATTGAAGCACACCATTTCACTCCCCTCACCTCACTGATCGTTCCACCCCGTAGCCGGAGCAAGGCGAGCAGCGCATCGCCGGAATTGCGCCGGAGCAGGCCGCCTCTGGAGAAGAAGGGCGCCGTTGATTTCGTCCACCCCAGGAGCTGCCGCGACCACCCCTGAGTTCGCCGTCATCGACTTCATCATTCGCCCGCATCGCCGACCTTCGCCTGAGCCCCGGTGAGCCCCAGACGACCTCCACTGAGCCGCTAGGGTTCGAGCTCGCCGGTGACTAGTTCATCGTTGATGACGACCCTCAGCCGTCGATCTTCATTCTAATCCAACGCACCACATCGCCCCGTATCGCTTCGCATGTTAAGAGTCGCTGACCAGTAGACCCGCCCTATCAGTTGCGCCCCATGCCGCGGAGTGACACTGGTCCGGCCCATTAACCTTTCCCGCGCAGGCCACTCGTTTGAATTTAGATTTTTCTATTTAGATTAAACTCAGTTCTGTACCTAGTTTCAAAAATCAACCCAGCTCGATTCAGTGAACCAAATTGAATGAAACCAATTTTTTTAGAAAGATATTGAAATGCTTAATCCAAGCCCGTTGGATTCAAATCATTTGAATCTATAGATCAACCTTGGTAAAAATAACAAGGCAGAAGCTTTTCTGCATTCAAACATTTTTCAAATTTAAACTATAATAGCTTTTGAGTTGATTCCAACTCTCAAAAATCACATTTGATCATACCTTTCAGAATATATAAAAACATATGGGTTTACTTATAGAAATAATGTTCAAGTAATAAAAGAATGCCACATAGACATTTCTAGTCACTTTATTTAATTGAAATAAAAGGTTAAACCTTATTAAATTGTGACACCACTTTAAATCACATTCCCATGTACTGAAATATGTGGTGATGACATGTGTCAACATGATCCCATGTTTGGTTTGGAGAATATTAAATCTTAAGTAGTTTTTCAATGAGTAGAAATTACTTTTCTAAAAATATAAGAAATAAGACAAAGCTTTAATCTTGTAATATTAGTGATGATGCTAGATCATCTATAGAACCCTTGTGTGTGATGATTGAAAGTAGTTAAGTATTGTTTGGTGATTGTACCTCGTATTTATTCATAGACGCTAGTACCGACCAAGGATACGAGGAGGAAGGAGGATACTACGAAGAAGAAGCTGAGGAGAACTTCAACCACTGCTCTACTTGCAAGCCAATACTTGCAAGCTATTAAATTAGCAAGCCAATACTTGCAAGCCTAATACTACTAGTTGAATGTGCAAGCTAAAACTTGCAATTATGAAAGTTATATAACCTATGCAATGCACTAAGCATGCTTGGTTAGACACATTTGAGGATACCAAATCCTAGTTTTACTTGCAAGCTTCTACTTTATTTCTTTATCAAAGCTCTTACTTAGAGTTTACTTGAGTAAATTGTAGATACTAGAAAGATAATTGAAGGTTGCATAAAGAGAATTAAATTTGGCCTAAGCTAGATATTCTTGATGTCATCCTAAGGCATGAGATTGGACTTAGTTAAACTCCACTAGTTTACCACCCCTCATTCGTATTCACTCCCATTTGCAGATGCTAGTGCTAAGCATAAAACTTGATCAACTTTAGCTGGGAATACTTGGTGAAAATGGTTATGAAAACCTTGGAATGATGGATCATTCTATTGAGATGTTTTGACATGTGTTTCCGAACACCAGATGATTTTGGTGATGAAAATGTTGAGGCATGAGCCTTAGCCCTTTATAAAACTGATGGTTGTCTGGATGCGACTCCATTCCAATTTTACCGTACAACCACAATACCCGATAATTGGGTAGGGCTTAATTGGAAACTTATATACCTTAGTATTGGTTCCCTCACGGCCAAGGTCTGAGCTGAGGCTACCTTGTGAAGATTGTCCACCTGTGCAGTACCCAAGATGATAGTTGGTCATGGTTGGGAGGCCAAACTCACAGGAGAGGTGCTTATACTAGGGCGTGTAATTGAAAGGTTAGGATTGATTATCCGCATACTGAGTATGGTGAATTCAGGATTTGTTCTTGACGGATGTATCGAATGTTGTGGTGAAAGTGTACAATCTCTACAGAGTGTCAAACTATTCGAATAGCCGCGTCATGATTATATGGACAGTTGGAGTGGCCATACTGTTCCCCCGTCAGATGTTTTCAAAATGACTTGTGAAATGAACTGAGATTTTGACTTGACCACAACAGAGTTGTGATATGAAATAGAAGTTCCCACTTAGGTATTATAAAATTTCAACTAGCTTTTCTTTCTTCTGAACTTAGTAGAGGTAAATCTGGCTTTTTGAAAAACAACCATAGAGCATAGTGTCCTACTACCAAAAACCCCCTTCACTTGTTAGTATTAGTTTGCGAGTACTTAAAGAGTACTCATGGCTTTGTCCCTGGCTATTCCCGTGGCCAGACTATGAAGAGGAGTACCAGGAGGATGGACCCCAGGAAGGTTACGACAACTAGGATCATCTCCTGTCATCAGCATTGCCTGTGACCGCGAAGATGGAGCTTCGCCTACGCTACCTTTATTATTACGTTATTCCACTGCTTGAGTTGTATTAAGAACTGGATCATGAGATCCTTATTTGTGTAAGACCTTATGTATAGTTTGTAATGGATGATGTACTGTGGTATCCAATTTTGTTATGTCTCGCAAAAATGGTAATCCTGGGATTGCGATGTATGGCATAACATGCATCTGGGATTAAAAATCCGGGTGTTGACAAGTTGGTATCAGAGCCATCCTGACCATAGAAGACCCTAGTTAGACTGGACGTTTGAACCAAAAACTTAGTTTCAAAACCAAAGGAAGCAAATATTTACAAAAACTTATTCCCATTCTTATCCCCTTGATTCTTTCATAAAAATTCATGTTCCTCAAAAACTCTTGCAAAATACATAAAATTTGACACACTTGATCACTCTACTAACTTACTCATCCTATATTCTTATAGATGGACGTTAAGTACAACAAGTTTTATCAGTTGGGGAATGGAGGAGACCTTATCTTTGAGCAGGATTTGGACCAGCTTTCAGAACTTCTAGAGTGTCCGCACCCCGAGTTCTTTGGAGCTCAGCTCAATGATCAAGGAGGAGAAGATCTACAGTGGATAATTGTTGCAAGTCTCCGAGGAAAGATTGAACCTCCCACTGCTGAGGGAATTCAGTTCACCTTAAGAGAGAACAACTGGCTCGATGGACTTGCTAGGGCCATGCAGGAAGCTCTTGCCCGTATGTGTGGGCAGAGTATCAACCAGATCAAGGGTACCCACTTTGAGTTTTGTCCAAGGCATGATGCTATGGGACAACCACTAGAAGCCCCATATCACCACAAGCTGAAGACCCAATTGGACCACCTTAGCTTCATGATGTACGATCGTCAACGGGAATTGGACAATTGCCGTGACTACCCCAATCACAAGTCCGCCATCATCAAAACAAAGGATCAGACCATCGCCATGCTAGCAAAGGATCACAAGTCTCGCCGCCATCATCTCGATAAGAAGGAGCGCATCATTGCCCGTCTTAGCCACCGTATCTCGGATTTGGAGGAGACCATCCACGAGAGAGACATGCAGTTGGAGGAAAGGGAGAATGCCGGAGAATATCTTCGTGGAGACCCCTACTCCTTTCTCAGCGATGATGATGATTTTCTGGAGGATCAGGCTATGGATTTCTTCACCGATGAGGATGATTACGCCTTCATCGATGATGATGAGGATGATAAGGATGACGACTACACCGACTCCAAGGAGTAGTAGCACTTGAGCACTAGCGTAGTGAGTTGTATTCGGTCCCACTGTATCGTAGTTTCTAGAATGGTTCTTAAAACCATCTGTTTACTTTTGTTGTGGTGTGTGTTTGTATCGTGTGCTATGAATGAATGAATGAATGAAAAGCAAGTTGCTAGAAAATCCGAGTCAAAATTTAAAAACTATTCAAAGTCCCTGAACCTTAGAAATTTCCCTCTTTTCTCATGATCTATCTCAATCTTCAGATGCCACGCGGATGAAGTGGTTCATCCCCAGACCCGATGTTGCAGATCCTGCAAATGTTGGTTTCTGACCGCGAAGCCGAAAGATCCGAACGTCAAGCCAACCTAGCCACCCTTCAGCAGATAGCTCAGCTAGCCCACAACAATCAAGGCCACAGAAACCAGGATAACCATGGATCTAAGCTCAAAAATTTCCAGAACACCAACCCACCTGTTTTCACTAAGTCAGAAGAGCCCCTAGATGCAGACGATTGGTTGCAAACCATGGAAAATAACCTAGAAGTCGCCGGAGTGGAAGCCAACGAGAAAGTTCTGTTTGCCACCCACTATCTAGCCGGAGATGCAAGAGCATGGTGGAACAGCGTTCGTGCAATGACCGGAGGATGATGATGACACAGGAGGAATTCAAGGTCAAGTTCAGCAGAACCCATGTGCCACCGGGTTTGATCAAGAGAATGAGAGATGAGTTCAGAGAACTGAAGCAAGGATGGATGACCGTAGTGGAATACCGTGACAAATTCTTTTCATTAGCTAGGTATGCCCCGGATGAGATCGACACTGAAGCCAAGAAGAAGGAGAGATTCTTGAATGGTCTGCATGATGAGATGCATACGGTGTTAGTAAATATCCCTTTTGCTGATATTGAAGCCCTTGTCGACTCTGCCATCCAGATGGAAGGAAAGATCAACCAAGCCAATGAGAACCGCAAGCGTCGCATGATGCATCGACCGGAACCCATCGGACCCCAAAGTATCGCTAACCCATCTCCGAGTTTGCCACGAGAACCAATGGACCCCGATGAACCGTTCGACCTATCCCAACCGTGGAAACCCGAGGCCCGGAGGAAATCACAACAACCCCGGCAACTCTAACAATTTCAACTGTGCCCCACCTAAGTTCAACAACAACAATGCTACCGCCAACACCAACACTGCCCCGAGGACTGGAAGCAATGCTGTGCTTGTTGCAGCAAAGGACAAGTCGCAAGTGACTTGTTATGACTGTGGAAATAAGGGTCACTACTCCAATGAGTGCCCCAACAAGAAGAATGTCCCAGCCCCCAATGCAAATGCCCATTCAGCGTCGTGTTGACCAGGAAGAAGATTTGCCCAGAATTCACTCAACCATAGCAGCCATCTTTTTCTCATGCATCTTTGAAGAAGCCGTGAAGCGCCAGGGCCGTCGTCTTGGGTATGTTTTCTGTTAATTCAGTACTTGCAAGAGTGTTGTTTGATTCGGGTGCATCGCATTCATTTGTCACCGAAGAATTTGCCTGCACTAGTAAGATTCAACCAACAAAACTGAAGCATGTTATGATTGTTCAAATCCCCGGTTCAACCACCAAAGCTAGGCAAATTTGCAAAGCCGTCCCTATCTGAATCCATGGCATAGATTTTTATGCTAATCTGATAGTACTCAGAACTAAAGGTTTGGAAGTAGTACTAGGAATGGATTGGATGTCCAAACATAAAGGATTAATTGACTGTGCCAAGAAAGCCATAACCATGACCAAGATCAAGGAATATCAGTCGAGCATATATCTGAAACCTTGCCTCGTCAATTCAAGTGCAACAAGAGTATAGCCCAGCCCACAATTGACCAAGTCCGGATAGTCTATGAATACCCCGATGTATTTCCAGATGTTTTTGCCTGGTATGCCCCCAGATCGAGATATAGAGTTTATCATTGAACTAATCCCTGGAACCGGACCCATCGCCCAGAGACCATATAGTATGAACCCGTCAGAACTAGCAGAACTGAAGAAGCAATTGGATGCCATGCTGGAAATTAGATTGATTCAACCAAGTGCGTCACCATGGAGATCACCTGTCTTGTTTGTGGACAAGAAAGATGGATGTAACCGTACATGTACGGATTATCGGAAGTTGAATGATGTCACCATCAAGAACAAGTACCCGTTGCCGAAGATAGAAGACCTGTTTGACCAGTTGACTGGTGCCAAAGTGTGTTCTAAGATTGATCTTAGAATTGGCTATCATCAACTCAAGATTCACACAGAAGATATTCCAAAGACTACCTTTACCACCATATATGGATTATACGAGTATACCATCATGTCTTTTGGATTGACCAATGCCCCCGCTTATTTCATGAATCTCATGAATAAGATTTTTATGGACTTCCTGGATAAGTTTGTTGTTGTTTTCATCGATGACATTCTGATTTTTTCCAAATCAGAAGAAGAACTTGAGCTACATCTAAGGACCATTCTTGGAACCCTCAGAGAGCATCAGTTGTATGCCAAGTTTAGCAAATGTGAATTCTGGTTACAGGAGGTAGGATTCCTTGGCCATATTGTATCAGCCGGAGGAATTGCCATTGACCCTGCGAGGGTGAAAGATGTCGAAGATTGGCAAGCCCCAACCACTCAAACCCAAGTTCGTGCATTTCTCGGATTGGCGGGATATTACCGCAAGTTCGTAGAAGGATTCTCGAGTATCGCCAGACCCATGACCCAATTGCTGAAGAAGGACAAGAAGTTTGAATGGACCGACAAATGTGAAGTGAGTTTTCAAGAACTCAAGAGGAGATTGATTTCAGCCCCAATCTTAATCATGCCGGATATCACAAAGCCCTTCGACGTGTATTGTGACGCATCCAAGATCGGTCTTGGATGTGTGCTAATGCAAGAAGGCAAAGTTATATCTTATCTATCTCGACAACTGAAACAACATGAGCAGAATTACCCAACCCATGACCTCGAACTCGCAGCCGTAGTTCTAGCCCTGAAGACATGGAGGCACTACCTGATGGGAAACCGTTGTGAGAACTATTCGAATCACAAGAGCCTGAAGTATATATTCACTTAGAAGGAGCTGAATATGAGACCGAGAAGATGGATTGAGCTAATCAAGGATTACGATCTGGACATTCACTATCACCCTGGTAAAGCCAACGTGGTAGAAGATGCCCTTAGCAGATTGCTGTGCCGCTTGAACTCCATGATTTTGATGGAGCAACCAAGCTTGCACAAGGAGATGGAAGATTTTCGAATGGAATTAGTGAGTGAAGGATTTTTGTCTAGCATAGAACTTCAACCCACTTTGATCAGCTAGATCAAAGAGGCGTAGAAAGGAAATGCTAGTATCGACGGAATCAAGCGTCGTATCGGTACATGCAAAGTACCCGGATTTACCGAAGACGAAGAAGGAGTTCTGTGGTACAAAGGACGCCTTTGTGTACCAGCAGATTCTGAGTTGAAAGAAGTTATTTTGAAGGAAGCTCGTGATATTCTTTATTCTATCCACCCCGGAGGAACGAAGATGTATCAAGATTTGAA
The DNA here is from genome assembly GCA_023614405.1 of Avena insularis. Taxonomy (NCBI): domain Eukaryota; kingdom Viridiplantae; phylum Streptophyta; class Magnoliopsida; order Poales; family Poaceae; genus Avena; species Avena insularis. The sequence goes on along the minus strand of CM042693.1, from coordinate 256,282,583 downwards.
AGAGCAATTTTGGTGGCATAACATGAAGAGATAAATCGGAAGCTATATCGCCAAGTGTGATATATGTAAGCGAGTCAAGGCGGGACATCAAAGACCCGCTGGATTGTTGCAACCATTGCATATTCCAGAATGGAAATGGGATTCCGTTGGAATGGACTTTATCACCGGATTGCCTACTTCTAGTAGGGGAAATGACTCTATCTGGGTCATAGTGGACAGATTGTCCAAAGTCGCCCATTTCTTGAAGGGAATATGCCCTGAGAGGCAATAATAAAGTGTTTATTATGTGTATTCCAAGTATATGATCGATGTTTATTTTGCATGCTATAATTTTATTAATACAGAAACGTTAATACATGTGTGTTTAATAAACAAACAGAAAGTTCCTAGTTATGCCTCTCTCATAAACTAGCTCGTTGATTAACAAGATGATCAAGGTTTCCTGATCATGGACATTGGATGTTGTTAATAACGGGATCACAACATTAGTGTAATGGTGTGATGAACATTCATCCGAAGTATAGCATTACGATCAAAGTCATTGAGTTTATATTGCTATAACAACTTACGAAGTGATCCTAATCCTTAGACCATGAGATCATGTCAATCACTAACACCGGAAGAGTTTCTTGATAACATCAAACGTCACACCGTACGGTGATTATAAAGATGGATTCAGAACTAATAAAGTGTTATGTTGAGGCTCATGGATCGAGAGTGGAATTTGTTCATCCCGATGATGGATAGATATACTCTGGGCCCTCTCGGTGATATCACATTGATTAGCTTGCAAGCAAGTGATTTGATCACTAGAATGTTATATCACAGGAACAAGAAAAGAGTGCATGTCGATGCGAGATCAAACTAGGTATGGATATCGATGATCGAATCTCGGACATGTAATATATCGTGAAACAAAGGGATTAAGATACTAGCGTAAAAGGTTCCGACGATCACAAGAAAGTCATCGTTGAATGTGTGGGAGTCGGTATGGGTCTCAGATCCGCTTCGATTATTGATCCGAGATGGGTCTCGATCATGTCCGCATTATTCACGCGTAGGGTGACACACTTAAGAGACACGACATCCAATTGGAGCAAAAGTTTCATGCCGAAAGAATGAACAAGCGGGAATTTATTTCACTAGATCCTCAAACAGGTTTTGGTGAAATTGCATAAAGTGGTTATGCATGTGAAATGGAATTCTAGCAAGGGTTATTTTGAATGTTTGTCATTAAAGTAATTGACAAAATTCTGAATAAAATAAAAGAGTTTTATTTAATGAGAGTTTGCATTAAATTTGGTGGAAATTTAATGGAATTTGAGTGGACTTTTGAGTGGAGGAAATTTAAAGGGCATTTTGTGAGTGGAGTGTCCACCCACATGAATGAAGGAGGGGAGGGGGCAGCCCCCATGGCCGGTGGCCACCCCCTTGGGTGCCCCCCTCCTCCTAGAAAAGGAGCCCCCCTCCTCACTTGGCTCTCACACCTCCTCGTGAAGGGTCTCTCTCCCCCGCTAGAATTTATCCCCCATGGTCTCGGACTAGCGAGATACATGTTCCCGGTGGATATTCGGCAAGAAAGAGTTGTGCTTCCGCTGCATCGCTGGAGCGAGGAGGCGGAGGTTACTCGGTGCCTCGGACGTGTGTGTGAGCACGGATGCGCTGCTGATTTGTGGCGCTAGGACTTCCTCTCGATCTTGAGATCGGCAAGAGATCGTCTACATCAACCACGAGTTGAACTCATTAAGCTTTGTCGGTCTTCAAGGGTATGTTCTCTACAGATATACATCCGCCCGTTGTTTGTATCTAGTAGATAGATCTTGGTACATAGTTCCCATCGTAGGAAATTTTTTGTTTTCTATGCTGCGAACCCTATAGTGGTATCAGAGCCGGATCTATGCGTAGATACTTTACGGGTAGTACACATATGAGTATGTGGGCGATGATGATCATGTTGTTGCTCCTTTGTTGTAATTTTGGATATTGGTGGCATAGTGGGATGAAGCGGCCCGGACAAACTTTACATGTCCTCGCACATGAGACCCGTTCCATGCTTGACATGCAACTAGTTTGCATAAGTGGCTAGCGGGTGCCTGTCTCTCCTACTATAGTCAATATCTATTTTGCAAGCGAGTTGTCAACAATTTGATTATCCTCGTTGTGGTTCATGTTCGTAGGTAAGAACGGTTCTATCTCGAAAGCCCTAAGCCACGTAAAACTTGCAATGGAAAAATTAGAGGCGTCTAGTTTAGATTGTTGTTGGGCTAGTGTTATGATATGGTAGTGTTGTAAGTAGAAGTATGAGATGATACTCTTACAACACACATAGCGTGTAAAATCCATAGACCTTGGATTTACACATATAGGTATGATAGTGATCATACCACGATGCACATGATAGAGATCATCTGCGGGAACCATATCATTTCACTAATAAACATATGATGTTTGATAGCATCTTATATTGCTTGTTTAGCGCTTTGTTAGCATAATAAGATGATCCCTCATTTAAATATCAAGATAAGAATGTGTTCTTCCTTTAGTATGCACCGATTATGTTTTCGTCGCTCCAAGACATCACGTGATGATCGGGTGTTCTTGGATCCACGACCATATTTGGTGTAAAAAGTTACACGCGAATACTAAGGTTCTAACTTGGCGAGCCTAGCATGTATGAGACATGGCCTCGAAACACGGACGAAAGGTTAAGCATGAGTCATATAGTTGATATGATGCCCATTTGATGCTCGCCTTTGAAGCTATACCGACTCACGTGATGATCGGACTTGGTGTAGTGGATTTGGTTCATGTAATCACCAAAAAGGCACGAGGGATGTCGTTTTGAGTGGGAGTTCATTCGTAATATAGATTAGTTGAACTCAATATATCATACACTTAGTCTAAACTTTACAAATTCTGTTGTAGATGGCACCACCGCTTTTAATTTCAATGTGTTCATGGAGAAAGAGAAACTAGCAACGGTAGCAACTTTACCGAATGGGCCATGAATTTGAGGATTCTCCTCTCTGCTGCACAAAAGCAATATGTGCTAGAAGCGCCGTTAGGCCCCCCACCTTTAGATGATGCCCCTGACGAGGAGAAGAATGTCTATCAGACTCGTCAGGAGGACCACAACTTAGTTCATTGCGGCATATTGTATGGGCTAGAGCCGGAACTTCGAAAGCGCTTCGAAAACGGCAATGCATTTGATACAATGGGTGAGTTGAAAATGATTTTCGACACACATGCTGTGAGAGCTACAACGCTTGTAAAAGTTCTTTAGCTGCATGATGGAAGAGCACAGCTCCGTTAGTGAGCATGTACTCAAGATGTCGGGTTACGCCGATAAGCTTGTGTCCTTGGGAATATCGATTCCCATTGACTTAGGCATCCATCGTGTTCTGCAATCTATGCCACCTAGCTATAAGAGCTTCGTGATGAACTATAATATGCAAGGCATTAAGAAGTCTCTCACCGAGCTTCTGTCAATGCTTAAAACTGCAGAAGTGGAGATCAAAAAGGAACATCAAGTGTTGATGATCAATAGGAACACTGGTTTCAAGAAAGACAAGAAGGGAAAACGGAAGGGAAGTAAGGGCGGCAAGCCTGTTGCCGCGCCTGAAAAGAAACCCCGAGTTGGACCTAAGTCTGATTCCGAGTGCTACTATTGTAAGGGACCGCCATTGGAAGCCCCCAAGTATCTGGCGCATAAGAAGGCCGGCAAGGCAAACAAAGGTATATATGATATACATGTTATTGATGTGTACTTGACTAGTGCTCGTAGTAGCACCTGGGTATTTGATACCGGTTCAGTTGCTAATATTTGTAACTCGAATCAGGGGCTGCGGAACAAGCGACCGCTAGCAAGGGGTGAGGTCAAGATGCGTGTCGGCAATGGATCAAGCGTTGATGTGATCGCCGTCGGAACGCTGCCTCTCCACTTGCCGTCGGGATTAGTTATAAACTTGAATAAATGTTATCTGGTGCCTTGCGAGCATGAACATTGTATCTGGATCATGTTTGATGCGAAGTGGTTATTCATTTAAATCCGAGAACAATGGTTGTTCCATTTATATGAATGAAATCTTTTATGGTCATGCACCGATGATGAATGGTTTATTTCTATTAGATCTCGATGATAATGTTACACATATTCATAATGTTGATGCTAAAAGGATTAAACTTAATGATGATATATCCGCATATATGTGGCACTGCCGTCTAGGTCATATTGGCGTTAAACGCATGAAGAAGCTCCATTCGGATGGACTTTTGGAATCACTTGATTATGAATCATTTGATACATGTGAGCCATGCCTTATGGGCAAGATGACTAGAACGCCGTTTTCCGGTTCAATGGAACGGGCGACAGATTTATTGGAAATCATACATTCTGATGTATGTGGTCCAATGAGTGTGTCGGCGCGAGGTGGATATCGTTATTTTGTTACTTTCACGGATGATTTGAGTAGATACGGTTATATCTACTTGATGAAACACAAGTCTGAAACCTTTGAAAAGTTCAAGGAATTTCAGAATGAAGTGGAAAATCATCGTAATAGAAAGATCAAATTTCTACGGTCCGACCATGGAGGTGAGTATCTAAGTTACGAGTTTAGCACTCACATGAAAGAGTGTGGAATTGTTTCACAACTCACACCGCCGGAACACCACAATAAAATGGTGTTGGAACGTCGTAATCGTACTTTATTAGATATGGTTTGATCTATGATGTCTCTGACGGACTTGCCGTTGTCATTTTGGGGTTATGCACTAGAAACTGCTGCATTCACTTTAAATCGGGCACCATCTAAATCCGTTGAAAAGACACCGTATGAATTGTGGTTTGGAAACAAACCTAAGCTGTCATTTCTTAAAGTTTGGGGATGTGATGTTTATGTGAAGAAACTTCAACCAGATAAACTCGAACCCAAAGCGGAAAAATGCGTCTTCATAGGATACCCTAAAGAAACTATTGGGTATTCCTTCTATCACAGATCCGAGGGCAAGGTTTTTGTTGCCAAGAATGGATCCTTTCTAGAGAAAGAGTTTCTCGCGAAAGGTGTGAGTAGTCGGAAGGTAGAACTCGAAGAGGTTGTGGAACCTTCTCTTTAAAGTATGGCGAGTAGCGCAGCGCCGGAAGTTGTTCCGGAGTTGGCTCCACCTATTGAAGAGGGAACTAATGATAATGATCATGAAACTCCGAAAGAGAGTACTACCGAACCTCGCAGGTCAAATAGGACGCGTGCAGCTCCCGAGCTGTACGGAAATCCTGTCATGAATTTCATGGTTGATGAAAATGATGACCCTGCGACGTATGAAGAAGCGATGATGAGCCCGGATTCCAACAAATGGTTAGAAGCCATGAAATCCGATATGGAATCCATGTATGAAAATCAAGTTTGGAACTTGGTGGAATTACCTCACGACCGAAAGGCCGTGGAGAACAAATGGATTTTCAAAAGGAAAACTGATGCTGATGGTAATGTGACCGTCTATAAAGCTCGACTTGTTGCAAAGGGGTTTCGACAAATTCAAGGAGTTGACTACGATGAGACATTCTCTCCCGTAGCGATGCTAAAGTCAGTTAGGGTTATGTTAGCAATTGCTGCATATTTCGATTATGAGATATGGCAGATGGATGTCAAAACCGCGTTTCTCAATGGTAATATTGAAGAAGAGTTGTATATGATACAACCAAAGGGTTTTGTCGATCCTAAGGATGCTAACAAGGTGTGCAAGCTTCAGCGATCCATCTATGGATTGAAGCAAGCATCACACGGTTGGAATCTCCGCTTTGATGAGGTGATCCAAGAGTTTGGATGTGTCCAAACTTATGGAGAAGCCTATTTACAAGAAAGTGAGTGGGAGCAATGTGGCATTTCTGATATTATATGTGGATGACATATTATTGATCGGAAATGATATAGATCTTTTAAACAGTGTTAAAAGTTATCTAAACAACAAATTTTCAATGAAGGACCTAGGTGAAGCGTCATACATATTAGGCATAAAGATCTATAGAGATAGATCTAGGCGCCTAATAGGGCTATCGCAAAGTACATACCTTGATAAGATTTTAAAGAAGTTTAAAATGGACGGAAGTAAGAAGGGGTTCTTACCTATGTTGCAAGGCAAGACATTGAGTAAGACTCAAAGTCCGGCTTCGGCGGAAGAAAGAGAGATAATGGACAAAGTCCCCTATGCTTCAGCCATAGGCTCTATAATGTACGCCATGCTATGTACAAGACCGGATGTGGCACATGCTATTAGTTTGACTAGTAGGTACCAATCGGATCCGTTTGAACACTGGATAGCGGTCAAGAATATCCTTAAGTACTTACGAAGAACTAAGGATATGTTTCTTGTATACGGAGGTGAAGAAGAGCTCGTCGCTAAGTGTTATGTCGACGCTAGCTTTGACACCGATCCGGATGACTCTAAGTCTCAATCCGGATACGTATTTCTCATGAATGGCGGAGCGGTTAGTTGGAGGAGCTCCAAACAACCTGTGGTAGCGGTATCAACAACGGAGGCCGAATATGTTGCTGCTTCAGAAGCAGCTCAGGAAGCAGTTTGGATGAAGGAGTTCATATCTGAACTAGGAGTGGTGGCAAACGCGTTGGACCCAATGGTGATATATTGTGACAACAATGGTTCCATTGCCAATGCCAAAGAGCCAAGGTCTCACAAGCATTCCAAGCATATTAAGCGCCGGTTTCACTCCATCCGCGAGCATGTCAAGGATGGAGATATAAAGATTTGTAAAGTACATACGGATCTCAATGTAGCAGATCCATTGACTAAAACTCTCCATAGAGCAAAACATGATCAACACCAGAACTCAATGGGTGTTAGATTTATCACCATGTAACTAGATTATTGTCTCTGGTGCAAGTGGGAGACTGAAGGGAATATGCCCTGAGAGGCAATAATAAAGTGTTTATTATGTGTATTCCAAGTATATGATAGATGTTTATTTTGCATGCTATAATTTTATTAATACGGAAACGTTAATACATGTGTGTTTAATAAACAAACAGAAAGTTCCTAGTTATGCCTCTCTCATAAACTAGCTCGTTGATTAACAAGATGATCAAGGTTTCCTGATCATGGACATTGGATGATGTTAATAACGGGATCACAACATTAGTGTAATGGTGTGATGAACATTCATCCGAAGTATAGCATTACGATCAAAGTCATTGAGTTTATATTGCTATAACAACTTACGAGGTGATCCTAATCCTTAGACCATGAGATCATGTCAATCACTAACACCAGAAGAGTTTCTTGATAACATCAAACGTCACACCGTAACAGGGTGATTATAAAGATGGATTCAGAACTAATAAAGTGTTATGTTTAGGCTCATGGATCGAGAGTGGAATTTTTTCATCCCGATGACGGATAGATATACTCTGGGCCCTCTCGGTGATATCACATTGATTAGCTTGCAAGCAAGTGATTTGATCACTAGAATGTTATATCACAGGAACAAGAAAAGAGTGCATGTCGGTAACGAGATCAAACTAGGTATGGAGATACCGATGATTGAATCTCGGACATGTAATATATCGTGAAACAAAGGGATTAAGATACTAGAGTAAAAGGTTCCGACGATCACAAGAAAGTCATCGTTGAATGTGTGGAGTCGAGATGGGTCTCCAGATCCCGCTTCTGATTATTGATCCGAGAGGGGTCTCGATCATGTCCGCATTATTCACGAACCGTAGGGTGACACACTTAAGATACACCGACATCCAATTGGAGCAAAAGTTTCATGCCGAAAGAATGAACAAGCGCAGGAATTTATTTCACTAGATACCGAAACAGGTTTTCGGGTGAAATTGCATAAAGTGGTTATGCATGTGAAATGGAATTCTAGCAAGGGGTTATTTGTGAATGTTTGTCATTAAAGTAATTGACAAAATTCTGAATAAAATAAAAGAGTTTTATTTAATGAGAGTTTGCATTAAATTTGGTGGAAATTTAATGGGAATTTGAGTGGACTTTTGAGTGGAGGAAATTTAAAGGGCATTTTGTGAGTGGAGTGTCCACCCACATGAATGAAGGAGGGGAGGGGGCAGCCCCCATGGCCGGGCCCACCCCTTGGGTTCCCCCTCCTCCTATAAAAGGAGCCCCCCTCCTCACTTGTCTCTCACACCTCCTCGTGAAGGATCTCTCTCCCCCTCTAGAATTTATCCCCATGGTCTCGGACTAGCGAGATACATGTTCCCGGTGGCTATTCGGCAAGAAAGAGTTGTGCTTCTGCATCGCTGGAGCGAGGAGGCGGAGGTTGCTCGGTGCCTCGAGCACGGATGCGCTGCTGATTTGCGGCGCTAGGACTTCCTCTCGATCTTGAGATCGGCAAGAGATCGTCTACATCAACCACGAGTTGAACTCGTTAAGCTTTGTCGGTCTTCAAGGGTATGTTCTCTACGGATATACATCCGCCCGTTGTTTGTATCTAGTAGATAGATCTTGGTACATAGTTCCCATCGTAGGAAATTTTTTGTTTTCTATGCTGCGAACCCTACATTTCTTACCCGTCAAGACCACCTATCAGAGTTCGAAGCTAGCGGAGTTATACATCACTAGAATCGTCACTTTGCATGGAGTCCCTAAGAACATCGTATCGGATCGAGGAACTCAGTTTACCTCGAGATTCTGGAAGAAAGTCCAAGAAGGTTTAGAAACCCGCCTAGATTTCAGCACAGCTTATCACCCTCAGACCGATGGAAAAACTGAGCGAGTAAATCAAATACTCAAATATATGCTGAGAGCCTGTGTGTTAGAATATGGATCTAAGTGGGAAGATTGCCTGCCGTTTGCAGAATTTTCATACAACAACAGTTATCAAGCCAGTTTGCAAATGGCCCCATTTGAATTCATGTACGAAAGAAAGTGTCGCACCCCTTTGAACTGGTCGGAAGTAGGAGAGAGTCAGATTTTCGGACCTGAGATCCTATGAGAAGCAGAAGAGAAGGTTCACAAGATTCGTCAGCACCTCAAGACAGCCCAGTCCCGACAGAAGAGTTACGCCGACAAGAGACGTAGAGACATCGGCTTCAACATAGGAGATTTTGTGTATCTGAAAGTGTCGCCATTGAAGGGAATGCAGCGTTTCCAACTCAAAGGAAAGTTAGCCCCCAGATATATCGGACCCTTCAAAATTCTGAACCGTCGAGGAGAAGTGTCGTATCAATTGGAACTACCCGAAGAGATGTCAGCCGTGCACAATGTGTTCCATATCTCATTACTTCGCAAGTGCCTCCAAGTTCCAGAGAAGACTGAAGTGTTCAAGAATATTGATCACAGGACCATAGAAATCAACGATGACCTGACCTATCCTGAAGTACCCATCCGTATTTTGGAAGAAGCTTTCCGAACTACCAGAACCCGAAGCATCAAGTTTCTCAAGATTCAGTGGAGTAACCACACAGAAGAGGAAGCTACCTGGGAGCAAGAAGATCACATCAGGACGGACTTTCCCGATCTCTTCAAATCCTAGGTAATCTTTTTCGTCCTTTTTCAAATCTCGGGACGAGATTTTGTTTAAGGGGGGAAGGTTTGTAACATCCCAAAAATATTGAACTAGAATCATCAAACTCTAATCACCAAATTTAGGGTTAACAAAAACTTTTCCAATTAAAATATGAAAGCATTCATATGTGTGTGCATTTAAATTTGGATTCTTTTGAATTGACATGATTATGTGTTTCTTTGCTTGTAAAATGATTCTTAGGTGAAATAAACATCATCTAAACAATCCCCAAACTTTTCCCAAAGACAAACAAATCAAAACAAACAAATTAAGTGAATGGTCACTTTGGCCAATTTAACTCCCATGCCTACTTTGGCTATCTCTAACTTTCAGAACTTAACAGAAACATGTATGGATCTTTGCACCCCTTGATAGTACTCATAACAAGGTACCAAGACCCACTTTGTGATCATCCAAAAACATTCAAATGCTTAGTTTAAATGACAGTTTAAAATTGAATCTATTTCATATGGGAAGATCCCACTCTTTCAAAAACCACTCAAACCAACTCAATTTTCAAAACCCAAGCATCCACATACTCCCCAGTACATGCCTAGCACACCCACCAAAAATAATTTCAAAATTCAAAACTTGAATTCATGCGGCCATTTCATCAAACAGCTTGCAAATACAAATCAAACAAAATCAAAACACTATGTTGAGCAGTGTTTTGGGCCTAACTGGTTCCCTCTCTAGCTCACAGCAACCTCAGTAGATCATCTAGCAAACTTAACTAAGCTCTAGCCTCACTGTAAACTCGCCAATGTCATCAATGGTGAACAGCCCGAGAGCACCCATGTCACCCCAGTGTGGACAGCAAGCTAGGAGAAGAACTAGCCGTGCCAACCTTGTCTGGGAGGTAGCCCATGCTTCACCGCCCCTCTCGACCAGCTCCCCTGCAGACAAAGAACTGAACCGCCAGAACGCTGCCGTGCTGCTGTCGACCATGCCGAAGTGCACCGCAGAGCACGCGCCGTTCCCACACAACCCGACCACCTCGAGCCCTTGCTGCCCGCCAGCATGCACCCCACCGTCCCAGGAGACCGCCAGACATGCCCATTTCACCGCCCGTACCCCATAGCCACCGCTCGCCGCAGAGTTTGCCGCCTCTGTCTCGCAGAGCATCGCGCGTTCTCGACCGTTTGCCACCACCCCTACAAGCGCATTCAAACCTTAGAGCATCGCCAGGAGACCACCGATCGATCGCCACCCTCGGCCATGCCTTTAGCAGCCCGTAGCCGTGTCGCCACTGTCGCCTGCCCATCCCTCTCGGTCTCGCCGTCGAGCCTATAAAAGGAGGCCACCCCCAGCCGATTGAAGCACACCATTTCACTCCCCTCACCTCACTGATCGTTCCACCCCGTAGCCGGAGCAAGGCGAGCAGCGCATCGCCGGAATTGCGCCGAAGCAGGCCGCCTCTGGAGAAGAAGGGCGCGTCGATTTCGTCCACCCCAGGAGCTGCCGAGACCACCCCTGAGTTCGCCGTCGTCGAATTCGTCGTTCGCCTGCATTGCCGACCTTCGCCTGAGCCCCGGTGAGCCCCAAACGACCCCCACTGAGCCGCTAGGGTTCGAGCTCACCGGTGACTAGTTCATCGTCGACGACCCTCAGCTGTCGATCTTCATTCTAATCCAACGCACCACATTGCCCCATACCGCTTCGCGTGTTAAGAGTCACTGACCAAGACCATACATCGATTGCCCCAAGCACTGGAGTGACACTGGGCCGGCCCGTTAACCTTTCCCGCGCAGCCCACTTGTTTGAATTTAGATTTTCTATTTAGATTCAAACTCAGTTCTGTACCTAGTTTCAAAAATCAACCCAGCTCGATTCAGTGAACCAAATTGAATGAAACCAATTTTGTTAGAAAGATATTAAAATGCTTAATCCAAGACCGTTGGATTCAAATCATTTGAATCTATAGATCAACCTTGGTAACAATAACAAGGCAGAAGCTTTTATGCATTCAAACATTTTTCAAATTTAAACTATAATAGCTTTTGTGTTGACTCCAACTCTCAAAAATCACATTTGATCATACCTTTCAGAACATATAAAAACATATGGGTTTACTTACAGAAATAATGTTCAAGTAATAAAAGAATGCCACATAGACATTTCTAGTCACTTTATTTAATTGAAATAAAAGGTTAAACCTTATTAAATAGTGACACCACTTTAAATCACATTCCCATGTACTGAAATATGTGGTGATGACATGTGTCAACATGATCCCATGTTTGGTTTGGAGAATTTTAAATCTTAAGTAGTTTTTCAATGAGTAGAAATTACTTTTCTAAAAATAAAAGAAATAAGACAAAGCTTTAATCTTGTAATATTAGTGATGATGCTAGATCATCTATATAACCGTTGTGTCTGATGATTGAAAGTAGTTAAGTATTGTTTGGTGATTGTGTACCTCGTATTTATTCATAGACGCTAGTACCGACCAAGGATACGAGGAGGAAGGAGGATACTACGAACAAGAAGCCGAGGAGAACTTCAACCACTGCTCTGCACAGGGCAAGCCAATACTTGCAAGCTATTAAATTAGCAAGCCAATACTTGCAAGCCTAATACTACTAGTTAAATGTGCAAGCTAAAACTTGCAATTATGAAAGTTATATAACCTATGCAATGCACTAAGCATGCTTGGTTAGACACATTTGAGGATACCAAATCCTAGTTTTACTTGCAAGCTTCTACTTTATTTCTTTATCAAAGCTCTTACTTAGAGTTTACTTGAGTAAATTGTAGATACTAGAAAGATAATTGAAGGTTGCATAAAGAGAATTAAATTTGGCCTAAGCTAGATATTCTTGATGTCATCCTAAGGCATGAGATTGAAATTAGTTAAACTCCACTAGTTTACCACCCCTCATTCGTATTCACTCCCATTTGTAGATGCTAGTGCTAAGCATAAAACTTGATCAACTTTAGCTGGGAATACTTGGTGAAAATGGTTATGAAAACTTGGAATGATGGATCATTCTATTGAGATGTTTTGACATGTGTTTCCGAACACCAGATGATTTTGGTGATGAAAATATTGAGGCATGAGCCTTAGACCTTTATAAAACAGATGGTTGTCTGGATGCGATACCATTCCAATTTTACCGTACAACCACAATACCCGAGAATTGGGTAGGGCTTGACTGGAAATTTATATACCTTAGTATTGGTTCCCTCACGACCAAGGTCTGAGCTGAGGCTACCTTGTGAAGATTATCCACCTGTGTAGTACCCAAGATGACAGTTGGTCATGGTTGGGAGGCCAAACTCACAGGAGAGGTGCTTATACTAGGGCATGTAATTGAAAGGTTAGGATTGATTATCCGCATACTGAGTATGGTGAATTCAGGATTTGTTCCTGATGGATGTATCGAATGTTGTGGTGAAAGTGTACAATCTCTACAGAGTGTCAAACTATTCGAATAGCCACATCCGCGGTTATGGACAGTTGGAGTGGCCATACTGTTCCCCGTCAGATGTTTTCAAAATGAATTGTGAAATGAAATGAGATTTTGACTTGACCACAACAGAGTTGTGATATGAAATACAAGTTCCCACTTAGGTATTATAAAATTTCAACTAGCTTTTCTTGCTTCTGAACTTAGTAGAGGTAAATCTGGCTTTTTGTAAAACAGCCATAGAGCTTACTGTCCTACTACCAAAAACCCCCTTCACTTGTTAGTATTAGTTTGCGAGTACTTAAAGAGTACTCATGGCTTTGTCCCTGGCTATTCCCGTGGCCAGACTATGAAGAGGAGTACCAGGAGGATGGACCCTAGGAAGGTTACGACAACTAGGATCATCTCCCATCGTTAGCATTGCCTGTGACCCCGAAGATGGAGCTTCGCCTACGCTACCGTTATTATTACGTTATTCCGCTGCTTGAGTTGTATTAAGAACTGGATCATGAGATCCTTATTTGTGTAAGACCTTATGTATGGTTTGTAATGGATGATGTACTGTGGTATCCAATTCTATTATGTCTCGCAAAAATGGTAATCCTGGGATTGCGATGTATGGCATAACAGGCATCTGGGATTAAAAATCTTGGTGTTGACACAAATGGCCCCATTTAAATTCATGTATGGAAGGAAGTGTCGCACCCCTTTGAATTGGTCGGAAGTAGGAGAGAGTCAAATTTTTGGACCCGACATCCTACGAGAAGCAGAAGAGAAGGTTCACAAGATTTGTGAGCACCTCAAGACCGCCCAGTCAAGACAGAAGAGTTACACCGATAAGAGACGTCGAGACCTCGATTTTAATATCGAAGATTTTGTGTACCTTAAAGTGTCGCCGTAGAAAGGAATGCAGCATTTCCAGCTGAAAGGAAAGTTAGCCCCTAGATATATCGGACCCTTCAAGATTCTGAATCGTCGAGGAGAAGTATCATATCAATTGGAACTGCCAAAATAAATGTCAGCAATGCACAATGTGTTCCATATATCGTTACTTCGCAAATGCCTTGAAGTTCCGGAGAAGACTGAAGTTTTCAAGAACATTGATCACCAGACCATAGAGATCAACGATGACCTGACCTATCTCGAAGTACCCATCCGTATTTTGGAATAAGCTTTCAGAACCACCAAGACCCAAAGCATCAAGTTTCTCAAGATTCAGTGGAGCAACCACACTAAAGAAGAAGCTACCTGGGAGCTTGAAGATCACATCAGGACGGAGTTTCCCGATCTCTTTAAATCCTAGGTAATCTTTTTTTCTTCCTTTTTCAAATCTCGGGATGAGATTTTGTTTAAGGGGGGAAGGTTTGTAACATCCCAAAAATATAACACAAGGATCATCAAACTCTAATGACTAAAATTAGGGTTAACAAAAACTTTGATTAATTTAAAATCATATGAATGCATGTGTGAATGAGATGATTTGATAAATGCATGAATGAACTTGTGTGATTAACCTAAATAGCAAGGAATGGTTTAAAGATGAAAATAACATTATATAAAACATTTCCATGCAGAAACAAAACAAGAGAAAATAAAAAACAAATAAAATAAAGCAAATGGTCATTTTTGCCAATCTTGCTCACTAGGTCACTTTGAGTGTTTGTAGTTCAAGATTTCAAACAGAAACTTTTCCAACTATTTTCACCCCTTGCTTGAACAAGTAAAAGTAAATCAAAGCCCACCTTTCAAACTTGCAGAAACATTTGGCAGCCTCACTCAAAGAACAATTCAAAATTGAATCTTTATCATATGTGAAGATCACACATTTTCAAAACCCAACCAAACCAGTGCCCCTTGACTAATCCAACTAACCAGAAACTCCCTAGTATGTGCCTAGCAAACCCAGCAAGTTTGAATCCAAAATTCAAATTTAAAGTTCTTGCGGCCATTTCATCAAACACCTTGCAGATACAAATCAAACAAACATCAAACACTATAGTGTGCAGTAAAATTGGCCTAACTTGTTCCCTCTATAGCTCACTCTACACTCTCAGTAGATGATCAAAGTAATCTAACTAGCTTTAGCACCACTGTGAGCAAGCCTAGCCATTAATGCCAAGCATGCCGAGAGCACCATTGCCACCCCATTGTCGCCAGCGAGCTAGAGGCCGCACTAGCCTCGCCAACCTTGTCTAGGACATGCATCACCTTCCACCGCCACCCACTGTCCCAGCCCCGAGCAATGACAACACCTGGACCACAGGACATGCCCATGCCAAACTCCTCTGCAACCATGCCGAGAGCGCGCCAGTGCGCCACGCTCGACCAGCACCCACAGACCACGCGCCTCCCTTGCCGCTTGCAGGGATGATCACCAGCATCCCAGCACCCCGCCAGACATGCCCGTTCGCCGCCGCGCGGACCACGAGCGCTGTGCGACATTAAAACCGTTTTCGGACCCGTCTAGAGCATCAGCGTGTTCTGACCGATCAGCACCGCCCCACGCCTCGCCACCGCGCCGTTGAGATTTGCCAGGGAGCACAGCACTGCCCCCTACCGTTGCCCATGCCAGTAGCCCTCTGTGCCGTCGACCACGATGAGCTCAGCCCGCGCCCGTCGGTCCCCTTCCGCCACTATAAATAGAGGCCTCCACCGCTCGTTTTAGCCACACCAGTTCACTCCCCTCTTACCCAGAACCACCCCACCTCACTCCCAGAGGAAGGCGAGCAGCGCATCACCGGAATTTGGCCGGAGCCCGCTGCTGCTGGAAAAGAAGGGAGCCGTCGATTGGAGCCGCCCCAGGAGAAGCTGCCGGTACCAGGAGAACCACCGCCGTCGACTTTGTCATTCGCCCCTGTCGCCGACCCTCGCCTGAGCCCCGGTGAGCCTCCCACGACCCCACCTGCCGCGCTAGGGTTCTGTCTCGCCGGCGGTGCTCGACGTGGACGATGAACTGTAGTCATTCGATTAGAGTTAGATCGTGCGGTTTGCATTGCCCAGTACCGATTCGCCCCTCCCCGTCTCACTGACGTGTGGGGACAACCACTTGACCAGCCCGTGTATGCGTTTTGTGTAGTGGGCCGGCCCAGTAAAGCATCCCGCGTGACCCAACAATTCAAATTAAGCTTTATTCATTTAATTTCAAACATAGTTATGTACCTAGATTCAAAAATCCACCCAGCTCGATTCACTGAACCAAAAGGCATGAAACCAATTTTGTTAGAAAGGTACTGAAATGCTTAATCCAAGCCCGTTGGATTCAAACCATTTGGAGTTATAGATCAACCATGGTAAAAACAACAAGGCAGAAGCTTTTCTGCATTCAAACATTTTTCAAAATTCAACCATAAAAGCTTTTGAGTTGATTCCAACTCTCAAAAATCACATTTGATCATACCTTTCAGAATATATAAGAACATATGGGTTTACTTGCAGAAATAATGTTCAAGTAATAAAAGAATGCCACATAGGCATTTCTAGTCACTTTATTTAATTAAAATAAAAAGGTTAAACCTTATTAAATTGTGACACCACTTTAAATCACATTCCCATGTACTGAAATATGTGGTGATGACATGTGTCAACATGATACCATGTTTGAGTTGGATAATATTAAATCTTAAGTATTTTTTCAATGAGTATAAATTACTTTTCTCAAATAAAATAAATAAGACAAGTGCTTTAATCCTTGTGATAATAGTGATGATGCTAGATCATCTAGTGTGACTTTTTGTGTGATGATTAAAAATAGTTAAGTATTGTTTGGTGATTGTGTACCTCGTATTTATTTATAGACGTTAGTACCAACCAAGGATACGAGGAGGAAGGAGGATACTACGAGGAAGAAGCCGAGGAAAACTTCAACCACTGCTCTGCTCAAGGCAAGCTATTAACTTAGCAAGCTAACCCTTGCAAATTATGAAAGCCAGTACTTGCTTGTTACTATGACAACTATATGCCTTAAGCATATGTGATCATACCCACTTGATAACCCAATCCTAGTTTTACTTGCAAGCTTAATACTTTATTTTCTTTATTAAAGCTTTCTCTTAGAGTTTACATGGTGACTTGTAGATTCTAGAAAGATAACTAAAGGTAGCTTAAAGAGCATAAAATTTGGCCTAAGTTAGATAATCTTGATGTCATCCTAAGGCATGAGATTGAACTTAGCAAATCCCCACTTGCTTACCAGCCCTCATTAGTATTTACCACCACTTGTAGATGCTAGTGCTAAGTATAAAACATTATCAACTTTAGATGGGAATACTTGGTGAAAATGGTCATGAAAACCTTAGAATGATGAGTCATTCTACTGAAATGTTTTGACATGTGTTTCCGAACACCAGATGATTTTGATGATGAAAATGTTGAGGCATGAGCCTTAGCCCTTTATAAAACTGATGGTTGTCTGGATGCAATACCATTCCAATTTTACCGTACAACCACAATACCCGAAATTTGGGTAGGGCTTGACTGGAAATTTATATACCTTAGTATGGGTTCCCTCGCGGCCAAGGTTTGAGCTGAGGCTACCTTGTGAAGATTGTCCACCTGTGGAGTACCCAAGATGACAGTTGGTCATGGTTGGGAGGCCAAACTCACAGGAGAGGTGCCTATACTAGGGCATGTAATTGAAAGGTTAGGATTGATTATCCGCATACTGAGTATGGTGAATTCAGGATTGTTCCTGATGGATGTATCGAATGTTGTGGTGAAAGTATACAATCTCTGCAGAGTGTCAAACTATTCGAATAGCCGCGTCCGCGGTTATGGACAGTTGGAGTGGCCATACTGTTCCCCTGTTAGATGTTTTCTAAATGACTTGTGAAATGAATTATGACTTTGACTTGACCACAACAGAGTTGTGATATGAAATTCAAATTCCCACTTAGGTATTATAAAACTTTCAACTAGTTTTATTTGCTTCTGAACTTAGTAGAGGTAAATCTGGATTTTTTGCAAAACAACCTTAGAGCCTAGTGTCCTACTACAAAACCCCCCCTTAACTTGTTAATATTAGTTTGCGAGTACTTAAAGAATACTCATGGCTTTGTCCCTGGCTATTCCCGTGGCCAGACTATGAAGAGGAGTATCAGGATGATGGACTGCAGGAAGGTTACGACAACTAGGATCATCTCCGATCGTCTGCATTGCCTGTGACCCTGAAGATGGAGTTTCGCCTATGCTATCGTTACTATTATGTTATTCCGCTGCTTGAGTTGTATTAAGAACTGGATCATGAGATCCTTATTTGTGTAAGACATTATGTATGGTTTATAATGGATGATGTGCTGTGATATCCAAATCTGTTATGTCTTGCAAAAATGGTAATCCTGGGATTGCGATGTATGGCATAACAGGCATCTGGGATTAAAAATTCGGGTGTTGACACAATTTAAGATGAAGTACACAGAAACAAAGGTTATTATTACGTCGTCATTCCAGAGATAACATAGTATTTTACAACTCCATAGCCAAAGGCTAGAGCAAGAGTTCAACTTAACAAAATAAAGTAAAGTCTTCATCTTCATGTGCCACAGGCAAACATGTTGAGTGTAGACTCATAACCCTAATCCTCATCAGAGTAACCTGCAACATCACAAGTTACAGCCACAGTGGGTCAATACATTGGAATAGTATTGGCAAGTGATACCTTAGTAGAATAATAGTTTCTAGCTTCTATATGAATTTGGCTAAGTGTAGCTTAGGCTTGCTTTGCTCAAAATAGGTTTTACCTATTAGTTGAAAACACTAAGTTTTTGTTTCACAAAAACTCCCAAGGAACCACCAATAGACATTGGTGGACCTTCACCCTTGTTCAACCACAAGTTTTTAACTTAGAAATTGGGATGAGGAGATCCTTGATAGCTTCAGTGTCTTGATGCTCAATTGTCCATTGCCGGGGACACGGCTAAGTACTTAGATTTTTCCTTCTAGAGAGGTGGTGCACTTTCCCCACAAGACTTGACATTCATCAAGACGAGACCTTTCAGAAGCCTTCCCTTAGACTAAATGGATGCGTTCCAACCTGTCACCCTACCACCAGCTGTCCAAATGGCTAAGTTATTGCAACCTATATGATCAAGGCAGAGCCCATATGCCATGTGGTTGCAGTAGAAGCTTCTAAACACTAAGCACCTCAAATCCCTTTGTTCCTGGGTGGATTTCCACAAGTGTGATACACAAGGTAAACCATAGACATGGGCCTTGTGTAACCACTCAACACAAACCATCATACCATTCCACTCAGGTGATTCATTCACTTAGTTGTTTTTATAAAGCAAAAACACAAGTCAAAAGACTTAGCAAAATTTTCCATAGCATTAATATATTCCACCCTTGTTTGCTACTATCTAGGCTAAGCATGGTAATATAGCAAGTATCTTAACTTAGAGAAAATTCTAACAAGTCTACAACTACTAGGATTTCCCAAACATAGCATATAGATACTTAGAAAAAATATCATGTAAGCCCTATACAAAAATATCACTAATGCATAGTCAAAATATTGGGACAAAAATATGAAGCACCACTTGCCTTGGTAGTTGGGGGAGTAGCAACAATCCTCACAATCACAATCACCACTAGCACCAAAATCTACACATAAAATGATAGCACCAAATTTATATTCCAAACAAATCAAGAAAAAATATATGAATGCATGCAATGCTATGTGATGTTTTTTATTAAACCAAAACAAGACAATAAAACAATACTAAACATTAAACTAAACTTTTATAGACTAAATAGACTCAAAATAGCCTTTAAAACATTTTCTAAATAATTTTTATACCCAAAATAAGCCTACAAATGTCTCTGCATAAAATTCTATTTTAATAGAGAAAAAATACAAAACCAAGTCTACAGATGTGTAGGATTTAATTTTGTGATTCCATTGATATATTATTTGCATTTTTTGGATAAACAGAACAAAAGTGGACGCATATGATTGGCGCGTACCGGTTTGCACTGGATCACGCATCCGCATCGTTAGATCTAACTAAATTCTGTGGCTCAGATCTGCTCGTACCCCTTCGTTCTATTTCTAATCTTAACCACTGGATCCAGATCCGATGGACCAGATCCACTTGACCAGAAACTGGCGGCGCGAATGGCACTGGCGGCGGTGGCGCTATTGGCGGCGATGGTCCAGCGAATACAGAGGGGGATGGGGGTTGCGATGTTGCTTACCAGACTCGCGAGAGCACGAGGAAGCTCTACGTGTCGCACGTGTGGGCGGGGGCGTGCTGTAGATGTCGCTAGGGCTCATCGGAGTTGTGCTGAGCGTCGGGTGCTCACTACTGGATACAGAGGCGACGACCTAGGTCACCATAGGGCAAACGCAAGGCATCAGTAGCTGCACAAGGACACGGCGAACACGCTCTTATGAAGCATAGGTCGAGGGGCGCTCAGGAATTACCAGGATTTCTCGTCGAAGTTGAGCGGCGCCTCGGTTGCTTGCAGGGGTGGACGGGGACGGCGACCTGGGGTGATGTAGGATAAACCAGAGGTGTCAGTAGGTGAGCAAGGACAAGAGGGGCACACTCATGTGAACGAGAGACATGGGGGCGCTCGAGGCTCGCCGGAATAGCTCACCGGAATTCGTCGGGCAGCGGCGGTTCGAGCTGCAATACAGGCATCCTGGGGGCGTTCTGGTGCTGATAGTTGAGGGGAAATGACCGCAGAGGAGAGGTGGTTAAGTAGCCAGAAGGGGCGAGGGAATTACACAGGGAATCAATGCCAATTAAGCGAGAATCAAACGCGGTGTTTCTAGAAAAACGACGGTGGCGATGGGGTCTGCGTGCGTGAGGGTGGGGAAGAAGATGCTGACCTGGCTTGGGCCCAGTGGCAGCGACAATGGGGCAGGGCGGGTGCGGGTGAGAGAGAAGGGCTTTCCCGGGTGGGATTAGTGGGCTGGTTCTAGGACTGGGCCAAAATGGCAGCGCTGGCCCTTTTCTATTTCTTTTCTCCTTTTCTATTTCTGATTTGATTTTCTAAATCCAATTTCAAACCAAATTCCAATGAGTTTGATTTCAAACTTTCTCTGGATTTTTGTAGTGTGAACCAAGCACATAATTGTGTATAGAACACTACTGTTTAATCCAAGATACATTGATTCATTCAAAAATAAAATAAAACCATGCCTTATTTGAATATATCTATTAGGCATATGAATGGTTTTAGGTTTGAATCTTGTTTTGAAAATTTGTGTGAGCTTTGTGTTCACCTTTTGAAAACCCTCTTGATCAAAACAAGGTATGTTTGAAAGCAAAATGGAACCATTGCCTCTCTAGCTTAAAATAATAGGCATATAAATGGTTTCTGATTTTGAAATCTTGTTTGAAACAACTCAAATGCTTATGAATTCATGAATGATATGCAAGCTTTATAAATTATGATTTTGGGCTGTTACACTCATGCATAATTTCCCTGTAAAGCTCATAAGGAATAGCACTAGAACTAGCAGCAATATCACATAAACCATAGTATCAATGATCACCAATTTTAACAGAGAGCACAGGAACACTAGCTTTTCTAGCCTTACTAGGATGAGAGATAATATTAGAAGCGTCTTTAGAGAAGACAATATAATCATCCTCTATATTTCTAGTAACAAGATCTTTCACAATAGCTACTACAGGCTCGATATCAATCAGCTCACCGGAACCTACAGTTTTCTTTGCGCTTTTGTTAACCACATTAGCCAAAATAGAGTGCTCCCTTACCTTGGAGGGAAAAGGGATCTTCTCAACATAAGGTTCAGGCAAAATAGGATCAAGTACAAACTTCTACACTAGCAGGAATGTGGGTAACAACGTCTTTATAAGGAGCATGGTACTTGTCCCACTCTTTCTTGGGAATCTCAATATAAGAGGCAAAAGCATTAAAACATTCTGCAAGAACTTGAGGATCAAGGCCAAACTTATTGCTAATACCACG
Source organism: Avena insularis (assembly GCA_023614405.1). NCBI lineage: Eukaryota > Viridiplantae > Streptophyta > Magnoliopsida > Poales > Poaceae > Avena > Avena insularis. Next base: position 256,260,686 of record CM042693.1, on the reverse strand, counting down.
GAAGTTATTAGTTCCCATAAAAGATTTAATGCACTCATAATCATAGTTTATACCTAACTTTCTTCCTTTGTCATTCTCCCAAGCCTCGGTATTATCTTGAATACGGTCTAGGAGATCCCATTTAGCTTATTCCTTCATACTTGTGGATGATTCAGCACACGAGGCATCTAGTAAACCTTTATCCTGAAGAGAAAGCCTACCATAAAAGTTATTGAGAATAATATTGTTAGGAAGTTCATGAATAGGACATTTAAGCATTAGCAGCTTCAATCTCCCCCAAGCTTGAGCTGCACGTTCTCCATCAAGAGGCCAAAAATTATATATAAGACTTCTATCCTTTTGGATTTCACTAGGAGGATAAAATTTAGAGTAAAAGAAAGATGCCATTTCCTCCCATTACATGGATTGTCCATTCTTTAGCAGCTTATACCATGCCTCAGCTCTCCCTTTCAAGGATACAGAGAGAAACTTCTCCTTCACCTGTTTAGTTGTGATACCTGCACACTTAAACAACCCACATAATTCATGGATATAAAGCAAGTGATCACCAGGATGGACAGTTCCATCCCCAAAATAATAATTATCCATGACACGATTAACAATACTCGCATGTATCTTAAAAGGATCTATCTCAACAGGTGGTGGTTCATCTACTACCATAGAAGTGGTAGTAGTTTTCCCAAACAGAAAACCAAGTGGGTTATTCATATTGGAAACAATGTAACAAGCAGTAACAGAAGCAATACTCACAGTAAAAGTTTCCCTTACCAGTTCCACTCTTCAATAGCGCTTCACTCCCCGGCAACGGCGCCCGAAAATAGTCTTGATGAACCACAAGTATAGAGGGTGTATTATAGTACTTTCGATAAATAGGAGTGTCGATCCCAACGAGGAGCAGAAGGTGCTGAACAGTGGTATGGAGCAGGAAATCCCTGTGAATACTTAGCAAACAGATTTTTAGTGGTTTTCTGACAAAGCAAAAAAACAAAGAGCAAGTAACAGAAGTAACGGACAAACGGAGCAAGTGGCCCAATCCTTTCTTAGCAAAGGACAAGCCGGTGGAAATACTTATAAGGACCAAACGTTCTTGAGGACACATGGGAATTCTGCCAAGTGCTTTCGCTGCAAATAGCTGAGTACTCTCCTTTGGTGTTTGTAAGTGTTGTGTGGGTGAAGCTGCGCTAACATACTGCCCCTCCTAGTACTAATACATACTTGTGATTAACCCTCCTACAAACATCCATAACTACAGGAAAGTAATTAAGATATAAATCTAACCACAGCCTTAAACTCTGAGATCCTACGCTCCCTTGTGCAAAGGTGTCCTAACGGGGGTTCAGGTTTCTGTCACTCCGGCAACCCCATGATTAGTAGCCAAATACACAATGCATTCCCCTAGGCCCATAAATGGTGAAGTATCATGCAGTCAATGTTCACATGACACCACTAGAAGAATAGCACCACAACTTAAATACTAAACCATTGAATAATAACTCATCACAGATTCAGTACTAACAACATGACTTATCCCATGTCCCCAAGAACTAAACGAACTACTCACGAGACATAATATGGATCAAGATCAAAGATGATATGATAATGGATAACAATCTAAACATAAAAAATAATCCAATGGTTCCACTCACAAGCATCAACTACAATAATAATTAACACCGAGAAAGTTTCCCCTAATGAACTAAGCATTATCCAACGCAATTGTTACAACAGGACGGAGTGATGATGGTGCTGGAGGAGATGATGGTGTGGATGATGATGATCCCGATGAAGCCTATCTTGATGACGGTGTTGATGACGACGGTCTCCCCTCTCTGGGAAGGAATTCCCCTGGCAGAAATCTGTCTGCCAAAGAGATCTTTCTCTCTTGGTGTTGTCCGCCTCCTAGAGGCGGCGGAAGTCTATCTGTGGTCACTCCCCTGGTGTTAGGGTTCCGTATGGAAGATATAGGCGAAGGGGCGGAGTCAGAGCCCGAACAGGTGGGCCAAACCCACCCTAGGCGCGGGTCAGGTGGGCCCACGCCTAGGGGGTGTGGGCCCCCTGAGGCCCCCCTTCGCTCCTCCTTCTGGCTTCCTTCGTCTTCCGGTAAAATAATATGTTTCCATATTTTTCTGGTATTTTTCTGATATTCGTTAAATTGCACCGAAACGCCGTCTTTTCTATCAGAATCTAGACTTCGGCAGTCCATCCTCCAAGAATCATCCAACAGGCATAGACAGATGAAAAGCCATAAGTAATACCTCATAATAAGACAAATATCAATGAATAGAGGTAAATTATGATATAGAATGGTGATGCAAATTGGGCGTATCACATGCCATGTTGTTTATCTAAGGAGAGCACATCTAGTGAATTATGGACTCCGGTCTAATCTTTACCATTAATACATCTTCCACTGTTACTTGTTTACTTGCTGCAAACCATTACCTTCCACACCATACGTTTAATCCTTTGTTGCAGCAAACCGGTGAGCTTGACAACCTCACTAATTCATTGGGACAAAGTCTTGAGTTTGTGTTGTGTAGGTATCCACGTTGCTTGCAACACCTTTGAGACATTTCCTTCCTCCTTCAGGTTTGATAACCTCGGTCTCTACTCTCATCACACCTTGCTCTTGGGGTTCCAACGAAGTGTCCCACGTCAACACTGGGTGCACGCATCAAGATTTCTGGCGCCGTTGACGGGGAGGCTAAGGACGTCTTCACAAGGGGAGTCCTTCACTTCCTTTCTCTTTACTTTGTTTTTAGTTTGCTTTTTTTCTTTTGCTTGGTTTTATTTGCCTCTTTCCAAAAATCCCAAAAAAAATAGTCTAGTTTGGTTTGCTTGCTTTATTCAAAAACACAAAAAAATTAGTTCCTGCTCTAGTTGCCACCATGTCTGGTTTTGGACCAATCTTTATTTCACCTATGGAAGAGATCTCCACTTTTAAGCAAAAAAGTGAAGAGAGTTTTAAAGAAGCTTGGTCTAGAATTTCCGCTTTACAAAGGGAAACTGCGCCTAAGATGAGTCTTAGCTTGGTTATTGATAGTTTATACCACGGTATTGCTCTTCATTATAGATATGCTTTGGATGCTGTGGCTAAAAAAGATATCTTTCTATGTATTTAGGATGAAATTATCCAACTATGCTGAAATGTTCAACTATCAGAAAGGTAGTTGACCAATTAAGTACTTGGGGATGCCGGTTTGTAGCAGAAGATGCACAGTGGCTGAGATGGGCTTTATTGGAGACAGGTTGAGGAAAAAATTAGATGGTTGGATGGGGGTGCTTTATCTCTGGGAGGGAGGCATGTTAAAATCACTGCTTGTGTTTCCAGTGTGGCTGTTTATCCCATGACTATGTTTCTTTTACACAAAACAAATGTGGAGGAAATTGAGAAGCAAACCAGAGCCTTCTTTTGGTATGGGAAGGTGGGCAAAAGAAAATATCATCTGGTCAAATGGAAATTTGTGTGTAGGCCCAGAAAAAAGGTGGATTGGGGATTAAAAACATTAGATTATTTAATATTTGCTTGCTCTGCAAGTGGTGGTGGCGCCTTGAAGCTGAGGAGGGTCCATGGCAAGTTTTTGTAAGAAAGAAGTATATGAAGAAGGGAGGGATCAGTGCTGTGAAGCACAGGCAGAATGATTATCCATGTTGGAATGATTTGATTAAGATTAGGGATCTCTATCTGGCTGGTAGGAAAATGAGAATTGGTAATGGAGAGTTGACTGATTTTTGGCATGATGCTTGGTGCTTAGATATGCCTCTGAAGGATAAGTTTCCTAGTCTGTTTGATATCTACCAGAATCAAATGATTATTGTGGCTGATATGGCAAGAAAAAGCTGTAGATGCTCTTTTAGAAGGTGGTTAGATGTTGATGGGTTGAATCAGCAGGAACAGTTGAAAAATCTGTTGAATGGGGTGAGGTTGAGTCAGGAAAAAGACAGACCAGTGTGGATGTGGAATAAATCTGGCAAGTTTTCTGTTAAGTCGATGTATTCCCATCTGTCGAATGTAGGGATTGACAGGAGTTTCAAACATCTGTGGAAAACAAAAATTCCCCTAAAGATTAAAATTTGGTTGTGGCTGATCTAGCACAATGCTATTCTCACCAAAGATAACATGAGGAAGAAAAATTGGGTAGGGGATTTTACCTGTAGATTTTGTCGTGCTGATGAAAATATTGGGCATTTGTTCTTTACTTGTGTGGCTGCTAGATATGTTTGGGGAGTGGTTACCAAAGCTATTGGTGCCGTGAATAGGCCTGGGTCCTTGTCACATCCCAAATTTTAGATTTGGTTCTGCATATCATTCATATCATTGCATCATGCCTTTCCATGCAAAACCGTCGATTGAAAAGAATCGGCGAAACGCTATTTTCAAAACCCTTTTTCTATTTTACTACAAGGCTCCCGCGGGAGGCATTAGGAGAACTAGTGTTGCCACCCTTTTAGCCTAGTGGTCTTGCTCAACCTTTGACCCTAGATTGTTCCCCTCGATTTTACGAAACCGTAGGAGCAAGAATCGCTCGATTCGGAGCTCGTACAGAAAAGTTGCGACCGTTTTATTAAAAGATATAAAATCGGGCCGAATTTCGGGCCGTTTTCGAGTCCTTTTCCAATCTCGCTCCGAATCGGACTAGGACCCGCGTGGGGGCCCACAAAAGGGCAGCCGCCGCCGCCCTGCCTCGTAAACCGCCCCCGCCTCGATCGCCCCGCACCCAGCCGCCGCCTCCTGCCCCGCGATCGCCGCCTCCTGGCCGCGAGCCGCCGCCGCCGTCGCCTTTCCCCGCCGCCGGCCAGGTACCCCGCCGTCGCGCGCC